>CM035409.1:11377514-11707514 GCA_020310875.1 Ceratopteris richardii
ATGTGTATGTGTATGTGTATGTGTATGTGTATGTGTATGTGTATGTGTATGTGTATGTGTATGTGTATGTGTATGTGTATGTGTATGTGTATGTGTATGTGTATGTGTATGTGTATGTGTATGTGTATGTGTATGTGTATGTGTATGTGTATGTGTATGTGTATGTGTATGTGTATGTGTATGTGTATGTCTATGTGTATGTGTATGTGTGTGTATGCATATGTGTGTATGTGGTTGTGTTTATGTATGTATACATATGCATGTGAGTGTACAAATGCACATGAGTATGAATGCACATGTGTGTATGTATGCACATGTGTGTATGTATGCACATGTGTGTATGTATGCACATCTGTGTATGTATGCACATGTGTATATGTATGCACATGTGTGTATGTATGCACATGTGTGTATGTATGCACATGTGTGTATGTATGCACATGTGTGTATGTATATGTCTGTGTATGTATGTGTGTGTATGCATAAGTTTGTATGTGTATGTATGCATGTGTTTGTATGTGTGTGTATATGCATGAGTTTGTATAGTGTGTTTGTGTGTGTATATGTGCATATGTGTGTATGTATGTGTGTGTATGCATGTGTGTATGCATGTGCACGTGTGTGTATACATGTGTCTATGTATGTATGCATGCATATGCATATGCATATGTATGCATGTGTGTGTATGTATGCATGTGAGTATATGTGTGTGTGTCTATCTGTGTGTATGTATATGTGCAAGTATCTATATGTTTTTGTGTATATGTGTATGTGTGTGCATGCATATGTGTGAACTTGTGTATGTGTGTATATGTGTGTATGTATGTAGGTGTGTATGCATATGTATGTATGTATGTATGTATGTATGTATGTATGTATGTATGTATGTACGTATGTATGTATGTATGTATGTATGTATGTATGTATGTATGTATGTATGTATGTATGTATGTATGTATGTATGTATGTATGTATGTATGTATGTATGTATGTATGTATGTATGTACGTATGTATGTATGTATGTATGTATGAATGAATGTATGTATGTATGTATGTATGTATGTATGTATGTATGTATGTATGTATGTATGTATGTATGTATGTGTGTATGTATGTATGTATGTATGTATGTATGTGCACGTGTGTGTATGCATGTGTCTATGTATGTATGCATGTGAGTGTATGTGTGTGTATATGTGCATATGTGTGTATGTGCATGTGTGTGCATGCATGTGTGTTTGTATGTATGCATGTGTGTATGTATGCATGTGTGTATGTATGCATATGAGTGTAGGTATACATGTGAGTGTATGTGTGTGTGTGTGTGTCTATGTTTGAGTATGTATGTGTAAGTATATGTATGTGTATGTGTATATGAATATGTGTGTGTACATGTAAGTGTTATATTCCAGAGATGTACATGCTTGTAGGAACGAGAAGTTCCTTGCTCGGGGGATAGCCAAGGCCAAAAGCTAGAGTTCATGCGAGGTACCTACTCATGATGGCCAGATGAGTAGAGGGACCTTAGAGAGAACTCTAGATGGTGACTAGGCAAGGGCTATATATAGGTTGGGAGGTGAGTCCCAGGCATGTCATTCTCCACTTCTCACATTTGGTATCAAAGCACAGTGAGAGATTGACCTTGGGGGGGAGAGCTTGATCAAAGGATTGAATGCTATTTTGGGAGATCATCTTCATTATTCACAAGGGAAAGAAAAGGCGAGCAGCCATGGAAACCTCGGAATAGTTTTTTTTGCGATGATCTGCATCTCTTGGAACTATGCACGTGACTACACATTAGTAAAAAGAGAAGATGAATCTTCCATGTGTAAGGAATGGGTGCGACGTCAAGTTAGTATATCATTAATATAAGCACTTGAATGCTCCAGACAGCAATGTCGTGGCAGAGGTCTTGAACCCCCAACCTCCTCACTGTGGGTAAACGACCTATCCACTGAGCCACTATGGCTTGATGACTTTGAATTCGTGCATCTAGATATAGAATATGTTGGTTCGTGCATACACACTAAATAGAAGAATAGATAAAGAGAGAAGAAAGAGGAAAAAGAGAAGAAAAGAATGAAGAGAGAGAAATGGAAAGGTAAAGAGAAAGAAAGAAAGAGAAGAAAGAAAGAAACAGAAGAAAGAAAGAAAGAAAGAAAGAGAAGAAAGAAAGAAAGAAATAAAGAGAAGAAAGAAAGAAAGAGAAGAGAGAAAGAGAAAGAAAGAGAGAGAAAGAGAAAGAAAGAAAGAGAATGAAAGCAAAGGAAAGAGAAAGAAAGAGAAAGAGAAGAAGGAAAGAGATAAAGAGAACAAAAGAAAGAGAAGGAGAAGGATAAAGAAAGAGGAAGAGAAGAAGGACAAGAGAGGGAGATAGAAAGAGAGAAGCCAAGAGAGATAGAGAAAAAGAAAGACATGGAGAGAGAGAGAGATATAGAAATGAGAAAAAAAAAGAGAGTAGAGGGAGAGCAAGAGAAGGGAAGAGAGAAATATAAAGAAAGAAAGAGAGAAAGAGATATAGAGAGGAAGAGAATGAAGAAAAGAAATGGAGAGGATGTAGAAAGAAAGAGGAGATAGAGCAAGATTAGCATACCTACCTTTACTAAAATGGCGATACCTCTCTCGTATGGTATCTAAATTGGATGATTCCACTTGATATAGAAAGTAGGCTCCAAGTAGCTTTCCAATGAGTATCTAGAATCCATACTTAAAAACCACTTGTAGAGAGCATTTAATTCTCTGCATATCTCTTCAAAGAGGTATGTTACCCACTCACCTAGCTCTATTGTTTTGGTCATAACTTCCTCATGGAAGCTCCAAATCAAGAAATTCAACTTGTTATAGATTCTATACTGCAAGCTCTTTCTTTTTATTGACATATTTTGACCATTGGAATTCATCTCTGCACAAGATTTTAGATGTCCATTGACTGGCGAGAAACTCTTTTTCACTCATTTGAGTGTCCAATTATGATAATTAGGAATTTCTAATCATATTTTGAACCATTTTAGATAGGAATGAATTAATTTGCATACCTTTGCATCATAGTTTTGCTCCTAAATATATTCATTTGAATACTTTTTGCATCAAAGTTTATAATTTTGCATTGTATTCTCTTCCAAAAAACCAACATTGGAATGTGCATTAAAGTTAGTTTTTACATTAATTTATCTATGCACATGAAGTCACACTAACTTATGTTGATTCATAAAAGCATACACAGGTTATTTTTGTTGTTTCAAGATCTTTGTGCAGGTATTGGAGCAAGAAAAGATCTGGTTATGAGGATGTGTAGTGTCCAGCAACACATTTTGGAAAAGTTTCTTATTTGCAAGTTTTTGGAGTAAAGAAAGTGGTTTTCCAACCACTAGGCTGATGCCTATCATTGTATAATGGTTACTATTTTTTTCAGGCTTCATTTTCCTAGGAAAATGCTACCAAAAATTTTATAGCCACATGGCGTTATATGCCATGTGAGAACTAGAGTGATGTTGTGTTGTGAGAGAGAGGAATTCTTATGTGTGCATAGCTATAATCATATAAACTGATTGAAGTAGAGAAGAAGATGCATGAGTTGATGCATGCATATGACTGCTAGAAAGTTGAAATGCATGATGCATTTTCTGTTTATAGATCACTTTTATGTATCACCACGATGAGTTAGGCTGAGCATGATGTATATGATAGAGGTACCATGCATAGGCTAATTGAGCCATTAGAGAGTAAAGGACAAGGTATATACATCAAGAACTAAGACATGTTTTCTTCTAGTAACCCATGAGCACATGAATTGTTCTTCATGGGAATCTATGTACTTGAGATGGAATTGTATCCGTAGTCGACACATGTTTGTGCTATGGTTATGATAATCAATACAAGTATTAAATGCTTGTATGTGATTTTTTTTAATGAGGTTAATGAATGTGCAAGAAGCACAATGAATAGAATGACATCCGTAGATATTCACTTTCACTGAAAGGTGGATACTATGTAAAGAGTTGATTTTTCCACGAGATGATTTGGATTGCTAATTGGTTTGCATTGATCTATATGATCACTATATGCATGGATATGTCTCTATTTCATAATTAATCCAAGAAAATGAACAAGTATGTCTAATCATAAGGATTAACGTGTCTTGTAATTTTTAAGTTTAAAAAAATAAGTGAGCAAATAGTTAGTGAGGTAGCAGCCTCATAGAGATTTGGATACTAATCTTCGAGGGAATGCCAAAATTTATTGAACTTTTGAGAGCAAGTAGCTCATAGAATTTTATTTAAGCTGACCAATTTTCAAATAATTTGGATACTTTTACCAAGGTCAAATGACCTATGTACTAGACGTGCTGCTAGTAGAGGTAGAGGCCTGAAACAAGTGATATAGGCCTATTGCAAAGAGCATTTCTCTTCATTGGTAGATCCACATTGCATGATTTTTTTTGTTCATAAAATTTAAATACATGCTCTTTGTGAATACCCAGTTTCATTATTTTTTAAGATCATTTGATATGTCAAAGAATCTCTGCACATCAAAGTGCAGCCTCAGGAATATATAAAATGACCAGAGACCATCTCACCTAGAAGTGCTTGGTTCTCTTAGCTTATTTACTAAAATTGGATTATTATTTTTGTTTCTAACATTAGTTAAACACCTCTAGATGGTGTGTATAAAATGTCAAGCTGAAATGTTTCTCCATTTAGGAGATATAAAGAAAAGAGTAAACATTAGCCTCTGCAAAAGTTTAAAATACTACAGGTATAGAGGCTTAGTATTTTGGTCATTGTGAAAGCCTCAAATTTCCATATACTATGAAATTTATTTCAATTAATGTTAGTAAAAGTACCTATATGATGTTCAAATTTTAAAGAAATTGAATATTAATTGCTAGGTCAAATGACCTATTCTTCTCAGAACGGTTGCTGGCAATGATTTGCCAAAGAGTGATACGTGTGTCTGATGAACACATGATTATTTCATATTGGAAGCTTCAATTTCAAAATTTTTTTTTGGAGACGCTATTCTAGTATAGACACTATGATATGTCCAAAAAAGATTTTGGAATTTATCTTCATAGTTAGAAGATATTTTAAAAGTTTAGTAGTATTGTTTCTAGGCTCACCTAAGTGCAGGTGTAGCAGAGATAGAATGATACATTTGAATGAGTATTTGATGGCATTTTTTATTGAAATTTCATGAGACCAAACTAGATACATTGATCTAGCTGTGGCCACAAAGAAAATAGAATTTGGAGTTTTTTTATCAGTCTAAAGGCTTCAACGAGATGACCCTGTACATTTTCAGAGTTGTTCATCAAGTGTTCGACCCTTCCAGTAAAATGGTTATAAAACTCTGAGAAAATAATGAAATCAATTGATTTTTGTGCCTAATTAAATCTTGAGAAAAGTTACAAAAGGGTGGAAAATTTCATAGATTTTGCGTGAGTAAAATTTAGTTAAAATGAAGATTTAATCTACTGCTAGAAATTGTTTATGCAGGAGATCTAAGATGAATAATTTAGTGGCATACACCTCTTAATTGTCTTGAAAAATGATGTGAAGTGGAAGTGAATCATCATTTATGTTTATATCCAAGATAATATAAATATAAATGATTTTGAGCAATTGGTAAGCATAATAATAAGTGACAAAATTAATTGATATTGTGGACAATCAAATGGCTTAGCCCCAAGTTTTCTCTATGAGGGATCAAGATGAAAAGTCTGAAGAGTTAGAACAGGTAGATAAGGCAAAGGCATAGAAAGACATGGACAAAGTCAAGAGAACAAATCATATCAAAGGACATTAAGTAGAACCTAAAACATAATAAACATGAAATCATGATAGATGTCTATAAATGATTCTTAATCATGATGAGAACGGCATGGACATCACATGGCATAGGGGATCTAGAAATCATATAGTTATAAAAGAGACTAGTTCAGTAATTTGCATGCCCCTAACACTAGGTGAATATGTTGAAAAAAATTATGATGCATCTCATTGGATCATAAATATAGCATATGTGATATTAGATAGAAGTCAAAAGAGAAATTACGCAGAAGATCTATTGCATGAACCTATGATAGCAAAGAAAATAGTTTCTATTATTCAAATTTTACACAAAGTCTAGCAAGTCAACATCACCAAAGGAGGATTTCTTCTTGAATATCCAAGACATGGATCCAAGTTTGAATCAGACAAAAAATAGTGAAAGACATGTATTCATCATGCACATAAAGATAAATCCAACGTGGATATCCATTTCACTTATGTAGCTATGAAAATAGCAAAAGTAGGATTATAATAAAGAAGGATTGTAGTTAAATGATAGGTATAAAACCCAAAAAAATGGATAGTAGATCGAAAGAATAAGTATTCTTTATAATATGTTAAGGTAATTGTGAATGAGATGGGATGCATCTATCAATATACTTTTAGGAAGATGACAATTTTATTATGCATAAACCATGATAAGGCTCAAACTTTAAGTGTACACTCAATTATACCATATGAATGGTTTGTTAAAATGTTATACATTTATAACTTGAATGTTTTGGATGTATATATATAGCCGAGTGAGCTGAGGCACAATTTGGGTGCTTAGACAAAAAGACATGCATTTTCTTAGAGTATGTGACAAAGTAGAACTAGAAGTTAAATTTCTCTTATTTGGTGCACAAAATGTCATATACATAATGAACATGACGATCCACTCGCACTTGAAAAATGAGAATTGATGATAGAAAGAGAAGGATGGTTGAGAATTGCTAGAACGAAGAGAAAGAAAAGATACAAAAAACACCACGATGCCATTTTGAACATCAATTGAGTAGTACGGCTCATGTCTACATGAAAAAATTAGTCCTCAAAAATTCCTTTTTTATTCATATTTGTCTATAAGGTCACAAAGATGTCCTACACTATAGTTTCTAATAGATTTCATGCATCTATCGAGGCTTCTTTATGTTATCAAGCTCCTTTATATAGACTCATCCTACTTATGAGGTTAGTTCTTGGAAAATGACCCCCTATCGTTAGTATGCTCACATACGTCATTGAATTATTTCTTCCCTTTCGATGACATTGGGTAGTAATTGTGCGATCTCTACTTTCAAGCATTGATCACTACATAATTCAATCTTTCTATAAGAGAGAGAACTTTCAAACTATACAAAATTTAGGAAATTGAACATACTCATGTGTCTAGAATGTCAAATCCCCCAAAAAAGTAGTGAAAAGTTGTCTCGGCTTTTTCCTCCTAGTGAAAGTTGCTTCATGCATGCTATAGAAGAGGAGGATGTCTATGCAAACACAACGTAAGGTAAAATTTCAAACTTAGATCCTTTTGTCAAAAGTTTAATGCATGTTACAGATCAGGAACGTGATTTTGATTAATTATATCATATTTTTTTGCAAGGATGAATCATTAAAGGTTAACATACAAGAGGGATCTTGTAAGGATGATTAAGATGCCATCCAAATTATCGTACAATTGATTGTTCCTCAAGAATGAAGCTTGGAGGAGGATTCATAAAAGATCTTATAATTGAAAAGGAAGAACCAAGATAGCTTGTCTAGCCAATTAAGAGAACATATGCATGAACAAAGGAAAATCAAAGGTTTATATTGGGGAAGAAAAATCTCACATGCAAACAAACCTAAAGATCAAGAAGGTTTGGACAAGGGCATTCATCAATCAAAGCAACTATCAAAAATTACAATTAGAAGAAAAATTACAATTACACAAGACAAAGATTAATTTAAGGATTGGATATCCTATTCAAGGACGTGATATTTATTAAAAAATACTACGCCTACATGGGGAAAGTAATAGAAAAGGATCTAACACTATTTTGAAGATTCAAATAAATATCAAGAATGGAAGCAAGCAATGAATGAAGCAATCTAAATACTAGAAGACAAAAATACATCAACATGCATCAACATGTATCAACATGTATCCCACAAGTATCATATAAGCACACCACGATCGAGTTGTATGCCTCTCAAGAAGAAAGAGAGGTGTGCAATAAAAAGTGCTTCATCACCAAGGGTGATTCAAAAAGCATGGCTTTGAAGTGTTGAGCTGACAGTAGGCTTGCCACTTAAGGTGAAGGTGTAGGGAGAGGAAGGAGAAGAAGGTAACGAACAATAGACTACATGGCGTACATGAAACAAGAATAAGGCTAACGAACCAACAACCAAATGCACCTACTAGGAAAGTAACAGAGAGGACGAAGGATATATACATGTAATGAATGCTCTTCTTCTCATCACCAAAAGGTCCTTTTCATACATAAAAAGGGGAGGCTATTGAGCTTCCCACGAAACCATCTAAATAAACCATATTACTTTGTGCTTCAAACCATGCACAAATAATGCAAGGTGTCATGTCACTCTGAGGGCTCCTCATGAAGCTCCAAATAAGCACAAGACATGTTTATTATCTACAAGTTTTTTGTTGTTTTGCATATGCATCGTTTCATGAGCAACATCACAAGAAATTCAATGATAAGGTTATGACATTTTTGGGTACTATTACAAAAGCAAAGGCTTAGATTTGCATCGCCTAGGGATTGAAGATATCTTGGTTAGTTGAGATCTAGTCTTTGTGGAGTATGTTGTTCAAGTTCTAATTTTTTTTGTATTTAAGGAGATCATTAACTTCACGCATGTGGATGAAACATTTTTTCCTTTTTTCACTTGTGGGCATTCAAACGTAGCCCTTAGACAAGAAACATCTCAATCTATGCAAATTTTGAATGTGGATATAACTTATTTGATTTTTTCTTAAAGATATGCATGATGTAGCCATTTGATGAGATATCACACATTGATGAGACAAAATATATGGCCAAATGATTAGAGATGGATAGTTAGATTTATCTTTGCCTTATTATACTTGGTGAGGCTCTCATCGTGTTTCATTTTCATCGTGTTCACATGAAATAGTTGTTTCTATCCTTTTATATGAGAATGAACATGTTTCTTTTACTAAAAAACACAAAAATAAGAAAATTGGATTGGCACGCAATCAAAATTTGATGCATTAATGAAGATTGGTTCTTTTTCTTTAACTGATTTTCCTCTTTTGCATTTCTTAGTTCACTTAAAGCTTGAGTGAACTATAGGTCCAACCCATCCTATTTTAAACAAAAAGCATCCCATGGAAAGTGAATCACATTGAGTTTGAGTGAACTCTAGGTAGCAATTTCCTTGCTTGAGCTACCCACTTGGTTTTTTAAAGTGAAAGATTCCTTACCTCTATGCACAATTAGGTGGAGGGGATGCATTTCTTATCTATTTTTTTGGTATTATTTTTCCTTCATCTTGTAATTAATTTAATTATTGAAATTTACTTTGGATTCTCATTTTCTCTATTTGGAGTGTCGAAATTCTTGAGGTCAATCTCATAATGGATTGGGAGAAAGTTTTATAGCTCTAAAATTGTGTCTACCTGCATATCTATCATTGGGAACTTACCAACTTCTAAAGTTGTACTAGGAATTTTACATTCTTGCATCAATGAGATCAAAGAATCTCAACATGATTTGGAACATGAAGGAAATGAATATAAAGTTCTAAGATTAATAGAAAAATAGTTAAGCTGATTGAAGCAAGATAAAAAGTTCATAAACTTCTAGGGGAAACTTCCCAAGATCAAGGAAAGGTAAAAAATAGTTTTCTTGAAAGATTGGGGTATACAAACATAATAACATGACATTTAATTTTTTAGCACCTCAAGGAGAAAGAGCAACCAAGCATGTCCCTTGCTACTTTCAATTTATTCAAGCCTTGGAAGATTTAGTTTGTAAGATCAAAATTCCATTTTAAAATAGTCAAAAGAGAAGGTTATTGGCAAGAAGTTTCTTAGAACCCATATTGAGAAGCTTAACAAATATAAATATAAACCTTTGAGGCTTAGAGTCTTAAGCATCTGAGGCACAAGGGATGTTGGCTCTTGGTTGTGATATTAACAATGACGGCATTGAGAATCCAACCAATGAGAAACAAAGGAGCTTTGGACAATAGCATAAGATAGATAAGGGGACAAAGTTTATAATTTCTTAGCATGTTATTAATAGCATGATAGGAGATATAAAAGATGTCCTCCAAGAAGGCAAATGGAGCTTTGAAATTTGTACTCTTGCTTCCACCAAAGGAAGAAAAAAAAATCAACTCAAAGATCGAATAAGAAATTTGTCAAAGAAGCCTATTAGTCGTATAAATGACTATATAGAGAAGGTCAAGGGACTTTAGATTGAACTTGGATAAACTGGGAGACTTATCTAAGATAATTAATTTAGTAGACATACACCTCTTGAATGTCTTGAAAATGATGCGAAATTGAACTCAATCATCATTTATGTTATATCAAAGATAATCTGAATATAAATGATTTTGAGCAGTTGGTAAGCATAATCATAAGTGACATAATTAAGTAATATTATGGATAACCAAATGCCTTAAAAACATAAATGATTATGAGAAATTGGCAAGCATAATGATAAGTGAGGAAATTAATTGATGTTGTGATAACCAAATGGCAATTAGCCCCAAGTTTTCTCTACAAGGGATCAAGACGAAAAGTTTGAAGAGTTAGAAGAGATAGGTAAGGCATAGGCATAGGAAGACATGGACAAAGTCAAGCGAACGAATTATCACAAAGCACATCAAGTGGACCCTAAGACTCAAGAATAATAGATATGAAATCACAATAGATGTCTAGAAATGATTCTTAATCATGAAGAGAAAGACATAGACATCACATGGCATAGTGGATCTAGAAATCATATGAGCTATAAAAGAGACTAGTGTAGTAATTTGCATGCCCCTAACACTAGGAGAAGATGTTGAAAAAAATTGTGACACATCTCATTGGATCATAAACATGGCATATGCGATATTAGATAGAAGTCAAAAGGAAAATTGTGCAGAAGATGTATTGCATGAACCTACTACAACAAAGAAAATAGTTTCTATTATTCAACTTTTTGACAAAGGTTAGCACGTAGAAAATCACCAAAGGAGGATTTCTTGTTGAATATCCAAGATCGATCCAAGTTTGAATCAAGCAAGAATAGGGAAAGAAAGTTATCCATCATGCACATAAAGATAAATCTAACATGGATGATCTATTTCACTTATGTAGATGAAAATAGCAAAAGTGGAATCATACAAAAGAAGGATTGTAGTTTAATGATAGGTATAAAACCCAAAAAAATGGGTAGTAGAGGGAAAGGATAAGTATTCTGTAGAATATGCTAAGGTAATTGTGAATGAGATGAGACGCATCTATCAATATACTCTTAAGAAGATGACAATTTTATTATGCATCAACCATGAAAAAGGCTCCAGCTTTAAGTGTACACTCATTTATACCATATGAATGGTTTGCTAAAATGTTATACATTTACAACTTGAATTTTTTGGATGTATATATATAACTTAGTGAGCTGAGGCACAATTTGGATGCTTTGACAAGATGACATGCATTTTCTTAGGGTATGGGACGAAGTAGAACTAGACGTTTCATTTCTCTTATTTAGTGCACAAAACATCATATACATAATGATCATGAGGATCCACTAGCACTTGACAAATGAGAATTGATGATAGAAAGAGAAGGATAGTTGAGAATTGCTAGAAGGAAGAGAAAGAGAAGATACACAAAACACCACAATGAGTAGTCTGTTGTGGCTCATGTCCACATGAGCAAATTAGCCCTCGAAAATTCCATTTTGTTTACCATATTTGTCTATAAGGTCACAAAGATGTCATACACCATGTATCGAGGATTCTTTATGTTACCCAAGCTCCTTTATATAGACTCATCCTACTTATGAAGCTAGTTCTTGGAAAATGAACCCCTATCGTTATTATTCTCACATACCTCATTGAATTGTTTCTTGCCTTTCCATGACATTGGGTAGTAATTGTGAGATGTCTACTTTCAAGCATTGACCACTACATAATTCAATATTTCTACCAAAGAGAGAACTTTCAAACTATAAAGAGTTTAGGAAATGGAACATACTCATGTGTCTAGAATGTTAAAACCCCCAAACAAAGTAGTGAAAAGTTTGCCTCGGCTTTTTCCACCTAGTGAAAGTTGCTTCATGCATGCTATAGATGAGGAGGATGTCTATGCAAGCACGAAGTAAGGCCAAATTTCAGACTCAGATACTTTATTCAGAAGTTCAATGCATGTTACAAACAAGGAAGGTGATTTTGATTAATTATATAATATTTTTTGCATACATGAATCATTAAAGGTTGACATACAAGAGGGATTTTGTAAGGATGATGAAGATGGCATTCAAACTAGCATAAATTGATTGGTCCTCGAGAATGAAGATTGGAGAAGGATTCAAAAAGGATCTTCTAATTGAAAAGGAAGACTCAGGATAGGTTGTCTAACCAATCAAGAGAACATATGCACGAACAAAGAAAAAAAAAGGCTTAACGGGGGAAGAAAAATCTCACATGCAAATAGACCTAAAGATCAAGGAGGTTCGGACAAGGGCAGTCATCAATCAAAGCAACTATCAAAAGGTACTATTAGAAGAAAAATTACAATTACACAAGACATAAGGATTTACTCAAGAATTGAATATCCTATTCAAGGACTTGTGATTCATTTATTGAAAAATGCTATGCCTACATGCGCAAAGTAATAGAAAAGGAGTCAATAGTTTTTTTAAAATTCAAATGAATATCAAGAATGGAAACGAGCAATGAATGAAGCAATCTAAACACTAGAAGACTAAAATACATCAACATGTATCATTGAAAAAAGAGAACGAAGTTCATAGGCAAATAGTAAGATTATAAGATCAAGAGGCACGTAGGTGGATGCACAACAAGATACAAAACAAGGTTAGAAGTCAATGAAATCTGCACAAACATATGGCATTGATTTCAAAACAGTAACATTAGGAAAGGTGACCCGACTTAGAATCACATAGCCATTGTAGAATAGTGAAATGTGGAACATCTACCAATTAGTTGTGATGAATGCATTTCTAAATGGAGATCCTGAAGAACTAGTATTTACGAATCAACTTCATTGTTGTGAGAATAGTAGCTATCCAAAGCATATGGGCAAGTTGAAGGATTTGTATGGTCTCAAACATGCACCCAATGCTTGGAATTAGTCAATGGAAGTTATTAGCTTTGGCGAGTGGAAAGAAATGGATCAACCTTTTGATATATCCACACATGGAGTTCAAATATTTGATTGTTCATGGAATTTCTTAAACAAAAGGGGACTTAGAGAGAATGATGTCATGCTTAGTACATTGCCTTTTGTACCTACCTTCTCCCAATCCCAAAAAACTTACCCTATATCTCAGTTTTCTTCACCGTTCACTCTTGATGCTTGCTCGATCTGTTGCTCCCCAATCTTTCTTTATTCACTTCTCCCTCAAAGCCTCAATCTAAAATCTTTAAAATTTGGATCTAATTGTGCTAATTGTCAAGCCTTTATCGCTGATTAACAATTGCACCTCACATGTACATGAATTCATGAATCATGTTCATCAAGCATGATAGGATATTGCAAGCACGAATATAGTTCCTACTTTATAATAACTACATGCTGCACAAATATAGGAGATTTGGTCTACGGCCATTGATCAATTTTATATGCATGCTTGTAAGATCTTCATACTACATTACGATTTGTTATTTACTTTATGGATATTGAGCAAACGTTATATGCATACATTAAGATTAGATACACAAAATACATAATATGTAGTACATTTTGATTTACACAAGTGTCCACAAGCCTATTAGATACTACACTACAATTAGCCATTTGCTTTATGCACATTGAATATATACTGAATGCATAGTGGATAATCACATGCACATTACTTGGTAGACCGTTACATACATTTTACTTTATATTCACATCTAGGAGAGCATATTACAAAAAAAATATTTGCCTATTTATTTATATACAAATACGTTACATATTAAAAACATGTTTTATTTTATTTTGGAAGTGTGTATCATCCTAGTTGGTCCCCCTACTACCATATGGCATCACATGTTAGCTACACATGCCCCAGCACATAAGACCCTTCAAGATCTCCTACATGCTTATTCAAAGAGATTTATTCTAGCAGGCAATTCCTTTAAGTAACACTGAAAATTGTGAAGGTGTCATAAGAATGGTGAGAAGATTCTTACGAGGTAAGTTATTTCTTGCATCGGGATCATAGCTCAAGCCATCATTGTAATAAGGTCTCAGACTCTTCTCACAAAAGAAACTTGGCAATGGTCTGTGCTACTCTCCTCCCATCCTATTTATCCCCTTACTCCCAAATTAGATAGTACCTAGAGGAATCTAGTGTGGACATGTAAGGTAAAGATAACCACATCATTGATACTAACAAAAAGGCCCAAACAAAATCTCTCGCACTGCCTAGCTCATGATGAACACATGAAAAGTTCACAGTGAATTCAACATACCTTTTCATCAAATGTTATTAATTCAATCAAGATTTCACTTGAATGCAAAAATGGAAAGATCTCTAATTTTACTTTGCATGTTTTGGGAAAACGTGTGTGGAATATGTAACCTTCCCTAGTGGGCTAAGCTAGAGCCATTTACAGTAGTAAAGTGCATCAAGGAATCTCAGATAAACCTATGGAATTTCAGAGTATTGAGAAATAGCAGCCAAAACATGTGGTAAGTATCTTCAATGCTTTATGCTGACTGTGAAAACAGGTCAACATGAGCACCCTGCCTTTGAACCTGTATGCTTGCAAGACGTCTAACCCAGCTCACCATTGCATCATTAAATGAAAAGGGCTGTTTCATTCCTCAAATATGACACTAATAAGATCAGATTGCTTTAACAATTAAAACTCATATAGATTATTTAAAGAAATATAGAAGAAAAGGTCAACACATCATACAGTTAGCAACAGTGCAGGAACACATATTGCAACATTTTATTGGACTCTTTAAAACAACCTTTCAGATACATGATGGGTTATTGAAACAAGCATAAACATTCATCAATTTTCTTTTTCAAAGCTTCATCTCTCCAGAGCATTGGGGAGATGCATGTTAACGAAACACAAAAGCAGCCTGGACTTTGCAACCAATAGGAGATCAGATCAATCGTATCACAGAATTCTTTTTCGATACATCTTCTGCCAGACTCTAATATTTGGGTTTCCCTGAATTACCCATAAATCATGCAGAACCTCAACTTGCTTTGTAAAGCACCCACATTATACCCAAGCTATATATATTAAGCATACATGTCCTGAATATTGGAATTAAAAGCCTCTGAAACTACTAAACTCTACAAGTAGATAAGAAACGAAGAAGCCCCTCATTTAAAACGTGTACTTCAACCTGATATGTGCCAAGCTACCAGCTAGTAGCTTTTACCACAATGAATAAGACTCCCAGCTGCTAAGAAAAGGCCAAAAAGTGCAGCACTTCCTAGAGTTGTTTGACCAATATGCCGTATCTTCATAGCTCCTGGAATCTGGAACATAATGAGCATGATAAATATGATCCACATAGCTTCCACTGCACAAGAAAGATAATTATGTATGTATTTTCTTTCTGAATCATGAACGTACCTTGTATCGCACAGCCTCATACGTTCCATATACTGCACCTGCAAATGGAAAAATCACTCACTTGGTCAAAATCTCAAGCTTATTAAAAAGTTTAAGCTGAAGACAGAATCGCAATGGGAATGTTCAATGAAAAGATGTTTATTTTTTTTGGAAGTCTTATCCCAAGCCAATAGGAAGTCATAGCCCTACTTAACAGTAAAATGAAGAAATCATTTGATTCAGTGGTCACCGGTGCCAGTGCAACTTAGCTGCCATTGAACCCTGCTTGAGAACTTTAACTGATGAGTAGCTTTTTCATTCGGCATTGAGAAAAAATTTTAAAAACAGCAGGTTACATATCTGCATTTCTGTTCAAGTTCATCATCAGCTATCTTAAAGATAGTATTCTTGTATTTACCCACCAAAAAAAGGACCTTTGTAAATACTATCCTTCAAAGTGTCACTTTCTTAGATCAATAGTAGCAATTTGCAGACTCTATTTATTGTGGTTAAAATATGATCAAAATTCAATTTGAATCTTATTGTCTGTGTACCTTTCTATGTTGAAATCCCAGGTTTGTTGCCACCCTGTATAGAAGAACCATGAGCATTGATCACAGACCATTGCATTCAGAAAATCTGATTGAACTGATTCTAGACGATGATACAAAATACAATTTACAAACCACATATATGGCAATCTCAGGAAACATGGTAGGTTTTACAATAACTAGGGTTCATTGTTTACTATAATTTCAGGATTTTCCTAAAATACTTCAAAATCGCAATTTCCTGAACTAACTAAATTGGATCGCAGAGTCACACTGTCACCTGAATGTTCCCATCTTAAAATGGAACACGGGTCCAGGGGGAGACTGACCATTGCACCAACATGAAATAATAGATCCATCCTCTCGTGACTATAAAGGCTACAATCTCTAACATGCTCTAAAGACTGATGTTGTTTGAGCTTCCTTTTGAAAAAACCCCCACTGAAATTGAGATATATGGCCCCTGGGATTAAGTTTCCCAACCTGGAGCCTTCAGAATAGGCTTTAAGCAGTAGTACGAGATTCCAAAATCCATTATGTAGCCCGAGTAACAAGTTCATATTGTTCACTGCTGCATGAAACCTTAGTTTCAAAGTCCATCACACAAATAATAGCTTATGTCTGCAAGTGCCTCACCAAGCATATGCCAGGTTTTTGACTCATCTTTGTTATCAAGTTCATCAAGAATTGAGCTCCATCTCACCAACCATATGCCAGGTTTTTGACTCACCTTTGTTATCAAGTTCATCAAGTATTGCAACCTCAAGTTCACTATTGAGCTCTCTTTCAATCTTGAGCCTTGACAAGCTGATTCTTAGATCTTGGCTTGGATCATGACACTTGACGATTCCTAAGAGCTTCACATCATTGTAATGCATCTTGCATTACATCCATCATCTTACACCCATTCTAATAATAGTTACCTTTGAAAACCATCAAGCTTTGATCTTTGAAGCAACTCAAGATGTTGTTGTCATGCAAATATGACTTGGATTTGGAAAGGGATTTAGTACACGATCTTCTCAAATAGATATGAGAATATCTTCCAACAAAGAATACATTTGATGAAATATTGTGAATCATTTTCAATAGCCAAAATCCAATCTTTAATTTGATCTCCAAAGTGATGTAGGATCATCATCATCCATAGCATTATCAAAATTCTTTTCTAATCTTTGCTTTTCTAATCTTGCATTCATCCATGTAATGATCAGGTTTCTTACAATGATAGCAATTATCTCTTTTATAAGACTTTTTCTTATCGCTAGGGTTCTTAAATTCTTTAGAAACACTTTGATCACTTTGAGCTTTGTCATGGAAGCCACAACTTCTTACCTTTGCCTTTACCTTTACCTTTGGTGTCATTTCCCTTTGCTTTGGTAACCACAACTAGGTCGAAAGCTTGCATTGATTCTTGTAGGTCTAAATTGATCCTTGATTGCTCTTCCTATAACAAGAGCTTTTGCAACTTTCTAATAATAACAATGTCAATAGTGGAAAATGTTGTGGAGTACATATATGATATAGGCAAGAAATTTAGAGTTATAGTTGTTGGGGATAAAGGCCCCAAAGTCTCTCCTTTTGTATATTTTGACCCTTCCGGGCAATAGCTCTCTGAGAGCTTTTCAAACATATTTTTGCTATATTTTTTGGACTACAAAATGGAGAGTTACATGTGTTTACATTATTTTTATGACTTTTGGTCATTGGCCATGTGTAAGCATGCCCAAATGACTTAAAAATGACGTATCAATAAGACTTGGTCCCAAAACTCTCATACCTTGAATTGGACTTCTTCAACTTCTTCATCGTCTTCTCCAAATCGATGAGGCATTTCCTTGCATTTGGGATAATTTCATCATGAAAAACTTTCATTTTTCATGATAAAAATTGTTTTTGGAGGATTACTTCAGTCCACAACAAAGTTAAACCATCGCGGATTCTCTCTCACTTCAAGTGGGAGTACATGTATAAGGATTGTGGAAGTACATACTTGCTGAAAACTTATTACAACAGGTCATTTCTCTGATTTTATAGGTTGTTTTGTTACAAAAATTGGGGCTTTTGTGAAAACAAGCACCCGTTGACTCTGTTTTATGACTATGCAAGCCTTTTGTGATTGAAAAATAACTACTTTGCTGTTTTTTATGCAAGTACAGCGTGCTGGAATTTTCTGAAATTTTTTACAATAAATTTCAGAAATTACTTTTTCTAAGTTTTAAACAGTTTTTTGGCTTAATTTCTCAGTTATAGTCTCATTTGTCCATATGCATAGAGAGCAAATGAATTTTACCTTTTTTATGAAGTTTTGAAGCTCTCAATGTGCAAACATGGCTTTTACCTCCTCTAATGTCAAAAATTTGTTTAAGATCAAAACATTTGAGGATAATGGCTTTGATTTGTGAAAAGAGAGAATGTTCGGCATTCTCTTTTTAAAGAATCCTCTTTTTAAAGATTGTGAAGGAGCTCTTGAAGAAGTCAAGCCCAAATATATGACACATGCCGGATGGACGAACCTAAACAAGAATGCCATTGCTTATATCAAGATGGCTGCATCAAATGAAATTTTAGTGAATCTGAAGGGCATTACAAATGCTTTTGAGGTATGGGAGAAGTTGAAGGCCACCTATGAAAATACCATGCATGTAAATCAAGTGCACCTTATGTGTAAGCTAATGGTATGTGGCTTGATAAGTCAAGAAGTGAAGCTGAGCATTTATATGCTTTTACAGGTACCCTCTCGTAATTGCGATCCTCTGGATCACCTACATTTGATGATAAGCTTAACGCTATCTTCTTGTTGATGACCTTGCCTGATTCATGGGAAACATTTGTTGTTTCATTAGCCCCAATCTTATCTTTGATGGAATAAGGGTTCTACTCTGAATGAGAAAATCAAGAGGAAAGCCAATGGAGAGGGCATTGGTTCAGCCAATGTGGCTAAAGGAAAAACAAAAAAGAAAAGTGGAAATGCACAGAGGAGCAAGAGCAAGAAAGCAAAGGTAAGGCTGAAGGTCACTTGTTACCAATGTGGTAGGAAAGGCCACAAAAAGCCTAATTGCAGATACTACAAAGCTGAATTAGAAAGAAAGAAGAACACACGTGACAAGAAGATTAGGGACAAGAAGCTCATGACAACTCTAGGGACAAGGACAAAGAGAAGGCAAAATGTGGACTCTAGTATCATCATTGAGGAGCTATCAAGTGCAAAATATATTCTTTGTGCTACTATGGGAACAGATCATGCCAAAGTTAATGATGCTTCTATTAATATTCATGCACAAAATTTGTAGATCACCAAGAGGGATCTGATTGATGCTTTGTTTATTATGAATGATGCTTTGTCACAAACATGGATTGTGGATTCAAGTGCATCGTTCCATGTTACTCCTATTGAGGAGTGTTTTAACACCTTTCATGCAGGCATCCATCGACATGTATATCTTGGGAATATCATGCTTATTCTATTGAAGGTATTGGCAGAATGCATCTCACTATAGATGGCATTAATGGGCATTAATGAGCTGGTTTTGTATGACGTAAAGTGTGTACCAAGCATCAAGAAAAGCCTATTGTCTATTGGGAAAATGGATATGCATGGATATAGTACCCTCTTTGAGAAGATATCATGGAATCTTATCAAAGGCTCTAGGCCGATTGTTGAAGGTACAAAGGAAGGGATTCTTTATTGCTTGCATGGTAACGCCTTGCCATGCAAGTTTATTGCTTTGGCTGAAATCCACTCACATATGGAGTTATGGCATAAAAAGCTTGACCACGTGCGCAAAAAGGCCTTGATAAACCATGTAGTTTGGACAAGTTTGATGCTAAAGGCTCAAAACTTGATTTTTGTAGTGAATGCCAATATGGAAAGCAAGTGAAGAGTTCTTATTACTCAAGTGACTCTCGTAAGTCTAATGTATTAGATCTTGTTCATTCTAATCGTGTGGCTAAAGGTATAACAAGACTTTATGTGAGGGTGAATCTGATGCATGCTCTCCACAGCGAATCTACATCATGGATTTTGGGGAGAGGCTCTCAAAACTGCAGTTCATGTTTCCAATCGATCTCCTCATACGTCCTTAAAAAGTGGCATTTAGGAAGAGGTTTGGTGTGGCAAACAAGCTTCATATGACCACCTATGCATCTTTGTTGTGATGCTTTTGTGAATATAAGGCCCGAGTTGAGAGGCAAGTTAGATGCAAAGTCCATGAAAGGAATCTTCATGGGTTATGGAGAAGAAGGTAAAATGGGCTACAATATATGGCTACCTCAACCCAAGAAGGTAAGGGATGTTGTATTTAATGAGGCAAGGCTGCTCAAAACAATTGTGCCTCTAAAGATGACTGTAAAAGAGTTGAATTTCAGCATGGACAGCCACCTGTTAAATAACATGAACCCTCGAGATGCACTGCATATGGCTGGAAATGACAATGGGCCAGTGGTTATTGAGCTAGATGATGTTGGACATCAAAATGAAGCTCATGAAGTTGATATACCTCATGATGTAGATCCATTGCCAGAGAATGTAGATCATTGGGTAAGAAGATATACACATCTTAGGAGGTCTATGGACAAAACTCCTCTATACATTACATTATGTTATCAAATGAGGGTGAGCCTCTTACCTACAAAGAGGCGAAGTCATGTGGGCATAAGAAGAAGTAGGAGCTAGCCATGCAGGAAGAGAGCAAAACTTTGCATGTTAATGATACTTGGGACTCGGTTGAGTTACCCAAAGGTAGAAAGGCCATTCCCAATAAGTGGGCATACACAATCAGGATGTTGATGGCAAACCCAAGTATAAGGCAAGGCTGGTTGCTAAGGGATATGCCCAAAAAGAGGGCATTGATTTCCAAGAAGTGTTCTCTGCAGTGGTTAAAATGACCACATTACGTGTGCTCTTTGCTCTCACAACTGCCTTGGATTTGGAGTTATTCCAAATGGATATTAAAACAGCCTTTTTGCATGGTGATTTAGATGAAGATATGTACATGAAACAGCCTGAAGGTTATGCCATTCCTGGAAAAGAGCATTTGGTATGCAAGCTGAAAAGGAGTTCATATGTGCCAAAACAAGCACACAAACAATGGTATAAGAAGTTTGATGCATAGATGCTCAAACATGGGTTCAAAAGAAGCCATGCAGACCATTGTTTGTACACTAAAACGGATGAAGGTGGCAGCCCAATCGTTCTTTTGCTGTATGTAGATGATATGCTGCTAGAAAAAGAGCACTCTTAATGCTCTAAAACAGCAACTGAACCCCACATTCTCCATGAAACACCTTGAAGAAGCTGAGCATATACTTGGTATGCGAATAAAAAGGGATAGGCAGCAGCATACTTTGCGTTTTTCCCAAGAAAAGTATGTTGAAAAAGTAGCGGACAGATTTAATGTGGCTGATGCTAAGCCTATTGGAGTGCCATTGGAGCAACATGTTAAGCTTTCCAAGGATGACTCTCCCAAAGATGATGATGCAGCCAACTACACGAAGAGTATTCCATATGCATCAGCTTGTGGTTCACTTATGTATGCTATGGTTGCCACTCAACCAGACAATGCTCATGCAATGGGAGTTGTTGGCAGGTTTTGTTGGGGATAAAGGCCCCAAGGACTCTCCTTTTGTATATTTTGACCCTTCCATGTGAAAGCTCTCTTCGAGAGCTTTCCAGACATATTTTTGTTGTATTTTTTGGACCCCAAATTGGGGAGTTATAGGCATTTACATTATTTTTATGACTTTTGGTCATTGGCCATGTGTGAACATGCCCAAATGACCTAAAAGTCACTTATCAATAAGACTTGGTCCCAAATCTCTCATAACTTGATTGGGACTTCTTCAACTTTAGCTTCTCCATCTTCTTCTCCAAATTTTTGCGCAGGTTTCTCTCTCTACTTTCTCTCTCCTCACGCAGCAGCCCACTCCCTTGGCGTTTGGAGCAACCGAGCACACCACGACGTAGCTCTCCGCGGCCTCTTTCAACTGGTATCAGAGCTTTGAGCTGTTTCATCGCGACAAAGTTGCTCAAACTGTTTTTCTACTTCAGCCTATGTTGAGCTTAAGGTGTTTTCTTGCATTTGGGAGAATTTCATCGCGAAAAACCTTCTTTTTTCGCGATAAAAGGACTGTTTTTGGAGGATTACTTCAGCCCGGAGTAAAGTTGAAGCAAATTTTGTGCTTTTTAGAGAGTTTCATCGCGAAGAATCTCTTCTATTCTTCTTTTTGTATCCCCACAGGTCTTTTTCAGCATCCACATTGCTGATTTTTTCATCTACAGGTCTTTTGTGGCAGAAATTCTCTCATTTTTCAAGTGGGAGGACATGCACAAAGATTGAGGAAGTGCATACTTGCTGGAAACTTATTACAGTAGGTCATTTCTCTGATTTTACAGGTCATATTGCTGCAAAAATTGGGGCTTTTGTGAAAACAAGCACCCATTGCCTTGGTTTTACATCTATGTATGCCTTTTGTGGTTGAAAAACAACAAATTTGTTGTTTTTGATGCAATTACAGCTTGCTGGAATTTTCTGAAATTTTCTGCAGAAAATTTCAGAAATTGTTTTTTGCAAGTTTTGAACAGTTTTTGTGCTTAATTTCTCAGCTATAGTCTCCTAAGGTAATTGCGCACAGAGGTAATTGCGCACAGGACAGCAGGTGAATTTTACCTTTTTGGTGAAATTTTGAAGCTCTTAGTGTGCAAACATGGCCTCTACCTCCTCTGATGTCAAAAGCTTGTTTGAGATCAAGAGATTTGAAGGTAATGGTTTCGATTTGTGGAAAGAGAGAATGTTGGGCATCCTCTTTCTTAAAGATTGTGAAGGGGCTCTTGAGGAAGTCAAGCCTGAAGATATGACAGATGCAGCATGGATGAACCTAAACAAGAAGGCCATCACTTACATCAAGATGGCTGTATCAGATGAAATCTTAGTGGATTTGAAAGGCCTTACAACTGCTTTTGAGGTATGGGAGAAGCTGAAAGCCACTTATGAAAATACCACGCCTGTAAATCAAGTGCATCTTATGCGTAAGCTAGTGTGTATGCAGCTTGATGAGTCAAAAAGTGCGGCTGAGCACTTATCTTTGTTTACAGGTACTCTTTCACACTTGCAGGACTCTGGATTACCTCCATTTGATGATAAGCTTAAGGCCATCTTCTTGTTGATGACCTTACCTGATTCGTGGGAAACATTGGTTGTTTCACTTTCGAATAGCCCCAGTCTTACCTTTGATGGTGTAAGGGGTTCTATTTTGAATGAGGAAATCAGGAGGAAAGCTAGTGGAGAGGGCAGTGGTTCAGCCAATGTGGCTAGAGGAAGAACAGAAAAGAAAAGTGGAAATGTACAGAGGAACAGGAGCAAAAGCAAAGGCAAGGCTGAAGTGACTTGTTATCAATGTGGTAGGAAAGGTCACAAGAAGCCTGATTGCAGATTCTATAAAGCTGAACTAGAAAGAAAGAAGAACACAGGTGACAGGAAGAAAAAGGACACCAAGAATGAAGCACATGATACCTCAAAGGACAAAGACAAAGAGAAGGCCAATGTGGCCTCTAGTGTCATCATTGAGGAGCTATCAGATGCAGAAGATATACTTTGTGCTACTATGGAAGCAGAGCATGCTGAAGTTATTGATCCTTCTATTAATATTCATGCACAAGATATGCAGATCACAAAGAGGGATTTGATTGATGCCTTGCTTACTGTGAATGATGCTTTGTCACAAACATGGATTGTAGATTCAGGTGCATCGTTTCATGTAACTCCTATTAAGGAGTGTTTCACTACCTTTCATGCAGGCAGCCATGGACATGTATATCTTGGAAATAACCATGCTTGTTCAATTGAAGGTATTGGCACAGTGCATCTCACAGTGGATGGTACCAATGAGCTAGTTTTGCATGATGTAAGGTATGTACCAAGCATCAAGAAAAGCTTATTGTCTGTTGGGCAAATGGATATGCATGGATATAGTACCCTCTTTGAGAAGGGGTCATGGAAGCTTATCAAAGGCTCTAGGCTGATTGTTAAAGGTACAAAGAAAGGGACTCTTTATTGCTTGCATGGTAAAGCCTTGCTGGGCAAGTTTATTGCTTTGGCTGAAATCCATTCACATATGGAATTATGGCATAAAAGGTTTGGTCACATGAGTCAAAAAGGCCTTGATAAACTATGTAATTTGGACAAGTTTGATGCTAAAGGCTCAAAACTTGATTTTTGTAATGAATGCCAATATGGTAAGCAAGTAAAGAATTCTTACTACTCTGGTGTCTCTCGTAAGTCTAATGTGCTTGATCTTGTTCATTCTGATGTTTGTAGCATGCCCACAAAATCTATGGGGGGTGCTCTTTACTTTGTTTCTTTTGTAGATGATTACTCTAGGAAGCTTTGGGTATATTTGTTAAAATCTAAAGATGAAGCCTTTGCTGCATTTAAGAAATTTCATGCATTTGTGACCACTCAAACAGGTAGAAAGCTGAAATGCTTACGTGCAGATAATGGGGGTGAGTTTACAAGTGCTGAATTCAATAGATTTTGTGAAAATCTTGGTATTAAGAGGGAGCTAACAGTCCCATACAGCCCCTCTTCCAACGGTGTGGCAGAAAGGTATAATAGGACTTTATGTGAGAGGGTGAGATGCATGCTGTCCACAGCTAATCTCCCTCATGGATTTTGGGGAGAGGCTTTGAAAACTGCAGTTCATGTTTGCAATCGATCCCCTCATATGTCCTTAAAAGGTGGCATTCCAGAAGAGGTTTGGTCTGGCAAACCAGCTTCATATGACCACCTACGCATCTTTGGTTGCGATGCTTTTGTGCATATAAGGCCTGAGTTGAGAAGCAAGTTAGATGCAAAGTCCATGAAAGGAATCTTCATGGGTTATGGAGATGAAGGTGAAATGGGCTACAGGATTTGGCTACCTCAACTCAAGAAGGTAATACGCAGCCGAGATGTTGTATTTAATGAGGCAAGGCTGCTCAAAAACAATTGTGCCTCTAAAGATGACCATAAAAGAGTCAAATTTCAGCATGTACAGCCACCAGTTAAATCTGATATGGACCCTCGGGATGCACCACATATGGCTGGAAATGACAATGAGCCCGTGGTTATTGAGCCAGATGATGCTGGACAGCAAAATGATGCTCCTGAAGGGCATATGCAGCCACCTATTCATGCTGAAAACAGGGCTGGAAATGATGTACAGCAGCCTGTTAACAATGAAGAAGTTAATGTACCTCCTGACGTAGATCCATTGCCTGGTAATGTTGATCATTGGGTAAGAAGATCTATACGTCCTAGGAGGCGAGTGAATAGATATGATCCCTCTATACATTATATTATGTTATCAGATGAGGGTGAGCCTCTTACTTATAAAGAGGCAAAGCTATGTGAGCACAAGAAGAAGTGGGAGTTAGCCATGCAGGAAGAGATAAAGGCCTTGCATGCAAATGATACTTGGGATTTGGTTGAGTTACCCAAAGGAAGGAAAGCCATTCCAAACAAGTGGGTGTACAAAATCAAAACTGTTGATGGCAAACCCAAGTATAAGGCAAGGCTGGTTGCTAAGGGATATGCCCAAAAAGAGGGCATTGATTTCCAAGAAGTGTTCTCTCCAGTGGTGAAAATGACCACTTTACGTGTGTTGTTTGCTCTCACAGCTGCCTTGGATTTGGAATTATTCCAAATGGATGTTAAAACAGCCTTTTTGCATGGTGATTTAGATGAAGAGCTGTACATGAAACAGCCAGAAGGATATGCCATTCCTGGAAAAGAGCATCTGGTATGCAAACTGAAAAGGAGCTTGTATGGGCTGAAACAGGCCCCCAGACAATGGTATAAGAAGTTTGATGCATTTATGCTCAAACATGGGTTTAAAAGAAGCCATGCAGATCATTGTTTGTACACGAAAAAGGATGAAGATGGCAGCCCAATTATTCTTGTACTGTATGTAGATGATATGCTGCTGGCTGGGAAGAAAAAGAGCACTCTGAATGCTCTAAAACAGCAGCTGAACTCTGCATTCTCAATGAAAGACCTTGGGGAAGCTGAGCATATTCTTGGTATGCGTATAAAAAGGGATAGACAGCAGCATACTTTGCAGGTATCCCAAGAAAAGTACATTGAAAAAGTGCTGGACAGATTTAATGTGGCTGATGCTAAGCCTCTTGGAGTGCCATTGCAGCCACATGTTAAGCTTTCCAAGGATGACTGTCCCAAAAATGATGATGCAGCCAGTTACATGAAGAGTGTTCCATATGCATCAGCTTGTGGTTCACTTATGTATGCTATGGTTGCCACTCGGCCAGACATTGCTCATGCAGTGGGAGTTGTTAGCAGGTTCATGGCTAATCCTGGTAGAGCTCATTGGGAGGCAGTCAAATCTATCTTGAGATATTTGAAAGGGACCAAAAGTAAATGCTTATGTTATGGAAAGGGTCCATTGGAGTTAAAAGGATTTTGTGATTCAGACATGGCAGGTGATGTGGACACACGCAAGTCCACAAGTGGCTATGTATACATCCTTGCAGGTGGAGCTATTTCATGGTGCTCTAGACTTCAGAGGATAGTTGATAGACTTTCAAAGTTCTTGCAAAAAAACTCCCCAAAAGCTGGATCGTTGATGGAAAAAAATTGGATCGCTGCTGATCGTTATTTTATTAAAAAACAATCGCTGATTTTTTTAATAAAACTTGCTTTATAATTTGATCACTTAAAATTAGCTTTTCAAATTACTATCTTTGATCAAAATTTTCTCCCACCTCTGACCTCTGATGACTGCATGTCATATACCATTAGAAAGCTCTCATCAAGCTCTACAAGATAGGCTCATAAAAATTTTACCCAATTTGTGTGCCAAAAATGACTAAGTACCAAAATTAGGGTTTCTGACCTAAATGGATTTTTCGACTAATGTGACATTGATTTCCAACAATCCCCCCTGCAATGTCATATTGGTATAAACTGAACTGGATATGCAACTTCATTCATCTACAAACTGACATAAGCTTCACACTTGTCCTCCAAAATTGACCTTCAAACTTTATCTTCAAAAGTCTTCTTCAAACTGAATTTGAACTTCTTCAAACTTCAAAAAATCTGAATTCGCTGAATATGAACCATAATACCTGAGAAAATATGCAAACTAGATATCCAATAGTGTTAGCATACATCAAGCAATCACTGCTTGACAACATATGTAGCATGACTTGACTCTGAATCTACTATCTTCTTTCTCAAACCTGTAAGCATACACTAGGATCCACATATTTGCATTTACCTTAAAAAAGGTTTCTCAACGTACTTCTGTTGTGTCATGTAAATACACTAAACAAAATCAAAAACTGAATCCATCCTCGGAATTGTGATTGACAACTCACAACTTAGTGTATTATGAACACTAGCTCGTTCATCTCTGACTGTACTAAACTCAACTCATGAGTCTCACCAAAATTTCATATCTATGATATCATCTTGTCTTCATTCTTGTTTTATCTGTAAGTCCTTCATACCTCTTTCCTTCAAAGTCTGGTATAATCATATATGTGCGCACCTCATAAGTAACATATCTCTCTGAAATATCAAGCTTCTCTGCAATAGAACTCTGGAACTTTCTCCCAAACAGGAACACCTAACAAGAACTTTCTCCATACATTCTCCTTCTTCCTTCTTCTTTCAAAGCTGGAACATAAAGAAAAATTGACAAAGGAAATATAGGAATACCTGTAGGTATGACTCTACATTCTTTCACATATGGTTGAAAATAAGTCTTCATGTTTCATCACTCATTGGATGATTTAACACTAGTATCCAAAATTCTTCAAAGTATATCAAACTTTATGAAATCTAGAACGTCTTCCTTCTTTCAATAAATCTGATCTTCAATGATTTAGCATTGCTTCCTTAACATCAATACCTGTGTTTAAAACAAAATATCTGAACCCTTTTTTATTAGCAGTGCACATGCCAATAGCTTTCCCTGCCATTCATCGACTTCCCATAATCTAAAATAAAGTTAGCTGATCTATTATATCATAACAAAAACCTTTGCTGGAAGCACTTTAGGATTCATAATCTTTTGCAACATAACAAGTATCTTCTTCTATTTCTCTTCAACACTAATCTGATAGAATCTGAAACTTTGACTTACTTCTTCCAATGCTAAGAACTTTACAAACAAAGAATAGACATCTGACTCAAAAATACTCAAGATCATTCAAGATCACTCAAGATCATACAAGATCATTCAAGATCTATGACCTCTTAACAAAATACCTGTGTAGAATCTGCTCTCATCAAACCTTCACGACTGAATGTTTGATTTGCTATCTGAATGACTCTAAGTGTCCATGCTTCTTACATAAAGTTGTAAAACTTTTCTTCAACTAGATCCTTACCAAGAATCTGCAACATCTACTAGAACACAAGTGGACAAACTCTCACCTTGAGAACTCCAAAATTTGCAAGTTGATACTTCATATCTTCATATTCTTCTCGGGTGAAATGTGATAGTATCTGCTTGACTTTCTTTTGGCTAACTCAACTTTTCAATCAAGTGAGAGGATCTAATGAAACGCCTTTTTTTAATACAAGCATGTATCCAAAAGTCAAGATAAACATAGAAAGTAGATTCTCCATCTGACTCGTACATCAAAAAATCTGAATTTTTCTGAATTTTCTGAAAATACTGAATTTTCTGAAAATACTGAATTTTCTGAAAATACTGAATTTTCTGAATTTTTCTTCTAAAAAAAACTCTGAATTTTTTGAGTATACTGAATATACTGAATATGAGGTAACTTTTCCAACAAACCTCACTCCAAGTCTCCAACATCTGCTACAAATACTCTTTCACCTCCAGAGTTAGGTAAAGATGAAAAATACTTCTATGCAACTTGTCATATACCAAGTAGCTTTGAATTGACACTCCAAGAATTCTTTGAGGGAACATATAAACTGCCTGCTCAAAAGCTTCAACTAAACATAATTCATACACATATGAGTCATAACATATAAGTTGTCTTAGATATCTGCTTCTTTAAACTATCTTTTTCACAAGATGTTCTCGTAGACTTGTCTTTGGATGTAGGGATAAAAGTAGGAAAAGTATATGGAAAATATAAGAGAAAAAGGAAGTCTTACTTTCCCTTTGGAATTGTTGGAACTTCTTCTTCTGCATCTTTCTTCCACCTAATGATGTCAACATCTTCTAACTTCTCTTCCATACCTTTTGTTCTCTTCATCTTGAAGTAGCAAGCACTCTTAACTTCTTCAAATGAATTTTTCTCTTCCTTTAGTGCTAAGAGTAAAAGACAAAACAAACATGGTTTATAAATGGAAGTGAACATAGAAGATAAAACATGCTTCTACCATCTCCTCATATGCTGAATCAACACTCTGCTTTAAATTTGACTGATATGACTCAATTCACCAACGTTTTCCTTGAGTTGGCTGAATGTTGAATTACCTCTCTAGGTACAAAATCTGATCAAAAAACTTTCAACCTTGTGTTGGCTGAAAACAGAACTGATCTAATCTCCAAATTTATCCTCTTAGATAAACTTTCTTTTCATGAAAGAGATCTATCAAAACTCTCAAGAACAACCTCTAGATACCTATTTTGGTGTAGCTAATGCTTTAACTTTCAAAGTAATGAAAGTGTTTAAAAGCACTTCTTGAATCCTTCAAATCTCTTCATAACTGCTCTTCTAAGATATGACCTGCAAATGACAATCTGATAGTAGAAACTAATACCTGTGATTTGATGTTGATATGGTTCCTTCATTTTCTCCAAACCATTGTTTTTCCTTGAATTTGAAGTAGCCTTCACTTCATCAAGTCTTGGTCTTCATGCAATACTTTTGTAAAGTAACTTTACTCTTCCAAAAGTATTTAGCTGCTAACAGATCATCAACTTCATACTCCACACTGATAAATAAACATGTGAATGAATTGTCTAATTCTCAATTCTCTACTCATCTAGATTAAGTGTGTATGTCATATGTCAAATGTTAGAAGATGCTCTGAAACCATATGTTGATAGTTTGGAAGCTCTGATACCAAATGTTGGAAAGTAAACCCTAATCTGAATTTAGGCTATGGAAGACCCTAAATCAAATGTGTGTGTGAAAGATCACATACTTACAGAATTAGCATAGAATGCTAACGTGTTGCTGACAGAAATCCTCATACTCATGTGGAAACACCTTCTCTAACACCTCATCTGATGCATGTAGCATGCATGTATTGATTCTCCCTTATGAATGCCACTTCCTCCATGTATGCCGAATAGGAATCCTCTAGATATGGATGCCACTGCCTCCATAAGCTCCAAGTAGTACCTGTGTGCATAAAGAGAATATGTACCTGAATAGTTAACATAAGATGCAACCTTATGTTAAGCTCCATCCAATGTCTTTGAAGTACTCCATAATCTTCATGTAGAAGACCCTAAACCGATCCACACCACCAATCTGCTGATAAGTAAGTCTTCTCCACAAACAAGAGTGTGAGCACACTCTTCTCCAAGAAGAACTCCATGGCTTCTCCTAATCATCTTCATAAGCTGCTCCATAGCTGCCCATATGTACACATGGCTGCCCCATGTGCATCACCTAGAACACCTCAAAACCAGCAAGTTTTGGCATTGGATACAACTTCAAGTGACCACAGGACCTCTCTTATATAGACTTTTCAAAGTTCTTGCGAAAAAACTCCCCAAAAGCTGGATCGTTGATGGAAAAAAACTGGATTGCTGCTGATCGTTATTTTATTAAAAAACTATAGCTGATTTTTTTTAATAAAACTTGCTTTTTAATTTGATCATTTAAAATTAGCTTTTCAAATTACTATCTTTGATCAAAATTTTCTCCCACCTCTGACCTCTGATGATTGCATGTCATATACCATTAGAAAGCTCTCATCAAGCTCTACAAGATAGGCTCATAAAAATTTTACCCAATTTTTGTGCCAAAAATGACTAAAGTACCAAAATTTGGGTTTTTGCCCTAAATGGATTTTTGGACTGATGTAACATTGATTTCCAACACACTCACCACGTAGCTCTCGAGTCTCCGCGACCCCTTTCAAGAGTGACTAATCCATCATCATAAATTTAAACATCAATATAATCAATTGATCAACCAGGTCTTGAATTCTAGTTTGGTGTTCTTATATGAAACTACTTTCATTCTAAGGTTATGTAATTGTCTCTTCAAATATTGCTTTCTAGCAATGTGACAAGAATAGAAGAGATCCTCAAGTCTATCCCATGCACTATTGCAACGCAATGCGTTGCGAACGGTTTGCAACATGTTGCTAACATCACCACATTGCGAACGCATTGCATTGCGTACATTATAAAAGAATAGGGCCTCCCTGATTGAAACCAGTCTACGAGAGACCCTTCATTTTACAATCTAACTCTTCCTTGAGCACACAAGCTAAGAAGGTATAGACTAAGAAGAGCTTAGAAGAGTGACCTTGAGGCTTGTCTCATTGCTCAAAGAGAGAGAGAGAGAGAGCGCTAACTTTTAAGCTCTTGAAGATTGAGTGACGAGACTCAAAGAAGATATTGGAGACTTTGGAGCAAACATTGCCCCCCATTAAAATAATACATTGGAATTTGGAATTTGGCAATTCCATATGTGCTATGCACATTCAACATGTTATATTGCAATTTTGCATATGTATTATGACTTATCCATTTATGCACACTTGTCATTGGCAATTGACACATTTCATATGTATTATGTAGTAATAAGTAAAGAGACACATCAATGATCATACATGTCACACACATGTGACATGTCACACACACACGTATGATGTTTCACACACACGTCACACACACACACATGTTCATGTCACAAGCACACACTTCTCACACACATACATCTCATACACACATGTCATTGATTCATCATTCTACATACTTATTGTTACATATATAATGTGCATATGCAATGTGAATGTGCATAATGCCCCATGCGGCATGTGACATGCCATATATCATACATTCATATATGATATATCTGAAATCATATGGCATATGCACATGCTACACACACGTCGCACATACAGTGTGTGTGATGTGTGTGTGTGTATGACATGTGTGTGTATGACATGTGTGTGTATGTGTGTGTGACATGTGTGTGTGTGTGTGTGTGTTTGTGTGTGTGACATGTCACATGATGCATGTACATGTGTGAGTGTGAGATGTGTGTGTGCATATGCCATATGATTTGAGATATATCATATGTGAATCTAGGATATATGGCATGTTTATTATCCCCATTAGCATTGCATATGCACATTGCATATATAACAATAAGTATGTAGAATGATGAATCAATGACATGTATGTGTATGAGTCATGTGAGATGTGTGTATGTGTGAGATGTGTATGTGTGTGTGTGACATCATTCATGTATGTGTGTGTGACATCATACATGTGTGCATGTGTGTGTGCTTGAACTTTACACCTTGTAAATTTGTGTGTGTGGCATGTGTGTGTGACACATACATACTACATACATTGATCATTGATACTACATACTACAAATATAATATGTATTGCATCATTTACTAACTTCTTGAATTTTTGTACCTTCTTGAGCATCATTTATTTTGTCTTTCAATACGCTATAGTATGCCTAGAGTCAAATAAGATTGTTGGCAGTTTGTAACCAGTCAAGTAAAGTCTAGCACAAGGGGAAGTAAAAGATGGGCATGCAATAGGTGTGGATACAAAGGCACTAGAGGGGCTCATAGGATTAAGGAACATCTTGCCCAATTTGGTGGATTAGAGGTTGGGCCTTGCACTGAAGCAATGCCACCAATTATCAAAGATGAGCTTTTGGCATGGGTTGAAGCAAGAAAATCAAAGAGGGAAGTCTCAAGGCTCCTCCTTGTACACAGCTCATATGATCATGAGGCTCCTAATTCATCACAAGCATCTCATGGTAGTGGAGACACAAGAGGAAGAATCACATTCAGCCTTCCAAGTTGTGGAGTTGGAGACTGGAGTCCAAGGAGGTGGAAAAGTAACTTTAGTCAATGAAAGAGACTTGAAAGAAACATGCTTGCACATTGATGTGTGATCGATGGATAGACATGAAGAAAAGAAATATGTATAACATCCTTCCATTGCTACAAAGGCACAATGTTTCTTCGTGCCATTGATGCATCCACACCACAGGTTTCCATCACATGTGAGTCTATATATAAACATATTAAAGAGGCAGTCATAAAGATTAATCATGGAGATTGGAGTGGAGAACTTTGTCTAGGTCATTACGAACAATGGAAGTAACTCTGATGCCCTGGGATGCAAGTTACAAGTGTTCCCTAAGATCATGTAGACCCCGTGTGTGGCACATAGCATTGACTTGCTCATTGAGGATATGGGCAAGATCCCCTTGATCCATGACATTTTTAGCACATGTCAGAAAAAGGTCACTTTATTCACAAAGAGACCAAAATCACTTACCATATTCAAATCTTACAATCACTTAAAGCTTCTTAGACCGATGAAGACTAAGTTTGAATATACTTCATTTTATACTTCAAGGTTTTGCAGACTTTGATCGGACAGGCGACAAAGACAAAAGAAGAAGTACAAATAGCTATTGTTTTTATGTTGGAGAATGCCTTATCACATGGCTTTCTAAGAAACAACCGACAATAGCAAATCTTCAAGTGAGGGAGAGTATAGGGCTGCTTTTATAGCTACACATGAAGCTATTTGGTTGCAAAAAAATCTTTGTTATCAAATACATTTACCAAGGCATTACCCAAAGATAGACAGCAAAAATTATGCATATTATTGAACCTTATGCCATTATGACATTGAAGGGGGGATTGCTTCAAAACAATTTCAAAATAGAACCAAAAGTCCCAAAAGTCCCAAAATTCCACCCACCCTAAATCTAGTACTTAATTAAATTTTGGTCAAAAATGATTGAAAAAATTTATTGGCTCATCGGATAATACTCTGAGAGCTTTCTAATGGTATATAATATTGCACCATGTGACACCAAAAAGTCAATCAAAAACCGAACCCTAATTCTGGTTTTCATTTAAATAAAATCAATGGCTGAGATTGAAAGCTGAAAAAGCATATGATCTTAAGGCGGACTAAATCAACTATAAAGCATGAAAAGCAAGTGCAAAAAATCTTAAAATAGTTATTAATAAAACTACCACTTAACAAGATCTTAAGTCTTGTTAACTCTTGGGTATTTCGGACTAGGTGTGCCATGACACTCATGCAATATATGTCGTCTCATCTCAAAATCTCTAGGAACACACACCTTACCTTTGTACAATAGAAATCCATCGTGGATATTCTAATTCTTCCACTTGAATCCTTCTTGAGTACCCATCGATACTCCATCCTCACTAAAAACCCATGTGTCAAAATCTCCTTTCTCTATGTCTTCCGAGATCTCAAAATATGTAGGATCAAGCCTACATTTACCCTTTGAGCATAGCAACTATGTGAGTCAATCACCACATTATACTTTCTCTTCCTGTACCTAAGATGATAGTCGAATTCTTAAAGGGTCTCTATCCAACACACCTTATGACCTTTAGGGTCGGTTTGATTAGAGAGCAACTTAATGCTCTCTTGATCAAACACTATCGTAAACTTTGCACCATATACGCAGTGTTGCCACTTCTTCAAAGCATGGACAATTGCATACAACTCCTCCTCATAGACAGAGTAATTCTTCTCATCGGTTTTAGCTTTTTGCTCTCAAAAACTACAAGCCAACTTCCTAAATTAAAACCGATCCTATAGCAAAATCACTCGCGTTATTCTCAGCCACATAGGGTTTATTGGGATCTGCTATATGTAAACGTGGAGCTGTAGCAATCGCTACTTTCAACTTTTCCATACTTCGCTTCTGCTCGTCTCCCCAACGAAAGGTTTTCCCTTTCCCTTTAAGTTGTTCCCTCATCAGGACAACAATTTTGGCATAATTCTTGATGAATCTACAATAGCGACATGATAAACCTAAGAAGATTTGAAGCTCTTCCAAGTTCCTGGAACATGGACATTCCATACATACTTTATCAAGATCCATTTGGATTCCGTCTTGGGATATTATATGCCCAAGGCATGTAACCTCTGTTTTGAAAAATTCACACTTTGGTTCCTTAGCAAAGAGTGAATTTTCCCATAACACTTGGAATACTTTCCTCAAGTATTCCTAGCGTTCCAAGTGTTCCTTTTCTAATCTACTACAGATCATAATATTATCCAAAAAGTCAACTACAAACTTCCCTAAATATGGCAATAGAACATTACTCATGAGCTTTATGAGTGCATGATTTGGAGACAAGCACCTAAAGCGCAGGTTTTCTCTTTGCCCATTCATATTGTTCAGTGGGTAATTTTGCCCCTTGCAGTTTTTGTTTCTAAAACTTTGTGCTGCCAACTACTTTGAGGGGCTGATCCGTCTTCGTAGGAGTATATTGAGGATGGCTATCGTCCTCATAAAGTGAGTACTCGATCGCCTTTCTCAAATGTTTTAGGTATATTCCTCCTTCCCTCTCTCTTAATAGCATTGTCTAACCCTCTTACAAACCCCCTAGTTTTCTAAAAATAATCAAGCCCCTTGAGCTTCAAGATTCTCTCTCTATAGTGGAATATGTAGATTGATAATGGTCTACCTCTCAATGTGATCCTATCCCACTGATCCCAGTTCCTCTCTTCATTCTCAAAAAGTAACCCCTTCAAGAAAAGAGTTTAAAACTAAGCCTAGTCTGTAGGGATGGAGTTCGCCTCTGTAAGAAAGTGTAGATTGCATACATGTTTCTTTCTCGGTCATCCCCCGTGAAAGTTGGTGGTTTGAAGTAATTAAGGAGGAGAATCTCCCTAGAGTTTTCTCCCTTGTGTTTGCTAGGTTGAAGAGTCTCCTTCCTAGCCGTCTCATGTAGGAGTTTCTCTTTCCGTCCTAGTTAGAAAAGAGCCAACTTGTGTCTCCAAAGAGGCCATCTCGATCTTCAATTGTTCTATATGAGAAGTCATGCTACCTATGATAGTCTATATCCTATGGGTTTCTTCCTTGCAACACTTAGTATTTTGGCAAAGTTTGAAGGATCAAAATCCTAACCCTAATTTCTAGCCAAAGGATCAAACACTTTATAAAAATCAAGGTTAAATATGCCACTTGTCAACATCTCAAGAGTTTGGTCCAACTACTTGGATTTGATGTGAGGAAAGCAAACCAACCATAATAAAGCAAGGCGTTGACTGATCCCAAAAATTAAAAAAGTACATGTTTTTTTCTTTTTCGTAAAAAAACTCAATGATCAACTTTCTCATGATGATTTTCGTGTGCAACATACATATTATAAATAGAGTCTAGACAAAGCTTACAACACTGATTATCACCACTTGGAGAGTGCATACTATCAGCTTGGTGGAGTGGTGGCTTTTCCTTCACTTGGAAGAGGTGAGTTATGTTCTCTTCATCGTCTTCAAGAGTGCAGCAACCTTAGATCATACCTATACTTGAAGGACTCACTAAGTCATGGAGATTGTGGAGTTATGAGGCACAATTGCATACTTCAAGCATCTCTTATTTGCTTCTTGTAACTTCATTCACTTTTGTTATGTATGAAATACATGAGGAACTTTGCTCTTTAATCTCTCTTGTCTTGTCCATTCTCCATCTTGTCTCTATTTTCTCTCTGTCTCAATATTGATTGCGAGCTTTAAAACCAACAATTAGTATAAGAGCAAGTGAAAATAATGTACATAAAGAATAGTGCAATAAGTAGAGGGAGTTAGAGCCTCATGGAGGACAAACAAAGCTCAGTTCCATATTCAGAAGATGGAAGGACATAGTCCAACAAGGCAATCTTAATGTTCAAGCTGACTACAGGAACAAAGGGAATTCAACTTTTGGAGGGGTCAAATCAATCCTTGTTGATTGCACAAGCAATCAATAAGATTTGCAGATTTTTCATTTGTTATAACAGGTTATATGCTAATTTTTTATAGATTTGCAAAACACGAGAGCATTGCTTCCATGTGCCAAACAAAGAAATAATGTTCGACCATTATTCGACCTTCTAATGCTCTTTGGGGGTTTGTCAGTCATCCATATTTAAGGGAGCTTGCATGTTCAACTAGTGGTCGTGAAGGAAGAATTTTTGTGGGCAAGAATGAGTAATATATCAACTTTCAAAACCTTAAAGGTGAACAACCTTCTTGTATTTGCATGTGTGTTTTCTAATAGGTGTAGATGAAAGCATATGACTTTAACTTGATAGGAATGGCCAACCTTGAGAGTTGAGGAAGTGTGTTTGAGTCTATACAGTATCCATTCGTCTCTATCCTTCCAAGTAGTACTTGGTTGAGAAGAGTATGGGATGTGTGAGTTCTCCTTTTGATTTGTGGTATAGGAGTGCTCTTCATGTTCAATGTCCCTTTGTATGTATGGATACTTGGTTGTGGTATAGAAGTGCTCTTCATGTTCAATGTCCCTTCGTGTGTGTAAGGATACTCGACATGATATGTGAAAATATATACAAGTACCTACTCAAACAAAAATGTCAACTAACAAAATCTACCCACCTAGCATATACCTCGTGTCACCTTACGAGGGGATTGTTAGAAAATGCAACCTTCCACAAGGGAGCTGCACATAATTCAAAAATTTTCAGATTTTAGCAATGTCAAATATGGTCAACTTTGGTCAATAAAATGGTCAAAATGTGCAAGTCAAAATAATGGCAGATTTCAATAGTACTCTTCAAGAGCTACACAATTACATATAACCCTTAATATTCGAGCAAAGTTTGAAGGATCAACACCCTAACCCTAATTTTTGGTCAAAGGGTCAAACGATTTATGAAAAGTCAAAGTTAAATATGCCACTTGTCAACATCTCAAGAGTTTGATCCAATGACTTGGATTTAATACAAATAAAGCAAATCAACCACAATAAAGCAAGAGATTGATTGATCCCAAAATTACCGAAGTACAAATTTTTTGGTTTTCGTAAAAAAACTCAATGATTAACTTTTTCATGATGATTTTCGTAAGCCGAAGACATATTATAAATAGAGAAAGCTTACAACACTTTGATTATCACCACTTGGAGAGTGCATTCTATCAACTTAGTGGAGTAATGTCTTTTCCTTCACTTGGAGGTGCATTGTGCTTTCTTCGTCTTCTTCAAGAGTGCAACAACCTTAGAGCATACCTATACTTGGAGGAGGATTCACTCAGTCGTGGAGATTGTGGAGCTATGAGGAGCAGCAACAACATACTTCCAACATCTCTTATTTGTTGCTTGTAACTTCATGTACTTCACTTTTGTTATATATGGAATATATGTGGAGCTTGGCTCCTTTCTCTCTTGTCTTGTCTATTTTCCATCTTGTCTCTATTTTCTCTCTCTCAATATTGATTGCGGGCTTAAAAACCAACATATGAGAGTGCATCTTTCACTGTAAGCAAGGCATCCATAAGATCATGCAAGGTGATTGGCATATCTTTGGCATGACACATAATGGAAGCATCACGAGCATGTGCATCAAATACACAAGCATAGTTTTTCTGTACAACATGTTGGAAAACAATGTCAGAATGGCAAAATTCCAGCAAAGCCTAATTTTGGAAATGGTCGAAATTGGTCAAAGATGGACAAAAAATTTTATTACATAATCTTAAAGTACTCTTCAAGGCACTCCTCTCATTTTTTGTACCTAGGACTACATTCTTCAGCTATATTCAGATTTGTAACTTTATTGTTGTATTGCGCACCTTTCATTAAGCATTAATTTTTGTGAGCAAACTGGTATGTTACTCGTCTCTTTTCTAATCTCTAAGTCTTATCATCTCAAGTATTTGGTTCAAGATGTGTATGTGCTAAGATTCTTAAGTGTTGGAAAGATCTTGATTACCTATGATTTATTATTTGGGCCTACCTCACTTCCAACACAACAACCATACAGGAAATGCATACGGGTATGAAAGTTCGAAAAATGTATGATATAAAATACCATATGTGACCATACATGACCAAGAACTAGACATGAGGAAAAAACTAAAGATAAGTACTGTGAGTGTAGTGCAATATGCAAAACACAATAACTATGTAATGTATTGTAATGTATTCGACTTTACAATACTATAATTTATTGTATTGAATTGTAGTATGTACTCTATTGTATAGTACAATACGATATTATAATGTATGTATTATGTAACGACCTATGTATAATCTATATGTATATATTATGTACGTACATTATTTATGTACAATACAATACAATAGAATACATTATATATTGTGTCCCTCATCTACTACATTATTACATTATATATCCAGTTAGTAGACTAGATAATTCAGACTCCTAGTCAATAAACTAGATAATTCAGACTACTTGCATCAAAAAGAGCCTTCCCTATGTGGGACAAAAGGATATCCAAAAAGGAACGCTTTATTGCTTGCATGGAAAACCCCTTTCTTGAAGAGTGTAAAATTCTCATTGATAAGAATAAGTTTGAGCAAGTAAATTTCATAAATCTAAAAATCCTAAAAATGCCAGACTTTGGGGCCATAAAATATGCACCAAACATGACAAATTGAGCCTATCTCCTACATAAGGTCCCAAATCGCTTCATTTGAAGGGGCTTCTAAAAACCTTGATACATACAACTTCTTCTTCTTCATCATGATTCATCTCCCCCAATTTTTTGCACAACCCTAAGCTTCCATAGCTAACCCCTTTCCTTTCTCAATAGTTGCACTTTCCTTGGGCCAAGGGGCTTCTAAAAACCTTGATACGTACAACTTCTTCTTCTTCATCATGATTCATCTCCCCCAATTTTTTGCACAACCCTAAGCTAAGCAATTGAAATTGTTGCTTTCATTTTTATTGCCTCTATGTATACACAAAGAATATTGGTACGCTTTCATTGTAATTATCTTCACATAAGTATGTATAGTCTACTATAGACATCCCCTTGTGGCTAATTACAATTTTGCTCATATTACCTTGATTCATGTTTTCTTTAGCATATGATGGACCTTAATATGATTCCCTTAGATGGTATAAGGCACACATCAAAATCATATCTCTATGCATTGAAAAAAAACAAAAAGAATACCTTTGATTGTCCTCTCTATCAGCGTCTTTAAAAAAACATGAGATGCAAAATAACATGTCACTATAAATGTTCATGTCAAGTAATGAATAGTTGTAACTTCATCTCATTAGACAATGTTTTTACAAAGCCCAATTATATTGGGCTGGATATTAAACCAACCTATCATGTCAATAGAGACAAATGGAGTAAGTTAACAACATGGACATTAATCCAACTAAAGAATCAAATGCTTTTTTGTAAGAGCAACTTCATCCCAAAGAATGTACTCCCTTTTGAGTCTAGTGAGCCAAGGAAAGATAAAGAACTTAAAAGCATCAAATTATTTTGACAAAAGATCTAATAGAAAGAAGACCCTAAAAAAGTGATGTATTAAAGAGTGAGTACACTTGTAATAGCCCAAAGTTATCAACTCAACACAAGATCTAAAGTAATCACCCGAAATTAAGAGAGTCAAAATTAAGAGAGAAGAAACGAAAGGATCAAGAAGATTGAAGAACCTACAAAATTTACAATTATGTGCACAAATTGTAAATCTAAACATTAAAAATTATATACACACATATATACCAGAATGAATCCAGGTAAACCCCAAATTCACCCTCAAAGGAAAGTGCAACTACAAGCTCATGGTAGTCAACCACAAGACTATATAACGTATCAGCTCCACTATGCACAGTATCAACTCAATACTATGACATCCCCACTAACGTCCTCAGTGCCCAATAGTGGGTATAGAGCTCAGAATGAATGCATGCTCACACACACCCCACAACGCACACACACCACGAGCATGAACTCACAAGAAGCTCTGCGAACTGAGTTTCTATCACTTCCGGAAGTGATGGGCAAACTCGGCCATAATGAAGCCTAGCACCAAATGCAAACAAAACATAGGAAAAATTACAGAAAAAGCATAGTTGATAGAGTATACACACCTAACAACTGGTCGCAACTCGGGCGAAGAATCCACAAGTGAAAACTGCATGTCCGCTAATACGACAATCATATATACCAGAATGAATCCAGGTAAACCCCAAATTCACCCTCAAAGGAAAGTGCAACTACAAGCTCATGGTAGTCAACCACAAGACTATATAGCGTATCAGCTCCACTATGCACAGTATCGACTCAATACTATGACATCCCCACTAACGTCCTCAGTGCCCAATAGTGGGTATAGAGCTCAGAATGAATGCATGCTCACACACACACCCCACAACGCTCACACACCACGAGCATGAACTCACAAGAAGCTCTGCGAACTAAGTTTCTATCACTTCCGGAAGTGATGGGCAAACTCGGCCATAATTAGAGGTTACAAATACATATCATATAAATCTCAAATTCTTAATTCCATTATTGTAACCCAACAAACTAATTATGCAATAGTACAAGTTGTTTTGAGTAAGTAAAGAATTCCTCAAGGTGTCCTTTACAACTAATAACAAAGTTCTAGAAGATCCAATGGATCAATTACACTTCTTGCTTATAAATCTAGTTGAACACATCTTGACAAGGCTTATCCTTGGCCAAGGAATATTCACCCCCACAAACAAGTAAAAGCATGTGCACCCTAGAGACATAAGGAAAGAATATTGGTCCACGAATCCACTTTTTAATAAGTTGGCTCCTTTCATTACGTTGGATCCTTTAAGCTAAGCCTTTATTTTCTTCAACGAAAGCCTCTACATTCTGATCAGATTTCCTGCAGAGCAACTAGGGCCAGCAGTGTTGCTTGGTGAAAGCCGCCCCTGCTGCACGCAACACATGAAGGCACTGTGGTTTTCACAGAATAGGACAACAAAAGTAAGAATTAGACCTGCCTTCCAAGATTGAACTAGACCTCCAATATCATAATGTTACTGAAGAAGAAGAAGAAGAGTACAAAAGACTCTTATATCCATGGAGGCTTCTAGAACCTATAGAGAAAATACTAATTATACAAAGAAGAAAGAGAATAGAAAAAATCCGTAGGACTAAAGGAAATGTATTCTTATTGTTACAATATTGGAAACATGCTAGCCACTACTTGTCCTAATTAATCATAAAGGAAGCCATAACATATGACAAGCCAAGATGCTACTAATTTCCAAATTACATTCCAAAAGAGAAAAGATATAAATCATGTTGATAACGTAACTTCATGTCCCTGCTATGCAACACAGGCTTAGAAATGTCTATATATAGAGGGTTGCTTTAAGAGCCCTTGGCCATCTTACAGAGAAAGAGGATGCTCTGTAGGTAGGGATCTCTAGGATTATTTCCAAAGATCGCTTTCTCTGCAGCCATATTTTCTATAAGGATTCCCCTCTTATAGGTTCCAAACTAGAGCTGATCATCCTATAGCTCTGCCGAGCAGAGCTTCTGCCAAAGAGATCCTTTTCTGTGATTTTCGTCCTCTGCCAAGAGCCACCCAGATCTTAGATTCGAGGGGTATTATTTGATAAATGCAACGTTACATTTATTCATTCAGAATCAGAACTTAACTTTTCAGAATACTCCACCAAATCCACATATTTTTTCTATTGATCAGGACGACCCTATATCTGGCAATCAGATCTTCATTCTTAAAAGAATCGTTTCAAAATTCAGCATCATTTCAGAGGCTCAAATAGAAGCCATGTAGATGTGTTATCCTTCATTCACTCCCATAAAATTCATTGTGCACGAGAAATGTCGCTTGAATCTCTCTCTCTCTCTCTCTCTCTCTCTCTCTCTCTCTCTCTCTCTCTCTCTCTCTCTCTCTCTCTCTCTCTCTCTCTCTCTGTGTGTGTGTGTGTGCATTGTTGAGAACAAACCCCTGGCGCGTTTTTTCACGTCGGGGTGGAAGGAGAGGAAGGAGGAAAGTTTGAAAAATAGTCATACCAACTGCACCGCCAACTGCACCTCCCATGGCGGCTCCAACCGCAACCCTCGTCGCGCAGCTGTCTCGTGCCATTAGTGTGTCAGAATTTCATCACTCTCAACTTCATCGTCGACCGAGATAAACCTATCAAGCTGAAAATGTGTATACGTGTCTCTAGAGAGAGGGAAAAAAAAGGTAAATATCATTACAACTTGAAAAAAAAGATAAATATCATTCCAACTTGGAAGAATTATCAACCCACCACACACATACATAGATATATATATATATATACATGTGTGTGTACACGCATGTGTGCATGTATGTATATATGTATGTGTTCCTATATATGTGTATGTGTTCCTATTTATGGAATTATTGGAATTATCATATGTTATTCATTATATTCGTTGTATAATAGTGACTTGTTAAATATCCAAACATGTGATACTAACTTCATTATTCTTTATAGATAGAAGAATTTAATGTGTTTTGCATTTTGATAAGCAAATAAAGATCATGCAAATAAAATAAAAATTGTTCTAGTGGTTGAGTCTTTGGTCTCTAGAGATGGAGGTCCAGAGTTCAATCCCCGAACTAGACATGTAATGGATTTGCCATGGAAAACCAGTTGAAACCAGTTGTAATTTTGTCTAACCCCTGCTTTGTTGGATACAGGGGTCCTGCGGGTACTATGCTCATTCACCTGTATATTTGTTCTTTCAAAGTTAAAGCTCAAAGGAGTAGGCACTTGCCAAACCTCCATTTTAAAAAAAAAAAGTAAAGGATCATGAGCTCGTGGACCTCATATATTCGCTAATATTGTATATTTTTGTAAAGAACCCTTGTATTTGAAGGGTTAATCTGCAAGAGAATGAGAAAGTATGACCACCACGTGCTAGAGAGATGACTCTCCTCCCAACCTTATGCCTGTATATATAGCTTCTCGAATCAACGAGGACCACAAATGTAACTAGAGTCCACAAGTGCATGTGCAATCTCCTCCACTCCTTTCATACCTTCCACTAGTAGTCCACTAGTGGTTGTTGTACTCACCTCTTAAGTTAAGTCTCCTTGGACTCAAGTTAACTCACGTTAACTTGAGTTAGAAGGCCTCTCCCCATGCTCCCCATGGGAGTTGAACCCAAGGCCTCTTCCTTCACAACCTTGAGACTTAACCACTAAGCTAAGTGGAGCACACAAACTTATGCTTGAGTCTATATCTGAGATCTTTGGTCCTACAGACGAGTGACCAAACGATATCCGATTTCAGATCTGTCTGAACCGGCCAGGCCCTTAGATCATAGACTTACTTTATTACATTCTTCCCCCCTTGGAAAAGATTTTCATCCTTGAAAATAGAGCTATATACATACTATAGGCATCCCCCGAGCCTCATGTTCTAAAATTGGAAGAACATGTTCATGTTCTAAAACTGGAAGAACATGTCTCATCTCTGTGGTGGCGTCCCTGCCCAAATGATTCAAAACACTGTCTGGCCTTGCACCTTGATGAACTAGTCAAAGTACAAAGTAGTGAATGAATAATAAGGGTGGATCTAAACATATCCCTGGCCAATTCACAGTGCCTGGATGTGCGATCAAGGCACAGACATGTGAACAGGGTGGATTCAACTTAGTAGTCCATTTCTAGGCATAACTGGTGCATGGATTGAGTAATGAAAGTGGGATTCTTATCCCTTACAAGATTTCGAGAACTCTTGATTCACGTGAATTTGTTTTGGAGAACTTGAAGTTTGGTTGTCCCAAACATCTAACTTAGATGTTTTTACAATGATTTACTTTAATCCAATAGTTACTTGATTTTTTCACCCAACTAGAGGACTACTTTGTCCTAATGAGTTTAAAAATCCTATGTAAACTGTAAGAGAAAATTACCATGTTCTTTGATTCAACCATACTATAACTTGACCAATTCAAATTCAAAAAGAAAATTATCCAATTTAGGATACTATTCTCAAAGACTTGAGTTAAAAATTCTTTGGAAATTGTCAATCTATTGAACAATTCCTAACTTCTTTATTCTAGAGTATAGACTCTAAGAAATCATTTATGCTATAACTTGAAGCAACTCAATAACTAAGTCCACTTAAACTTATTATCTTTTGAAGATTTGAAAAGGTTCTTGTATATAACATCTTTCTAGGATGTTCAATTTAGTTATCTAATTCTAACCAGCTAATCTTGGTCTTTTGCAAAAGGAATCAGATACCGTATCTGAGCTAATTCCAAAAGATTTGAAAACCAGAAAGAAATAATTGAAACTCAGTACAACCAATTCAAACTTTGAAGATACGTAAGCTCGCTATGAGTCACAGTTTAGATGACTCAGAACTTTAACTTCTCAAAGATCTTGTTTCAACAGGGTATTGAAGCATTCTATTTTTAAGAGAAAAAAACTGGATTCTCAAAAAGATTCAAAACAAATCCAAAAACATCATCCAATGATAAGATACTAGTGTGGTAACCAACATCAGTGTGTTGATCCACTGAGGTTCTGTTTTTGTATTCAAATAATGCTTCTCTTGAGACTAAGTTCAAGTCATATTCAGTCTTTCTGACTCCTTACTGGGAATGCAATTCTTGTGCATTTCTTTGAGTCAAAAGAGTGAATTTACCAGGTTACACTAGGAACTTGGTGCTTGACTTAGTCAATCAAATCCTTAGTTGAAAAGATCAACTCAAAGTCCAACTTTGTTTTCGAAAATTTATGAAATATTTCCGAATTAACAACACTTTTTCTTTAAGTGTTTCAAGAAGATCTTAGAAGTTACTTCATATCTTCTGTTTCCTTGATCTTGAAGTTATCTTGAAGTATCTAGAGATACTACTTTTATCCTTCTTGAATTAAACTCCTTCTTTGAAGTCTTAATTCCCTTGAAGATCAAACCTAACTTCAAGATCCAATCTAGGACTAAAATATAATTATCATCCCACGGTCCAATGTCCCATATCATCTTTCCTACATCAATCTGAGTATAAAATTTGGTGTCCCATACCACCCTATTTTATATTCACTCAAGTTCCATTTATCCAATGGAAAAATGTGAAAAGAGTAAGTTGTTCCAAGTTTGAACAGAGTAAAGAAATTCCAAGAATGTAGTCTGCAACCGTGAAGATGGTAATTAGGTATGTGGAAGGTAAAACATAATTTTTGCCTATCCTTAAAGGAATTTTGGTACAAATCCAAAGAGCATGAGTGGATGCTTTAGACTTAAGTACTAGAGAGACTCCTTTATAAAGTCCCCGGGGTAGGTACCTAAAGCATCAGTAATGAAAGGAATCTAAAGACAAGAAGTCAAAAGCTCTTGTCACTACAAAATTGGTCAAGAATAAACCAATTGAACTTGAATTTGAGAAAATTCAAGTACTTCGAATTCTAATTGGCTTTTATTTAAAAACCCTAGCAAAGAAGAATTGATATTCTATCAGAGGTTTTCAAGTTTCCAAGACGAAGCACATGATTGTGAGACGATCATGTGTAGGAATCAAAACCTAGAATATCTAGTTAGAGATAATGCTTGAAACTTCGAAATTCTTGTCAGGAATGGAATCAAGAAGGTACTCTATCAAGAGATGTTTTGACTTTAAGATAAGTATCACCCATAGAAATTACGACCACCACCTGCTAGAGAGATGACTCTCCTCCCAACCTTATGCCTGTATATATAGCTGCTCGAATCAACGAGGACCACAAATGTAACTAGAGTCCACAAGTGCATGTTCAATCTCCTCCACTCCTTTCATACCTTCCACTAGAGTCCACTAGTGGTTGTTGTACTCACCTCTTAAGTTAAGTCTCCCTGGACTCAAGTTAACTCACGTTAACTTGAGTTAGAAGGCTCTAGAGCTCTTTGGGCAAAGCTCTCTCCCCATGCTCCCCATGGGAGTTGAACCCAAGACCTCTTCCTTCACAACCTTGAGACTTAACCACTAGGTTAAGTGGAGCACACGAACTTATGCTTGAGTCTATACTTGAGATCTTTGGTCCTACAGACGAGTGACCAAACGGTATCCGATTTCAGATCTGTCTGAACCGGCCAGACCCTTAGATCATAGACTTGCTTTATTACATAATCCTTCATGAATTTATTATTATTATTGAAAATAGGTGCATGCACAGGTTTCTATACAAAGATATATAAACCGCTTCTTATGGAGCTTTTTGTAAAAATAGTGGATAGTTTTTGTTATTGCAGTTTTTTTATAAGGAAAAATATATTTTGGATTAATAAAATTTAGCTATAAATATATATCCTTTGGAACAAATCTATGAAACATCCAAGGAGAGATTATACCCAATATTGTGTAAGTTTATTGACTATTTTGTTTTGTTATGTGAGTTTATTTTTTTGCACGCGTTTAGTGTTCTCTGCATGCATATGCAAGGGTGCCCCTATCTCTCTTTGCACACACTCTCTCTTTGTGTTTGTGAACTATATGTGCTACAATCTCTATGTCAACTCCCAACACTCCATGGCTTACAACTAAGGCAATGACCAAGGCATAGACCTTGCTCATCCTTGAACTTCCTTGGCAATGTTGGCTCTATGGCACCATTGGTTATGCATGAACCAACCAATCTCACCAAGGGTGGGATTTGGAACCCACCACCTAGCCCACAAAATGAAGTGTTATCCACTACACATTGCGTTTTCCTTCTACATTCAACAAGCAATTTAGCATCTTGTAGGCATGGAACAACACACTTTTCTGGAGCACTTTGGAAATTCACCTCTATCCAACGTAACCGTCAAGAAAGAACTTGAATTATTGTGGCACAAACTCCAAGACACTCAACAAGAAATCAAAGAACGATATTTACAACTTCAATAAATGCAAGCACAAGGTGACTTATACGAGTGGTGATGGGAATTGTTGAAACATGAAAGGATAACATGGAATCCAAGTTTGATAGATAAAAATTCCAATTTTCAAAATTTGATGGGTGTAAGGATGACCAGTTTGTTTTCATTGGCTTTCATAGTTTGATGATTTCTATTCGAATGAACCTAATCCAGAGCTTGAGAAAGTTAAGTTTGTAGTGAGCTATCTTGTGTGTAAAGCATAGCTTTGGCAGAACATCTCGTGACATGACCTACAACATGGAAAGCATTTCAAGAGAAGGTGAAAGAATATTTTCTATCCCCCCAATTCCAATTACATGCTATGTAGTTTAATGACTTTTTCGTCGCCTCATGGGCGGTTCACTTGATTTTAATCTGGTTATTTTCCAAGACGAATATCCTATGGTGTTTGAAAGGAGGGGATTTCTCATAATTACATATTCTTCTACCTAACAGGCCAATGGGATTTTCCAATTGACCATTCTTTCATATGGTCATCGAAGTTGGCTGCACACCTTTCTTTCCATATCTTCCAAAGTGCTTCCTCTCTGACGTCATTCCACAAGGTAGAGAGAAGTCAATAGCTTCTCCAAGTACTGCTTGTTTTTGGTTGATTTGACTTTGTAAACTCAAAATCTTGGTAAGAATTCGCTAGATCGATTAACTTCTCGACCACAAAAAGAAGAAGTGACCAGATCTTCCTACCCCAAAGGCATCGCTTACACCAATGAGGATCCCCATAGATTTTATTAGCTTTGACATTAGTCCAAATTCCCTAGTGGATAATCTGCCACATAAGTACCAATTTTTTGTTCTCAATGAGAGGATGCTACAAGTCCACAGGGCTAGTTTAGACACCACCTCCTGTTAAGGGGGATGTGCAAGTTAAGATGCTTATGGATCCTCAATGTTTTATCCATTATTTTTTACCGTTGATCCATCTTAGCCCTTGAATCTGTAGTGGATCATTTGTGAGAAGGAGACATGTCTTTGAGTTTTCCCAAGAATTGATTATGTGTCTTAGTAGACACCAATCTTCAAAGTCAACTCTCCTAGCCGGGTCTATGTCCTCAAATCTCATCCAATATCCGCTATCTTGATTCTAAAGATGTTTCCACATATGAAACCCTTTGTGCCGTAGCTTCTTTTCCCTTTGAAGATTCTTTGAGTCAATTTCTTTGATTCCCCTAATGGGGAATCATATAAAATCATTTTGTCTAATCATGTCCGCCCACTTCCAATCTTCATTAACCTTCTCTCATCTTGTTCCAACTTTTCTATAGAGGAAAACTAGATCCAAAAATTTTGGGAGTCATAGTAAGCAGAGAAAACAATAAAGTGAACACACTGAGTCCCGTCCACCTAGGGATTCCTGTTAGCATAAGAGAAGATTTTGTTCTGAGAATCAGTTTTGCCCATGAAGCTTCCGGATCGCACGATGCTTTGATCATCCACTTGGCAACCAACTTATCTTTCATTCCCTTAACATCCAAAATGCCCAACCCACTAGAATCTTTTTTGTTAACACAAATGTCTCATTCGATTTTGGGCACACCCCTCTTGTTAGGATCACTTATCTAAGGAAATTTCAGCAAGTTCTTTCCAAGTTTGCTAATTCTTTGTCTTTTGATTGCCAACAAGCCAAAAAATAGATAATCAATGAAAGGAGGAAGGTGTTGATCACCATGGCATGCCTCGCTAGGGTGAGTTGTATGCCCTTCCAATAAAGCAAATTTATTATCAAGCTTGGCTAAAATAGAGTTCCACCATTGGCCCATTAAAACATCAAAACGCATTGGCATTCTGAGCAGGCAAAGTATTTGTTTACTTGGGAGCTCCTGATATCCTTGGTTTATGAAGAATTGTGGAGGGGGTCTTAGAAATAGACTTGAAATTAGTTTTGGAATGGTTTATTCTAAGTTCGGAAGCAATGTACAAAGTGTGTGGACATTCTCAAAAGGTGGTAATATTGTTAAGGTCATTATGCACAAAAGTGTTTGTGTCATTAGTGAAGAGTTTCATTAACATTTTACTCTATCTATGTGGAAGATGGAGACCATGGATCTGCCCAATATGGGCATGATGGTTAATCAAGTATTTGAGGCCATTGATGGTAATCACAAAAAGAAGTGGAGCTAGAGGGTTGCCCTGTCTAATAGAATATTTTAATATAATTTCTTGAGAGAGTTTACCATTGATATTAATTAAATATGAGGTGTTTCCCATAAGCATTGAGATCATCTTGATGAGTTTAGAGCCACAACCAAGATCTTTCAGGGATTGTTGAATGACGTCCAGCTCAAGGCTATTGTAAGCTTTGTCGAAATCGATGTTGATGAAGATGGCATCTTGGGAATACTCCTTTGTTTTTGTTAATAAACTTAATCACCCCTTCAGTGAGAAAGTTAGGAAAAGTACCGAAGTGCAGGGTCAGACCAATAGTAATGGTTTCACCAAGACATTCTTGAAAGTCTTGAAGAACTCATTCGTGATTCCTTCCAGACTTGGGCTTTTACCAATGGGTAGAGAATCAATAACTTCTAAAATATCTATGTCAGTGATGGTGGAGTCAAGAAGATGCACCAGGTTTAATGGAATTTTGATCTAATTCTAGAGATAGAAGCCATAAAATCCCACCTTTGAGAAGCGAATAGTGAGAAAATCCCTAGGATTTAAGTGAAGTGGTTGGTAATTAGTTCAATATGCTCTTCAGTGGTACTACATTCCGTCCCATGGTTATGTAGGAATGCTTTTTTTATCATAACTATAATCCATGCATAAAGTGGATGCATGAGAGCACAAAAAGGGTAGATCATGAATATCTCAACACCCTCCTCCATGTGATGACCCTTTTGTTGATAAGGAATTTGATCATGGATTCCTTTTCCTCATCTAATTTGAGGAAATCATTCTTACTCAATTTCACATATGTAGGTAAAGCTGTACTCAATGTCTTACCTTTTTGAACCTATGAAGTACTTTGGATATGTATTGACTTTGAGAAAAGTATATGCATCTTTTCTCTTATCACTAGTACATGCCAAGAATATGTTTGGCATCCCCCAAATCCTTCATATCAAATGTCTCACTCAACTTCTTTTTGAGCAATGACAAGTCATCAAAGGACTTCCCAACAATCAACATAACATTGGCATAAAGTATCAATGATATCAAGCTTTCATCTAAGCATCTCTTCATGTAGATATAAAAATCCCATTGCTTTGAGAATATCCTTGAGACTTTATAGAAGCATCAAACTTTTGGTACCATTGTCTAGGGTATTGTTTAAGTCCATATAAGCTCTTTTTTTAGCTTAAAAACTAGACTCTCTTTACCATGAACTACATAATCCTCTGGTTGTTCCATATAAATCTCATTTCTAAGATCTTCATGCAAGAAAGAAATTTTCACATCCATTTGGACTAGCTCTAAGTTCTCCATTGCAAATAATCCAAGCAACATGCACACTATAGTCATCTTGACTATTGGAGAGAAGATTTCCTTGAAATTGACATCATGTTTTCACTTAAAACCTTTTGCAACTAGTCATGCTTTTTACTTTGGAGAAGCACTACCCGATGTGAATTTCAACTTATATACCCATTTACATGGTAAAATGGTTTCTAAATAGGAACATTTGTGGACGAATTTGATTGGACATTCTTCAGAGCATCCCTATGTGTAGCATTCTTATGTATGCTCACTAGAGGACTAGTACCCTAAAAAACCCTTGAGCTTGCCCCTATAGGTTTCCCATCCATCTTGGACACAAACATATGTATTGCTTTACTATAGTTTGCTAAAACATGCGTATTACTTTACTTCCAAGTCGGAAGGACCTTCTCCTCTTGGAAATTGTGTAGGAAGTGCTTGGTGGGTTCATTTGGTTGTAATTTTCTTTTGCGAAGTAGTTTGATTCTCAATTGGTTCACTTATTGCTTAGTTGTCATCTTGGATCAATTTTCGGGCCTGTATGACTCCACTTTTACTATTTTATTACGGTGAAGTATGTAATGTGAGTGGGTGGAAGGGATAGGGACTAGGAAGTCTAGAGTCACAACAGGTGCATTGCCTCCCTAGTCTCCTCATACAAAATCGTCTCCATTGCACCGTTGAGATATACACATACGAACATGCATACACACACATACACAGATACACATATACATACACACACATACAAACATACATAGATACACACATACACATATACATGCACATACACAAGCACATACACACATATATGTACATGCACATACACACACATACATGCACATATACATACACACACATATACATACACATACACATACACATACACATACACACACATATACATACACATACACATACACATACACATACACATACACATACACATACACATACACATACACATACACAAACATACACGTAGACACATATACACACACATACGTAACACATACAGACACACACATCCACACACATATACATACACATACACATACATGCATATACACATAGATATACACAAATACACATACATTCATACATACATACACATACATTCATACATACACACACATACACACACATACACATAGACATACAAATCCACATACACATACACATACACGTACACATACACATACACATGCACATGCACATACACATACACATACGCATACACGTACACATACACATACACATACACATACACATACACATACACATACACATACACATACACATGCACATACACGTGCACGTACATGTACACATACACATACACATACACATACACATACACATGCACATGCACATGCACATACACATCCACATCCACATACACATCCACATACACATACACATCCACATACACATACACATCCACATGCACATGCACATCCACATGCACATGCACATACACATGCACATACACATGCACATGCACATACACATACACATACACATACACATACACATACACATACACATACACATACACGTACACGTACACCTACACATACACATACACATACACATACACATACACATACACATACACATACACATACACATACACATACACATACACATACACATACACATACACATACACATACACATACACATACACATACACATACACATACACATACACATACACATACACATACACATATGCATACACATACACATACACACACACATACACACACACAGACACACACACACATACACACACAGACACACACACAGACACATACACAAACACATACACATACGCATACACATACGCATACGCATACGCATACGCATACGCATACGCATACGCATACGCATACGCATACGCATACGCATACGCATACACATACGCATACGCATACGCATACACATACACATGCACATGCACATCCACATACACATCCACATGCACATGCACATCCACATGCACATGCACATACACATGCACATACACATGCACATGCACATACACATACACATACACATACACATACACATACACATACACATACACATACACATACACATACACATACACATACACATACACATACACATACACATACACATACACATACACATACACATACACAGTCACGTACACATACACATACACACACACATATACACACATACACATACACATACACATACACATACACATACACATACACATACACATACACATACACATACACATACACATACACATACACATACACATACACATACACATACACATACACATACACATACACATACACATACACATACACATACACATACACATACACATACACATACACATACACATACACATACACATACACATACACATACACACACATACACATACACATACACATACACTTACACTTACACATACACAGTCACGTACACATACACATACACACACATATATACACACATACACATACACATACACATACACATACACATACACATACACATACACATACACATACACATACACATACACATACACATACACATACACATACACATACACATACACATACACATACACATACACATACACATACACATACACATACACATACACATACACATACACATACACATACACATACACATACACATACACATACACATACACATACACATACACATACACACACATACACATACACATACACATACGCATACACATACACATACACATACACATACACATACACATACACATAAACATACACATACACATAGACATACACATACACATACACATATACATACACATGCACATATACATACACAAACATACACACACATACACATACATACACACAAATACACATACACATATACATACACATGCACATATACATACACAAACATACACACACATACACATACATACACACACATACACATACATGCATATGCACATACACATATACACACATACACATACATACATACACACATGCATACATACATACACATGCATACACACACATGCATACAAACATAGACATACATACATACATACATACATACATACATACATACATACACATATACATGCATACATGCATGCACACATACATACATGCATACACACATACATACACACACATGCATCATATATGCATGTATGCATACATGCATAGATGCATACATCCATACACACACATGCATATATACACACATATATACATGCATGCATATATCCCATACACATGCACATACATAAATATACACAAGACATGCATACACACTCATGCACGTACATGCATACATATCACACACACACATGCATACATACATACATGCATATATCACACACACATACACATACACACATATTCATATCATAGAAACATGCATACACACATGCATATATGCATGCATTCATGTACACATGCAGATTCACACACACATGCACATACATGCACATCACACACATGCATACATACAAACATGTATACACACATCCACGAACACATGTGCATATACACATGCATACATATAGACACATGCATACATATAGACACATGCATACATACATACACACATGCTTACACATATACATACATACATACATGTATGCATACACAGGGACATATAGACACATGCATATATACACACATGCATGCATACACATGCACATTACACACACATACATACACATGACACACACACATGCATACATGCGTGCATACACACAAATGCATATGTCACACTCACATGCACGTACATTCACACATGCATATGTCGCACACACATGCACATGCATTCACACATGCATATGTCACACACACATGCACATACATACATACATACACATCACACACATGCACACATATACACATACATACATACATACATACATACATGTAACACACACACACTTGCATACACTATCTAGTCCACTTTGTTTTATTTCCACATATACTATGGATGCTAGTAGAGAGCAAAAGGCAAAACTTAGTCTCATAAAGAATCTTATGAGAGGAAAAGTTTTTCCTAATTCCTTAGGGGTTGTCATACATGGGTATGCAGATATGCCCAATGAGGAATTAGATTATACCATACAAATGCTTACTCAGTAGCCAGAGGAAGTTTCCTCTATCAATCCATTTGTTAGAGGATAGCCTTATGCTTACATGTATGTTTTCTTATTATAATTTATTTTTTTAATAAAATTATAACATAAATGTTTTTAATCACTTTAATTTGTTTATTTTTAGGACACCTATACCACCTCTAGCTCGTGAGAGCATATCAAAGGTGCACATGCATAGGTAGCTTAGGGTTGGAGTGTGACATATCTCTTAATGGAAGTATAGCTTACATCAAACATGACTTAGGGTTCAAAAAAGGAATGAGAGCTCTATGTGACTCTCAATTCAGATTTGTTCACTTAAAATGGGTGTAAGTATAAATTTCACATACGAATTGAGAATATATTTTTTATGTTTTACTTCTATTATCTTTTCTTTTTTGAAGTGAATTTGATGAGAGAGACAAAAAGTATGTATTTAATTCATTAGAAATTGGAATTCGCACTCGCAGGTCTCATAAATAATACCTAAAAGAGATGTGGATACTTATGTCACATCATCATGACAATACAACGTAAGCATAGATTTTATTTGTTAAATGCATATGTAAATATGTGTGTATATATAACAAATAAAATCTATGCTTACATTGTATTGTCATGATGATGTGACATAAGTATCCACATCTCTTTTAGGTATTATTTATGAGACCTTCCAGTGCAGAATTCCAATTTCTAATGAATTAATATATGTGTGTGTGTGTGCGTGTGCATGCGTGTGTATGTATATACGTGTGTGTGATTGTATATATATTAATATTTGTACAAATATACGATATGTGTAATATATAAAATCTCTCTCTCTCTCTCACTCACTATGTATAACATTTACTAGATTTCATTGAAAATGGATTAATCTCATCTAATGCAAAACCTAACTTTTAGATTGCATGGCTCTTGTGAAAATCAAGCCATCTAGAATCAATGTGTTGAAAAGCTACACTATCTCGTGGAATTCTCATTATAACATCAATAGTTTTATTATAAAATCCCCATGTCAAAAGCCTTGATAATTCTAGGCTTTGAAACATATGTTTAAGTCATGGATCCAATGGAAAATATCTCAATTCCTTCTTTGGTATTTTATCTTCTTTGTCCTTATATCGAGGATATTGACATTTTGGACATATCAAAGAGTCTTCATATTCACCTCTATATAAAATACAATTGTTAGGACATGCATGTATACAATGATAATATATACCAAGATTGCTAATCATCTTCTTTATTCCATCATGTGATGTAGGAAGAATTTGACGCTTGGTAAAAACTTTTCATATAGTAACCTCCAAGTTCATGAAAAAAAATTATTATGAATATATATATATATATATATATATATGTGTGTGTGTATGTATGTGTATGTGTGTGTATGTGTATGTGTATGTTTGTGTATGTGTATGTGTATGTGTGTGTACGTGTGTGTGTACATGTGTGTACGTGTGTATGCATGTGTATGTGTATATGTGTATATGTGTGTATGCATGTATGTATATGTGTGTATGCATGTATATATATGTATATGTCTGTGTTTGTGTGTGTATGTGTGTGTATGTGTGTGTATACATGTGTGTATGTGTGTGTATACATGTGTGTGTATGTGCATGTGTATGTGTGTGTATGTGTATGTGTATGTGCATGTTTATATGTATGTGTGTGTATGTGTATGTGTGTATGTGTGTATGTGTGTATGTGTGTATGTGTATGTGTAGAGAGGACACACAAAGAAGCAAAATGAAAAGAAGAGTGTACTCACAAAATCAAAGAGTGTTAGACCCAAAAGTGAGTAGACCATGAAATGAGAAAACTCACATGGATTAGAGTGAGCTTGCCAAGAACATAGTAGGCTCCTCAAGCTTCCAACCACGTATAAATGGGGAGAGAGGTCCTCCTTAAATAGATTTGGAGTGGGCTCTTCAAAGTACATCATGTGTGGGATAATTCCCCTTGAAGGAGAATGAATACATAGGTACAAGCAAATGGCAAGGTACCCAAATACCAAAGGATATAATATAAAATGGAAATGAACTAGAAATGGAAATGGAAATGGATTGTCTCCTAGATACAAAACAGAGATGCACTCTCATATTCTCAACACCCCTTCTGTAGCTCCATTTTGTAGTGTATGGAGGCTGCTAGGGTATGGGAGATAGGTTCACCAAGAATGAAGCAACAACAACGTGAGAACCAACAAGGAAGTCTCCCTGTGGAAATCCATAGTTGAAAGGTGGGATCGACCATGTGTGGTTGCGAGGTACTCCATAAGATGTCCACAAAATGGATCAAGGAGATGCTCCATAGGTACGCCACTGACGAGGTACATAAATGGAACAAGATCTCACTCGATGAGATCGTCTCCATGCAAGAGAGATAGGATGACTCCATGTAGTATATGGGAACCTCCAAAGCTTTGACAATGTCCACCATGAGATGTGTATTGCCAAGAAGTAGGTATTGCAAGAATGAAGTGTAAAACATGAAGCATGAAATCATAAACACACGCTAGTACATCTATATGTTGTAGTCCTCCATGGAATGTACAAAGTCCCAATGTGTGTCGATAGGACCATGAAAGCCCCCTCTTAACAAAGAAGATGGCTCAAAAAAGGGTCCAAATGAGTGATGTATCCAAGTAGATCCAAGAGTATCCTATGGAGAATGGAAAGATGCCGGACTCCATATATGGAACACTACAGATGAGGTGTGTGGACTCTTGAAGATGTGAATGTAAAATGACGTCACTAATGCTAGAGTCAGGCCCAAGTAAAGCTAAGGGGAAATGTAAATCTTCAATGGTTTGATGGGAGGTGTAGCCATCTGAGTTGTAAGCTAAGACTGTATTTATGAGTCCTCATGCTCCAAAACTGTACCATGATCTATAAAGTCATTTACAAAGAGAGCAAATCCACATAATGTGACTTTTTGAAACTAGAATGATCCCCCTCTGAAACGGAAATGGGAGGATCCGGATTGTGAGAAGAATCCAAAAGGCATGAACACTTGGAGTATTGATTAAAAATGCAATCTTTGGTAAGTATAACTGATTGAATCTTTGGATCATAGAGTCTGTATGCCTTTTGTCAGCCACTATAACTGATGAAAATGTAATGCTTAGGCCAATCATCATCAGAGCCTTGCACATAAGCATCACTACCAAAGACTTTGAAATAGTTAGCACTCAGCTTCTTTTGAAAGTAAGCCTCAAATGGAGTTTGATTCTTCAAGACATGTGAGAACCCTCTGTTAAGAAGATCCATTGCTATCTATACATCTTCATCCCAAAACTTGAGTGGAAGTTGTTTTTGATGAGGCATAGTCTTGGCCTTCACTGAGAGAATATTCTTGCAAAGGCTTGGTACATAAAGAACATCTTTCAATGAATTGATCTCACCTTCTAAGTTTGTATCTTGGGCTTTGCCTCTTCCTTGGATCTCAACACACTTGGGATCTCCAAGATAAACTTGGCCTTTGTGCCCATGAAACTCATGAAAGCCTTCTTTATCATTGCACACGTATGATGAAGCTCCATTGTCAAAAATCCATTTTTGGCTAGGAGTGGATGCAACAAGTGCCTTGTGTTCAGTTGTAAGAAAGAGTTCTTCACTTGTGCAATGATTTCGATGCTCTTTTTTTGGAGTAGACTTGGACCTATCCTTGTTCTTCTTCTTGATGCAATACTTTTCTACGTGCCTAGGCTTGCCACAAAAGTTGCAAGTAAACTTCTTCTTGCCCTTGTACTTGGACTCTTGAGTGCCTTTTGGACCTTTGGTCATTGAAAGTAGTTTTGGCTTCATAGTGGTTTCTTGTGTAGCTTGAGTCTTTTGCCTCGAGTCATGGAGAATTAAAAGTCTTCTAACTTCTTCCCAAGTAATTTCTTAGCCTCTATTGTATAGAGGGGTCACACATGTTTCATAGGACCTTGGAAGCTTGTTAAGCAATCTAATGGCCATGTCTTCACTTGAGGTCTTTCATCTACAAAGTGCTAATTTTCTTTGGTAATCTTCAAATTGTGCAATCACTTTTGTGATGGTATCTTGAGGACGAATAGTAAGATTGTGAAACTTTGCTTCTAAAGCATAAATCTTGGAAGGAGTTTTATCTTCATAAAGACTTGCTAATGTGTCCTAAGATTTTTTAGAAGTCTTAGATGCAGTGATATGAACCTTTGTCAATTCATCACATGCGAGAAGAATTTGACCTAGATGTAGTGATATGAACCTTTGGCTTTATCTGGTTTGGGTTCTGACTCATCTACAACTTCATGGAGCAGGTTTGTATACAAGTATGCACACATAATATCTTTCCATAGATTATAAATTTGGCCATCTAAGTGTTCTTCCTTAGGCATAAACATGGGCATAAAAGAAGGTAAATAACTTGCCATAAATGATGAACTTGCTTCTTTCTTTGGCATTATAAACTTGGGGATGATCTTGAAAGCTTCAATAATTGAAGTTTTGCTTGAAATTTTGCAAAAAATAAGTGCCAAGTGTTGCAAAACGCTTCCTTGACAAGAGCGGATGTAGAGAAGTGCTAAAAAAGCATGTTCACCTATGCCTTCAAGTGGAAAAATGGCATTTTGAAAGTGTTTAATAACACATGCCAAAGACACTTTGTGTGCAAAAATACTACTTGAAAATATATGCAAATTTGGAGAATAAAATAGAAGGCTTAGAGTGGCCTTGGCACAAAAACAAGAAAAGTCAATGCAGAGAGAGGGCTTAGAGAAGCCCTACACTTGTTGATGAGAGAGGCACCTTGGAGAGGCGGGGCTTAGAGTAGCTCAAAAAATTGCACTGAGAGAGAAACACACTTGGGGGCTTAGATTAACCTCCCAAGACACACACACACACATGATCTGCTTCTTATATTCTTGATGTACAATGATGGGAACTTAGTGCCAAAGTGAGCCAAATGGTGTCGCTAACTTGAGGGTTAAAACCCTTGAAAAAGAAAGTAACTCTTTTGAAGAGTGTCAAATTGAGTGATACAATGGTGGCCAGGTGATGGGGAAAAATGAGGCTTGGACCTACAATAAATGCCTCTTAGAGTGCCAAGTTAGGTGCCAAAATGAAGGGTGGGTACCCTTAGAAAAAACAAAGGTAGTGCCAATAGTAGAAAAGAAAATGAGCACTTTTTTGTTACAAAATTTGGGGCAAGTAGAGCTAAAGAGTATGGAGGGTAAAAGTCCTTTGAGTGTCACACAAGTACGATTAAGGGATGGATAACAAGTATTAGTGCCAAAAGTATGCGGAATGTCTTATGGAGAGATATCTTTGTTTAGTCAAAAAATATGTTGTGAGTAGGAGATATGTTTAATTCAATAAGTAGATGCAACGAATGTGACCCAAGGACATCATGTGCATATAAAATACAAAATGACAATCGAATGACTTGGCAAAAATCTAGGCACAATAGATAACTTTATGAGCAGAATTCTCAATGGGCCATCCAAGTCCGTCCACAAGTGCTACTCCTTGTGGTTGGATCGTCACTCTCCATTTAACAAGCATACTGAGTTAGTATATGATAAAATAGGCATGACATAATTGCTTATGCCATATGGAGCAAAGAAGAAAACAATGTGCCAGTTTAATCATAAAGAAAATGGTACGAATTTTTCAAAGCCTAGAATCTCTTTGATCCTCTCTCTCTAGCTTGGAGATGGTGATGTTGCTTGACCTCCTTCTTATTTTGTTAAGCTCTTACTTTGCAATGTCTTCGCAAAACTCCTTCTTTGTGTCTCAGCAATGGTGCAAGGAATCAATTGGCTGCACAGTCTTTTTTTGAGTTTAAGGCACACAAAGAGAAGCATTCTAGCTCGCTCTATCTCTCTATGACTGCCACACGCATTCTCGGGCATGCACACAAAGTTTGCAACTTTGCATCAAGCTAAACAACCACCGAGGAGTTTTATGAGGGGTGTGTTGTTGCTCGCTGCATGTTGGAGTCCCACGATCCAATGACTCACGAGTTGAGAGTTCAACGTGGTCAACAACAATTATAGAATGAGGATGAACTTGAGGAGGCTAAAGCACAGGCTGCAACACTTAATGGTGGACATGCCAATGTGGATTCCTCAGTCCTCACTAGTAGCTAGTCCTGAGGCTTCTTCTCCAAAGGTTGTGCAACTTGGCGTTCTTATAAAGTGGAGTAACTTTAGTAGAGCACACAATTAGTACACCACACATGATTTTACTTCGTCTATCAGACGAGCTCTATCTCCCACAGATGCTAACTTACAATCGTCGATCATATCCGAATCGGTTATCTCAGTGTTCGACACTATTCTTCTCTAGTGTTTTCACCATGGGAAATGGAGAAGGAATTGATGTGTCTTTAAACATAGGTCGTGGAACCCCTTATAAGCCCTAGGAGAAGGCTACCATCACATTGGATCTATGATGAGGGCTCTGATGGACCCATCTCATTCTCTTTTAATTGTTGTACTCAGAGAAGATAGAGAACAATGGGCACTCCCTGAATCGATCAAAAATCTGGTTTTATGCACAGAAATCATACCCGGAATCGTGATTACAGAAGCCTTTGGGGAAAAACTAACCACCATGCAACGTAAAGTAGAGTCAGGGCACTTACCTCCATCATCTGCTTCCTCGATAATTGTGCCCTCCTCGATGATGTTTATCGCTTTTGATTGTGCGGGTCGAAAGACGGCCTTGTTCGGGCACGCATATGTCCAATGCCCTTGCTCCCCGCAACGAAAACAAAGACCAAGTCTTTTTGCCCTCTCAATAAAATTAGGGTCTTGTTCCCACTCGATTGGTTGACGCCTTCCTTGATTTTCCATCTGAGCAGGGTTCTTAACTTGGTTATTAGAAGATGGAGTTTTCTTTGAATTGTTCATGTTCATTGCAATAGGTCTTTGTGGCCTATGTCCCATTGCAATGAACCTGCTTCTATTTGCCTTCTGCAAATTGAACGTCTCCATCTTCTCAAAGTTCTTGATCATCGCAACAACATCAAGAAAATCAATGCATCCATATCACTTGACTTGATAGCGAAGTTCCTCAGGAAGCCCTTCAATAAGTTTACTCTTTAGAGCGTTACCACTAACCTCTAATGCATATTTATGAAGACGTAGGAACTTCTCTTTGTACTCATCATTAGATAAGCTATGTTTATCACTTTCGTGTTGTTAGAAATTGTACAACTCCATCTTCTTCTCCATATGGTAGTGTGGAGAACAATAGCGTTTTTCAGCTTGTTCTCTAAATTCCTTCCATAGAACTAGACCAGAACGTGTTCGAGTCTGCATATATGACTTCCACCATAGCTTCCGATCCCACGCAAGTGCACGATCCCAACTTTTGCCTTGGACTCTTCACTAAATTGTTGAAGATCAAAGAAATCCTCCAGTTCTTCAATCCATGCCTCAAGATCTTCGCCACTCTTGTTCTCGCCATTAAAATCATTCAACTTTGCCTTCTTGAAAACTTGGTTAAGGGCGAACTCACCTTGTTCCATATCTTCATAATGCGTTTTTGTTTTTTGCAAGGTACACTAGATGTTCCCGCACCTTCATCTACTTCATCGTTCAGCTCCACAAACAAATTTGTTTCTCCTTCTCGTTGCTTTCTGCCTCGCAATTCACCAAGAAGCTTCTGAATAAGCTCCTCTTGTTCACGAATCTTTTGTGTTAGACCTTCCATCGTTCTCGAGGATTGATTCTACTCTGATACCACTTGTAGCGTTTCCTCAATCATAATCTATCCCCAATCACAATCTTTCCATCACTCAAAAATAACAGTGGAGAGAAGAACGCAGAGATTGTACAAGGTAAAAGAAAATCTGATGCAGAAGAGTAGAAACAAATATGACGCAGAGAAGGAAGAATTCTGATATTATAGATGCAAATCAATGGTTTCAATAGCTTTGGACAATAGCTTCTTGACGAAGCCTCTACCTCCCGACCACCCCCGAGCTATCACAATCGCATTCACACTCGCACTCTCAATCACACTCTCACTCTCACTCTCACTCTCACTCTCAATCACACTCTCAATCCCAAGGTAATTCTCAGATTTCTGTGTGTCCACCGTGTTGATGTGCAGGTCTCCCTATATCAGAGTTTAATCGCAGCCGTCCCTCCAAAGAAGTGTGTGATCCACCAAATTTAGAAAGAGTCGAGTTTCTCCAAAACTTTCGCAAAAAGCCATGCGATGGTGGTGTACTTTCTTTCTTTAGCATACCTGTCAAAAATAGGAGGAAAAAACCAAAAAAGACATATCCAAAAATATCCATAATTAGACACGGTGACAGAGTTTGATCGTGGCCGTCCCTCCAAAGAAGTGTGCGATCCACCAAATTTAGAAAATGTCGAGTTTCTCCAAAACTTTCGCAAAAAGCCATGCGATCATAGTGTACTTTCTTTCTTTCGCATACTTGTCAAAAATAGGAGAAACACCAAAAAAGACATATCCAAAAATATCCATAATTAGACAAGGTGACACGTGGGCATGAGAATCAAGGATTCGAATAGAATTAGATAAGCCCTCGTTTTTTTTTTTGATTTTTTTTTTTGGAAATGTTGGGAAAAACGACACTTTTGAAAGCCCTATAACTCAAAAACGGTGAGGAATTAGCTTAAGCTTGTGAGAGATAATTTTATTCAATTTTTTGATCTGCATGATAGTGTTAGAGATGTCCGAGTTCCAAATCCACCTCCAAACGCCACTTTTGAGCGCTGCAAATTTCAAAATTCTAGAGAGAGTAAAATCAAGGCATTTTCTTACAGTGAACTAAATGTAGGACCTTGAACCAGGTACTTAAAATATGATTCACAAGAATTTCACTCCGGCACTTTTATTCTCCTATACTTGCTCTACCTTTCTCTCATACATAGTTTTTCCTAATTCTTTCATCTTCACCTTCAAAATTTGACTAGAAAACATGACGCAAATAAGGTGTAGAGAGAGAAAATGGAACTTGTCAACGCAAAATTTTTCCTATATGCATAAAATGACCTATTTATTCATTCTAAACATTATCCCCACAATGAAATTTAGAAAGTTCAAAATGAATTATTTCACTAGAAAAGAGGCCTATTACAATTCTTCCCCCCTTTAAGAACTCTGTCCTCAGAGTTGGAAAGGAGGATAATGTTTTAGAAAATCATCCAAGTTCACCCAACTCGAATCTTCTACTGGGTATGAATGCCATTTCACCAAAAAGTTCTACTACAGATCTATATCTAAGAAATCTTTCCTTCCTATCTAATATTATTTTTGGTTGAAGCTCAAAAGAGCCATCATCTTTTAGCTTATAATTGTCTTGCAAAACATGAGCAACATTAGATACATATCTTTTAAGTAAGCTAACATGAAATACAGGATGCACATTTAAATGTTTAGGTAATATCAGCAAATAAGAGAGATATCCAATCTTTTTCAAAACTTTAAAAGGACCTACATATCGAGGAGAAAGTCTATGATCCTTCCCTAGCAACAAGTTAGATCGGTGAGGATTAACTTTAAGAAATACCATATCGTCAACTTGAAATTCAAGTGGTCTTCTCTTTAAATCATAGAATTTCTTGTCTTTTCTGAGCTTCTTTTATGTGTTTCTTAATTTTCCCAAGCTCTTCATCCATTTTATCAAGCATTTCTGCAGAAACTTCTACTTTATTTGGAAAACCAAAAAACGAAGGTGGAGTCAAACAATTATAACCATACATAGCTTCAAACGGAGACATTTTTATAGATGCATGCCATGCACTATTGTATTCAAACTCAACCAAGGTAAATATTCACTCCAATTATCCTACTTTTCATTCACATATATACGCAATATATCTTCAACTACCCTGTTAACCCTCTCGGTTTCCCCATCAGTTTGTGGATGGAAAGCTGTACTCATACGAAGTTGAGTTCCAATCAATTCAAACGTTGCTCTCCAAAAGTTTGACGTAAATCTAGAATCTCTATCAAAAATTATGCTTTTAGGCATTCCATGCAATCGAAATATTTCTTTTACAAAGATTCTTGCAACATTCAATGCAGTATCAGTCTTTCTCATAGGAAAGAAGTGTGCCATCTTGGTAAGCCGATCGACTACAACAAATATGGTATCATGCTTACTTCTCGTCATAGGTAGCTTAGTGATAAAGTCCATAGAAATAGACTCCCACTTCTCATTTGGAACATCCAAAGGTTGAAGCATTCCAAGTTCCCTCTTAAACTTAGATTTCACGTGTTGGCACTTCAAACATTCACTTACATATTTTCTAATATCCCGCTTCATACATGGCCAAAAGTAAGAATACTTTGTTTTAAGATAGGTCCTTGAATAACCTGGATGTGCAGAAAAAGATTCATCATCACAATGATGCAATATTTTAACTTTTAATGGAGATTCAAAAGATATGCATAGCCGATTGTTATAATACAATGTTCTATTCTGCAAGTGAAATTTTTCCTCATCCATCGATCCCCTGTTCGCATTTAAAGCATTCAAAATAGGTGCATAAAAAGGATCCTGCTTTATCTCTTCTTGAATTTGATTGAGAAAATCAAAATTTATTATAGAAACAAGATTACACAAAGGTCTCCGACTCAATGCATCAGCAACCTTATTTTTCTTACTAGCCAGATACTTAATGCCAAAATCATACTCACTTAATAGTTCAATCCAACACTTCTGCCTATTGTTAAGCAATGGTTGTGTAAAGATGTATTTTAGACTCTGATGATCTGTTTTCAATTCAAACTTAACCCCTAACAATAGATGTCTCCAATGCTTAAGTGCATGCACAACAACAAGCATTTCTAAATCATGAGTAGGATAGTTAAGTTCAGGTTTTCTTAGTTTTCTGGACTCATATGTGACCACCCTGCGATCCTGTGAAAGAACACATTCTATCTGACTACCACTTGAATCACATGCAACCACAAAAGGCTTTCCCATTTCTGGTATTTTCAAAGCACCATTCTCAATGACTTTGTGTTTCAATGTTTCAAATGATTTTTGATAGGCTTCACTCCATGCAAATTCTACATTCTTTTTAGTCAATTCTATGAGGGGAGTAGCTATCTTAGAGAAATCCTTAATATGTGCTCTTTCATATTGTGCCAACCCAAGAAAACTTATAACATCCCTTACAGTCTTAGGAATTGGCCAATCAACTATTGTCTTTACTTTATCTTCATCTATAAGGATTCCTTCTTTTGATATTACTCTTCCTAGATACACAAGTTTATCCTTAGCAAAGAAACACTTACTCTTTTTCCCATACAATTTGTGTTCTCTAAGAGTTTGCAAAGTCTTCTTGAGATGTACCGAATGCTTAGAATCATCTTTAGAGTATACAAATATATCATCAAGAAATACTAAGATGAATTCATCTAGGTAATCATGAAAAATATTATTCATCAAGCACATAAATGTGGCACGAGCATTTGTTAATCCAAAAGGTAAACTCATATTAACCATATCTTGTTCGAAAAGCTGTCTTAGGAATATCCTCTGTTTTGATCCTAATTTGGTGATATCCAGATCTTAAGTCAATCTTTGTGAATACAGTCGCTCCACTTAATTGACCTAATAAGTCATCTATGTGAGGGAGTGGATACTTATTCTTAATTGTTCTTTTATTCAACCCCCTATAGTCAATGCATAATCTATAAGAGCCGTCTTTCTTCTTCTGAACTAAAATAGGTGCACCCCAAGGTGAGACACTCGGTCTTATTAAGCCTTTCTTCAAAAGATCACCTAATTGAATCTTAAGCTCCTTTAATTCATCAATGTTAATTCTATAGGGTGCTCTAGAATATGGTTCACTCCCTGGATATAGTTCAATGGCGTGGTCAATCTGCCTAGGTGGGGGTATACCAGGCAAGTCTTCTCGAAATACATCAGCATATTCATTCAAGAGATTTCCTTTGTAATCTGGAATATCTTCGTTACCTCCCTCATGCAGATTGTTCACATACACTACAAATGTTTTGCAGCCATCACGTATACCTCTAATTATGTGCATAGCAGAAATAAGAGTAGGTTTAGGATTAAAGAAATCACCTAGAATATGAATAGACTCATCATCTAGCTTTAAAGTGATCGTTCTTTGTTCACAATTAATTATCGCATAATTTTTAACTAACCAATCCATGCCTATGATTACATCACTCTGTTTCATCTCAATTACATGGAAACTTCTAGAAAAGCATCTATTAGAAAGAGTAAATTCAAGGTTTTCAACATATCCTTTTGTGTAGTGTAATCGTCCATTGGCCATGTCTACAGGTCTTATTATCTACATATTTAGGGCTATCCCTAGATTCTATACCAATTTGAAAGATAGAAAACAATGGGTACTCCCTGAATCGATCAAAAATCTAGTTTTATGCCTAGAAATCTTACCCGGAATCGTGATTACAGAAGCCTTTGGGAAAGAACTAACCACCATGCAGCGTAAAGTAGAGTCAGGGCACTTACCTCCATCATCTGCTTCATTGATAATTGTGCCCTCCTCGATGATGTTTATCGCTTTTGATTGTGCAGGTCGAAAGACTGCCTTGTTCGGGCACTCATATGTCCGATGCCCTTGCTCCCCGCAACGAAAACATAGACCAAGTCTTTTTGCCCTCTCAATAAAATTAGGGTCTTGTTGCCACTTTATTGGTTGACGCCTCCTTTGATTTTCCATCTGAGCAAGGTTCTTACATTGGTTATTAGAAGATGGAGTTTTCTTTGAATTGTTCATGTTCATTGCAACAGGTCTTTGTGGCCTATGTCCTGTTGCAATGAATTTGCTTCTATTTGCCTTTTGCAAATCGAACTTCTCCATCTTCTCAAAGTTCTCGGCCATCACTCTTAAGGAAACACTCACGAATTTGATGCAACAGACAAAGAGAAAAACAGAATCTTCTGGAAAAACAATGCACAGGTGTACAGTATGTGAAGTTAGTGCACGGTGTGCGCATAACAGAGCAATTAACCGCGGCGGGCGCATAAGGCACGCATAACGTAAATTGAAGAGTAACAGCGTAGAGGAGCGCCAAAGAAAAGTATATATATATACAGCAAGATTTGAAGAACTCGAAGAAGGGAGAGAGAAGACTTAGGAAGAGACGCGTGAAGATGATGCGTGTGAGATGCGCGTATGAGTGAAGAGAGAGTTAGAAGTTCTCAGAAGACGCCATAGATCGCGTATGTACAGATGAATAACACAAGCCTGAAGTGTCGGGTCTTTTCATCTGAAGAGAGATGGTAATAAGAAACTACTCACTGTAGGAGAGTTTCTGTAGCTTGAGCAAGAAGAGGCCAAGCTTACTTGTACACATCTTCTCTAATCGAAAACACATGTTCATGTGGATGTCTGCGCGTAATCTTTACTTGTGAAGAATCTGAAGCTATTTCGTGTTACGGTAGGAAGTTTCGTTTATCGTTAACTGTCACGACTCGTTACTAAACATGTTTCAGTACCTTCTCTGTAAACGCATGTTTCAGTGAATAACAGTTTACTCAGTAAACATATTTCGGTAATTTCCGGTCAGTTACAGTTTCTCAGAAAACAAGATTTTCCGGTAGAACAACGAAGTATAACTCGTAGCAGAGTTCGAAGCTTTGTATGAGAGATAGCTCATCTTGTAGCTAGACGTCTCTACTTTAAGCTGGTCACAGTTTCCGGTGAAAAGGAGATGTGCATGCAGTACAAAATCTAACCGGAAAGAAGCACTTCAGAACTGTGAAGTTTTTCTTAAAACTTCAGAAGAGTTCATTAAGTGGAGAAAGCTCACGAATCACTTTCTTACTTCTGTATGTTCACTTGAAGCAATTATAACCAAAGTAGAAGTTCATTTCGGTGAAATTCTGGTACGACTACGATGTCAGTCCAGTGACAGTCTGGTGAAGTTCCGGCGGAGCTTGTGTCGCAGGATAACACAGTTAAGGTGACGTTAATTAGGCTGAGCTACTGTTGATTACAGAAGTGTTCTAAATCACTCTAGTTTAGCACTCTATTATGGTGGCACGACAATTTCCGCAGGCTTGACAGAGTTCAAGCTTTGTCGCGAAACCCACCTTCAGGGCGAAAGTAATTCGGCACCAGTGGTATTAGAGCTGAACTTTTCGCCAACAATTGGTATCAGAGCAGGTTAGTTTCCCAAGAATTGGTATAAGAGCCTAGAGTATTCCCTATCATGGCAGATCACGTTCAAATTGATAAACTGGACAGAGATAATTATCCCGCATGGGTAATGCGCATGGAAGCCTTACTTATGAGTAAGGACTTAATGATGTATGTGACCGGAGAAGAAAAGAAGCCGACCTTTGAAGATGATAGCCAACCAGAAAAGGAAGAGATAGAAGCTTTGAAGCTGTGGCAAAAGAAAGATGCAACGGCAAGAGCCTACATCTACAACACTGTTTCAGATCATCTGCTACCGCACATTAGAGGTCTTGAGAAAGCGGAGGACATATGGAGTGCATTGGAAGATCATTTCCAAAATACTACGAAAGCCAGGAAGGCTAGCTTATGGTCCGAATTTACTACATTCAAAAAGAAGTCGAGTCAAAGCATAAGTGACTACGTCACTAAAATGAAGGATCTAGCAGATAGTCTTGGATCCATAAATGAAGAAGTCGAAGATCATAGATTGATAGCGCAAGTGCTCACAGGTTTGAGAGGAGATGAAAGGTGGAAACCTTTCGTACTATCAACTGAACTCTCCTTAAATCATTTTGTACCAGATTTAAATCAGCTGCTTGGTTTGATGCTCACATATGAGCAAGACCTGAAAGGAGATGCAGATAAAGGACAAAGCTCTGCAATGTACATGAAGAACAAGAAGAAAGACAAAGGCAAGTCAAAAGATGAAGAAGAGTCGAGCTCTCAGGCCTATTACGCAAGAGGTAAAGGCACTGGCAGAGGAAGAGCAAGAGGAAGAAGCTGCCAGAATACCACCAAGAAAGCTTGCTGGATTTGTGGACTAAGTAACCATCTGGCGCATGACTGTTGGCACAATCAACAAGGATCAAATCAAAATCAAAACAACAATAGCAAAGGCAGTAGCGGAAGAAATCAGAGTAATGCTCAAAGAGGAAGACAAAACCAAAGAGGAGGCTATGGTAGAGGTGGAGTAAGAAGTTGGGGACAGAGCCAATCCTACAACACCACCTACAACAACTACGCAAATGACACACAGAATGAAAGTCATACAGCATTGATGATGAACTCAATCAGCACATCAGAAAATGAAGACCTAAAGGTATTTTACATTGATTCTGGATGCTCTAATCATTTGTCAGGAAATATAGAACTAATGTCAGAACTAGAGAAAGGTAGTTCTAGTCACACTGTTCAAACAGGTGACAATACAAGACCCAAAGTACAATCAATCGGAAAAGTGAAGTGCAAGAGTGGAGCAGATTTGCTAACCAATGTTTTGTATGTTCCAACAATACCAAAAAATTTGATCAGTGTGGGACAGATAGTCGAAAAAGGTTTTCAGGTCAGATTTACAAACAAAGGAGTATTTGTAGAAGATCCCAAGAACGGATACTATCAGATCGTCTCTGGTAAGAAAGAAGGCAGACTCTTTACCTTAAGAGTACAAGGGAACATTGGCCAAGCGCTGCTCACACATGATGAAAAGGTAATTACAGAACTTGATCTCTGGCACAAGAGATTAGGTCATTTTCACGAAAAAGGAATCAAAGCTATGATAGTGAATCAGTCTGTACTGGGATTACCGAACATACAGAAGCAACATATGATTCACAAATGCGAAGCCTGTCAGATGGGAAAAGCCCACAGGTTACCTTTCCAGAAGAAAGGATTCAAACATGACAGTGTGTTGGAACTCATACATACAGATGTATGGGGACCAACGAAAGAAGGATCAATCAGCGGATCAAGGTACTATGTTTTATTCATTGATGATGCAACAAGGTGGATAACTCTTTATGTTTTGAAGGAAAAGTCAGAAGTGTTTGGAGCCTTCAGGCATTTTCATGCATATGCTGAAAGGCTTACCGGACGAAAACTTAAAAGACTGAGGTCTGATGGAGGGGGAGAATACTTCTCCCGAGAATTCGATGACTATCTTTGGAATGCAGGTATTAAGAGAGAAATAACCTGCAGGTATACACCACAACAGAATGGTGTAGCAGAAAGGAGAAACCGAACTCTAGTCGAGTTTGCACGAGCTATGCTAAAAGAAAAAGATTGCCCAGATTATCTTTGGGCTGAAGCCGTGAACACAGCAACATACTTGGTAAACAGATTACCATGTACAACATTAGAAGGAATGAACCCTTATGAAGCTTGGTGGGGAAAGAACCCAACACTTGATCACTGCAAAGTGTTTGGATCAATAGCGTATGCTTATGTACCGTCTCAACTCAGACATAAGCTTGAACCGAAAGCGGAAAAATATGTATTCGTCGGATATGATGAAAAGCAGATGGGTTACAGATTATGGAGTCCTCTAACCAAACATTTTACTGTTTCCAGAGATGTAACATTTGATGAACAGAAAAGCTGGTATGCAGATCAGAATCATACAGCTGAAGAATTTGAAGAAGAGATAAAAAGAAGAGAGAAAGGAAAATCAATTGTACAGGTAAACAAAGATGAAGAGGCAAATACGTCTAGGACCGGATCTGGTATAAGGAACGAAGATGAAGACGGGTACTCAGACACACACGAAGAATATGAGCTAAGAAGGTCAAACAGAGTAAGAAGACAACCGGAAAGATACTCGTATGATACATCGTATATAACTCAACAAGATTATGCATATATGGTTAAAGAAGAGGATGAGCCTCAGAGCTATGACGAAGCCAAAGGCAAGAAGCAATGGCAAGAAGCAATGAAAGAAGAACTCACCGCACTGGAAGAGAACAAGACATGGGAGCTTGTTCCTAAACCGAACGGTAAGAAAGTAATTGGAAATAAATGGGTGTTCAAAATAAAGAAACTTGCAGATGGAAGGATAGCCAGACATAAAGCGAGACTGGTTATCAAGGGCTATGCTCAGACGCATGGCATAGACTATGACGAGACGTTCAGTCCGGTGGCAAAGATGTCAACCATAAGAACAGTGATTGCTATAGCAGCATCAAAAGGATGGAAGCTAAGTCAGCTAGATATAAAGAATGCATTCCTGAATGGATATATATCAGATGAAGTCTATATGGAACAACCGGAAGGGTTTATAAGCTCCAGATACCCAAATTTTGTTTGCAGGTTAAGAAAAGCACTTTATGGACTAAAGCAAGCCCCAAGAGCCTGGAACTACAGACTTGTGAAATATCTCAATGAACTTGGATACCAAAGTTCGAAGGCAGATGCAAGTCTACTCATCAAAAGGACAGAAGAAGGAATGATCTACATTTGTATCTATGTAGATGACATAATAATTACAGGTACCTCAGATGTAGGAATCACAGAGGTAAAGAAACTGCTAGAAAAGGAATTCAAGATCAGTGACCTGGGAAAGTTATCATACTTTCTAGGTATGGAAATCACATATACAGATCATGGTGTATATGTCACACAAGAAAGGTATCTCCTGAACTTACTGAAGAAGTTCAATATGGAAAATTGCAGAGAAGCTTCAACACCGCTTGAAGTAAACCATAAACTTAGTAAATATGATGGAACAGAGTTTAAAGATATGAAGAAGTATCAATCGTTAGTAGGAAGCTTAATATATGCTACGCTAACAAGACCGCATCTCAGTTTTTCGGTGGGAGTTCTCTCACAGTTTATGCATTGTCCGACAGAGCAACATTGGGTTGCAGGACAAAGAGTTCTCATATATATCAAAAGAACTATAAAGGAAGGATTATATTATCCTTTTACGTCAGATATAAAGCTCAGAGCATATAGTGACTCAGATTGGGCAGGAAGTCAAGATGACCGAAGATCAACACACGGGTATATGATATACCTAGGAGATAAGCTTGTAAGCTGGTGTTCGAAGAAACAACACACAGTAGCTTTATCGTCAACAGAAGCAGAATACAAAGGACTGGTAGAAGCAGCAAAAGAAGTGATATGGATGCAGACTTTACTTAAAAGCATGGGTATAGATCAAAGTATACCGATCATACATGGAGATAATATGAGCTCGCTGTATCTTGCAGCGAATCCTGTGTTTCACGCAAGAACAAAACACATAGAGATTCAGTATCATTTCCTAAGGGAAAAAGTAATGGAGAAAGAGATAGAAATAGTCTACACTCCTACGAAAGATCAGATTGCAGATATTCTCACAAAGAGCTTGGATGGAACAAAGACGAACAGATTTAAAGAAATGGCAGGTATAAAAGAAAGGAAGATATATGAAAGACCGGAAGGTGTCAAATTAGTGATTGAGGGGGAGCTGTTAAGGAAACACTCACGAATTTGACGCAACAGACAAAGAGAAAAACAGAATCTTCTGGAAAAACAATGCACAGGTGTACAGTATGCGAAGTTAGTGCACGGTGTGCGCATAACAGAGCAATTAACCGCGGCGGGCGCGTAAGGCGCGCATAACGTAAATTGAAGAGTAACAGCGCAGAGGAGCGCCAAAGAAAAGTATATATATATACAGCAAGATTTGAAGAACTCGAAGAAGGGAGAGAGAAGACTTAGGAAGAGACGCGTGAAGATGATGCGTGTGAGATGCGCGTATGAGTGAAGAGAGAGTTAGAAGTTCTCAGAAGACGCCATAGATCGCGTATGTACAGATGAATAACACAAGCCTGAAGTGTCGGGTCTTTTCATCTGAAGAGAGATGGTAATAAGAAACTACTCACTGTAGGAGAGTTTCTGTAGCTTGAGCAAGAAGAGGCCAAGCTTACTTGTACACATCTTCTCTAATCGAAAACACATGTTCATGTGGATGTCTGCGCGTAATCTTTACTTGTGAAGAATCTGAAGCTATTTCGTGTTACGGTAGGAAGTTTCGTTTATCGTTAACTGTCACGACTCGTTACTAAACATGTTTCAGTACCTTCTCTGTAAACGCATGTTTCAGTGAATAACAGTTTACTCAGTAAACATATTTTGGTAATTTCTGGTCAGTTACAGTTTCTCAGAAAACAAGATTTTCCGGTAGAACAACGAAGTATAACTCGTAGCAGAGTTCGAAGCTTTGTATGAGAGATAGCTCATTTTGTAGCTAGACGTCTCTACTTTAAGCTGGTCACAGTTTCCGGTGAAAAGGAGATGTGCATGCAGTACAAAATCTAACCGGAAAGAAGCACTTCAAAATTGTGAAGTTTTTCTTAAAACTTCAGAAGAGTTCATTAAGTGGAGAAAGCTCACGAATCACTTTCTTACTTCTGTATGTTCACTTGAAGCAATTATAACCAAAGTAGAAGTTCATTTCGGTGAAATTCCGGTACGACTACGGTGTCAGTCCAGTGACAGTCTGGTGAAGTTCCGGCGGAGCTTGTGTCGCAGGATAACACAGTTAAGGTGACGTTAATTAGGCTGAGCTACTGTTGATTACAGAAGTGTTCTAAATCACTCTAGTTTAGCACTCTATTATGGTGGCGCGACAATTTCCGCAGGCCTGACAGAGTTCAGGCTTTGTCGCGAAACCCACCTTCAGGGCGAAAGTAATTCGGCACCCGTGGTATTAGAGCTGAACTTTTCGCCAACAATCACAACAACATCAAGAAAATCAATGCATCCAGATCCCTTGACTTGATAGCGATGTTCCTCACGAAGCCCTTCAATAAATTTACTGTTTAGAGCATTACCACTAACCTCTAATGCATATTTATGAAGACGTACGAACTTCTCTTTGTACTCATCAATAGATAAGCTATGCTTATCACTTTCGTGTTGTCAGAGATTGTAGAACTCCATCTTCTTCTCCATATGGTAGTGTGGAGAACAATAGTGTTTTTCAACTTGTTCTCTAAATTCCTTCCATAGAACTGGACCCAAACGCGTTCGAGTTTGCATATATGACTTCCACCATAGCTTCACGATGCCATGCAGGTGCAGGATCCCAACTTTTGCCTTGGACTCTTCACGAATTATCGAAGATCAAAGAAATCCTCCAGTTCTTCAATCCATGCCTCAAGATCTTCGCCACTCTTCTTCTCGCCATCAAAATCATTCAACTTTGCCTTCTTGAAGACTTGGTTAAGGGCGAACTCACCTGGTTCCATATCTTCATAATTGCGTTTTTGTTTTTGGCAAGGTACACTAGATGTTCCGGCACCTTCATCTACTTCATCGTTCATCTCCAAAAACAAATTTGTTGCTCCTTCTGGTTGCTTTCTGCGTCGTTTTTTGCGCAATCCACCAAGAAGCTTGTGAATAAGCTGCTCTTGTTCACAAATCTTTTGTGTTAGACCTTCCATCGTTCCGAAGGATTGATTCTGCTCTGATACCACTTGTAGCGTTTCCTCAATCACAATCTATCCCCAATCACAATCTTTCGATCACTCAAAAATAACAGTGGAGAGAAGAACATAAAGATTGCATAAGGTAAAAGAAAATCTAATGCGGAAGCGTAAAAACAAATATGACGCAGAGAAGGAAGAATTCTGATATTATAGATGCGAATCAATGGTTACAATAGCTTTGGACAATAGCTTCTTGACGAAGCCTCTACCTCTTGACCACCCCCGATCTATCACAATCGCATTCACACTCGCACTCTCAATCACACTCTCACTCTCACTCCCACTCTCAATCACACTCTCTATCACAAGGTAATTCTCAGATTTCTGTGTGTCCACCGTGTTGATGCGCAGGTCTCTCTATATCAGAGTTGGATCATAGCCATCCCTCTAAAGAAGTGTGTGATCCACCAAATTTAGAAGAAGTCGAGTTTCTCCAAAACTTTCGCAAAAAGCCATGCGATCATAGTGTACTTTCTTTCTTTAGTATACCTGTCAAAGAAAAACACCAAAAAAGACATATCCGAAACTATCCATAATTAGACACGGTGACACGTGAGCATGAGAATCACAGATTCGAATAGAATTAGATAAGCCCTCACTTTTTTTTTGGTTTTTTTTTTGAAGTGTTGGAAAAAACTGCACTTTTGAAAGCCCTGTAACTAAAAAACGGTGAGGAATTAGCTTAAGCTTGTGAGAGACACTTTTATTCAATTTTTCGATCTCCACAATAGTGTTAGAGCTGTTTGAGTTCCAAATCCACCTCCAAATGCCACTTTTGAGCCTTGAAGTTTCAAAATTCTAGAGAGAGTAAAATCAATGCAATTTCTTATAGTGAACTAAATGTAGGACCCTGAACGAGGTACTTAAAACATCATTCAGAAAAATTTCACTCACGCACTTTTATTCTCCTATACTTGCTCTACCTTTCTCTCATACAGAGTTTTTCTTAATTCTTTCATCTTCACCTTGAAAATTTGACTAGAAAACATGACGCAAATAAGGTCTAGAGAGAGAAAATGAAACTTGTCAACCCAAAGTTTTTGCTATATGCATAAAATGACCTATTTATTCATTCTAAGCATATCCCCACAATGAAATTCAGAAGTTGAAAATGAATTATTTCACTAGAAAAGAGGCCTATTACAATTCTTTCCCCCTTTAAGAACTCTGTCCTCAGAGTTGGAAAGAAGGATAATGTTTTAGAAAATCATCCAAGTTCACCCAACTTGAATCTTCTACTGGGTATGAATGCCATTTCACCAAAATTTCTACTATAGATCTATTTCTAAGAAATCTTTCCTTCCTATCTAATATTATTTCTGGTTGAAGCTCAAAAGAGCCATCATCTTTCAGCTTATAATTGTCCTGCAACACATGAGCAACATTAGATACATATCTTTTAAGTAAGCTAACATGAAATACATGATGCACATTTAAATCTTTAGGTAATTTCAGCAAATAAGCAAGAGATCCAATCTTTTTCAAAACTTAAGGACTTGCATATCGAGGAGAAAGTCTATGATCCTTCCCTAGCAACAAGTTAGATTGGTGAGGATTAACTTTAAGAAATACCATATCATCAACTTGAAATTCAAGTGGTCTTCTCTTTAAATCATAGAATTTCTTTTGTCTTTTCTCAGCTTCTGTTATGTATTTCTTAATTTTCCCAAGCTCTTCATCCATTTTATCAAGCATTTCTGCAGAAACTTCTACTTTATTTGGAAAACCCAAAAACGAAGGTGGATTCAAACAATTATAACCATACATAGCTTCAAACGGAGTCATCTTTATAGATGCATGCCATGCACTATTGTATGCAAACTCAACCAAGGGTAAATATTCACTCCAATTATCCTGCTTTTCATTCACATACATACACAACACATCTTCAACTACCCTGTTAACCCTCTCGATCTCCCCATCAGTTTGTGGATGGAAAGCTATACTCATATGAAGTTGAGTTCCAATCGATTCAAATGTTGCTCTCCAGAAGTTTGACGTAATCTAGAATCTCTATCAGAAATTATGCTTTTAGGCATTCCATGCAATCGAAATATTTCTTTTACAAAGATTCTTGCAACATTCAATGCAGTATCAATCTTTCTCTTAGGAAACAAGTGTGCCATCTTGGTAAGCCGATCGACTACAACAAATATAGTATCATGCTTACTTTTGGTCATAGGTAGCTTAGTGATAAAGTCCATAGAAATATACTCCCACTTCTGATTTGGAACATCCAAAGGTTGAAGCCTTCGAGGCATCCTCTTAAACTCAGATTTCACGTGTTGGCACTTCAAACATTCACTTATATATTCTCTAATATCCCAGTTCATACATGGCCAAAAGTAAGAATACTTTGTTTTAAGATAGGTCCTTGAATAACCTGGATGTGTAGAAAAAGATGCATCATGACAATCATGCAATATTTTAACTTTTAATGGAGATTCAGATGATATGCATAGCCGATTGTTACAATACAATGTTCTATTCTGCAAATGAAAATTTTCCTCATACATCGATCCCCTGTTCGCATTCAAAGCATTCAAAATAGGTGCATAAAAAGGATCTTGTTTTATCTCTTCTTGAATTTGATTGACAAAATCAGAATTTATTACAGAAACAAGATTACACAAAGGTCTCCGACTCAATGCATCAGCAATCTTATTTTCCTTAGCAGCCAGATACTTAATGTCAAAATCATACTCACTTAATAGTTCAATCCAACGCTTCTGCCTGTTGTTAAGCAATGGTTGTTTGAATATGTATTTTAGACTCTGATGATCTGTTTTCAATTCAAACTTAACCCCTAACAATAGATGTCTGCAATGCTTAAGTGCATGCACAATAGTGAGCATTTCTAAATCATGAGTAGGATAGTTAAGTTCATGTTTTCTTAGGTACAAACAAATTTGTTGCTCCTTCTCGTTGCTTTCTGCATCATTCTTTGCGCACCAAGAAGCTTCTGAATAAGCTCCTCTTGTTCACGAATCTTTTGTGTTAGACCTTCCATCGTTCCCAAGGATTGATTCTGCTCGGATACCACTTGTAGCGTTTCCTCAATCACAATCTATCCCCAATCACAATCTTTCGATCACTCAAAAATAACAGTGGAGAGAAGAACGGAGAGATTGCACAAGGTAAAAGAAAATCTGATGCGGAAGAGTAGAAACAAATATGATGCAGAGAGGGAAGAATTCTGATATTATAGATGCGAATCAATGGTTATAATAGCTTTGGACAATAGCTTCTTGACGAAGCCTCTACCTCCCGACCACCCCCGAGCTATCACAATCGCATTCACACTCGCACTCTCAATCACACTCTCACTCTCACTCTCAATCACACTCTCAATCACAAGGTAATTCTCACATTTCTATGTGTCCACTGTGTTGATGCGCAGGTCTCCCTATATCAGAGTTTAATCGCAGTCATCCCTCCAAAGAAGTGTGCGATCCACCAAATTTAGAAAAATTCGAGTTTCTCCAAAACTTTCGCAAAAAGCCATGCGATCGTAGTGTACTTTCTTTCATTAGCATACCTATCAAAAATAGGAGAAAAACACCAAAAAAGACATATCCAAAAATATCCATAATTAGACACGGTGACACGTGAGCATGAGAATCACGGATTCGAATAGAATTAGATAAGCCCTCTTTTTTTTGTTTTTTTTTAAGTGTTGGAAAAAACGTCACTTTTGAAAGCCCTGTAACTCAAAAACGGTGAGGAATTAAGCTTGTGAGAGCAATTTTTTGATCTCCACGATAGTGTTAGAGATGTCCGAGTCCGAAATCCACCTCCAAATGCCACTTTTGAGCCCTGCAAGTCTCAAAATTCTAGAGAGAGAGTAAAATCAAGGCATTTTCTTATAGTGAACTAAATGTAGGACCCTGAACGAGGTACTTAAAACATGATTCACAAGAATTTCACTCAGGCACTTTTATTCTCCTATACTTGCTCTACCTTTCTCTCATGCAGAGTTTTTCTTAATTCTTTCATCTTCACCTTCAAAATTTTACTAGAAAACAGGATGCAAATAAGGTCTAGAGAGAGAAAATAAAACTTCTCAACCCAAAATTTTTCCTATATGCATAAAATGACATATTTATTCATTCTAAGCATTATCCCCACAATGAAATTCAGAAAGTTCAAAATGAATTATTTCACTAGAAAAGAGGCCTATTACACATAGATTGGGGCTCCTTCAGTTCCTTCTTCATCTTGTTCTTTTTCATCCTCCTCCTCCTCGTGTTCTTCATCTTGTTGTTACTCATCTTGTCCTTCTTCACGCTGCTAATTACCTCCTCCTCCTCCTCCTTCTTCTTCTTCTTCCAATTCAAGCTTTAGTTATTTGAGAATATGTTCGAAGTTGACATTGCCTAATTCTTGTAGTGTGATTCCACCAGGAAACTCTAAGTCTGATGGTATTGGTGGAAATATTAACTGAGGACCACTAGTACTTCACCTAGTAGTTTGAGTGTGAAGGGCTCTACAATGCATTCAAGTTCTAGAGAGCTATCTAGAGTTAAGGTGCTCCTCTTTGAGCACACAAGATTGATCCTTGCATTCTCTTGGATTTTGGTGAAACGGCCTTTTTTCTTTTAAACTATTGAGCTCAGTTCAAAGAGAGGGCTTGTTGAATAGGTATGTCATATGATGGCCAACTATAGATAATGTGTGTGAGAGCACAACATCCATTCAAGATGGTCTTGCAAGGTCATCTTTTGTGAGCTGCGTGAATTGAACATGTGAACTCTTGGCTAGGGAATTTATAGGACCGACGAAGTCTATTCCCCACTTGGAGAATGCACGTCCTCCTATCATGGGTTTCAGTGGCATCTCATCCTTGTGTATCAGATATTGAGCTCACTAACACATGTCACATCTCTTTACATAAGTGTGTGCACCCATGTGAAGGGCTGGCCCCCAAATTCCTGCAAACAATATAGCCTTTATCATTCAATCGGGTCCAAACTTTCCTCCTACCAACCTTGGTGTACAGTTTCTAAGATCTTGAGATATTCAGTTTCATCGACACAGAGTCTAAGATATCCATCTCACCCTTACCGGTATATGTTATTTCCAATTAGAGTATAATCTTGAGCCTCCTGTTCTAGACTCCTCTTCCTTGCTAAAGTCATTTCTTGAGGAAATATTTTCATCCTCAGAAAATCAACTAAGGAATTTCTCCAATCTAGTATTAAAGACACTTGATACAAAGTAGCATGTTCCATCGGGGGTCCCTTAACACATGTTGGACAATCCTTACACATCCTATGGATGTCTACTTCCATCATTGGCCAATACACACTTAATGTTTTCAGATTCTATAGGGTTCAGTATAATGATGTTTCCCGAGTGCAACAATGTGTGCTAATTGCAACCATTTCACATATTCTTCCTCTTCCACACAAGAAGCTAAGATGCTAAGATCTCTTGACTTGTGTGCTTGTAAAAAATTCTTTTCATTATCTGATAATTTTGAGATTTCACCGCTTCTTTTCCCTTTTCTCTTATCATGGAGTGCTTAGGTCCGAAAGTAAGAATAGGCAATATCATTTTAGCCAAATTAGGCACTACTTCGAGGTTGAAAAAGTAATCATCAAGAAGTTCATTTGATAATCCTTGCAAGGATTCTCATGACGTAAGTTGTTCAAGGCACAGGACCAAGTACAAGATCTCATCACAGACGAAGAGGAAGCACATATGTCATTTCATAACCCAAAAAATGATTTTCATCACTAAAACCATGTAATATATGTACATACATCCAATTACCTCATGTACGACTCCAATTTTTGCAAGCCGAGGAGTCCTCGAGCTTGGGGACTCTAAGTAGGTACCTCATTCCAATTTTCATAATTTTTGGAAGCCGTTAGGTACCTCAAATTAGAGGTAGAACCTATTTTTTAACTATGCCATTCACTAGATGTGAAACCGGTCAAAATTATGCAAAAACTATAAATAGAGCTAGAGAGCTCATTTTGAGAACTTTTTGAAACTTTAGAAACTAGTGACTAGTGAGCTAGAAGAGCTATTGTTATTAGTTTATGATGAGTATGAGTTCTTTTCTTGCCTTCCATTGATCTCCATTGCCTCTTTCCTCATATGTGTGTGTATGAGTGTGTATGCATTTGCATTTCTCACCATCACCTTCACGCACCTCACTTGCTCTTGATCTTCCTATCAGCCTACCCCTCTTTGCAGATTGACAATTATGAGGTGGAACTTCTCACATTGGTTCTCACCATTGTACTAGAGTGACACCAATATGGCGCGTCATTGTCGGGGAAGAGCTCTAGGTTGAGCATGTGATGGTAAGTGTGTTGGAGAAAATTGTTGGATGGTAAAATTTTCTTGTTGTTTTATTGTTAGTAGTTAGTTTTTGTGCACTTTTACTCCACTTTCCCTCTATTTTCATTTCCCATCATCATCTCAAACTCCAAAAAATCTTTCATATTCCCTCTTTCTCTTCATTTTTCCTCATTTGCTTGTGTGTGAGAGTGAGAGAGATTTTACAGGTGCTTGTTCGTGTTTTCTAGTGCACTAACATTGCAAGGAAACCTCTCGACATCACGAATCTGTAAGAAACACAGGTAAAAACTCCATTTTTATGTCAAAAATTGCTGTAGAAGATGACCATTGTGACTATCAGACAAAGGTGAGTATATGGATTAAGTTTTTGCATGAAAGAGGAGCACAGGTAAGCGCTTGCACAGATCTACATTCAATTTTTTGAAATCATACATTTTCCTGACCATCACGATGGTGACTCATCATCGTGACTATGTTTGACCATCACGACAGTCATTGACCGTCGTGGCGATTGGCTCACGCCATGGCAATCGCATCACATCATCGCGATGGTGATACACCATCGCGAAGGTGCTTGACAATCATGATCCTTGTGACCATCGTGGTCGTGATCATCCTAATCTGAGCATCACCAGCTGATTATCGTAGTCTGATCATCGTGACTTGATCATCGCAATGGTGACTCATCATCATGCCTTGATCGTTGTAGTAGGATCATTGTGATTGTGACACATCATCATAGTCTGACCATCGCAACCTGATCATCGTGACTTTGATTGATCATCGTGAACTCTAACCATTGTGGGCTGATCATCGCGGGTGTTCACACCATCACGATAGTGACACAACATCGTGATTGTGTCTGACCATCGCTACTATCAGGCTGAACCCTAAAAGTAGGGTTTCTCAAAATTTTTCAAATTCTTGGGGTATTTTTGGTCATTAATTGTGATTCATTGTGTGCTTGGCATAGGGAAAGGTGAGAAGCGGCCATTAGTGAGGACTCTTGGGCAAATGAGAACAACCTCTTCAAGGATCCAGGAGAACGCTGTAAGTGGAATTTCCGTTCTAATTTGGTGATTCCTTTGAGTGAATAAACTTTGTGATAAGCAGAGTGTCTTAGGACTCATATAGTAGTAAGGATTCGCTCTAGCATAAGAAGAAGTGGTTGATGTGTGTGTGTGTGTGTGAGAGAGAGAGAGAGTGAGAGAGAGAGAGAGAGATAGAGAGAGAGAGAGAGAGAGCAAGTGGGTATAGGGATCGAGTCCTAAATGAACATAGTAACATGATTATGCATTGCTAAACAAATCAAAGTTGAACATAACGATTCCTCTTGACAAATCTGGAAAAGACAAGAAACCCAAAATGAATATCAAAAGAACTAAGTGATTGACCTAATCAGAAGGGTAAGGGTGAAGAGGTGAAATAAGGATTAATGAACCTTTGATTTGGGAAATACTTGGGGAAAATTGATAAGGGGAGTATTCAATCTTCTAAGGCTAGTGTGAGAACTACAATACAATCATGAGATCAATAGTTAGGCAATTATCCATACGAGGTTAGTTTGGACACGAGCGACTCAGACATGCCTTTCAACATAGAGAGACCAGGGGTTTCGTTTGGTGTAGCCTACCTAGGCAAGACAGAGGGACCCTACAAGACTCAATTGGAGTACATCCGCACGAATAGATTGGGTGCCCGAGTATATGAATATGGCCTTCGTAGGTCAGTAATCCAATTTCATAACCCTGACCCACCCATTGGATTAGAACACCTAGCGGTGAAGTTTGAAAACGAGGCTTACATCGACAAAGAAGGAACCATGTACATTATCATGAGTAAGCTTGAATCAACGAACAAATTTGGTGAGGTGGTAGAAACTACAGACTTAGGAGTGGAAGGACAAGGGAAATAGGTCAAAGAACCTAGTATGTCTAGAGGCAAGTCTGTGCTAACGAGAGTGTTGACTCCTAAGTGGATGCCCCATGATAATAGGATCATAGAGCTATTTTGGAATAGAGAAACCGATGAAGCATTTTGGAGATACAAGCCAGAGCACCCTACGGCTAGAGGAACAACAATGATTTATGAACTGAAGGACCTAGAGGTCCCAAGGAAAATAGTATACTTAGATGACGCATCAAAAAGGGTGTATAAAGTCATAGAACATGATCATCATGCATATACGTGGGGAGGAGAATTAGTTTTTCCAATGATGAGATCACATGTGTCTAAGGAGAATTTGGGTACCGAAACATCTCAAGGACATAGAGAGAAGAACAAGGATGGTCCAGAGAATAGTTTCATCAACTGCACAGGGAGAGAAAGAATCACCACAGAAGGTGGAAGAGCAGAAAGAGATCAAAGTAGGGACCATAGAGGTCAAAGGGGTAGGGACAACTTTCCCCTACCTAGGCCTAGAGACCACCCTAGGACTTTGAGACCCACTCAACTAGTGAAGGCTATGAAGTAGTGCTTTCAAATAGGTGTTACAAGCTGAACAAGTCGAAGACATGTTCATACAATTTAATGCCTTTGGACTCACTTTGAAGGGTGATGTGTTGGATTGGTTTCGACCATTGCAGCAACACTAGAGACATCCACCATATGATGGAGGCCTTCATTACAAATTTTTCCAAGTGTGGAATCAGGCACAACACATCATCATTGACACACACATTCAAACAAACACCTCAATAGATAGTGAGGATGGCTGGATGTAGATTCAGATGCTACATAGAGCAATGCCCTCCATTGGAAGTACCCACTCAAGCTAAGTTGATAGCTTTGTTCATTGATGGCCTCTTGAGTGCTAAACTTAGGTCATATGTATTCCTAAAGGAACCAAGGACCTTGGATCAATGCTTGCACATCTGTGTAGACATAGAAGATAACCTAAGGGAAGAGCTAGAACTCTCAAAGGTGCAAAAGGATTCCGATAGCACAACTAAGGCCTCATCCAGATGCTCCAATTCTATAGAGGACTTAGCGGAACAAGCGGCCAAACGACTTTAGAGTCTCTAGTAAACCTGACATCAAATTAGCCCCCCCTCAAAGGTGTTACACTTGTGGAGGTGATCACATGGCAAATATGTGTCCAAATACAATACAACCCATAGGAAACTCCAATGGGCTAAACTATACCATAGAGCATAGGTACACTAACCACACGGCTCAAGATTGTCCATATAACAAACAAATGGTTAGAGAGAGTTATCCTTAGCCATATCAGCCAGGTAGATACCAAGGGTAGTACCAATCTTACGAGTACTATCGTGCCCCCCCTCAGTATCAGGTTCCATATGAAGCATATCCTAGACCCCAACCTGTCCTAGGACAACAACCCCCATCCCTTGCCAATGTAGTTTCTATGAAGTATGCCACTCCAGAAGAGAATTCAAACAGGTCATTAGTACCTACAACCCCTGTGATCATAGAAAATTACCCTAATGCAAACAATTTCGACTCCACCCATGTAGATAGCCCACCTGCATACTATATAGAATCACCAAAAAACCTAGATCCATATTATGAGAGTCCTGTGTACGAACCGAATTGGGAACCTAATTATGCTCATGTCATGTAGAACAACCCAAACCTGCAACCACAGGCTAGACAACCAAGACCCCAGAGAACTAAAGGAACATGTTTCAAGTGGCAAGGAGACCATTTTATATGTGATTGTCCACATGCCGCAATCATTGTGAAACCATAATATTTCAATATTCAAGGATCACTTTATAAGAGATTGTGGAAAGGATCACTTTAGAAGAGATTGCCGTAAGAACCCCGCCAATGCACCCACACAATTGACCCCCATCAATATGATAGGAATAGTGCAACATACCAAAGGTTCCATACCCCATTATATACTCATCTAGGCAGTAACTAGAGCCCAAGCACAAAGGCAGATGCAACCAGAGGCCCCCGGAAGAATAGCTGAAGCCAACGACATAAGAGAATCAATAGGAAAGAAGACATGAACCTGGAAAGAGTCAAGAAAGCAACATAAGAGAAAATGGAGCAAAAAGATTACCGAGTTGGAGGAAAGCCTTAGGGAAACCAGAGCCAAGATTTTAGAATTGGCATCACTAGAGGCTGAACCGAATGTGGTAACCCCAAAGCCAAGATTAGTAATAGCAGACCCTACCCCAGAAAACCTCGATGTGATGCTCAAGGCATACCACGCCAGGATACAAGAAGGAACACATGTAGGAGAATCCAACAAGAACTACCCTAGAGCTGACTTGGAAATAGAAAGCATCAAACTATGCATGAAAATGGTAGAATTGGCCCAAAAAATGTTTGAGGCATCCCAATACCTCAATTGGGAAGTTATGGTTAAACCCAAGCTACATTTCCAAGGATTACTAGAAAGGTTAGAGCAACTAGTATCAAACACAACAAAAGTTAGCTCTAGCACTCAAATTAGACCAGATGACCCCTTAGAGACAACTCTATCCAAAAGGGCTAGGTCACACTTAGAAGACCATCGAACGGGCTACACGGATTCACGTGCCATCTTAAGAAAGATTCACGAGGAAAGATGGTGGCAAGAATAGGAAACACGGCCACCGATACCAGAGATTGATGACTCAGGAAAATAGTTCCCTGCCGACATCCCATCTATCTATGGAGATCAAGTGGAGGATTGGTCCAGTGAATGCACGAGGTTTGAATCTAACTCCTTGCAAGAGTTACCTCACTTCACGGGACCTTGGAAAGATAGATTAGTCCAAGTGAGAGCATCCACTATTCTTGTTAGGAGAGAAGACTCAGTCCTTCCTAGAAACACAAAAGCCATTAAGAACACCAGAGTTCAATGTCATTTGACTTTGGAGGAGCTATTGAAAATTAAATTAGAACTATGGAAACACGTAGCAAACCAATTTCCAGAGTTGGCTACAACTTCCTTTAGACTAGGAGCACGAGGAAAGGTACCTGAAATACCCATCAACAAAGTGGGAGATGTGAGTGAAGGAGAGGAAGGTAATGCTTATTTGCCCATCACTTACCAACAGCAGCACACTACCAAAGCCATCTTAGACACAAGTGCAGGAGTAGCTATTGCGACTAATTCTTTGTGGAAGCAATGGGGTAAACCAACCCTTAGACCTACTAGGATGAAGTTACAGATGGTGACAGGCATATAGAAAACCCTTAGGACTACTGGAAGGAAATATCATGTCCACCTGCGGGGTAGAATTTGATCACACTTTTGCGATACGTGATTTTGCGAAGAATCAAGCATACAAAATGATTCTAGGTAGACCTTTCATGCCACAATTGCAAGTGGTACAAGATTGGGTGTTGGCAGTATACGGGAAGAGGCAAGTACGAGCATACACGCAGATCTAGCACTAAGGCAACCCTTTATTTTTTTCAAAACCCTTACACCATTTAAAAGTGATTCTCATCACTAAAAACCCCTGTAAATACCATTTTCACCTTTTTGTAGCTCCATTTTGTACAAGCCGAGGAGTCCTCGAGCTTGAGGAGCCTTAGAAGTAGTTGCCTACCAATTTTCGTATTTTTTAGACCTCGTTTGAGCCCTCAAATAAGCCCTGGAACCTAATTTTTAACTAGGCCGGACACTAGGTCTATACAGAGCCAAACCTAGTCAAAAACTATAAATAGAGCTAGAGAGCTCATTTTTGGGGAGCTTCTTGTAGTTTTGAGCTTGTATGAGAACTTGGTTGTAATAGAAGTGATTCCATTGCCTTACTCTCTTTGTTCTTGCCGTGTGTGCACGTGTGTGTGTATGTGTGTGCATGCTTGTGTGCTTCTCACTCACGCACTTGTGCCTTCACTTGCTGGAGGTCTTCATACCATCCTCTTGTCTTCCCGGATTGACATTAAAGGAGGTGCTACTCATCACTGAGCTACACCAAATTTTGGCGCCGTAGCCGGAGATTCGAGCTTTGAGGACGAGCGTGTGATGGTAAGACGTAGAGAGGACGTGTTGGAATGATAAGTAGTAGGTAAATTTCTGATTTTTCTCCATCTCCATCTCCATCTCCACCTCCTTCTTCATCTCCACCTCCACCTCCTTCTCCACTACATATTTCCTCTTCCTTGTCATTCCCCTCATTTGTTGTGTGCGAGTTTGAGAGAGAGCGAGCGCATGCATTTGTGTTGTGTGTGTTTTTTTTTTTGCATGTTCTTGCAGCTACCAGCTCCATCACCATCTCCAGCAAGCTCAGCAGGTACAGAATCCTTCTGCACAGGCCCCGAGGCGTTGAGCTCGAGCTATCGCAACACTTCACAAACTTCGACTAATCGCGTTTCTGAGTGGACCACGACACTGCGCAGGCCGAGAGCACCTAGGATCACAAGACAGAACTGAAAAATTCACCATATCCCGAGCTATCGCGACACCTCGAGGTATCGCGACACCTCGAAGTATCGCGACACACCGGCCCCACGACCTATCGCGACACCTCGGAGTATCGCGACACTCCCAAGTATCGCGACACCCCGACCTATCGCGACACTTCCACCTATCGCGACACCTCGACTTATCGCGACACTTCCCACCTATCGCGACACTCCCAAGTATCGCGACACCTCGACCTATCGTGACACTCCGAACTATCGCGACACCTCGACCTATCGCGACACTTCCACCTATCGCGACACCTCGACTTATCGCGACACTTCCCACCTATCGCGACACTCCCAAGTATCGCGACACCTCGACCTATCGCGACACTCCGAACTATCACGACACCCCGAACTATCGCGACACCTCGACTTATCGCGACACTTCCCACCTATCGCGACAGCCCAGAGTATCACGACACTCCCAAGTATCGCGACACTCCCAAGTATCGTGACACCCCGACCTATCGCGACACCTCGACCCGACCTATCGCGATACACAGGCTTAACACATAAATTTTTAGGATAGCTTGATTGATTAAAATTGGGGTACTTTTTGGGCTTAATCTTGGACACATTGGGAGGATATAAGAGCCTTAGGAGTGGGCAAAAGACCTAGAAACCAGGGAGGAATTTCCTGAAACCTGAGAGCATGTTTGGACCCCTAAGTGCCTGAATGGTCATAACTTCACCATACGAACTCCGATTGATGAGATTTTGGTCTCGTTGGAAAGCTTGTTGAAAATCAGCTATATGATTGTAAGGTTCACTAGAGCCATCATAGTGATTTCTCATCCATTTGGCCACTTGAATTGGCCTTAATCTTCTTCCTGCTTCGGGCGGTCTAGGCATCACAGGGAAAACGGGTCTTCCAATGGGTATACCATGTCCTTGTGCTATAGGTGGTCTAATAGGGGCAAGAATTCCATTCCTTGGGTCCACAGGTGGTTGAGGCCGATAATTAGGGTTATTTGTAGGCATAGCAAACTGCACATGTGGTCTAACCAGAATATGTGTTTGTCGTGTTTGTCCTGACTATTGGAATGAAGTATTTTAAGAGGTTCCAAGTGGGTTTTGTAAAGTAGTGGCTTGATCCCTCGGGGGAAACACTGGAATGTTCTGATATTTCAACCCGGCTCTTTCTGACTCTGTTAGGGGGCCAATACCTTCTCTGGTTTTTGTCCAAATACGTGATGATGGTGGGGAAGTCAGGATCTGGTAACTCATAGACAATAGCTGGATTAGGGGCTACTTCCCATAATGAAGAGTGGTGTTGGCAGTATACGGGAAGAGGCAAGTACGAGCATACACGCAGATCTAGCACTAAGGCAACCCTTTATTTTTTTCAAAACCCTTACACCATTTAAAAGTGATTCTCATCACTAAAAACACCTGTAAATACCATTTTCACCTTTTTGTAGCTCCATTTTGTACAAGCCGAGGAGTCCTCGAGCTTGAGGAGCCTTAGAAGTAGCTGCCTACCAATTTTCATATTTTTTAGACCTCGTTTGAGCCCTCAAATAAGCCCTGGAACCTAATTTTTAACTAGGCCGGACACTAGGTTTGGATAGGGCCAAAACTAGTCAAAAACTATAAATAGAGCTAGAGAGCTCATTTTTGGGGAGCTTCTTGTAGTTTTGAGCTTGTATGAGAACTTGGTTGCAATAGAAGTGATTCCATTGCCTTACTCTCTTTGTTCTTGCCGTGTGTGCGCGTGTGTGTATGTGTGTGCATGCTTGTGTGCTTCTCACTCACGCACTTGTGCCTTCACTTGCTCGAGGTCTTCATACCATCCTCTTGTCTTCCCGGATTGACATTAAAGGAGGTGCTACTCATCACTGAGCTACACCAAATTTTGGCGCCGTTGCCGGGGATTCGAGCTTTGAGGACGAGCATGTGATGGTAAGACGTAGAGAGGACGTGTTGGAATGATAAGTAGTAGGTAAATTTTTGATTTTTCTCCATCTCCATCTCCATCTCCACCTCCTTCTTCATCTCCACCTCCACCTCTTTCTCCACTACATATTCCCTCTTCCTTGTCATTCCCCTCATTTGTTGTGTGCGAGTTTGAGAGAGAGCGAGCGCATGCATTTGTGTTGTGTGTTTTCTTTTTTTGCATGTTCTTGCAGCTACCAGCTCCATCACCATCTCCAGCAAGCTCAGCAGGTACAGAATCCTTCTGCACAGGCCCCGAGGCGTTGAGCTCGAGCTATCGCGACACTTCGCAAACTTCGACTAATCGCGTTTTTGAGTGCACCAGGACACTGCCCAGGCCGAGAGCACCTAGGATCACAAGACAGAACTAAAAAATTCACCATATCCCGAGCTATCACGACACCTCGAGGTATCGCGACACCTCGAAGTATCGCGACACACCGGCCCCACGACCTATCGCGACACCTCGGAGTATCGCGACACTCCCAAGTATCGCGACACCCCGACCTATCGCGACACTTCCACCTATCGCGACACCTCGACTTATCGCGACACTTCCCACCTATCGCGACACTCCCAAGTATCGCGACACCTCGACCTATCGCGACACTCCGAACTGTCGTGACACCTCGACCTATCGTGACACTTCCACCTATCGCGACACCTTGACTTATCGCGACACTTCCCACCTATCGCGACACTCCCAAGTATCGCGACACCTCGACCTATCGTGACACTCCGAACTATCGCGACACCCCGAACTATCGCGACACCTCGACTTATCGCGACACTTCCCACCTATCGCGACACCCCGGAGTATCGCGACACTCCCAAGTATCGCGACACCCTGACCTATCGCGACACCTCGACCGGACCTATCGCGATACACAGGCTTAACACATAAATTTTTAGGATAACTTGATTGATTAAAATTGGGGTACTTTTTGGGCTTAATCTTGGACACATTGGGAGGATATAAGAGCCTTAGGAGTAAGCAAAAGACCTAGAAACCAGGGAGGAATTTCCTGAAACCTGAGAGCCTGTTTGCACCCCTAAGTGCCTGAATGGTCATAACTTCACCATACGAACTCCGATTGATGAGATTTTGGTCTCGTTGGAAAGCTTGTTGAAAATCAGCTATATGATTGTAAGGTTCACTAGAGCCATCATAGTTATTTCTCATCCATTTGGCCACTTGAATTGGCCTTAATCTTCTTCCTCCTTCGGGCGGTCTAGGCATCACAGGGAAAACGGGTCTTCCAATGGGTATACCAGGTCCTTGTGCTATAGGTGGTCTAATAGGGGCAGGAATTCCATTCCTTGGGTCCACAGGTGGTTGAGGCCGATAATTAGGGTTATTTGCAGGCATAGCAAACTGCACATGTGGTCTAACCAGAATATGTGTTTGTCGTGTTTGTCCTGACTGTTGGAATGAAGTATTTTGAGAGGTTCCAAGTGGGTTTTGTGAAGTAGTGGCTTGATCCCTCGGGGGAAACACTGGAATGTTCTGATATTTCAACCCGGCTCTTTCTGACTCTGTTACGGGGCCAATACCTTCTCTGGTTTTTGTCCAAATACGTGATGATGGTGGGGAAGTCAGGATCTGGTAACTCATAGACAATAGCTGGATTAGGGGCTGCTTCCCATAATGAAGAGTGGTGTTGGCAGTATACGGGAAGAGGCAAGTACGAGCATACACGCAGATCTAGCACTAAGGCAACCCTTTATTTTCTTCAAAACCCTTACACCATTTAAAAGTGATTCTCATCACTAAAAACCCCTGTAAATACCATTTCCAGCTTTTTGTAGCTCCATTTTGTACAAGCCGAGGAGTCCTCGAGCTTGAGGAGCCTTAGAAGTAGTTGCCTACCAATTTTCGTATTTTTTAGACCTCGTTTGAGCCCTCAAATAAGCCCTGGAACCTAATTTTTAACTAGGCCGGACACTAGGTCTGGACAGGGCCAAAGCTAGTCAAAAACTATAAATAGAGCTAGAGAGCTCATTTTTGGGGAGCTTCTTGTAGTTTTGAGCTTGTATGAGAACTTGGTTGCAATAGAAGTGATTCCATTGCCTTACTCTCTTTGTTCTTGCCGTGTGTGCGCGTGTGTGTGTATGTGTGTGCATGCTTGTGTGCTTCTCACTCACGCAGTTGTGCCTTCACTTGCTCGAAGTCTTCATACCATCCTCTTGTCTTCCCGGATTGACATTAATGGAGGTGCTACTCATCACTGAGCTAATCGCGTTTCTGAGTGCACCACGACACTGCGCAGGCCGAAAGCACCTAGGATCACAAGACAGAACTGAAAAATTCACCATATCCGGAGCTATCGCGACACCTCGAGGTATTGCGACACCTCGAAGTATCGCGACACACCGACCCCACGACCTATCGCGACACCTCGGAGAATCGCGACACTCCCAAGTATCGCGACACCCCGACCTATCGCGACACTTCCACCTATCGCGACACCTCGACTTATCGCAACACTTCCCACCTATCGCGACACTCCCAAGTATTGCGACACCTCGACCTATCGCGACACTCCGAACTATTGCGACACCTCGACCTATCACGACACTTCCACCTATCACGACACCTCGACTTATCGCGACACTTCCCACCTATCGCGACACTCCCAAGTATCACGACACCTCGACCTATCGCGACACTCCGAACTATCGCGACACCCCGAACTATCGCGACACCTCGACTTATCGTGACACTTCCCACCTATCGCGACACCCCGGAGTATCGCGACACTCCCAAGTATCGCGACACTCCCAAGTATCGCGACACCCCGACCTATCGCGACACCTCGACCCGACCTATCACAATACACAGGCTTAACACATAAGTTTTTAGGATAACTTGATTGCTTAAAATTGGGGTACTTTTTGAGCTTAATCTTGGACACCTTGGGAGGATATAAGAGCCTTAGGAGTGGGCAAAAGACCTAGAAACCAGGGAGGAATTTCTTGAAACCTGAGAGCCTGTTTGCACCCCTAAGTGCCTGAATGGTCATAACTTCACCATACGAACTCTGATTGATGAGATTTTGGTCTCGTTGGAAAGCTTGTTGAAAATCAGCTATATGATTTTAAGGTTCACTAGAGCCATCATAGTGATTTCTCATCCATTTGGCCACTTGAATTGGCCTTAATCTTCTTTGTGCTTCGGGCGGTCTAGGCATCACAGGGAAAACGGGTCTTCTAATGGGTATACCAGGTCCTTGTGCTATAGGTGGTCTAATAGGGGCAGGAATTCCATTCCTTGGGTCCACAGGTGGTTGAGGCCGATAATTAGGGTTATTTGCAGGCATAGCAAACTGCACATGTGGTCTAACCAGAATATGTGTTTGTCGTGTTTGTCCTGACTGTTGGAATGAAGTATTTTGAGAGGTTCCAAGTGGGTTTTGTGAAGTAGTGGCTTGATCCCTCGGGGGAAACACTGGAATGTTCTGATATTTCAACCCGGCTCTTTCTGACTCTGTTAGGGGGCCAATACCTTCTCTGGTTTTTGTCCAAATACATGATGATGGTGGGGAAGTCAGGATTTGGTAACTCATAGACAATAGCTGGATTAGGGGCTGCTTCCCATAATGAAGAGTGGTGTTGGCAGTATACGGGAAGAGGCAAGTACGAGCATACACGCAGATCTAGCACTAAGGCAACCCTTTATTTTTTTCAAAACCCTTACACCATTTAAAAGTGATTCCCATCACTAAAAAGCCCTGTAAATACCATTTTCTCCTTTTTGTAGCTCCATTTTGTACAAGCCGAGGAGTCCTCGAGCTTGAGGAGCCTTAGAAGTAGTTGCCTACCAATTTTCGTATTTTTTAGACCTCGTTTGAGCCCTCAAATAAGCCTTGGAACCTAATTTTTAACTAGGCCGGACACTAGGTCTGGACAGGGCCAAAGCTATTCAAAAACTATAAATAGAGCTAGAGAGCTCATTTTTGGGGAGCTTCTTGTAGTTTTCAGCTTGTATGAGAACTTGGTTGCAATAGAAGTGATTCCATTGCCTTACTCTCTTTGTTCTTGCCGTGTGTGCACGTGTGTGTGTATGTGTGTGCATGCTTGTGTGCTTCTCACTCACGCACTTGTGCCTTCACTTGCTCGAGGTCTTCATACCATCCTCTTGTCTTCCCGGATTGACATTAAAGGAGGTGCTACTCATCACTGAGCTACACCAAATTTTGGCGCCGTTGCCGGGGATTCGAACTTTGAGGACGAGCGTGTGATGGTAAGACGTAGAGAGGACGTGTTGGAATGATAAGTAGTAGGTAAATTTCTGATTTTTCTCCATCTCCATCTCCATCTCCATCTGCATCTCCACCTCCTTCTTCATCTCCACCTCCACCTCCTTCTCCACTACATATTCCCTCTTCCTTGTCATTCCCCTCATTTGTTGTGTGCGAGTTTGAGAGAGAGCGAGCGCATGCATTTGTGTTGTGTGTTTTTTTTTTTTGCATGTTCTTGCAGGTACCAACTCCATCACCATCTCCAGCAAGCTCAGCAGGTACAGAATCCTTCTGCACAGGCCCCGAGGCGTTGAGCTCGAGCTATCGCGACACTTCGCAAACTTCGACTAATCGCGTTTCTGAGTGCACCACGACACTGCGCAGGCCGAGAGCACCTAGGATCACAAGACAGAACTGAAAAATTCACCATATCCCGAGCTATCGCGACACCTCGAAGTATCGCGACACACCGGCCCCACGACCTATCGCGACACCTCGGAGTATCGCGACACTCCCAAGTATCGCGACACTCCCAAGTATCGCGACACCCCGACCTATCACGACACTTCACCCTATCGCGACACCTCGACTTATCGCGACACTTCCCACCTATCGCGACACTCCTAAGTATCGCGACACCTCGACCTATCGCGACACTCCGAACTATCGCGACACCTCATCCTATGGCGACATTTCTACCTATCGCGACACCTCGACTTAAAGCGATACTTCCAACCTATCGCGACACTACCAAGTATCGCGACACCTCGACCTATCGCGACACTCCGAACTATCGCGACACCCCGAACTATCGCGACACCTCGACTTATCGCGACACTTCCCACCTATCGCGACACCCCGGAGTATCGCGACACTCCCAAGTATCGCGACACTCTCAAGTATCGCGACACCCCGACCTATCGCGACACCTCGACCCGACCTATTGCGATACACATGCTTAACACAAATTTTTAGGATAACTTGATTGATTAAAATTGGGGTACTTTTTGGGCTTAATCTTGGACACATTGGGAGGATATAAGAGCCTTAGGAGTGGGCAAAAGACCTAGAAACCAGGGAGGAATTTCCTGAAACCTGAGAGCTTGTTTGGACCCCTAAGTGCCTGAATGGTCATAACTTCACCATACGAACTCCGATTGATGAGATTTTGGTCTCGTTGAAAAGCTTGTTGAAAATCAGCTATATGATTGTAAGGTTCACTAGAGCCATCGTAGTGATTTCTCATCCATTTAGCCACTTGAATTGGCCTTAATCTTCTTCCTCCTTTGGGCGGTCTAGGCATCACAAGGAAAACGGGTCTTCCAATGGGTATACCAGGTCCTTGTGCTATAGGTGGTCTAATAGGGGCAGGAATTCCATTCCTTGGGTCCACAGGTGGTTGAGGCCGATAATTAGGGTTATTTGCAGGCATAGCAAACTGCACATGTGGTCTAACCAGAATATGTGTTTGTCGTGTTTGTCCTGACTGTTGGAATGAAATACCATTTAAAAGTGATTCTCATCACTAAAAACCCCTGTAAATACCATTTTCAACTTTTTGTAGCTCCATTTTGTACAAATCGAGGAGTCCTCGAGCTTGAGGAGCCTTAGAAGTAGTTGCCTACCAATTTTCGTATTTTTTACACCTCGTTTGAGCCCTCAAATAAGCCCTGGAACCTAATTTTTAACTAGGCCGGACACTAGGTCTGGACAGGGCCAAAGCTAGTCAAAAACTGTAAATAGAGCTAGAGAGCTCATTTTTGGGGAGCTTCTTGTAGTTTTGAGCTTGTATGAGAACTTGGTTGCAATAGAAGTGATTCCATTGTCTTACTCTCTTTGTTCTTGCCGTGTGTGCACGTGTGTGTGTATGTGTGTGCATGCTTGTGTGCTTCTCACTCACGCACTTGTGCCTTCACTTGCTCGAGGTCTTCATACCATCCTCTTGTCTTCCCGGATTGACATTAAAGGAGGTGCTACTCATCACTGAGCTACACCAAATTTTGGCGCCGTTGCCGGGGATACGAGCTTTGAGGACGAGCGTGTGATGGTAAGACGTAGAGAGGACGTGTTGGAATGATAAGTAGTAGGTAAATTTCTGATTTTTCTCCATCTCCATCTCCATCTCCATCTCCACCTCCTTCTTCATCTCCACCTCCACCTCCACCTCCTTCTCCACTACATATTCCCTCTTCCTTGTCATTCCCCTCATTTGTTGTGTGCGAGTTTGAGAGAGAGCGAGCGCATGCATTTGTGTTGTGTGTTTTTTTTTTGCATGTTCTTGCAGGTACCAGCTCCATCACCATCTCCAACAAGCTCAGCAGGTACATAATCCTTTTGCACAGGCCCCGAGGCGTTGAGCTTGAGCTATCACGACACTTCGCAAACTTCGACTAATCGCGTTTCAGAGTGCACCACGACACTGCGCAGGCCGAGAGCACCTAGGATCACAAGAAAGAACTGAAAAATTCACCATATCCCGAGGTATCGCGACACCTCGAGGTATCGCGACACCTCGAAGTATCACGACACACCGGCCCTACGACCTATCGTGACACCTCGGAGTATCGCGACACTCCCAAGTATCGCGACACCCCGACCTATCGCGACACTTCCACCTATCGCGACACCTCGACTTATCGCGATACTTCCCACCTATCGTGACACTCCCAAGTATCGCGACACCTCGACCTATCACGACACTCCGAACTATCGCGACACCTCGACCTATCATGACACTTCCACCTATCGCGACACCTCGACTTATCGAGACACTTCCCACCTATCGCGACACTACCAAGTATCGCGACACCTCGACCTATCGCGACACTCCGAACTATCGCCTTTATTTTTTTTCAAAACCCTTACACCATTTAAAAATGATTCTCATCACTAAAAACCCCTGTAAATACCATTTTCACCTTTTTGTAGCTCCATTTTGTACAAGCCGAGGAGTCCCCGAGCTTGAGGAGCCTTAGAAATAGTTGCCTACCAATTTTCGTATTTTTTTGACCTCGTTTGCTCCCTCAAATAAGCCTTGGAACCTAATTTTTAACTAGGCCGGACACTAGGTCTGGACAGCGCCAAAGCTAGTCAAAAACTATAAATAGAGCTAGAGAGCTCATTTTTGGGGAGCTTCTTGTAGTTTTGAGGTTGTATGAGAACTTGGTTGCAATAGAAGTGATTCCATTGCCTTACTCTCTTTGTTCTTGCCGTGTGTGCGCGTGTGTGTGTATGTGTGTGCATGCTTGTGTGCTTCTCACTCACGCACTTGTGCCTTCCCTTGCTTGAGGTCTTCATACCATCCTCTTGTCTTCCCGGATTGACATTAAAGGAGGTGCTACTCATCACTGAGCTACACCAAATTTTGGCGCCGTTGCTGGGGATTCGAGCTTTGAGGACGAGCGTGTGATGGTAAGACGTAGAGAGGACGTGTTGGAATGATAAGTAGTAGGTAAATTTCTGATTTTTGTCTATCTCCATCTCCATCTCCACCTCCTTCTTCATCTCCACCTCCACCTCCACCTGCTTCTCCACTACATATTCCCTCTTCCTTGTCATTCCCCTCATTTGTTGTGTGCGAGTTTGAGAGAGAGCGAGCGCATGCATTTGTGTTGTGTGTTTTTTTTTTTTTGCATGTTCTTGGAGGTACCAGCTCCATCACCATCTCCAGCAAGCTCAGCAGGTACAGAATCCTTCTGCACAGGCCCCGAGGCGTTGAGCTTGAGCTATCATGACACTTCGCAAACGCCGAGAGCACCTAGTATCACAAGACAGAACAAAAAAATTCACCATATCTAGAGCTATCGCGACACGTCGAGGTATCGCGACACCTCGAAGTATCACGACACACCGGCCCCACGAACTATCACGACACCTCGGAGTATCGTGACACTCCCAAGTATCGCGACACCCCGACCTATCGCGACACTTCCACCTATCGCGACACCTCGACTTATCGCGACACTTCCCACCTATCGCTACACTCCCAAGTATCACGACACCTCGACCTATCACGACACTCCGAACTATCGCGACACCTCGACGTATCACGACACTTCCACCTATTGCGACACCTCGACTTATCGCGACACTTCCCACCTATTGCTACACTCCCAAGTATCGCGACACCTCGACCTATCGCAACACTCCGAACTATCGGGACATCCCGAACTATCGCGACACCTCGACTTATCGCGACAATTCCCACCTATCGCGACACTCCGGAGTATCGCGACACTCCCAAGTATCGCGACACCCCGACCTATCGCGACACCTCGACCCGACCTATCGCGATACACAGGCTTAACACATAAATTTTTAGGATAACTTGATTGATTAAAATTGGGGTACTTTTTGGGCTTAATCTTGGACACATTGGGAGGATATAAGAGCCTTAGGAGTGGGCAAAAGACCTAGAAACCAGGGAGGAATTTCCTGAAACCTGAGAGCCTGTTTGGACCCCTAAGTGCCTGAATGGTGATAACTTCACCATACGAACTCCGATTGATGAGATTTTGGTCTCGTTGGAAAGCTTGTTGAAAATCAGCTCTATGATTGTAAGGTTCACTAGAGCCATCATAGTGATTTCTCATCCATTTGGCCACTTGAATTGGCCTTAATCTTCTTCCTGCTTCGGGCGGTCTATGCATCACAGGGAAAACGGGTCTTCCAATGGGTATACCAGGTCCTTGTGCTATAGGTGGTCTAATAGGGGCAAGAATTCCATTCCTTGGGTCCACAGGTGGTTGAGGTCGATAATTAGGGTTATTTGTAGGCATAGCAAACTGGACATGTGGTCTAACCAGAATATGTGTTTGTCGTGTTTCTCCTGACTGTTGGAATGAAGTATTTTGAGAGGTTCCAAGTGGGTTTTGTGAAGTAGTGGCTTGATCCCTCGGGGGAAACACTGGAATGTTCTGATATTTCAACCCGGCTCTTTCTGACTCTGTTAGGGGGCCAATACCTTCTCTGGTTTTTGTCCAAATACGTGATGATGGTGGGGAAGTCAGGATCTGGTAACTCATACACAATAGCTGGATTAGGGGCTGCTTCCCATAATGAAGAGTGGTGTTGGCAGTATACGAGAAGAGGCAAGTACGAGCATACACGCAGATCTAGCACTAAGGCAACCCTTTATTTTTTTCAAAACCCTTACACCATTTAAAAGTGATTCTCATCACTAAAAAGCCTTGTAAATACCATTTTCACCTTTTTGTAGCTCCATTTTGTACAAGCCGAGGAGTCCTCGAGCTTGAGGAGCCTTAGAAGTAGTTGCCTACCAATTTTCGTATTTTTTAGACCTCGTTTGAGCCCTCAAATAAGCCCTGGAACCTAATTTTTAACTAGGCCGAACACTAGGTCTAGACAGGGCCAAAGCTAGTCAAATACTATAAATAGAGCTAGAGAGCTCATTTTTGGGGAGCTTCTTGTAGTATTGAGCTTGTATGAGAACTTGGTTGCAATAGAAGTGATTCCATTGCCTTACTCTCTTTTTTCTTGCCGTGTGTGCGCGTGTGTGTATATGTGTGTGCATGCTTGTGTGCTTCTCACTCACGCACTTGTGCCTTCACTTGCTCGAGGTCTTCATACCATCCTCTTGTTTACCCGGATTGACATTAAAGGAGGTGCTACTCATCACTGAGCTACACCAAATTTTGGCGCCGTTGCCGGGGATTCGAGCTTTGAGGACGAGCGTGTGATGGTAAGACGTAGAGAGGACGTGTTGGAATGATAAGTAGTAGGTAAATTTCTGATTTTTCTCCATCTCCATCTCCATCTCCACCTCCTTCTTCATCTCCACCTCCACCTCCTTCTCCACTACATATTCCCTCTTCCTTGTCATTCCCCTCATTTGTTGTGTGCGAGTTTGAGAGAGAGCGAGCGCATGCATTTGTGTTGTGTGTTTTTTTTTTGCATGTTCTTGCAGGTACCAGCTCCATCACCATCTCCAACAAGCTCAGCAGGTACAGAATCCTTCTGCACAGGCCCCGAGGCGTTGAGCTCGAGCTATCGTGACACTTCGCAAACTCCGACTAATCGCGTTTCTGAGTGCACCACGACACTGCGCAGGCCGAGAGCACCTAGGATCACAAGACAGAACTGAAAAATTCACCATATCTCGAGCTATCGCGACACCTCGAAGTATCGCGACACACCGGCCCCACGACCTATGGTGACACCTCGGATAATCGCGACACTCCCAAGTATCGCGACACCCCGACTTATCGTGACACTTCCACCTATCGTGACACCTCGACTTATCGCGACACTTCCCACCTATCGCGACACTCCCAAGTATCGCGACACCTCGACCTATCGTGACACTCCAGTGTAAGGGTTTTGAAAAAAAATAAACGGTTGCCTTAGTGCTAGATCTACATGTATGCTCGTACTTGCCTCTTCCCGTATACCTTACAATCATAGAGCTGATTTTCAACAAGCTTTCCAACGAGACCAAAATCTCATCAATCGGAGTTCGTATGGTGAAGTTATGACCATTTAGGCACTTAGGGATCCAAACAAGCTCTCACGTTTCAGGAAATTCCTCCCTGGTTTCTAGGTCTTTTGCCCACTCCTAAGGCTCTTATATCCTCCCAATGTGTCCAAGATTAAGCCCAAAAAGTACCCCAATTTTAATCAATCAAGTTATCCTAAAAATTTATTTGTTAAGCCTGTGTATCGCGATAGGTCGGGTCGAGGTGTCACGATAGGTAGGGGTGTCGCGATACTTGGGAGTGTCGCGATACTCCGGGGTGTCGCGATAGGTGGGAATTGTCGCGATAAGTCGAGGTGTTGCGATAGTTCGGGGTGTCGCGATAGTTCGGAGTGTCGCGATAGGTCGAGATGTCACGATACTTGGGAGTGTCGCAATAGGTGGGAAGTGTCACGATAAGTCGAGGTGTCGCGATAGGTGGAAGTGTCGCGATAGGTCGAGGTGTCACGATAGTTCGGAGTGTCGCGATAGGTCGAGGTGTCGCGATACTTGGGAGTGTCGCGATAGGTAGGAAGTGTCGCGATAAGTCGAGGTGTCGCGATAGGTGGAAGTGTCGCGATAGGTCGGGGTGTCGCGATACTTGGGAGTGTCGCGATACTCCGAGGTGTCGCGATAGGTCGTGGGGCCGGTGTGTCGCGATACTTCGAGGTGTCGCGATACCTCGAGGTGTCGTGATAGCTCGGGATATGGTGAATTTTTCAGTTCTGTCTTGTGATCCTAGGTGCTCTCGGCCTGCGTAGTGTCGTGGTGCACTCAGAAACGCGATTAGTCGAAGTTTGCGAAGTGTCGCGATAGCTCGAGCTCAACGCCTCGGGGCCTGTGCAGAAGGATTCTGTACCTGCTGAGCTTGCTGGAGATGGTGATGGAGCTGGTACCTGCAAGAACCTGCAAAAAAAAAAACACACAACACAAATGCATGCGCTCGCTCTCTCTCAAACTCGCACACAACAAATGAGGGGAATGACAAGGAAGAGGGAATATGTAGTGGAGAAGGAGGTGGAGGTGGAGATGAAGAAGGAGGTGGAGATGGAGATGGAGATGGAGATGGAGAAAAATCAGAAATTTACCTACTACTTATCATTCCAACACGTCCTCTCTACGTCTTACCATCACACGCTCGTCCTCAAAGCTCGAATCCCCGGCAACGGCGCCAAAATTTGGTGTAGCTCAGTGATGAGTAGCACCTCCTTTAATGTCAATCCGAGAAGACAAGAGGATGGTATGAAGATCTCGAGCAAGTGAAGGCACAAGTGCGTGAGTGAGAAGCACACAAGCATGCACACACATACACACACACGCGCACACACGGCAAGAACAAAGATTGTAAGGCAATGGAATCACTTCTATTGCAACCAAGTTCTCATACAAGCTCAAAACTACAAGAAGCTCCCCAAAAATGAGCTCTCTAGCTCTATTTATAGTTTTTGACTAGCTTTGGCCCTGTCCAGACCTAGTGTCCGGCCTAGTTAAAAATTAGGTTCCAGGGCTTATTTGAGGGCTCAAACGAGGTCTAAAAAATACGAAAATTGGTAGGCAACTACTTCTAAGGCTCCTCAAGCTCGAGGACTCCTCGACTTGTACAAAATGGAGCTACAAAAAGGTGAAAATGGTATTTACAGGGGTTTTTAGTGATGAGAATCACTTTTAAATGGTGTAAGGGTTTTGAAAAAAAATAAAGGGTTGCCTTAGTGCTAGATCTACGTGTATGCTCGTACTTGCCTCTTCCAGTATACTGCCAACACCACTCTTCATTATGGGAAGCAGCCCCTAATCCAGCTATTGTCTATGAGTTACCAGATCCTGACTTCCCCACCACCATCATCACGTATTTGGACAAAAACCAGAGAAGGTATTGGCCCCCTAACAGAGTCAGAAAGAGCCGGGTTGAAATATCAGAATATTCCACTGTTTCCCCCGAGGGATCAAGCCACTACTTCACAAAACCCACTTGGAACCTCTCAAAATACTTCATTCCAACAGTCAAGACAAACACGACAAACACATATTCTCGTTAGACCACATGTGCAGTTTGCTATGCCTGCAAATAACCCTAATTATCGGCCTCAACCACCTGTGGACCCAAGGAATGGAATTCCTGCCCCTATTAGACCACCTATAGCACAAGGACCTAGTATACCCATTGGAAAACCCGTTTTCCCTGTGATGCCTAGACCGCCCGAAGCAGGAAGATGATTAAGGCGAATTCAAGTGGCCAAATGGATGAGAAATCACTATGATGGCTCTAGTGAACCTTACAATCATATAGCTGATTTTCAACAAGCTTTCCAACGAGACCAAAATCTCATCAATCGGAGTTCGTATGGTGAAGTTATGACCATTCAGGAACTTAGGGGTCCAAACAGGCTCTCAGGTTTCAGGAAATTCCTCCCTGGTTTCTAGGTCTTTTGCCCACTCCTAAGGCTCTTATATCCTCCCAATGTGTCCAAGATTAAGCCCAAAAAGTACCCCAATTATAATCAATCAAGTTATCCTAAAAATTTATGTGTTAAGCCTGTGTATCGCGATAGGTCGGGTCAAGGTGTCACGATAGGTCGAGGTGTCGCGATACTTGGGAGTGTTGCGATACTCCGGGGTGTCGCGATAGGTGGGAATTATCGCGATAAGTCGAGGTGTCGCGATAGTTCGGGGTGTCGCGATAGTTCGGAGTGTCACGATAGGTCGAGGTGTCGCGATACTTGGGAGTGTCGCAATAGGTGGGAAGTGTCGCGATAAGTCGAGGTGTCGCGATAGGTGGAAGTGTCGCGATAGGTCGAGGTGTCGCGATAGTTCGGAGTGTCGCGATAGGTCGAGGTGTCGCGATACTTGGGAGTGTCGCGATAGGTGGGAAGTGTCGCGATAAGTCGAGGTGTCGCGATAGGTGGAAGTGTCGCGATAGGTCGGGGTGTCGCGATACTTGGGAGTGTTGCGATACTTCGAGGTGTCGCGATAGGTCGTGGGGCCTGTGTGTCGCGATACTTTGAGGTGTCGCGATACCTCGAGGCGTCGCGATAGCTCCGGATATGGTGAATTTTTCAGTTCTGTCTTGTGATCCTAGGTGCTCTCGGTCGGCGCAGTGTCATGGTGCACTCAGAAACGCGATTAGTCGAAGTTTGCGAAGTTTCGCGATAGCTCGAGCTCAACGCCTCGGGGCCTGTGCAGAAGGATTCTGTACCTGCTGAGCTTGCTGGAGATGGTGATGGAGCTGGTAGCTGCAAGAACATGCAAAAAAAAAAAACACACAACACAAATGCATGCGCTCGCTCTCTCTCAAACTCGCACACAACAAATGAGGGGAATGACAAGGAAGAGGGAATATGTAGTGGAGAAGGAGGTGGAGGTGGAGATGAAGAAGGAGGTGGAGATGGAGATGGAGATGGAGAAAAATCAGAAATTTACCTACTACTTATCATTCCAACACGTCCCCTCTAGGTCTTACCATCACACCCTCGTCCTCAAAGCTCGGATCCCCGGCAACGGCGCCAAAATTTGGTGTAGCTCAGTGATGAGTAGCACCTCCTTTAATGTCAATCCGGGAAGACAAGAGGATGGTATGAAGACCTCGAGCAAGTGAAGGCACAAGTGCGTGAGTCAGAAGCACACAAGCATGCACACGACACTCCGAACTATCGTGACACCCCGAACTATCGTGACACCTCGACTTATCGCGACAATTCCCACCTATCGCGACACCCCGGAGTATCGCGACACTCCCAAGTATCGCGACACTCGCAAGTATCGCGACACCCCGACCTATCGTGACACCTCGACCCGACCTATCGCGATACACAGGCTTAACACATAAATCCTTAGGATAACTTGATGATTAAAATTGGGGTACTTTTTGGACTTAATCTTGGACACATTGGGAGGATATAAGAAAGTAGGAGTGGGCAAAAGACCTAGAAACCAGGGAGGAATTTCCTGAAACCTGAGAGCCTGTTTGGACCCCTAAGTCCCTGAATGGTCATAACTTCACCATACGAACTCTGATTGATGAGATTTTGGTCTCGTTGGAAAGCTTGTTGAAAATCAGCTATATGATTGTAAGGTTCACTAGAGCCATCATAGTGATTTCTCATCCATTTGGCCACTTGAATTGGCCTTAATCTTCTTCCTGCTTCGGGCGGTCTAGGCATCACAGGGAAAACGGGTCTTCCAATGGGTATACCAGGTCCTTGTGCTATAGGTGGTCTAATAGCGGCAGGAATTCCATTCCTTGGGTCCACAGGTGGTTGAGGCCGATAATTAGGGTTATTTGCAGGCATAGCAAACTGCACATGTGGTCTAACCAGAATATGTGTTTGTCGTGTTTGTCTTGACTGTTGCAATGAAGTATTTTGAGAGGTTCCAAGTGGGTTTTGTGAAGTAGTGGCTTGATCCCTCGAGGGAAACACTGGAATGTTCTGATATTTCAACCTGACTCTTTCTGACTCTGTTAGGGGGCCAATACCTTCTCTGGTTTTTGTCCAAATACGTGATGATGGCGGGGAAGTCAGGATCTGGTAACTCATAGACAATAGCTGGATTAGGGGCTGCTTCCCATAATGAAGAGTGGTGTTGGCAGTATACGGGAAGAGGCAAGTACGAGCATACACGTAGATCTAGCACTAAGGCAACCCTTTATTTTTTTTCAAAACCCTTACACCATTTAAAAGTGATTCTCATCACTAAAAACCCCTGTAAATACCATTTTCACCTTTTTGTAGCTCCATTTTGCACAAGCCGAGGAGTCCTCGAGCTTGAGGAGCCTTAGAAGTAGTTGCCTACCAATTTTCGTATTTTTTAGACCTCGTTTGAGCCCTCAAATAAGCCCTGGAGCCTAATTTTTAACTAGGCCTGACACTAGGTGTGGAGAGGGCCAAAGCTAGTCAAAAACTATAAATAGAGCTAGAGAGCTCATTTTTGGGGAGCTTCTTGTAGTTTTGAGCTTGTATGAGAACTTGGTTGCAATAGAAGTGATTCCATTGCCTTACTCTCTTTGTTCTTGCCGTGTGTGCGCGTGTGTGTGTATGTGTGTGCATGCTTGTGTGCTTCTCACTCACGCACTTGTGCCTTCACTTGCTCGAGGTCTTCATACCATCCTCTTGTCTTCCCGGATTGACATTAAAGGAGGTGCTACTCATCACTGAGCTACACCAAATTTTGGCGCCGTTGCCGGGGATTCGAGCTTTGAGGACAAGCGTGTGATGGTAAGACGTAGAGAGGACGTGTTGGAATGATAAGTAGTAGGTAAATATCTGATTTTTCTCCATCTCCATCTCCATCTCCACCTCCTTCTTCATCTCCACCTCCACCTCCTTCTCCACTACATATTCCCTCTTCCTTGTCATTCCCCTCATTTGTTGTGTGCGAGTTTGAGAGAGAGCGAGCGCATGCATTTGTGTTGTGTGTTTTTTTTTTTGCATGTTCTTGCAGGTACCAGCTCCATCACCATCTCCAGCAAGCTAAGCAGGTACAGAATCCTTCTGCACAGGCCCCGAGGCGTTGAGCTCGAGCTATCGCGATAGTTCGCAAACTTCGACTAATCGCGTTTCTGAGTGCACCATGACACTGCGCAGGCCGAGAGCACCTAGGATCACAAGACAGACTGAAAAATTCACCATATCCCGAGCTATCGTGACACCTCGAAGTATCGCGACACACCGGCCCCACGACCTATCACGACACTCCCAAGTATCGCGACACCCCGACCTATCACGACACTTCCACTGATAGATAATCATCTTTTGCTGCCCGTCCACTTCTCAAATGAGCCACGCGAGGCCATATACAGACACACAGAGAAGTCTTCATGTTCTCACCTCCCAGCCACGCCCGACCACACTTCCTTCAGAGATCGATGTCTCAACTGGATACTATAGATCTCTTCATGACTTTTCTACCAAATGGTATATAATACCCATATGATGCCATGTGGCATCTATGCCACCTCACTCAAGGAGGGGTGCATCCCTAATATGACATTTCCTTCCCCTTGAAAGCATTTTCTTCCTCGAAAATGTAAATGAAATGTCCGTAATGGTAGAAGAAAGTGCTCGGACTCCCCTGAACCCCATGTACTCTATGTACATGGTCATCTCTGTGTGTTGTTGTTTCCCCGTATCCTTCCCCTTAAGAAGTCTCATATGAGATCATGTCAAAGGTGGGAAACCGTCTAAGTGGTGCCTACTATCTCCCATAAACACTCAACTTCCAAATTATCACTCCCATAACATATAACATCACGAAAATGACCTAAGTCCATATGATGTATCCTCTATGGAGTAATAATCTGTAAAGCAAGTGTAAAAGTGTCAAACTTATAAGCTTGACCGTATCATAGTGGAGATAATAAACCATAAAATCCTCTGAAGTATAGAACAAAGTCCCATAACAAGGGACTCCAAACCCATCTAAGACTAAATGATAGATTGCCCTCATACCACTCCAGGTCTTCCTAACCTTGAGTGTAATCATAAGTAATAGTTTTCTCTAAACCACCTTGTGACTATGCAATTCCATCATCTAGCTCATGGTAGTAAAATGAAATCTCTACATTTCACCAACCAAGAAGTCTATGGTTTTTCATCCATTATATTTGGACTAAGTTCTATTGGAAGAGCATCTATTGACACTTGTGCAAACTCTAATATTTCTCTTCCCTTTAGTTTGCCATATGAATGCAAAAAGCACACCCTTTGAGATTCAGATAATCCCTAAGTACCCATCCTCCTAACTGATGTTTACTCATCATACTCATGATGTAATACCAATTAAGAGTTTGGTACCCCAATAGGATTAGATATATCCCTATCTCCTGGAAACTCAAAAGAGAAGCATCATCAATCTTCTCCCAGTCTAACTAATGTCAATAACTAGATCATCTCATCTAGTCAAAGACCATCACTGGAGTAACATAATGGCTCCTCTCTAGAGTCTCCATGTGAGACTCAATCTAACCATCATGATTAACTGATCTCCCTCTTGCCTTTGATAGAAGAGTGCCACTCCTATCTAGACAACCTAAAAGTGAGAAAGTGAAACTCTCTCCATGTCTCTCTCTTTATTCAATCTCTTCTAAGGAAAAGAGCTCTAGCAGTGGAACCTATTCCACTTTCCCTTTCCCTTTGAAAGAGATTCTGTTGAATCGGTTAGCTCTACTCATCCATGACTGATAACATGCACATAAGTTCTCCATGTTTTCCCTTCTAAAATAGTGGAGAATCATACTCCCATATGAAGGAAATTATATTGACAAGTAGAGTAAACAAATTCCTTCTGAAATATAAACTAAGAGATGTTTTCTAAACACCTCTTCTGTCTAAAGGAAAACATACTCAATTCTTCTCCTATGAAGAAATCATATTTTCCTTTCCTTTTTTCTCTTTCAAAGAATAGGAGCTAAAGTGAGATCTCTCATGGATCTCTGAGCTGATTCCCACTCTCTCCTTTCCTTAAAAGAGAAACTCATGAATTTATTTAGTCCTCTCTTCCATAACTAATGCATACTCCCTCATTACACAGATTCTTATGAAGATGGAGAACAGATCTCCTGTAACTGATGAAGGTGTATGTAGTGAAGAGTGGAGGAAATAAATTCCTTATAAGGGTCAAAGCCCTCTACTAAAATGGTTAGCAAGTGTATCATAAACACAAGTGTATCCATAATAAAGAACCATCTCTGCCAACCATACTCTGTGCATGGATCTATACGATCCAATCAAACTGATGGAATTATCCTTCTTGAAAGACTGAAAAATGAGTATGTGATACCAAGGGTGATAAAATCACCTATCACATTCTGTACTGGAAGAATAAATCTTCCCTACTACGAAGGATAACTCCCAATCCTAAGGAGATGTCTACTAAGATCTCTCCTCTGATCTAGTGAGACATGACGCCATGAATGATGAGTCCTTTTCTTCCTGGCCATAGAAGAAGAGTGCTCAAAGGGAAGTCGTTTCCACCGTCCCATACCAGTGAAAACTTCTTCCAATTCACGGTGTCATACCTACACTAAACCGAATATATATTCCATATATATGTAATGGAATATATAGGTGGAGTGTAATGAATCCCATATCCTAAAATCATGTTAGTGGACTCAAATGAGTCCCATGTCCTCGAACTAGTTAGTTTGGTTCTAGTCACCATGTGACAATGGATATCCCCTTCTGTTCCAAACCAACTTGTTCCTAGGTACCGAGACAAGGTCTGAGTACCTCTCTGTAGATCCCAAAATACATATATATGTATTGGGTACCCCAATTATTCCTTACTAAGGGATCTATGCTCTATAAGATAGAGCTCGTGCCATACCTATGGCCTTCCTAACCATCACTCGAATCACATACACACCCATCGATGCTACTCATGAAACCCATCTCTGTGATCCCATCTTATTGGTTTCCTTAGTAGTGTAGCAGATGCTTCACTACTCGCTCAAGTGATGTGCAAGAATGAAACTAGTCACTCTTTGGGTATTTTTAATAATACCACAAAGTCTCCTATATATCATGTGAGACTCTTGTGAAGATAAATAAATCTTCACTAACTTGGAGATTATAAAAAATGCATCTCCCGTGCTTGAATGCAACTTCCTGAACCTATAGGATTGCTTGTGCACATTACTAATGGTAAAGGTGTAGCTCCTTCCGTTAACAATCCTATAGTCTAAATCCATAAGGATTTTGTGTAGGGATCCTGTTACTACTGAACTTGCCTTATATAAAATACTATGATGGTACTAAGTCCATCAAATACATGCGTAGAAGCATGCCTATACCTTATTGACGTTTGCAGAAAAAGGCATGTTAGCATGCCATAACATTCTTGCCTAAAGGCAAGTGCGTATATAACGCTATACGGTAGGAAAAAATTCGACAGCATTTCCCCAGGAAATGGAATTCCAAAAAAATTTAAACCATAGCTCAGTGGCACTCAGGCCACCCAAAAACATAGGGCTTGACAGGCCTATGGCATGCACGCCATAAACTTATATATGGATTCCATGACCTGCAAAAACACAAAAGCATTTGCTAGCAACCATTCCTGGTGTTGCATAGCCATATGGTTTCTGTAATCTTCTTTCCTGCAAACAATCAAAAGGTATACTTCCTGCATGTTGATCCATAATTTAAGAGCTTAAACAATGATCAACATTTGATGTATGCAATTCCCTTCATGCATGTAGATACAGAACATGCCATAACATAAATAAAATGCTAGAAAGCATAAAATATACGTCCCTGAGTAGTTTGATTTTGGAATTGCATGCATCCAATTGCTTTCGAGAAGCTTCGAGACCTCTGCACCTTCCTCCTCAGGTCCTAACATACACTTTGAAGTGTCCGAAAACATCGGAGCACTCCCCAAAACATAAAGCATGGTCAGGTGATTACAAAAATAATGCAAATTTAGCTCAAAAATGCATTAGTAATCCTTCTTTAGACCTGCAAAAACCACTTTAGGAGCTGCAAATTTTCATAAACTGAAATATAAAGCATGTGCAAATAGGTCGAAGTGAAATTACTCAAATCGCCTTCCCGGTTTGAAAGATATGGCTCCCGGAAGGTAGTCGCCCAAAACTGTTCAGACTTTGCAGACCTGTTCAGACCTGCAAAAATTTTTACTTTCCAAAATTTCTTTTCATAAAATGAAAGTAGATCTTGTGCTCTTCGAAACGAGCCATAGCATGTCCAATTTGGACTTTCCTAGCCCAAGATATGGCCATTCCAAGTGGGACATGCCAAACTAGTGGACTGTTGGAGGGGCTGGAAAAAGTGTAAAAATGTGATTTTTGGGGTGCCCAAAAGCATTCTTCCATCATGCAAATCCTAAAATTCTCTCTCTAGCCTCAGAGAGTAGTATATGAAGATGCTTGAGCCATTTATTACTTTTCCAAAGCCTCCCTTTGTGCATGCTAATCTGCTCCCCAAAAGAGGCCTAAATCAAGATTTTCGCTTTTATGCAAAAATTTAAATGGGAGCTTAGCAAGCTTCTAATCCACTCTAAATGTGGATTTCTCTTGGATTTTTATACAATAATCCATGGGAAGCCACAAATGATCTTTATTCCTACTCCCAAAAGTGGAGTTTGGCCAAAATTAACATCTAAATTTTTTTCAAAAAGTGCGGAAAGGGGTCTTTGAGGAAGTAAAATTCCTCCTTAGCTTATCATTTTGATGAATCTAATGATTCGCCTAAGAAGTCCATACACCATACTCTCAGTAAATATGCTTTTTCCCATCCATCCATAACTAATGCACCTCTTTTTCCCTCTTTCAAAATGGGAATTTCTTAGATTTAGGTGCTGAAATTCTTTATCAAACTGTGATGGAAGGGGGTTTTGTGGAGCTTCAAACTCCCATCAACTGAGATATCTTTTGGATTTCTTGATCTTGGATGGAATTCAATACACTATACTATATGTGTGCATGATTATTTCCATAAATCTATGAAAAATACCTCTTCTTTTCCCCTTCCCAAAATGGCTACTTATCCAAAATAGCTCCTGGAATTTATGTAAAAATCATAAAAAATACGCTACTTTGGAAGTTCCTAAAGCTTACCCTTTCTTGTATTTTGAGGGAATCCTTGACTCTAGGTGAGAGTACATATCTCATACTCTCCATATATATGATTTCCCTCCAAAAACTCGGCCCTCCTAATGCTTCATTATCATTCTCAAAAATGAAAATTTCTTACAGGAATGCAAAAATACCCAAACCTGGAACTTGAAGCCATAACTCCTTGTTGCCAAAACCTCAAGAAAGAACGCAATGATCCCATTTCCTTTGCATATGAGTACTTTTCCCAACTCCTTTGGATCCATCTATCCTTCCTCCTCGGTGCTACCTTCACCACTAACTTTCATAGGAGTGGAAGATTTTTTCCTTCTCTCTTGGTACTTGTTGATGTTAATGGGACTCGAGCTCCACACAATGGAGTAAGCTATGTTTGCTCTTAAGAGTAGCTAAATGGCAGTTCATCTTGACGCTTTCCCTCCTTCATGAATAGCTTATAAAGTACAGTACTATAAAGATTACTGCTGCATATATATCATAAGAGAAGCTTGGCGCCTTGGCTAAGCTGTAAGCCTCCCTTCCTTGTGACGTGAGTTCGAACCCCACTTGACGCACGCAGAGGACATGGCGATCGTACAAGCTCTGATACCAGTGATAGATAATCATCTTTTGCTGCCCGTCCACTTCTCAAATGAGCCACGCGAGGCCATATACAGACACACAGAGAAGTCTTCATGTTCTCACCTCCCAGCCACGCCCGACCACACTTCCTTCAGAGATCGATGTCTCAACTGGATACTATAGATCTCTTCATGACTTTTCTACCAAATGGTATATAATACCCATATGATGCCATGTGGCATCTATGCCACCTCACTCAAGGAGGGGTGCATCCCTAATATGACATCCACCTATCGCGACACCTCGACTTATCGCGACACTTCCCACCTATTGTGACACTCCCAAGTATCGCGACACCTCGACCTATCGCGACACTTCGAACTATTGCGACACCTCGACCTATCGCGACACTTCCACCTATCGCGACACCTCGACTTATCGCGACACTTCCCACCTATCGCGACACTCGCAAGTATCGTGACACCTCGTACTATCACGACACTCCGAACTATCGCGACACCGCGAACTATCGCGACACCTCGACTTATCGCGACAATTCCCACCTATCGCGACACCCCGGAGTATCCCGACACTCCCAAGTATCGCGACACTCCCAAGTATCGCGACACCCCGACCTATCGTGACACCTCGACCTGACCTATCGCGATACACAGGCTTAACACATAAATTTTTAGGATAACTTGATTGATTAAAATTGGGGTACTTTTTGGGCTTAATCTTGGACACATTGGGAGTATATAAGAGCCTTAGGAGTGGGCAAAAGACCTAGAAACCAGGGAGGAATTTCCTAAAACCTGAGAGCCTGTTTGGACCCCTAAGTGCCTGAATGGTCATAACTTCACCATACGAACTCCGATTGATGAGATTTGGTCTCGTTGGAAAGCTTGTTGAAAATCAGCTATATGATTGTAAGGTTCACTAGAGCCATCATAGTGATTTCTCATCCATTTGGCCACTTGAATTGGCCTTAATCTTCTTCGTGCTTCGGGCGGTCTAGGCATCACAGGGAAAACGGGTCTTCCAATGGGTATACCCGGTCCTTGTGCTATAGGTGGTCTAATAGGGGCAGGAATTCCATTCCTTGGGTCCACAGGTGGTTGAGGCCGATAATTAGGGTTATTTGCAGGCATTGCAAACTGCACATGTGGTCTAACCAGAATATGTGTTTGTCGTGTTTGTCTTCACTGTTGGAATGAAGTATTTTGAGAGGTTCCAAGTGGGTTTTGTGAAGTAGTGGCTTGATCCCTCGGGGGAAACACTGGAATGTTCTGATATTTCAACCCAACTCTTTCTGACTCTGTTAGGGGGCCAATACCTTCTCTGGTTTTTGTCCAAATACGTGATGATGGTGGGGAAGTCAGGATCTGGTAACTCATAGACAATAGCTGGATTAGGGGCTGCTTCCCATAATGAAGAGTGGTGTTGGCAGTATACGGGAAAAGGCAAGTACGAGCATACACGTAGATCTAGCACTAAGGCAACCCTTTATTTTTTTTCAAAACCCTTACACCATTTAAAAGTGATTCTCATCACTAAAAACCCCTGTAAATACCATTTTCACCTTTTTGTAGCTCCATTTTGTACAAGCCGAGGAGTCCTCGAGCTTGAGGAGCCTTAGAAGTAGTTGCCAACCAATTTTCGTATTTTTTACACCTCGTTTGAGCCCTCAAATAAGCCCTGGAACCTAATTTTTAACTAAGCCGGACATTAGGTCTGGACAGGGCCAAAGCTCGTCAAAAACTATAAATAGAGCTAGAGAGCTCATTTTTGGGGAGCTTCTTGTAGTTTTGAGCTTGTATGAGAACTTGGTTGCAATAGAAGTGATTCCATTGCCTTACTCTCTTTGTTCTTGCCGTGTGTGCGCTTGTGTGTGTATGTGTGTGCATGCTTGTGTGCTTCTCACTCACGCACTTGTGCCTTCACTTGCTCGAGGTCTTCATACCATCCTCTTGTCTTCCCGGATTGACATTAAAGGAGGTGCTACTCATCACTGAGCTACACCAAATTTTGGCGCCGTTGCCGGGGATTCGAGCTTTGAGGACGAGCGTGTGATGGTAAGACGTAGAGAGGACGTGTTGGAATGATAAGTAGTAGGTAAATTTCTGATTTTTCTCCATCTCCATCTCCATCTCCACCTCCTTCTTCATCTCCACCTCCACCTCCTTCTCCACTACATATTCCCTCTTCCTTGTCATTCCCCTCATTTGTTGTGTGCGAGTTTGAGAGAGAGCGAGCGCATGCATTTGTGTTGTGTGTTTTTTTTTTTTGCATGTTCTTGCAGGTACCAGCTCCATCACCATCTCCAGCAAGCTCAGTAGGTACAGAATTCTTCTGCACAGGCCCCGAGGCGTTGAGCTCGAGCTATCACGACACTTCGCAAACTTTGACTAATCGCGTTTCTGAGTGCACCACGACACTAAGCAGGCCGAGAGCACCTAGGATCACAAGACAGAACTAAAAAATTCACCATATCCCGAGCTATCACGACACCTCGAGGTATCGCGACACCTCGAAGTATCGCGACACACCGGCCCCACGACCTATCGCGACACCTCGGAGTATCGTGACACCCCGACCTATCGCGACACTTGCACCTATCGCGACACCTCGACTTATCGCGACACTTCCCACCTATCGCGACACTCCCAAGTATCGCGACACCTCGACCTATCGCGACACTCCGAACTATCGCGACACCTCGACCTATCGCGACACTTCCACCTATCGCGACACCTCGACTTATCGCGACACTTCCCACCTATCGCGACACTCTCAAGTATCGCGACACCTCGACCTATCGTGACACTCGGAACTATCGCGACACCCCGAACTATCGCGACACCTCGACTTATTGCGACAATTCCCACCTATCGCGACACCCCGGAGTATCGTGACACTCCCAAGTGTCGCGACACTCCCAAGTATCGCGACACCCCGACCTATCGTGACACCTCGACTCGACCTATCGCGATACATGGGCTTAACACATAAATTTTTAGGATAACTTGATTGATTAAAATTGGGGTACTTTTTGGGCTTAATCTTGGACACATTGGGAGGATATAAGAGCCTTAGGAGTGGGCAAAAGACCTAGAAACCAGGGAGGAATTTCCTGAAACCTAAGAGCCTGTTTGGACCCCTAAGTGCCTGAATGGTCATAACTTCACCATACGAACTCCGATTGATGAGATTTTGGTCTCGTTGGAAAGCTTGTTGAAAATCAGCTCTATGATTGTAACGTTCACTAGAGCCATCATAGTGATTTCTCATCCATTTGGCCACTTGAATTGGCCTTAATGTTCTTCTTGCTTCAGGCGGTCTAGGCATCACAGGGAAAACGGGTCTTCCAATGGGTATACCAGGTCCTTGTGGTATAGGTGGTCTAATAGGGGCAGGAATTCCATTCCTTGGGTCCACAGGTGGGTGAGGCCGATAATTAGGGTTATTTGCAGGCATAGCAAACTGCACATGTGGTCTAACCAGAATATGTGTTTGTCGTGTTTGTCTTGACTGTTGGAATGAAGTATTTTGAGAGGTTCCAAGTGGGTTTTGTGAAGTAGTGGCTTGATCCCTCGGGGGAAACACTGGAATGTTCTGATATTTCAACCCGGCTCTTTCTGACTCCGTTAGGGGGCCAATACCCTCTATGGTTTTTGTCCAAATACGTGATGATGGTGGGGAAGTCAGGATCTGGTAACCCATAGACAATTGCTGGATTAGGGGCTGCTTCCCATAATGAAGAGTGCTGTTGGCAGTATACGGGAAGAGACAAGTACCAGCATACACGTAGATATAGCACTAAGGCAACCCTTTATTTTTTTTCAAAACCCTTACACCATTTAAAAGTGATTCTCATCACTAAAAACCCCTGTAAATACCATTTTCACCTTTTTGTAGCTCTATTTTGTACAAGACGAGGAGTCCTCGAGCCTAAGGAGCCTTAGAAGTAGTTGCCTACCAATTTACGTATTTCTTAGACCTCGTTTGAGCCCTCAAATAAGCCCTGGAACCTAATTTTTAACTAGGCCGGACACTAGGTCTGGACAGGGCCAAAGCTAGTCAAAAACTATAAATAGAGCTAGAGAGCTCCTTTTTGGGGAGCTTCTTGTAGTTTTGAGCTTGTATGAGAACTTGGTTGCAATAGAAGTGATTCCATTGCCTTACTCTCTTTGTTCTTGCCGTGTGTGCGCGTGTGTGTGTATGTGTGTGCATGCTTGTGTGCTTCTCACTCACGCACTTGTGCCTTCACTTGCTCGAGATCTTCATACCATCCTCTTGTCTTCCCGGATTGACATTAAAGGAGGTGCTACTCATCACTGAGCTACACCAAATTTTGGCGCCGTTGCCGGGGATTCGAGCTTTGAAGACGAGCGTGTGATGGTAAGACGTAGAGAGGACGTGTTGGAATGATAAGTAGTAGGTAAATTTCTGCTTTCCATCTCCATCTCCATCTCCACCTCCTTCTTCATCTCCACCTCCACCTCCTTCTCCACTACATATTCGCTCTTCCTTGTCATTCCCCTCATTTGTTGTGTGCGAGTTTGAGAGAGAGCGAGCACATGCATTTATGTTGTGTGTTTTTTTTTTTGCATGTTCTTGCAGGTACCAGCTCCATCACCATCTCCAGCAAGCTCAGCAGGTACAGAATCCTTCTGCACAGGCCCAGAGGCGTTGAGCTCGAGCTATCGCGACACTTCGCAAACTTCGACTAATCGCATTTCTAAGTGCACCACGACACTGCGCAGGCCGAGAGCACCTAGGATCACAAGACAGAAGTGAAAAACTCACCATATCCCGAGCTATCGCGACACCTCGAGGTATCGCGACACTTCGAAGTATCGCGACAAACCGGCCCCACGACCTATCGCGACACCTCGGAATATCGCGACACTCCCAAGTATCGCGACACCCCGACGTATCGCGACACTTCCACCTATCGCGACACCTCGACTTATCGCGACACTTCCCACCTATCGCGACACTCCCAAGTATCGCGACACCTCGACCTATCGCGACACTCCAAACTATCGCGACACCTCGACCTATCGCGACACTTCCAACTATCGCGACACCTCGACTTATCGCGACACCTCGACTTATCGCGACACCTCGACTTATCCCGACACTTCCCACCTATCACGACACTCCCAAGTATCGTGACACCTCGACCTATCGCGACACTCCGAACTATCACGACACCCCGAACTATCGCGACACCTCGACTTATCGTGACAATTCCCACCTATCGCGACACCCCGGAGTATCGCGACACTCCCAAGTATCACGACACTCCCAAGTATCGCGACACCCCGACCTATCGTGACACCTCGACCCGACCTATTGCGATACACAGGCTTAACACATAAATTTTTAGGATAACTTGATTGATTAAAATTGGGGTACTTTTTGGGCTTAATCTTGGACACATTGGGAGGATATAAGAGCCTTAGGAGTGGGCAAAAGATCTAGAAACCAGGGAGGAATTTCCTGAAACCTGAGAGCCTGTTTGGACCCCTAAGTGCCTGAATGGTCATAACTTCACCATACGAACTCCGATTGATGAGATTTTGGTCTCGTTGGAATGCTTGTTGAAAACCAGCTCTATGATTGTAAGGTTCACTAGAGCCATCATAGTGATTTCTCATCCATTTGGCCACTTGAATTGGCCTTAATCTTCTTCCTGCTTGGGGCGGTCTAGGCATCACAGGGAAAACGGGTCTTCCAATGGGTATACCAGGTCCTTGTGCTATAGGTGGTCTAATAGGGGCAGGAATTCCATTCCTTGGGTCCACAGGTGGTTGAGGCCGATAATTAGGGTTATTTGCAGGCATAGCAAACTGCACATGTGGTCTAACCAGAATATGTGTTTGTCGTGTTTGTCTTGACTGTTGGAATGAAGTATTTTGAGAGGTTCCAAGTGGGTTTTGTGAAGTAGTGGCTTGATCCCTCGGGGGAAACACTGGAATGTTCTGATATTTCAACCCGGCTCTTTCTGACTCTGTTAGGGGGCCAATACCTTCTCTGGTTTTTGTCCAAATACGTGATGATGGTGGGGAAGTCAGGATCTGGTAACTCATAGACAATAGCTGGATTAGGGGTTGCTTCCCATAATGAAGAGTGGTGTTGGCAGTATACGGGAAGAGGCAAGTAGGAGCATACACGTAGATCTAGCATTAAGGCAACCCCTTATTTTTTTTCAAAACCCTTACACCATTTAAAAGTGATTCTCATCACTAAAAACCCCTGTAAATACCATTTTCACCTTTTTGTAGCTCCATTTTGTACAAGCCGATGAGTCCTCGAGCTTGAGGAGCCTTAGAAGTAGTTGCCTACCAATTTTCGTATTTTTTAGACCTCGTTTGAGCCCTCAAATAAGCCCTGGAACCTAATTTTTAACTAGGCCGGACACTAGGTCTGGACAGGGCCAAAGCTAGTCAAAAACTATAAGTAGAGCTAGAGAGCTCATTTTTGGGGAGCTTCTTGTAGTTTTGAGCTTGTATGAGAACTTGGTTGCAATAGAAGTGATTCCATTGCCTTACTCTCTTTGTTCTTGCCGTGTGTGCACGTGTGTGTGTATGTGTGTGCATGCTTGTGTGCTTCTCACTCACGCACTTGTGCCTTCACTTGCTCGAGGTCTTCATACCATCCTCTTGTCTTCCCGGATTGACATTAAAGGAGGTGCTACTCATCACTGAGCTACACCAAATTTTGGCGCCGTTGCAGGGGATTCGAGCTTTGAGGACGAGCGTGTGATGTTAAGACGTAGAGAGGACGTGTTGGAATGATAAGTAGTAGGTAAATTTCTGATTTTTCTCTATCTCCATCTCCATCTCCACCTCCTTCTTCATCTCCACCTCCACCTCCTTCTCCACTACATATTCCCTCTTCCTTGTCATTCCCCTCATTTGTTGTGTGCGAGTTTGAGAGAGAGCGAGTGCATGCATTTGTGTTGTGTGTTTTTTTTTTTGCATGTTCTTGCAGGTACCAGCTCCATCACCATCTCCAGCAAGCTAAGCAGGTACAGAATCCTTCTGCACAGGCCCCGAGGCGTTGAGCTCGAGCTATCGCGACACTTCGCAAACTTCGACTAATCGCGTTTCTGAGTGCACCACTACACTGCGCAGGCCAAGAGCACCTAGGATCACAAGACAGAATTGAAAAATTCACCATATCCCGAGCTATCGCGACACCTCGAAGTATCGCGACACCTCGAGGTATCCCGACACCTCGAAGTATCGTGACGCACCTTCCCCACGACCTATCGTGACACCTCGGAGTATCACGACACTCCCAAGTATCGCGACACCCCGACCTATCGCGACACTTCCACCTATCACGACACCTCGACTTATCGCGACACTTCCCACCTATCGCGACACTCCCAAGTATCGCGACACCTCGACCTATCGCGACACTCCGAACTATCGCGACACCTCGACCTATCGCGACACTTCCACCTATCGCGACACCTCGACTTATCGCGACACTTCCCACCTATCGCGACACTCCCAAGTATCGCGACACCTCGACCTATCGCGACACTCCGAACTATCGCGACACCCCGAACTATCGCAACACCTCGACTTATCGCGACAATTCCCACCTATCGCGACACTCCCAAGTATCGCGACACTCCCAAGTATCGCGACACCCCGACCTATCGTGACACCTCGACCCGACCTATCGCGATACACAGGCTTAACACATAAATTTTTAGGATAACTTGATTGATTAAAATTGGGGTTCTTTTTGGGCTTAATCTTGGACACATTGGGAGGATATAAGAGCCTTAGGAGTGGGCAAAAGACCTAGAAACCAGGGAGGAATTTCCTGAAACCTGAGAGCCTGTTTGGACCCCTAAGTGCCTGAATGGTCATAACTTCACCATACGAACTCCGATTGATGAGATTTTGGTCTCGTTGGAAAGCTTGTTGAAAATCGGCTATATGATTGTAATGTTCACTGGAGCCATCATAGTGATTTCTCATCCATTTTGCCACTTGAATTGGCCTTAATCTTCTTCCTGCTTTGGGCGGTCTAGGCATCACAGGGAAAACGGGTCTTCCAATGGGTATACCAGGTCCTTGTGCTATAGGTGGTCTAATACGGGCAGGAATTCCATTCCTTGGGTCCACAAGTGGTTGAGGCCAATAATTAGGGTTATTTGCAGGCATAGCAAACTGCACATGTGGTCTAACCAGAATATGTGTTTGTCGTGTTTGTCTTGACTGTTGGAATGAAGTATTTTGAGAGGTTCCAAGTGGGTTTTGTGAAGTAGTGGCTTGATCCCTCGGGGGAAACACTGGAATGTTCTGATATTTCAACCCGGCTCATTCTGACTCTGTTAGGGGGCCAATACCTTCTCTGGTTTTTGTCCAAATACGTGATGATGGTGGGGAAGTCAGGATCTGGTAACTCATAGACAATAGCTGGATTAGGGGCTGCTTCCCATAATGAAGAGTGGTGTTGGCAGTATACGGGAAGAGGCAAGTACGAGCATACACGTAGATCTAGCACTAAGGCAACCCTTTATTTTTTTTCAAAACCCTTACACCATTTAAAAGTGATTCTCATCACTAAAAACCCCTGTAAATACCATTTTCACCTTTTTGTAGCTCCATTTTGTACAAGCCGAGGAGTCCTCGAGCTTGAGGAGCCTTAGAAGTAGTTGCCTACCAATTTTCGTATTTTTTAGACCTCGTTTGAGCCCTCAAATAAGCCCTGGAACCTAATTTTTAACTAGGCCGAACACTAGGTCTGGATAGGGCCAAAGCTAGTCAAAAACTATAAATAGAGCTAGAGAGCTCATTTTTGGGGAGCTTCTTGTAGTTTTGAGCTTGTATGAGAACTTGGTTGCAATAGAAGTGATTCCATTGCCTTACTGTCTTTGTTCTTTCCGTGTGTGCGCTTGTGTGTGTATGTGTGTGCATCCTTGTGTGCTTCTCACTCACGCACTTGTGCCTTCACTTGCTCAAGGTCTTCATACCATCCTCTTGTCTTCCCGGATTGACATTAAAGGAGGTGCTACTCATCACTGAGCTACACCAAATTTTGGCGCCGTTGCCGGGGATTCGAGATTTGAGGACGAGCGTGTGATGGTAAGACGTAGAGAGGACGTGTTGGAATGATAAGTAGTAGGTAAATTTCTGATTTTTCTCCATCTCCATCTCCATTTCCACCTCCTTCTTCATCTCCACCTCCACCTCCTTCTCCACTACATATTCCCTCTTCCTTGTCATTCCCCTCATTTGTTGTGTGCGAGTTTGAGAGAGAGCGAGCGCATGCATTTGTGTTGTGTGTTTTTTTTTTTTGCATGTTCTTGCAGGTACCAGCTACATCACCATCTCCAGCAAGCTCAGCAGGTACAGAATCCTTTTGCACAGGCCCCGAGGCGTTGAGCTCGAGCTATCGCGACACTTTGCAAACTTCGACTAATCGCGTTTTTGAGTGCACCACGACACTACGCAGGCTGAGAGCACCTAGGATCACAAGACAGAACTGAAAAATTCACCATATCCCGAGCTATCGCCACACCTCGAGGTATCGCGACACCTCGAAGTATCGCGACACACCGGCCCCACGACCTATCGCGACACCTCGGAGTATCGCGACACTCCAAGTATCGCGACACCCCGACCTATCGCGACACTTCCACCTATCGCGACACCTCGACTTATCGCGACACTTCCCACCTATCGCGACACTCCCAAGTATCGCGACACGTCGACCTATCGCGACACTCTGAACTATCGCGACACCTCGACCTATTGCGACACTTCCACCTATCGCGACACCTCGACTTATCGCGACACTTCCCACCTAACGCGACACTCCCAAGTATCGCGACACCTCGACCTATCACTACACTCGGAGCTATCGCGACACCCCGAACTATCGCGACACCTCGACTTATCGCGACAATTCCCACCTATCGTGACACCCCGGAGTTTCGCGACACTCCCAAGTATCGCGACACCCCGACCTATCGCAACACCTCGCCCCGACCTATCGCGATACACAGGCTTAATACATAAATTTTTAGGATAACTTGATTGATTAAAATTGGGGTACTTTTTGGGCTTAATCTTGGACACATTGGGAGGATATAAGAGCCTTAGGAGTGGGCAAAAGACCTAGAAACCAGGGAGGAATTTCCTGAAACTTGAGAGCCTGTTTGGACCTCTAAGTGCCTGAATGGTCATAAGTTCACCATACGAACTCCGATTGATGAGATTTTGGTCTCGTTGGAAAGCTTGTTGAAAATCAGCTATACGATTGTAAGGTTCACTAGAGCCATCATAGTGATTTCTCATCCATTTGGCCATTTGAATTGGCCTTAATCTTCTTCCTGCTTCGGGCGGTCTAGGCATCACAGGGAAAACGGGTCTTCCAATGGGTATACCAGGTCCTTGTGCTATAGGTGGTCTAATAGGGGCAGGAATTCCATTCCTTGGGTCCACAGGTGGTTGAGGCCGATAATTAGGGTTATTTACAGGCATAGCAAACTGCACATGTGGTCTAACCAGAATATGTGTTTGTCGTGTTTGTCTTGACTGTTGGAATGAAGTATTTTGAGAGGTTCCAAGTGGGTTTTGTGAAGGAGTGGCTTGATCCCTCGGGGGAAACACTGGAATGTTCTGATATTTCAACCCGGCTCTTTCTGACTCTGTTAGGGGGCCAATACCTTCTCTGGTTTTTGTCCAAATACGTGATGATGGTGGGGAAGTTAGGATCTGGTAACTCATAGACAATAGCTGGATTAGGGGCTGCTTCCCATAATGAAGAGTGGTGTTGGCAGTATACAGGAAGAGGCAAGTACGAGCATACACATAGATCTAGCACTAAGGCAACCCTTTATTTTTTTCAAAACCCTTGCACCATTTAAAAGTGATTCTCATTTGTAAAAACCCCTGTAAATACCATTTTCACCTTTTTGTAGCTCCATTTTGTACAAGCCGAAGAGTCCTCGAGCTTGAGGAGCCTTAGAAGTAGTTGCCTACCAATTTTCGTATTTTTTAGACCTCGTTTGAGCCCTCAAATAAGCCCTGGAACCTAATTTTTAACTAGGCCGGACACTAGGTCTGGACAGGGCCAAAGCTAGTAAAAAACTATAAATAGAGCTAGAGAGCTCATTTTTGGGGAGCTTCTTGTAGTTTTGAGCTTGTATGAGAACTTGGTTGCAATAGAAGTGATTCCATTGCCTTACTCTCTTTGTTCTTGCCGTGTGTGCGCGTGTGTGTGTATGTGTGTGCATGCTTGTGTGCTTCTCACTCACGCACTTGTGCCTTCACTTGCTCGAGGTCTTCATACCATCCTCTTGTCTTCCCGGATTGACATTAAAGGAGGTGCTACTCATCACTGAGCTACACCAAATTTTGGCGCCGTTGCCGGGGATTCGAGCTTTGAGGACGAGCGTGTGATGGTGAGACGTAGAGAGGACGTGTTGGAATGATAAGTAGTAGGTAAATTTCTGATTTTTCTCCATCTCCATCTCCATCTCCACCTCCTTCTTCATCTCCACCTCCACCTTCTTCTTCACTACATATTCCCTCTTCCTTGTCTTTCCCCTCATTTGTTGTGTGCGAGTTTGAGAGAGAGCGAGCGCATGCATTTGTGTTGTGTGTTTTTTTTTTTTGCATGTTCTTGCAGGTACCAGCTCCATCACCATCTCCAGCAAGCTCAACAGGTACAGAATCCTTCTGCACAGGCCCCGAGGCGTTGAGCTCGAGCTATCGCGACACTTCGCAAACTTCGACTAATCGCGTTTCTGAGTGCACCACGACACTGCGCAGGCTGAGAGCACCTAGGATCACAAGACAGAACTGAAAAATTCACCATATCCCGAGCTATCGCGACACCTCGAAGTATCGCGACACACCGGCCCCATGACCTATCGCGACACCTCGGAGTATCGCGACACTCCCAAGTATCGCGACACCCCGACCTATCGCGACACTTCCACCTATCGCGACACCTCGACTTATCGCGACACTTCCCACCTATCGTGACACTCCCAAGTATCCCGACACATCGACCTATCGCGACACTCCGAACTATCGCGACACCTCGACCTATCGCGACACTTCCACCTATCGCGACACCTCGACTTATCGCGACACTTCCCACCTATCAAGACACTCCCAAGTATCGCGACACCTCGACCTATCGCGACACTCCGAACTATCGCAACACCCCGAACTATCGCGACACCTCGACTTATCGCGACAATTCCCGCCTATTGCGACACCCCAGAGTATCGCGACCCTCCCAAGTATCGCGACACCCCGACCTATCGCGACACCTCGACCCGACCTATCGCGATACACAGGCTTAATACATAATATTTTAGGATAACTTGATTGATTAAAATTGGGGTACTTTTTGGGCTTAATCTTGGACACATTGGGAGGATATAAGAGCCTTAGGAGTGGGCAAAAGACCTAGAAACCAGGGAGGAATTTCCTGAAACCTGAGAGCCTGTTTGAACCCCTAAGTGCCTGAATGGTCATAACTTCACCATACGAACTCCGATTGATGAGATTTTGGTCTCGTTGGAAAGCTTGTTGAAAATCAGCTCTATGATTGTAAGGTTCACTAGAGCCATCATAGTGATTTCTCATCCATTTGGCCACCTAAATTGGCCTTAATCTTCTTCTTGCTTCGGGCGGTCTAGGCATCACAGGGAAAATGGATCTTCCACTGGGTATACCAGGTCCTTGTGCTATAGGTGGTCTAATAGGGGCAGGAATTCCATTCCTTGGGTCCATAGGTGGCTGAGGCCGATAATTAGGGTTATTTGCAGGCATAGCAAACTGCACATGTGGTCTAACCAGAATATGTGTTTGTCGTGTTTGTCTTGACTGTTGGAATGAAGTATTTTGAGAGGTTCCAAGTGGGTTTTGTGAAGTAGTGGCTTGATCCCTCGGGGGAAACACTGGAATGTTCTGATATTTCAACCCGGCTCTTTCTGACTCTGTTAGGGGGCCAATACCTTCTCTGGTTTTTGTCCAAATACGTGATGATGGTGGGGAAGTCAGGATCTGGTAACTCATAGACAATAGCTGGATTAGGGGCTGCTTCCCATAATGAAGAGTGGTGTTGGTAGTATACGGGAAGAGGCAGGTACGAGCATACACGTAGATCTAGCACTAAGGCAACCCTTTATTTTTTTTCAAAACCCTTACACCATTTAAAAGTGATTCTCATCACTAAAAACCCCTGTAAATACTATTTTCACCTTTTTGTAGCTCCATTTTGTACAAGCCGAGGAGTCCTCGAGCTTGAGGAGCCTTAGAAGTAGTTGCCTACCAATTTTCGTATTTTTTAGACCTCGTTTGAGCCCTCAAATAAGCCCTGGAACCTAATTTTTAACTAGGCCGGACACTAGGTCTGGACAGGGCCAAAGCTAGTCAAAAACTATAAATAGAGCTAGAGAGCTCATTTTTGGGGAGCTTCTTGTAGTTTTGAGCTTGTATGAGAACTTGGTTGGAATAGAAGTGATTCCATTGCCTTACTCTCTTTGTTCTTGCCGTGTGTGCGCGTGTGTGTGTATGTGTGTGCATGCTTGTGTGCTTCTCACTCACGCACTTGTGCCTTCACTTGCTCAAGGTCTTCATACCATCCTCTTGTCTTCCCGGATTGACATTAAAGGAGGTGCTACTCATCACTGAGCTACACCAAATTTTGGCGCCATTGCCGGGGATTCGAGCTTTGAGGACGAGCGTGTGATGGTAAGACGTAGAGAGGACGTGTTGGAATGATAAGTAGTAGGTAAATTTATGATTTTTCTCAATCTCCATCTCCATCTCCACCTCCTTCTTCATCTCCACCTCCACCTCCTTCTCCACTACATATTCCCTCTTCCTTGTCATTCCCCTCATTTGTTGTGTGCGAGTTTGAGAGAGAGCCAGTGCATGCATTTGTGTTGTGTGTGTGTTTTTTTTTTGCATGTTCTTGCAGGTACCAACTCCATCACCATCTCCAGCAAGCTCAGCAGGTACAGAATCCTTCTGCACAGGCCCCGAGGCGTTGAGCTCGAGCTATCGCGACACTTCGCAAACTTCGACTAATTGCGTTTCTGAGTGCACCACGACACTGCGCAGGCCGAGAGCACCTAGGATCACAAGACAGAACTGAAAAATTCACCATATCCCGAGGTATCGCGACACCTCGAGGTATCGCGACACCTCGAAGTATCAGTATCCGACACACCATCCCCATGACCTATCGCGACACCTCGGAGTATCGCGACACTCCCAAGTATCGCGACACCCCGACCTATCGCGACACTTCCACCTATCGCGACACCTCGACTTATCGCGACACTTCCCACCTATCGCGACACTCCCAAGTATCGCGACACCTCGACCTATCACGACACTCCGAACTATCGCGACACCTCGACCTATCGCGACACTTCCACCTATCGCGACACCTCGACTTATCGCGACACTTCCCACCTATCACGGCACTCCCAAGTATCGCGACACCTCGACCTATCGCGACACTCCGAACTATCGCGACACCCCGAACTATCGTGACACCTCAACTTATCGCGACAATTCCCACCTATCGCGACACCCCGGAATATCGTGACACTCCCAAGTATCGCGACAGCCCGACCTATCGCGACACCTCGACCCGACCTATCGCGATACACAGGCTTAATACATAAAGTTTTAGGATAACTTGATTGATTAAAATTGGGGTACTTTTTGGGCTTAATCTTGGACACATTGGGAGGATATAAGAGCCTTAGGAGTGGGCAAAAGACCTAGAAACCAGGGAGGAATTTCCTGAAACCTGAGAGCCTGTTTGGATCCCTAAGTGCCTGAATGGTCATAACTTCACCATACGAACTCCGATTGATGAGATTTTGGTCTCGTTGGAAAGCTTGTTGAAAATCAGCTCTATGATTGTAAGGTTCACTACAGCCATCATAGTGATTTCTCATCCATTTGGCCACTTGAATTGGCCTTAATCTTCTTCCTGCTTCGGGCGGTCTAGGCATCACAAGGAAAACGGGTCTTCCAATGGGTATACCAGGTCCTTGTGCTATAGGTGGTCTAAGAGGGGCAGGAATTCCATTCCTTGGGTCCACAGGTGGTTGAGGCCGATAATTAGGGTTATTTGCAGGCATAGCAAACTGCACATGTGGTCTAACCAGAATATGTGTTTGTCGTGTTTGTCTTGACTGTTGGAATGAAGTATTTTGAGAGGTTCCAAGTGGGTTTTATGAAATAGTGGCTTGATCCCTCGGGGGAAACACTGGAATGTTCTGATATTTCAACCCGGCTCTTTCTGACTCTGTTAGGGGGCCAATACCTTCTCCGGTTTTTGTCCAAATACGTGATGATGGTGGGGAAGTCAGGATCTGGTAACTCATAGACAATAGCTGGATTAGGGGCTGCTTCCCATAATGAAGAGTGGTGTTGGCAGTATACGGGAAGAGGCAAGTACGAGCATACACGTAGATCTAGCACTAAGGCAACCCTTTATTTTTTTTCAAAACCCTTACACCATTTAAAAGTGATTCTCATCACTAAAAACCCCTGTAAATACCATTTTCACCTTTTTGTAGCTCCATTTTGTACAAGCCGAGGAGTCCTCGAGCTTGAGGAGCCTTAGAAGTAGTTGCCTACCAATTTTCGTATTTTTTAGACCTCGTTTGAGCCCTCAAATAAGCCCTGGAACCTAATTTTGAACTAGGCCGGACACTAGGTCTGGACAGGGCCAAAGCTAGTCAAAAACTATAAATAGAGCTAGAGAGCTCATTTTTGGGGAGCTTCTTGTAGTTTTGAGCTTGTATGAGAACTTGGTTGCAATAGAAGTGATTCCATTGCCTTACTCTCTTTGTTCTTGCCGTGTGTGCGCGTGTGTGTGTATGTGTGTGCATGCTTGTGTGCTTCTCACTCACGCACTTGTGCCTTCACTTGCTCGAGGTCTTCATACCATCCTCTTGTCTTCCCGGATTGACATTAAAGGCGGTGCTACTCATCACTGAGCTACACCAAATTTTGGCGCCGTTGCCGGGGATTTGAGCTTTGAGGACGAGCGTGTGATGGTAAGACGTAGAGAGGACGTGTTGGAATGATAAGTAGTAGGTAAATTCCTGATTTTTCTCCATCTCCATCTCCATCTCCACCTCCTTCTTCATCTCCACCTCCACCTCCTTCTCCACTACATATTCCCTCTTCCTTGTCATTCCCCTCATTTGTTGTGTGCGAGTATGAGAGAGAGCGAGCGCATGCATTTGTGTTGTGTGTTTTTTTTTTTTGCATGTTCTTGGAGGTACCAACTCCATCACCATCTCCAGCAAGCTCAGCAGGTACAGAATCCTTCTGCACAGGCCCCGAGGCGTTGAGCTCGAGCTATCGCGACACTTCGCAAACTTCGAGTAATCGCGTTTCTGAGTGCACCACGACACTGCGCAGGCCGAGAGCACCTAGGATCACAAGACAGAACTGAAAAATTCACCATATCCCGAGCTATCGTGACACCTCGAGGTATCGCGACACCTCGAAGTATCGCGACACACCGGCCCCACGACCTATCGCGACACCTCGGAGTATCGCGACACTCCCAAGTATCGGGACACCCCGACCTATCGCGACACTTCCACCTATCGCAAGACCTTGACTTATCGCGCCACTTCCCACCTATCGCGACACTCCCAAGTATCGCCACACCTCGACCTATCGCGACACTCCGAACTATCGCGACACCTCGACCTATCGCGACACTTCCACCTATCGCGACACCTCGACTTATCGCGACACTTCCCACCTATCGCGACACTCCCAAGTATCGCGACACCTCGACCTATCGCGACACTCCGAACTATCGCGACACCACGAACTATCGCGACACTTCGACTTATCGCGACAATTCCCACCTATCGCGACACCCCGGAGTATCGCGACACTCCCAAGTATCGCGACACCCCGACCTATCGCGACACCTCGACCCGACCTATCGCGATACACAGGCTTAATACATAAATTTTTAGGATAACTTGATTGATTAAAATTGGGGTACTTTTTGGGCTTAATCTTGGACACATTGGGAGGATATAAGAGCCTTAGGAGTGGGCAAAAGACCTAGAAACTAGGGAGGAATTTCCTTAAACCTGAGAGCCTGTTTGGACCCCTAAGTGCCTGAATGGTCATAACTTCACCATACGAACTCCGATTGATGAGATTTTGGTCTCGTTGGAAAGCTTGTTGAAAATCAGCTATATGATTGTAAGGTTCACTAGAGCCATCATAGTGATCTCTCATCCATTTGGCCACTTGAATTGGCCTTAATCTTCTTCCTGCTTCGGGCGGTCTAGGCATCACAGGGAAAACGGGTCTTCCAATGGGTATACCAGGTCCTTGTGCTATAGGTGGTCTAATAGGGGCACGAATTCCATTCCTTGGGTCCACAGGTGGTTGAGGCCGATAATTAGGGTTATTTGCAGGCATAGCAAACTGCACATGTGGTCTAACGAGAATATGTATTTGTCGTGTTTGTCTTGACTGTTGGAATGAAGTATTTTGAGAGGTTCCAAGTGGGTTTTGTGAAGTAGTGGCTTGATCCCTCGGGGGAGACACTGGAATGTTCTGATATTTCAACCCGGCTCTTTCTAACTTTGTTAGGGGGCCAATACCTTCTCATGTTTTTGTCCAAATACATGATGATGGTGGGGAAGTCAGGATCTGGTAACTCATAGACAATAGCTGGATTAGGGGTTGCTTCCCATAATGAAGAGTGGTGTTGGCAGTATACGGGAAGAGGCAAGTACGAGCATACACGTAGATCTAGCACTAAGGCAACCCTTTATTTTTTTTCAAAACCCTTACACCATTTAAAAGTGATTCTCATCACTAAAAACCCCTGTAAATACCATTTTCACCTTTTTGTAGCTCCATTTTGTACAAGCCGAGGAGTCCTCGAGCTTGAGGAGCCTTAGAAGTAGTTGCCTACCAATTTATGTATTTTTTAGACCTCGTTTGAGCCCTCAAATAAGCCCTGGAACCTAATTTTTAACTAGGCCAGACACTAGGTCTGGACAGGGCCAAAGCTAGTCAAAAACTATAAATAGAGCTAGAGAGCTCATTTTTGGGGAGCTTCTTGTAGTTTTGAGCTTGTATGAGAACTTGGTTGCAATAGAAGTGATTCCATTGCCTTACTCTCTTTGTTCTTGCCGTGTGTGCGCGTGTGTGTGTATGTGTGTGCATGCTTGTGTGCTTCTCACTCACGCACTTGTGCCTTCACTTGCTCGAGGTCTTCATACCATCCTCTTGTCTTCCCGGATTGACATTAAAGGAGGTGCTACTCATCACTGAGCTACATCAAATTTTGGCGCCGTTGCCGGGGATTCGAGCTTTGAAGACGAGCGTGTGATGGTAAGACGTAGAGAGGACGTGTTGGAATGATAAGTAGTAGGTAAATTTCTGATTTTTCTCCATCTCCATCTCCATCTCCATCTCCACCTCCTTCTTCATCTCCACCTCCACCTCCTTCTCCACTACATATTCCCTCTTCCTTGTCATTCCCCTTATTTGTTGTGTGCGAGTTTGAGAGAGAGCGAGCGCATGCATTTGTGTTGTGTGTTTTTTTTTTTGCATGTTCTTGCAGGTACCAACTCCATCACCATCTCCAGCAAGCTCAGCAGGTACAGAATCCTTCTGCACAGGCCCCGAGGCGTTGAGCTCGAGCTATGGCGACACTTCACAAACTTCGACTAATCGCGTTTCTGAGTGCACCACGACACTGCGCAGGCCGAGAGCACCTAGGTCACAAGACAGAACTGAAAAATTCACCATATCCCGAGCTATCGCGACACCTCGAGGTATCGCGACACCTCGAAGTAAAGCGACACACCGGCCCCACGACCTATCGCGACACCTCGGAGTATCGCGACACTCCCAAGTATCGCGACACCCCGACCTATCGCGACACCTCGACTTATCGCGACACTTCCCACCTATCGCGACACTCCCAAGTATCGCGACACCTCGACCTATCGCGACACTCCGAACTATCACGACACCTCGACCTATCGCGACACTTCCACCTATCGCGACACCTCGACTTATCGCGACACTTTCCACCTATCGCGACACTCCCAAGTATCGCGACACCTGGACCTATCGCGACACTCCGAACTATCACGACACGCCGAACTATCGCGACGCCTCGACTTATCGCGACAATTCCCACCTATCGCGACACCCCGGAGTATCGCGACACTCCCAAGTATCACGACACCCCGACCTATCGCGACACCTCGACCCGACCTATCGCGATACACAGGCTTAATACATAAATTTTTAGGATAACTTGATTGATTAAAATTGGGGTACTTTTTGGGCTTAATCTTGGACACATTGGGAGGATATAAGAGCCTTAGGAGTGGGCAAAAGACCTAGAAACCAGGGAGGAATTTCCTGAAACCTGAGAGCCTGTTTGGACCCCTAAGTGCCTGAATGGTCATAACTTCACCATACGAACTCCGATTGATGATATTTTGGTCTTGTTGGAAAGCTTGTTGAAAATCAGCTATATGATTGTAAGGTTCACTAGAGCCATCATAGTGATTTCTCATCCATTTGGCCACTTGAATTGGCCTTAATCTTCTTCCTGCTTCGGGCGGTCTAGGCATCACAGGGAAAACGGGTCTTCCAATGGGTATACCAGGTCCTTGTGCTATAGGTGGTCTAATAGGGGCAGGAATTCCATTCCTTGGGTCCACAGGTGGTTGAGGCCGATAATTAGGGTTATTTGCAGGCATAGCAAACTGCACATGTGGTCTAACCAGAATATGTGTTTGTCGTGTTTGTCTTGACTTTTGGAATGAAGTATTTTGAGAGGTTCCAAGTGAGTTTTGTGAAGTAGTGGCTTGATCCCTCGGGGGAAACACTGGAATGTTCTGATATTCAGAATGTTCTGATATTTCAACCCGGCTCTTTCTGACTCTGTTAGGGGGCCAATACCTTCTCTGGTTTTTGTCCAAATACGTGATGATGGTGGGGAAGTCAAGATCTGGTAACTCATAGACAATAGCTGGATTAGGGGCTGCTTCCCATAATGAAGAGTGGTGTTGGCAGTATACGGGAAGAGGCAGGTACGAGCATACACGTAGATCTAGCACTAAGGCAACCCTTTATTTTTTTTCAAAACCCTTACACCATTTAAAAGTGATTCTCATCACTAAAAACCCCTGTAAATATCATTTTCACCTTTTTGTAGCTCCATTTTGTACAAGCCGAGGAGTCCTCGAGCTTGAGGAGCCTTAGAAGTAGTTGCCTACCTATTTTTGTATTTTTTAGACCTCGTTTGAGCCCTCAAATAAGCCCTGGAACCTAATTTTTAACTAGGCCGGACACTAGGTCTGGACAGGGCCAAAGCTAGTCAAAAACTATAAATAGAGCTAGAGAGCTCATTTTTGGGGAGCTTCTTGTAGTTTTGAGCTTGTATGAGAACTTGGTTGCAATAGAAGTGATTCCATTGCCTTACTCTCTTTGTTCTTGCCGTGTGTGCACGTGTGTGTGTATGTCTGTGCATGCTTGTGTGCTTCTCACTCACGCACTTGTGCCTTCACTTGCTCGAGGTCTTCATACCATCCTCTTGTCTTCCCGGATTGACATTAAAGGAGGTGCTACTCATTACTGAGCTACACCAAATTTTGGCGTCGTTGCGGGGGATTCGAGCTTTGAGGACGAGCGTGTGATGGTAAGACGTAGAGAGGACGTGTTGGAATGATAAGTAGTAGGTAAATTTCTGATTTTTCTCCATCTCCATCTCCATCTCCACCTCCTTCTTCATCTCCACCTCCACCTCCTTCTCCACTACATATTCCCTCTTCCTTGTCATTCCCCTCATTTGTTGTGTGCGAGTTTGAGAGAGAGCGAGCGCATGCATTTGTGTTGTGTGTTTTTTTTTTTGCATGTTCTTGCAGGTACCAACTCCATCACCATCTCCAGCAAGCTCAGCAGGTACAGAATCCTTTTGCACAGGCCCCGAGGCGTTGAGCTCGAGCTATCGCGACACTTTGCAAACTTCGACTAATCGCGTTTCTGAGTGCACCACGACACTGCGCAGGCCGAGAGCACCTAGGTCACAAGACAGAACTGAAAATTTCACCATATCCCGAGCTATCGCGACACCTCGAGGTATCGCGACACCTCGAAGTAACGCGACACACCGGCCCCACGACCTATCGCGACACCTCGGAGTATCGCGACACTCCCAAGTATCGCGACACCCCGACCTATCGCGACACCTCGACTTATCGCGACACTTCCCACCTATCGCGACACTCCCAAGTATCGCGACACCTCGACCTATCGCGACACTCCGAACTATCACGACACCTCGACCTATCGCGACACTTCCACCTATCGCGACACCTCGACTTATCGCGACACTTCCCACCTATCGCGACACTCCCAAGTATCGCGACACCTGTACCTATCGCGACACTCCGAACTAACGCGACACCCCGAACTATCGCGACACCTCGAATTATCGCGACAATTCCCACCTATCGCGACACCCCGGAGTATCGGGACACTCCCAAGTATCGCGACACTCCCAAGTATCGCGACACCCCGACCTATCGCGACACCTCGACCCGACCTATCGCGATACACAGGCTTAATACATAAATTTTTAGGATAACTTGATTGATTAAAATTGGGGTACTTTTTGGGCTTAATCTTGGACACATTGGGAGGATATAAGAGCCTTAGGAGTGGGCAAAAGACCTAGAGACCAGGGAGGAATTTCCTGAAACCTGAGAGCCTGTTTGGACCCCTAAGTGCTTGAATGGTCATAACTTCACCATACGAACTCCGATTGATGAGATTTTGGTCTCGTTGGAAAGCTTGTTGAAAATCAGCTATATGATTGTAACGTTCACTAGAGCCATCATAGTGATTTCTCATCCATTTGGCCACTTGAATTGGCCTTAATCTTCTTCTTGCTTCGGGCGGTCTAGGCATCACAGGGAAAACGGGTCTTCCAATGGGTATACCAGGTCCTTGTGCTATAGGTGGTCTAATAGGGGCAGGAATTCCATTCCTTGGGTCCACAGGTGGTTGAGGCCGATAATTAGGGTTATTTGCAGGCATAGCAAACTGCACATGTGGTCTAACCAGAATATGTGTTTGTCGTGTTTGTCGTGACTGTTGGAATGAAGTATTTTGAGAGGTTCCAAGTGGGTTTTGTGAAGTAGTGGTTTGATCCCTCGGGGGAAACACTGGAATGTTTTGATATTTCAACCCGGCTCTTTCTGACTCTGTTAGTGGGCCAATACCTTCTCTGGTTTTTGTCCAAATACGTGATGATGGTGGGGAAGTCAGGATCTGGTAACTCATAGACAATAGCTGGATTAGGGTCTGCTTCCCATAATGAAGAGTGGTGTTGGCAGTATACGGGAAGAGGCAAGTACGAGCATACACGTAGATCTAGCACTAAGGCAACCCTTTATTTTTTTTCAAAACCCTTACACCATTTAAAAGTGATTCTCATCACTAAAAACCCCTGTAAATACCATTTTCACCTTTGTGTAGCTCCATTTTGTACAACCCGAGGAGTCCTCGAGCTTGAGGAGCCTTAGAAGTAGTTGCCTACCAATTTTCGTATTTTTTAGACCTCGTTTGAGCCCTCAAATAAGCCCTGGAACCTAATTTTTAACTAGGCCGGACACTAGGTCTGGACAGGACCAAAGTTAGTCAAAAACTATAAATACTCCCTGGGAAGAGAAAGAACGGGAACAGAAAGAAATAGAGTGGAACCTGAGGGACATAGAACCCCATGGAATCAAAGGAATGCTGACGATTTCCCTTTGCCAAGACCGAGAGAACACACTAGAACCCTAAGACCAACTCAACTGGTAAAGTCCATGAAGAATTACTTCGATGGCACTGGAGACCCTTATGACCATGTGGCAGAATTTAAGCAAGTCTTGAAAGCTGAACAGGTAGAGGATCTATTCACACAATATAATGCTTTTGGTCTAACCCTTAGGAACACTGCCCTCACGTGGTTCCAACCACTGAACGAGAGGCATTTCAGAAACATAGACCAGCTCTTAGAGGCATTTATCATTGAGTTTTCTAAGAGTCGCATCAGGCACAACACTTCCTCACTAATTCATAGCTTCAAGCAAACACCTCAAGAGACGGTCAGACTAGCAGGAAGACGGTTTAGGCAATACCTAGAGAGATGCCCGATGCCTGAGTTACCCACACCAGCCAAGCAAGTGGCCTTGTTCTTAGATGGATTGTTGAGCACCAAGCTCAGGTCATATGTGTATCTGAAGGACCCCAGAACTATAGAAGAGTGCGTGCGCATGTGCATAGACATTGAGGATAATTTAGGCGAGGAGTTAGATTTGTCAAAAATCTATAAGGATTCTGATAGCTCTAGTAGCCTCACATCTGGACAATCCACATCCATTGAGGAACTTGTAGAGAAGGTACCTCAAAAACTAGGTGTCTCTAGCAAACAAATTCCGAGATTTGCCCCAGTTAAGCGGTGCTACACTTGTGGAGGTGACCATATGGCAAATGTATGTCCCATTATGGCCCAACCCCAGGTGAATCCCAGTAGCCAGTACTGCACCATAGAGCGAAGGTACACCAACCACACTGCACAAGACTGCCCATATAACAAAAAAACTGTTAGGCAAAATTACCCTCAGCCATATCCACAACAGGGTAGATACCAGAATCAGTACCCACCACAACAATACAACAGACCATAGCAAACTTATCAGCCACCCTATCAAGGGCAGCAGACTCTCAACCAGTCCTAGTACAGCAACCCCCCACACCAACCAATGTGATCCCAGTGAAATATGCATCTGCTGAAGAAAATCTGAACAGAGCCATAGTCCCAGTCACCCCATTGCTATCAGACAGTGATCCAAGTGACCATAGTTTTGACTCCACACATATTGATAGCCCACAGGCTTACTACATGCAGTCACCCGAGCATAACGAGTCATACTATTTGAGGACCCAAGTGAAAATAGTGGGGAGCCTGAGTATGCTAATGTCTTGTACACAAACCCCAACTCTAGACCTCAACCTAGGCAAGTACGACCCCCATTTCCTAGAGGACCATGCTTCAGATGTCAGGGAGATCACCTTATGCGTGATTGTCCACTGCCTGCCCCTACACAACCCCAACCAGTGACAATTCAGGGTTTCTGTCAAGACTGCGGAAAAGAGCATCTCCTACGAGATTGCCCAAAGAACCCCAATAACATGCCTAAAATCACTCCTATCAATGTTGTTGGGTTAGTTGTAGACTCCACAGGGAGTGTGACTTCCACTGCACCTGTGCAAGTGATCACAAGAGCCCAAGCTCTATAGCAAAACCAAGGTGTTGGTCAGGAAAAGAGCCCCGAGGTGAGTGAAATAGAGAGCACAACCAAAAAGAGGACTAGAGCCTGGAAGGATAGTCGTGAAAGAATGAAAAGGCAATGGGCAAAAAAGATGAGCGAACTTGAAGAAAGCTTGAGAGAAACCAAAGCAAAGATAAGTGAACTCGCATCTCAAAACCACTCTCACACCACCCCTCCACCACCTCTCCCTTTACCCGCTGTTGCTCTAGCACAATGGTGAGAACCACGTTAAGAAGCTCCACCTCCTTAATGTCAATCCGCGGAAGAGATAGGAGTGATATGAAGATCGTGAATGTGAGATGAAGTGAGAGTGAAGGTGAGAAGCATAGAAATGCACACACACATACACACACACTACGAAGAGACAAGCAAGACACAATGGAAGGTGAGAAATTAGCTCTATTACTCAAGATCACTATTACAAGCTCAAAAGAACTCTAACCTCAAACAAGCTAACCTCAAAAATGAGCTCTCTAGCTCTTTTTATAGTTTCTAGACTAGTTTTGACCGGTTTCACATCTAGTGACCGGCATAGTTAAAAAATAGGTCCTAGATGCTATTTGGAAGGGTAAACAGTATCTAAAAATAACCAAATTTGCTACGCGCATTCTACCTAAGCTCCTCAAGCTCGAGGACTCCTCGGCTTGCACAAAATGGAGCTATGGATTACAAAATGGGTTTTCTATGTTACATATGTTACAATTAGTGATAAAAATCACTGTTGAATGTTTTGAAAAGTGATAAAAAACATATTTGTTTGAGAAATTGATCCGACTGACTCCCTGCTCTGTCGTTACATACTTCCGTGTCGTCTGTGCCTCTGGCTGCTTCCAACACCCCCCTCCCTCTCGCTTCTGTCGTCCTCGACAGAACCTTGTTGTGCGGTCTGTCGGATGTAGTTTTGTAGGAGGTCGTGAGCGAGGGTGTGCTCAGATACTCGAATGCCTCGGGCTAGGTCTGCCTCGAGCTTCTCCCAATTAACTGGTTGTGGTTCATCTGATGGTGGGAGTCTGTAATGCGTGGAATACACCAACTGTTCACAGGCAAATAATTGCAATAAGTGGGTCGGCCTGCTGATGAACACTTCAGAGTGGTATTCCCAGAAACCGGTGGTGAACATTTCTTCGAATGTTTGCTTGTAGCACGCCGGTAAGTACTTGACTCTGCAATGCCAGGCATAACACACCCGGAGCGATGGCGTCGTACTCATGTCATATGTGAGATCCAAGTTGCCATGCTCAAAGCCCGGGGTATTAACATGTGGTGCTTTGACTCGCCGGAAGACTTTAAATATCATTTGCATCATGTCAAAGATCTTGACAGTCATATGCGCTGCGATATCATCCATATATCTCAAGCGAGGGAGCCAGTGACGAATCGTTGCCATCATGTAGCCAATTGTCGGTGATCCTGTAGGTGGCCTGAAATATGGGTAGTTCAGCCAGTCTTGGCACTGCTTATTGTTTTGTACTTTGATAGCGAAGGCAGTCCAGGAGCGGCGACGTGGCACGGGTCCCCAACATGGGTTGTATTTTAAATGTAGCGGTGCCTTAACCCATGTGCTCATCATTTCAGGGTACTCCTGTAAAAGACGTGTACGCCAATCTGGTTGATAAATAGTGCCTTGTTGCGCATCCAGTGGCAAGTCTTCAGGCTCGAATTGAGTTGCATGTGATGGCTTCTTGCCAGTTCGCTTCTCTATGGCCAGCTGGTATTCGGCCATTAGCATGAAGTAAGGTTTGTATTGAAGCTCATGCCCGGATATGTACCTGCATGGGGCCAATTGAGCAAAGTAGGGAGATTGCAAAATTCTTTCTTCGATCATGGCCATAGCATGTAGCTGGGCCTCGACTCTGGCTGAGTGGGTTCTGCCCATTTCCTCCACAGTCTTCATCCATGCGGGAGTTGGAAGTTCATACGTCATCTGGCCTTCGACCGTGACTTGTCCGCCTGGGATGGGCTGTGGCTCGTACGCCTCTTCAAATGTTTCCTCCACCGGAATAGTTATGTTCTCGTCGTCAGCTGGGATCTCCGGTGGGGAGTCGGGCCGTGGTGGCGCTTCATATACGTCAATTCTTGACTGGAGAGTGATTACCTGGGCCCGTAATGCGTTGAGTTCGTCAAAAATTTCAGGGTCCACAGGTGCTGGTAATTCTGCTGCTACTTGTACTTGTTGTGTTGCCGGTTCTCTGAGCTGTAGTAGCTTGTGATCTTCCTTTAACTTCTGATGCTCTTCGTTCATCCGATCATAGTCCTCGAGCAGTCTAACATGGTCTTCTAGCAACATCTTCATTGCTTCGGATGGGATTGCCTTGAATCTGCTAGGACTTAAGGGTTGTTCTGGATGGTCCAATGCCGCTTCCAAATTCTCTCTATTCTGCTCTTGGAGTCTCTGGTTCTCCTCTTTTGCTGCGGCTAGGTGTCTTCTTAGTAAGCCCATGTTTCGTGTTAGCGTTGCATTTCGGACTGTCTGGGCTCTTAATAGGGTATCTAGGTCAGCAGTGGCTTCCTTGGTCTTTTCTTCGCTTTCTAACTCCAATTTGTGATATGCCTCGCGTAATTCCTGGTATCTAGTGTTCAGGGAGGCATTCTCAATAGACAATAAATTAAGCTGCGACTGTAAGTCATTGGTTGTCCTCTGCAGCTGCTGATAATTATCGCCAAGAGATGTGAACTCATCTCTTACTTGCGTCATACACATGAACATCTGTCGGAATGCATTATCTACAGTGGGTGATAGTATTAATGGGGTGCTAAATGAAGATGCAGTTGGTGTAGATGCAACGGGAACGGGGAATGGGGATGGGAAGGTGGATGATGTAGTGATTGCTGAAAATTGTGATGTGCCTAAAAATGTTTGTGCCGTGAGTGAAGGTAGTGATGGTGCAGTGGGTGGTGAGATGTCCATGTCAGTGGACGTATCTAGTGCGGTGACCGTGAATATGGGTGTGATCGTGGGTGCGCGTGCTGGTGTAAATACGGGATTTACAAATGTTGAGGGGTAATTTACAGGGGGGCTGGCTGGAGCAGCTTGGAAAGGGGAAAGAGGGGTTACAGTGGGTCGGGGAGGTGAGACGGGGGAGAAGGTTAATGGCGGGGGGAATGGGAAAAGGGGTCTTGGAGTTGTGGGGAAAGATGGAAAAGATTGATGAAGGAATGGGTTGGATAGAAAGGTGGGTGTGGGAAGGGGTAGATTAGGGCTAATGGGCGCGGGAATTGTGGGGTGAGTGGTCGTAAAGACGGTTTCTGCAACACCACCGGCGAATGAAGATGTGGGTCTGGGGGAAGGAGGGTGAAGAGGGGAGGCTGGATGGACGGGTGGTGAGAGAGGAGCGGTTGGGGTGGTCGGTACTTCAGTGACTACTGAGGTAGGTACAGTTGTAGCACGGGGTGGGGAATCTACAATGATGGTTTCTACGGCCAATGAACGTTCGGGGACGAGGCGTGCCTCCCTGGCTTGTTCTGAAGATTGTGCTCCGGTTGGTACACGAATGTATTCGCCGGGCTTTGAAAGTAGTCGTACTCTGCGGGGGTCAAACTGTGGCAGTGGCTTTCGTTGCAAGTACCTGAGTGCCTCGTTGGAGCCTACTGATTGGACTAATTCTTTGAATCCTTTGATATATGCGTCTTCGAATCCGCCTGTGACAAGTTCTTGTTCTATTATTTTTTGGCTCTCTTCCTCTGTCAGCTTCTTGCGTGCCCAAACTTTTTCCATAGTTCTATACAGCTTCTTGATAGCTAGCGTGTAAGCTGCTGCCTCGTAAGTTTCATCTTCATGGGTACTTGTATCGCCATGTGTGTCGGTTTGTTGGCCTTGGCCATCTGTCTGTTCCTGCTCTTGGGATTCATGTGTTCCCTGGCTAGCTTTGTTGTCTCCTTCGTCGTCATCGGTTGCTGTCCTTTCGTCATCAGAGCTGGACACGACCTGTCCTTGTGGCTGATCCCTAGGTGTGGTAGGGTAGCTAGGCCTTTCAAATTCTTGAGAAAACAAGTGTCCTTCTGAATACTGGAACTGATTGGAGAATGCATCGGGCATCTCAAAATCAAAGGTTTGGTCCAGTGGCTCTGCTTGTCCTGGTTCTAAATGCGGTATTGGAAAAGAGAAAGCTTCCGCACCGATAGTGGTGGGAAGTTCAGCTGCTGTGGTGATAGGTTCTGTGGTTGTGGCTGCTTGGGGTGCGACCGTACTGGTGGTGCCCTCCGTTACCACTGGTCTAGATAACCTTATGCGAATAGGTTGTACTGTGGGAGTGGCTGCTGTTGGTGACTGCTCTGGAGATGGTTGTGGAGAGGGTGATTCTGGGACTTGTAGGCACGGGATAGTACCTCTCATCCGCTTTCCGGCTCTGCCTTTGCTAGACTTTCTAGCCTTCCGAGTGGTGCCTTTAAATGCTTTCAGTTCCTCACTAGTCATGGCGCGCTCAATGGGTAAATCATATGCCAAGCACATATATATGATCCTGGTGAGGGCGCAGCATCCATTGATTACCTTCTTTCGCTCCCATCGATGTTGTGCCAAATAGAGCTGATCAATGATCCAGCTGGCTAGATCAACTGTTTGCGGTCCAGTACATGCTAAATATAGTCCGAACCAGATTCTCTTGTGGGGCATGGTAAAACGATCCTGAGCTGGGAAAGCGAAATGCTGCATGCATATCCGTAATGGCTTAGATAGCTCAGGTGTTATAGCAGAAATGTCCTCCCACTTAGTTACGTCACCACGCTTCATCTGCTCTGGGACTAGCCGTTCTTTCTCCGTTGGAGTGTGTGTTCCATGTATTTTGATGGCAGCTCTGATTAAATACTTCAAAAGATAAAATCTTTTGCAAGGTGGATCATCCACTAAAGAAGGTAAAATAAAGGTTCCTGGGATGTCCTTATTCTCTGAGGCCAGCAAAGTGGTGATTAAATAATAACACCTATAAAAGTCAGGTTTGGGCAGAGGATCACTGAAATACTCCGTGAAGCCGGCTCTGGCCCAAACATGAGTTAAGTCCTGGGTGTTCTGTAGGCCTTCGAATTCTCTTGAGAAGAATTGATACTTGCCCCATGTGCGGTCATCAAATGTCATATTTGCTTCAAAAATGAAGTCAGCGTCTGCTAAGGGTCCTGCTAGGCCTTGAAACCAATGAGAGTTACGGTGTATCTTCTCTGTGTATCCCATAGGTGGGTTATCGATTGGCATGGGTCCCGGAAATCCTTGAAACTCTGGCGGTGGAGCGGTCGGGTGGGATTCTGCGCGTAAAACATTGAGGGGCACCGCAGCCACGCTGGGGCCTGCTTCCGATGGTCCTGCTTCGGTTTGCATGATGACTGATGAGCTAATGGAAAAGATCTGCTACAAAAGATTAACACATTAGTATGGAAATTAATTATGATCCCATTAAGGTGAGACCGCAATCCCTTTCCATGACCGATGTGTAACCCGTGTAGCCAAGTGTCGTGAAGTGACTGATGCAATGATTATTTGCAAAACTAATGCAGGTCTCTAGACACCTACATGGTCAGATTATGCATACATTTCTTGATGAGCCGTTACTATGCATGATGTGGGGTTATGGTGTGTGAATTTATACAAGGTTTGGTTGAAGGTGAATTAGTACAAGAGTGGAGTTTAAACGGGGTGGGAAAATTGTTAGACAATGGGGTACAAGAAGACGTCTGGATACGTTTCGATATCCATTTCCTAAGAGACTTTGAGTGGGTGGTATGTTTCTGCTGAGGGACAAAAAGTGGTATCGGGTTTGGTGGTATTGAAGGATGAAAAGATTTCTGAGGGGCATATGTTACATGGCTAGAGGGTTGGGCTATAATACATTGTTTGGGTACCCAAATCTGCATGGGTGTGGGTCTATGGATAAGATATTTCTTGGCGATCCAAATCTGTCGAGTACTGGTACGTGTAGAAGAAGATCGAGGGGACTTTGGATGCGAACTCTGCTTCTGTTGCAACTTTATCCTATTCTCGTCTGCAGTGTTGCCAATAGCCTGTGGTTGCTGTCCTTTTGGCACCCATATTTGTTTCGTGCCACTTGTTCTGTGATGTTGATACTGCTGCTTTCCTTGCCTTGTCTGGTGATATCGTCGGTCTGGGTTCCTCTGTTGTGGTTGACTTGTTCGTGATTGGGTTTGAGAGGTCCATTGGACGCTCTGCTTTGGAAAAGAAGGGAGATCCAACACTTGCGTGACCTGCCCATTAGGAAGTGATCCGTTCTTTATCTTTAATCTAGGCCAGTCCGCAGCAAGTTTGGAAGGATGAGCACCGCAGGGTGTTGTGCTCATTTGGCCGCTGATGCAACCCACCTGACCGCTGATTGTATCCATCTGCCCTAGCGGTTGGGTAGCTTCCCCTTCTAGTTTGCAGGAAGCCCCAGGGAAGATCTCCTGTCGTTCTTCTGATTGACAATTGTCCCTACCCAAGCCCGAGTGGGTTGGAGTAGACGTAACGTGACTGGTCTGACCCAAGATCTTCCGGTCTTCCGTCGCATGCGTTTCATAGGGTCTAGGGTTACGAACCTCAATCGGAATGCCGTTAGGGAAGTCAAGCGGTATCACTCGCTTCTGTTCTAAGGTTCCAATCTGTAAGGAGCCTTGTCTAAGATTTAGGTCCACTGAGTGATCGTATAGCCAATCTTGGCCAAGGATTAGGGGTTCTATCAGGTCGTCATCATGGCACACTAGTAACTTCGCTGTCATGGTCACATCCTTAATGAGGATAGGAAGGTCCACCTCACCCATGCAAGGGGTTTCCATGCCTCCTAGGCCTATGAGGTATGCCTCAATTGGCCACATTTCTATTCCTGAATCCTTATAGTGGGACCATCTAATAGCACTAGTCGCAGCACCTGAGTCAATTAGAGCCCTGAGCTCTTGGCAAGGGTTGCCGTGCTCTAGCCTAACTGTAATGAATGGTCTCCTGTCCACTATACTAGGATGAGTGGTTGACTTTACTTGACACATGGCCATGGGATATCTGGGTGTAGATTCCAGATGGTTATAATGTTCTCTCCCTAGTCCTTGTCTTCTTAACTTCATGCGTTTAATACGTTCTATTGCTTCTGCCTGAGCTTCCGCTCGTATTCTATTTTCTTCCTCCTTACGCTTCTTTGCCAACGTGAGTCGTCTAAGCATATCCTCAGTAAGAGGTTCCTGATATAGCTTGACTCTACAGCCACTAATATAATTAGGCATTATATCTCCTTCTAAAGTGGCTAATTGTACTGCTCCACTTGTTGAGAGTCTGTTAATGATCATAGGTCCATAACCTCGCTTTTCTAACTTACGTGCGTGTTGCTTTAGCGTATATACTAGAACTAAATCTCCTTCTTTTAGGCCTTTATCTTTCACATGTGCATCAAAATATGCTTTCTGTCGCTTCTTCGCTGCATATATTCCTGCTGCTGCCTTTAACCTGGTTTCACCTAATCGTTCCAAGTCCATTATTCTCGCTGATAATTCATGGCCGGTCCAGTGATGTTCTTGTGCAACCTTAAGGGTCGGTATCAAGAAGTCCAAAGGAAGCACTGCATTCTGACCAAAAACCATCTGAAAGGGAGTTGCATTGAGTACGGTCTTGTAGGCCACTCGATATGCCCAAACAGCGTGGTGTAACTGTTTGTCCCAATCTGAACGTTTGTTGTTCACGAGTTTCGTCAGTACGTTACAAAGGATCTTATTAGTGCTTTTAGCCTGACCATTGGCCTGAGGATGATATGGTGCGAATTTCTTGTGAATCACCATAAAATCCTGTAACAAATATTCAATGACTTGGTTTAGAAAGTGAGTGCCTCGATCGCTCACTAACTCTATAGGCAGTCCATATCTTGTAAAGACATTTTCAAATAAGAATTTTGCAGTTGTGTGTGCATCATTCTTTTTCGTGGCTTTTGCCTCTACCCATTTCGTAAGATAATCTGTGGCAACAATAATGTATTCAGCATGTGTACCTTTTGCAGGGGGATTAATGGGTCCTACAAAGTCTATACCCCACTTAGAAAATGCACGTCCGCCCATCATGGGTTTCAATGGCATTTCATCTCTGCGAGTAGGAAACTGAGTTCTTTGACACACATCACATCTCTTTACATAGGTATGAGCATCCATGTGAAGAGTGGGCCACCATAATCCTGCAAAGAGGATGGCTTTGATTATCCTATCGGGTCCAAAATGACCTCCTGCAACACCTTGGTGTGCAGTCTCTAGTATGCTCAGATAATCGCTCTCATGAACACATTGTCTTAGATATCCATCTCGTCCTCTTTTGTATAGGTTATCGCCAATAAGTGAATAATCTTGAGCTTCCTGCTCTAGACTGCGTTGTCGAGCTAAGGTCATTCCTTGAGGGAATGTCTTCGTCCTCAAGTATGTAACTAATTGTTCACTCCAGTCTGGTGTGAGAGACACATGATACAATGTAGCATGCTCTACTGGTGGTCTTTCGCAACAAACATTGCATTCCTTACACAACCTGTAGACATCTGCTTCCATCGTAGGCCAATATACTCCTAATCTATGCAGAGTCTGTAATGTTCGATGTTTTGAATGATGTTGCTTTAATGCACCTACATGTGCTAATTGCAACCAATTCGCATGTTCTGATTCATCTACACAACAAGCAAGAATCTTTTGATTATCCTGTTTATATATGCTTCCTGCCATTATTTGGTATCTCTAAGACTTGGTGATCTCTCCTTCTTTGATCTTTATCCTAGGATTCTTGGGTCCATATGTGAGAATGGGGACTATAGGCTTAGCCCATTCTGGTGCTATCTCAAGATTGAACAAGTATGCATCTGGTAGATCATCCGCTATTCCTTGAGGAGCTTCTCCTGAGGTTAATCTGGAAAGGTGGTCAGCTCTAAGATGTGTCTTTCCTTTCCTGACTACTACTTCAAAATCATACTCCATGAGTAATAGAAACCAACGTATCAATCGTCCGGTGTTACATGGTTTGTTGACTAAGTACAATAGGGCTTGATGATCTGTAAAGAACTTGAATTTGTTGGCCAACAAATAATGCCTAAACTTCTTTACTGCGTAGATCATCCCTAATCCTTCTCGTTCCGTCGTGGTGTAATTTCTTTCTGCTGCGTTCAATTGTCTACTCGCGTAAGCTATGGGGAGATCTATGTTACCTTCATTCGTGGGTTGTGCTAACACACATCCTATGGCATAATTGGATGCATCCACATGTACATGGAATGGCTTACTCCAATCCGGGGTTGTCAATATAGGTGCTGAGCACAAGCGTCGTTTAAGTTCATTGAATGAATTTTCACATTCATCTGTCCATTCAAAGTTGGTTAAAAGAGAGTACAAAGGCTTGGCTATGATTGCATACATGTGTATGAATCTCCTATAATATCCGCAATGGCCCATAAATGCCTGTACCTCTTTCACATTAGTTGGTCTAGGTAATTCTGCAATTACCTTCACCTTTTCTTCGTCCGTAGAGATTCCATTTTTTGACACAATGTGTCCTAGAATTTTGCCTTGTCTGACCATGAAAACGCATTTTTCTGGGTTCAAACAAACCTGATATTCTCGACATTTGTCAAATATTTGTCTTAACTCTGGGATATGTGTCTGTCTTACATTTGAATGAGCACATAAGTCATCGACATACACTTCCAAGCTCTTGCGTAAGAATTCCTTAAAAACATGACACATGAGTCGCTGGAAAGTGGCGGGTGCATTTGTTAAGCCAAAAGGCATCACACGAAATGCAAATATGCCCCATTCAGTGGCAAATGCTGTCTTGTGTTGGTCCTCTGGAGCAATGGCTACTTGATTATAGCCTGAAAATCCATCAAGAAAGCTGTAAACTTCCTTGCCCGCAACTCTTTCCAATAGATGTTCCATGATAGGAAGAGGATAACTATCCCGAATCGTTGCGGCATTAACTTTTTTAAGGTTAATACACACACGCAATTTTCCATTCTTCTTGGGCACAACCACAATGGGGGATACCCATTCGGTATGCTCAATTTCGTAAATGAATCCTGCTTCTATCAAGCGATCTATCTCCTCTTTAATCTTCGCAGCGTAGTTATCATTGTACGTGTATGGTTTCTGTTTTGTCGGTTTTGCCTCTGGAGTCATAGGGGTTCTATGAGAACATATATCTGGATCTACTCCTTTCAAATCTTTGTAACTCCAAGCAAAAACATCTCTATATTCGCGCAATAGGGCAACTAGCTCTTCTTCTTCTTCAGTTGTCAAATCATGCCCTATGTATGTACATTTTTCTTCTTCTCCTTCTATGGCTACTATTACTTTCTTGGTTTTCTCTCGGTTATCATATACTTGACCGTCATTCGCCTTTCGATTAGGCATTCGTACCATGATTCTTCTATCTTCGATTTCATATTTCTTGAAGTTCTCGGGTACTTCAAACAAAGATTCTTCTTTTTCTGACATGTTTTCTTTCTTCTTTCTTTTCTTGCCTTCACTCTTGCTAGTCACTTGTGTGGTTAACCTCACCTCATTCGTAATTTCCTCGTGTCTCTGAGTGTGAGTCTCTACTTCGAAAAAATATTCTTCCTCTGATGCAAAGGGTGGGTCCATGATAATTGATTCTAAATCAAAATCGCTTGCATCCTCAAAAGCATCAGTGTTAGGTTCACACTCTTCTAAAATCGCATCGCACATGATTGGCTCTATCGTGAAAACTGAAATGTCATAGCCATCCTCGTCACAGTGGGGTGTCCATTGTTCCTCATTGATGGCTACATCCATGGTTGCTAGGATTTCTGCCCAACCATGGGGTTCAAACTCTTCGTCTGGGAATACTACAGGCGCATAGGCTGGATCTTGAAGGGTTCGTGGATGTTGTCCTGCACCTAAGGTCCTTGCTTCTAATCTTTCTTCCTCTTGTTTGGCTACTTTACACATCCATAAATGGGTATCCTCATGCAACCAAGAAGGATCTGATTCTAATGAGTGCACGGATTCCGTCTCTACTGGTGTCTTATGGATGGTATTCCATTGTATTGGGGGTACATCTCTATGTGAATAGTCTTTAAGATTGACTTTGGTAGTCACCCCTAAATGTTGCAAGTACAAAGAATAGGTTCCCCAATCTTGTACAATTTGCAACTGACGCATGAATGGTCGTCCCAATATCATCTCATAAGCATGGTTTTTTGCAAAGTCACAAATGGCAAAGGTATGCTCAAATTCCACACCACAAGTGGTGAGTGATATGCCTTCTAGTAAGCCTAATGGTTTTTCTATGTGTCCATCAGCCATTTGTAGCTTCATCCTGGTGGGTCTTAATGCTGGCTTACCCCAACGTTTCCATAAAGCGGTGGTAGCTATGGCTACTCCGGCTCCTGAATCTAAGATGGCTTTCGTGGTGTAGCCCTGATGGGTTATCGGAAGGTAAGTGTTACCTTCCTCTCCTTCGCTTACATCTCCAATCTTTTCTACAGGTATCTCTGGTACCTTATTTTGTGATCCTATTTGTGAGGGAGTAGTAGCAAGCTCGGGGAATTGATTTGCTACATGTTTCCACAATTCTGGTTTTATCTTCAGCAACTCCTCTAGAGTGAGATTACATTGTACTTTAGTGTTCTTGATCACTTCCGTATTTCTAGGGATTAATGATTCTTCATTCCTCACTATTATCGTGGGTGCTCTCATACTTATAGACTTTGCTTCCCAAGGTCCTGTGAACTGAGGTAATTCTTGTAAAGAATTAGATTCAAATCTTGTGTGTTCACTCAGTTGTTCTTCCTCTACATCATCGTAAATAGAGGGAATGTCTTGGGGAAATTGTTCCTGCAAGTCATCTATTTCTTGAATAGGAGGATGAGTTCCTTGTTCTTTTCTCCATTTCTCTTCTTGGATTTCTCTCAAAAATTCATGTGAATATTTATGTATGGAAGACAAATTGTCTTGACTTTCTGAGTTGGGTACTTGAGACAGGGATGGTGCATTCCTTTCCTGTGTCTCTGGGACAATAGGGTTCCTAAGCTGATCCTTTTTCTCTTTGCTTTCAATCAAATATTCTAGCCTCTCCATTAGTCCTTGAAAGTGTAATTCCAGTTTTGCCATGTTATTCCAATTGAGATATCTAGAGGCTTCAAACAAAGCTTGTGCTAGTTCTACCATTTTCATGCAAAGTTTAGTTCTCTCAATTTCTAGATCAGCTCGAGGGTAGTATTTGCTCATTTCAGCTACCTGAGGTCCCTCTTTTAATCTAGCCTGATATGCACGAAACATCATGTCTAGATTTTCTGGTATGGGTTCCGCTAAAACTGATCCTGATTTTTGAGCTGGATTCTCTTGATTCAATTCCTGTGAAGTCAATTCTTGGATTTTGGCTCTAGATTCCTTCAAACTTCCTTCCAACTCACTTATCTTTTTACTCCATTTTCTCTTTATCCTTTCTCTAGAATCCTTCCAAGATTTCGTCTTTTTACTACTAAATTCTGCAACTTCACTGGTTCCGACTACTTTCTCTTGATTAAGCTGTTGGTTCTGTAAGAGCGCCTGGGCTCTTGTTATAGCCTGGATAGGCACGTATGTAGGGTTGGATCCATCTGCGTTACTTACAATACCTATCACATTGATCGGTGTCACATTTGAAGCGTTAACTGGATTTTTAGGACAATCTTTGATTATGTGCTCTTTGCCACAATCCGCACAAAAGCCTTGGATGTTATAGTACTGTGATTGCCCTGCTATCGGAGGATGTGGGAAATCCTTTATGAAGTGATCTCCTTGGCACCTAAAGCATGGTCCTCTAGGGCCCTGTGGTCTTTGTTGTCTCAATTGGGGCCATGGATTTGGGTTTGTGTACATCACATTAGCATAGTCTGGCTCCCAACTAGGTTCCACTGGTGGACTATCGTAATGATATGTCTCTACGTGTTCTGGTGACTCTGTGTAATATGCGGGTGGACTATCTACATGCGTAGAGTCAAAACTGTTTGAGTGTGGGTCACTCTCTGTGATCAAAGGTGAAGAAGGCACTAAGGCCCTACTTAGGTTCTCTTCTGCCGCAGCGTATTTGACTAAGATGACATTCGCTGGTGGGGGTGGCTGCTGAGCTAAGACAGGTTGAGGTCTCTGTTGAGCCTGGTATGGGTAGTTCTGAGGAGGCCTATAGTAATAAGGTTGAGCATTGTATTGGCCTTGATACCTACCTGGCTGCGGGTATGCTTGCGGGTAGTTCTGTCTCACGGTTTGTTTGTTGTATGGGCAGTCCTGAGCCGTATGATTCGTGTATCTTCTCTCAATTGTACAGTATTGGCCACTAGGGTTGGCTTGAGGTTGTGGTGCACTGGGACACACATTTGCCATATGGTCACCACCACAGGTGTAACAACGCTTGTTTGTTAGCACCCTAGGTTTGCTAGAAACTCCTAGTTTCTGGGCCACTTTTTCTGCTAGGTCTTCTATTGAGCTAGACAATTTTGTGGATGCTAGAGATGAACAGTCAGAGTCCTTATAGACCTTTGAGAGTTCCAACTCGTCTCCTAAGTTGTCCTCAATGTCTATACAAATTCTTACACATTGCTCTAGCATTCTGGGTTCTTTTAGATACACGTAGGAGCGTAGTTTAGAGCTCAACAAGCCATCTAAAAACAATGACACTTGCTTGGCTTGTGAGGGTAGCTCTTGCATTGGACATCGTTCAACATATTGTCTAAACCTACGTCCTGCCAGTCTTACGGTTTCCTGAGGGGTCTGTTTAAAGCTATGAATCAACGGAGACGTGTCATGTCTAATCCCACTTTTAGAGAATTCGGTGATGAATGACTCTAAAAAGTGATGGATGTCTCTAAATTGCCTTTGTTGCAGGGGTTGGAACCAAGTTAAAGCGGTATTCTTTAACGTTAGTCCAAATGCATTGTATTGCGTGAACATGTCTTCAACTTGTTCGGCTCTTAGTACTTGCTTGAATTCTACGACGTGGTCATAGGGATCTCCTGTCCCATCAAAGTAATTCTTCATTGATTTTACTAATTGTGTGGGTCTCAATGTTCTTGTGTGTTCGCGTGGTCTAGGTAGAGGAAAATCATCTCTACCACCTAGTACTCCATGATCTCTTTGTCTATCCGCTCTATTAGTGTTCGTGGTTGTTCTATCTCTCCCTATGGGGTGATTAAAGCTTACTTCCGGTCTCTCTTTATTTCCCTCTCTTTGATTTCCATGGGCTGATGATGTTCCTGCCCCTTGTTGACTTGTATTCATGTTTGTTCTAGATGGAGGGAATACCAATTCACCTCTCCATGTGTATGTGTTTTTAGCGCGGTCAGGTACCACAAAGACTCTTTCTGAAGTCTCATCCAGGTATACAACCTTTCCAGGTGTATCCGAGTCCTTGAACTCGTATATAGTGATGATACCTACCTCACTAAGTATTTCGGTCTTGTATCTCCAAAAGGCTTCATCAGTTTCTTTATTTACAAAAACTCTATGCTTCTGTTTTCCTGAGGGATCTAATCCGGGATTAGTACTCGTGTGAGTACAGATTTCCCTCTAGGTGTTCTAGGCTCTTCTAATGGTTCTTTTCCTTGAGATTTTGTTTCCGTCTCTGGTTGAATCACGCCAAACTCGTTGGTATTGTTTGGCTGCATACTTAAGATGTACATCGTTCCTTCCTTGTCTATGTACGCGTCTCTCTCGAATTTCACCACTGGATGTTCCAATCCAATGGGTTGGTCGGGGTTGTGCATTTGCACCACTTGCCTTCGCAAACCATCCTCATAGATGCGAGCACCTAATCGGTTGGTTCGGAGAAACTCTAGTTGCGTTCTATAGGGTCCTTCAGGTTTTTCTAAGTATGCTACATTTGACCCTCCTTCTGGTCTTTCTGTGCTAAATGCCATCTCTGATTCGCTAGTATCTGAGCTCTCGTAGGGATAATTACTATTCAATTGCTGAGCCCACGATCGTGCAGTAGTTCTTACACTTGCCTCTGATGATCTAAGGCTTCGTCGATCTGACTTACCTATATGTTTGCCCGATCTAAGGTTCATTAATTTTCTTCCTTGCACACTCAGTACACGCTCAGATCGTCAGTGATTCTTTGTTATTACTGTCTTGATTCTTTTTAGACTTCTTTAGATTCTTGTCTTAATGTATGCGTCAGGAATTCGACTTTTCCGTTACAATTTTGAGTTCTCGTTCCGTCAGACTTATGTTCTTTCCTTTAGGTTTTCGTGCCACACACTTTTACTTTAGTCTCAGACTTGATAATTTTAACTCTCTTGAACTTGAGGCGTTCCTATCGTCTTAATCCACAAGAGCTACCGTTTAGCCTAAGCTAAGAATTGACTGAGGGGGTTGAGTAATCTTCCAACCTCGAGTCAGCTTTTCTGGTTGCTCTGATGCCCAAGAAGCCGCGCTTCCCAAGCTTTATGCCCTTCACTGCCTTGCTTTGGTTGCCTTCGATTGCCCTTGCTAGACCTGAAAAAATTCGATATTAGACCAATTCACAGTTGGATGATCAAGCACTTAAGTATATACACCTTTTAAGTCCTTTCCCTTTTGCCCAATTTTTCAATGTTTGCCCCCTGGCTTTCTAGTCCCAAACTAGGTCAACCTCAAAATAGCTTATCAAAAAGTAGACGTATCCTTTAAGAAAAAAACAGTTGAGGTCACGTAGTACTCGTAGAGAGCTTTCTAACGAGCTATTAAGCTCAAAAAACGGACTTCGGATGAAAAAGTTATGACCGTTCAGGTCTTGGGGGGTAAAAACTGACAAACAGGTTTTTCTCCAAATATGAGCTAAGGGGTCTCCTATGAGTCTAATCACCCAAAAATTTCCCAAAAATAGCCCCAAAATTGGCCAAAAAATGAAACCCTAAAATTTGCGATGGGGGTGCACAATCGCGATGGTCTGAGATGATCGCGATGGTCTGAGATGATCGCGATGGTCTGGGACCGTCGCGATGGCGTGAGGGTGCACCGTCGCGATGGCGTGAACTTGCACAATCGCGATGGCGTGAACTTGGACCGTCGCGATGGCGTGAAAATGGGACCGTCGCGATGGCGTAAGATTGCACAATCGCGATGGTCTGAATTTGCACGATTGCGATGGTCTGAAAGTGCACCGTCGCGATGGCGTGAAAATGCACAATCGCAATGGTCTGAACTTGCACAATCGCGATGGCGTGAAATGGGACCGTCGCGATGGCGTGAGATTGATGGTCCAAAATGAACCGTCGCGATGGTCTGGGCGCGATGGCGTGAGCCAATCGCGATGGTCTGGGCGCGATGGCGTGAGCCAATCGCGATGGTCTGAATTTTTTGAAGTGTCGCGATGGTCTGAAGTGCACCGTCGCGATGGTCTAGATTGCCACGTGGCACCGTCGGCGCGATGGCGTGAGCCAATCGCGATGGCGTGACACAATCGCGATGGTCAGAGACCGTCGCGATGGTCCGGCCAAGCCGTCGCGATGGCGTGAGCCAATCGCGATGGTGTGACACAATCGCAATGGTCAGAGACCGTCGCGATGGTCCACCAAACAGTGATTTTTTGCAATGCAGCTATGGATTCCGACACACGCAGGGGTCGCCTACACGCTGGTGTGGTCGCCTTCTCCAAATTCCGAAGTTTGCAGACCATCGCGATGGTCTGACACAGTTGGCAATTTCTGACAGAAACTGAAAATTTTACCTTTTTGCAGCTTTCCTGATGCACTGGAGCTCTGTACCTGCAAGAAAACTCAAGAAAACAAAAGTACACACAAGCACAAAAGTTCTCTCTCACTCTCTCGCATGCACAAATGAGGGGAAATGAGGAGAATGGGTGGATATGGTGAATTTTCTGATTTTTTTGGAGATAAAGATGATGATGCGGTGATGAAGATGGAGTGTGGGGGAGGTGAAAAACACTAAAAACTAAGTAAAAACAACAACAAAAACTGAAATTTTTACCTTCCAACGCCACTTCTTGCTATACTCTTACCATCACACATTCGTCCTAGACTCGATCCCCGGCAACGGCGCCAAATTTGGTGTTGCTCTAGCACAATGGTGAGAACCACGTTAAGAAGCTCCACCTCCTTAATGTCAATCCGCGGAAGAGATAGGAGTGATATGAAGATCGTGAATGTGAGATGAAGTGAGAGTGAAGGTGAGAAGCATAGAAATGCACACACACATACACACACACTACGAAGAGACAAGCAAGACACAATGGAAGGTGAGAAATTAGCTCTATTACTCAAGATCACTATTACAAGCTCAAAAGAACTCTAACCTCAAACAAGCTAACCTCAAAAATGAGCTCTCTAGCTCTTTTTATAGTTTCTAGACTAGTTTTGACCGGTTTCACATCTAGTGACCGGCATAGTTAAAAAATAGGTCCTAGATGCTATTTGGAAGGGTAAACGGTATCTAAAAATAACGAAATTTGGTACGCGCATTCTACCTAAGCTCCTCAAGCTCGAGGACTCCTCGGCTTGCACAAAATGGAGCTATGGATTACAAAATGGGTTTTCTATGTTACATATGTTACAACTAGTGATAAAAATCACTGTTGAATGTTTTGAAAAGTGATAAAAAACATATTTGTTTGAGAAATTGATCCGACTGACTCCCTGCTCTGCCGTTACATACTTCCGTGTCGTCTGTGCCTCTGGCTGCTTCCAACACCCGCCAATCCATCTTCTTCCATTCCCGAACCTTTCAATATACCACCCTTAACCCACCCACCACCCAGAGTAGGATCCGTCCTAGCCGATCCCACTCCTGAGGACCTAAACATGATGCTTAAGGCATATCAGGCCAGAATCCAAGAAGGGCCAAATGTAACTGATCATGAAAAGTGTTACCCTAGAGCAGAACTAGAGCTAGAACGAACCAAAATTTGTGCTAAGATGGTGGAATTGGCTCAGACTATGTTTGAAGCCAGTCGCCTCTTTCACATCTCTAGTTCAACCAAGACGCAGTTACACTTTGATGGACTGCTAGAACGAATAAAGAGGCTAATTTCACAATCAGAAAAGGAACCCGCCTCTCAAAATAAGGGCAAGGCAAGTGAGAACGTGAGCCTACCTCCCCAGGAAGCCTACGTGCCTAACTGTACGGAGCCAGACACATCATCTTCTATGAATCGGTTCACACCAGAATTCCTACGAGAGATTCAAGAAGACAAATGGGCTAAAGAAAGTGAAGTCCCTCCTCCCATTGAACTTGTGGATGATGCACATGAGCAATTCCCACAGGACATCCCATCCATTTATGAGGAGCATGAGAGCACCCAATCTCAAGAGAGATTAGACTTTGAGTCTAATTCTCTACAAGAATTACCACATTTCACAGGCCCATGGGAAACCAAGTCTACTTGTCTGAGAGCACCCACAGTCATGATAAGAAATGAAGACTCTATCATACCTAGGAATACAGAGGTAGTAAAGAACACTAAAGTGCAGTGCAATCTCACTTTAGAAGAGCTACTCAAAGTTAAGCCAAGTGCCTGAAATACCATTGGACAAGATAGGAGACATGAGTGAGGGCGAAGAGGGAAACACATATCTTCCTATCACCCATCAAGGATACACCACCAAGGCCATTCTAGACTCAGGCGCAGGTGTTGCAATTGCTACTACTTCCCTATGGAAGCGTTGGGGCAAGCCAGCACTCAGGCCCACGAGGATGAAATTGCAAATGGCCGATGGTCACATAGAGAGACCCTTAGGATTGCTAGAAGGAATAACTCTCACTACATGTGGTGTTGAGTTCGAGCATACATTTGCTATATGTGATTTTAGCAAAAATCATGCCTATGAAATGATCTTGGGAAGACCATTTATGCGACAGTTGCAAGTGGTACAGGACTGGGGAACCAACTCCTTGTACCTGCAACACTTAGGTGTTACGACCAAAGTGAATCTCAAAGATTACTCTCATAGAGATGTCCCTCCTATCCAATGGAATCCCATCCATAGAGCCAAAGATGATATGGAATCTGTGCATTCCATAGGATTAGGATCCTCATGGATGCATGAAGACACCCACTTATGGATGTACAAAGTGGTAGTAGAAGAAGAGAAAAGGGAAAAAGCCAGAGAGATAGGTGCAAAAGAAACACATAGATCAATTCAAGACCCAGCCTATGCGCCAGTAGTCTTTCCTGACGAGGAATTTGAACCCCACGGCTAGGCAAAAATCCTAGCAACAATGGATGTAGCCATCAATGAAGAACAATGGACACCTCACTGTGATGAAGATGGCTATGACATTTCAGTCTTCTCCATAGAGCCAATCATGGGAGAGGCAGTGTTAGAAGAGTGTGAACCTAGCCCTGATGCATTTGAGGATGCAAGTGACTCTGATCTAGAGTCAATCATTATGGACACACCCTTTGCATCAGATGAAGAATACTTCTATGAAGTAGAATTTCAACCCCAGAGGCATGGAGAGCTTACAAATGAGGTAAGGCTAGCCACACATGTGACCCCGAAGGAAGAAGGAAAGAAAAGAAAGAAGAGAGAAGTCACAACAAAAGAGGAAGAATCTTTGTTTGAGGTCCCGGAAAATTTTAAGAAGTATGAGATAGATGATAGAAGAGTCATGATAAGAATGCCTAAACGGGAGGCACAATCAGGAGTGGCCTATGATAACAAAGAAACCACCAAAAAAATAGTGGTAGCCCTAGAAGAGGGAGAGGAGAGATGTACTTACATAGGACATGACCTGACTGAAGACGAAGAGCACGAATTGATAGCCTTGCTAAGAGAATACAGAGATGTATTCGCTTGGAGCTACAAGGATTTGAAGGGTGTTGATCCAAACATATGCTCACACACAATTCCCATGACCTCAGATGCTAAACCCTCTAAGCAAAAGCCATACACATATAATGATAACTATGCTGCTAAGATCAAAGAAGAGATAGACCGCTTGGTGGAAGCCAGATTTATCTATGAAATTGAGCACACTGAATGGGTATCCCCCATTGTAGTGGTGCCCAAGAAGAACGGCAAATTACGAGTATGCATTAACTTGAAGAAGGTTAATGCAGCCACTATTAGAGATAGTTATCCGCTTCCTATCACTGAGCATCTATTAGAAAGGGTAGCAGGCAAGGAAGTGTACAGCTTCCTAGATGGGTTTTCGGGCTACAATCAAGTAGCCATTGCTCCAGAGGATCAACATAAGATGGCTTTTGCCACGGAGTGGGGCATATTTGCCTTTCGAGTAATGCCATTCGGGCTTACTAATGCACCTGCTACCTTTCAAAGATTGATGTGTCACATGTTTAAAGAGTTCTTGAGGAAGAATTTGGAAGTCTATGTTGATGATCTGTGCGCTCATTCCAACATTAGACAGACCCATATACCTGAACTCAGACAAATCTTTGATAAATGCAGAGAATATCAAGTCTGCTTCAACCCAGAAAAGTGTGTTTTCATGGTTAGGCAAGGCAAGATTCTAGGACACATAGTGTCAAAAAATGGCATATCCACTGATGAAGAGAAAGTGAGAGCCATAGCGGAGCTACCTAGGCCAAAGAACGTCAAGGAAGTACAGGCTTTCATGGGGCATTGTGGTTACTACCGCCGGTTCATCCACATGTATGTTGTCATTGCAAAGCCCATGTACGGACTTCTGACTAACTTTGAGTGGACTGATGAATGTGAGAATTCCTTCCAGGAGCTTAAACGAAGATTATGTTTAGCACCAATCTTGACCACACCAGATTGGAACAAGCCATTCCATGTTCATGTGGATGCCTCCAATTATGCTATTGGATGTGTACTCGCACAACCTATGGGTGAAGGTAATCTGGATCTCCCTATTGCCTATGCCAGTAGACAATTGAATGCCACTGAACGGAACTATACAACCACCGAACGAGAAGGATTAGGCATGGTGTACGCGGTTAAAAAGTTTAGACATTATTTGCTTGCAAATAAGTTCAAATTTTTTATTGATCACCAAGCTCTACTGTACCTGGTAAACAAGCCATGTAATACAGGCAAATTAGTAAGATGGTTTCTCTTACTGATGGAGTATGACTTTGAGGTTGTGGTAAGGAAAGGGAAGACTCACTTGAGAGCAGACCATCTGTCTAGGCTCACATCTGGAGAAGCCCCACAAGGAGTATCGGATGACTTACCTGATGCTTACTTGTTTAATTTAGAAGTGGTGCCGCAGTGGGCTAAGCCATTAGTGCCAGTATTGACATACGGGCCTAACCACCCAGTAATAGCCACACAGAATAGAGAAGTAGTAAAAGCCCAGAAGTACCACATCATGGCTGGAAGTATGTACAAGCACACAAATCAACAGATCTTGGCTTGTTGTGTAGAAGAGGACGAGTACGCTAAGTGGCTGCAATTAGCACATGTAGGTGCATTAGAGCAACATTACTCAAAACAACGAACCCTACAGACCCTGAGGAGACTAGGAGTGCATTGGCCGACTATGGAACCTGATGTCCAGAAGTTGTGCAAGGAATGCCCAATCTGCTGCACTAAACCACCTGTGGAACATGCCACTCTTTATCAAGTGTCCATAGTGCTGGATTGGAGTGAGCCCCTAGTATCCTTCCTGAGGACGAAAACATTCCCTCCAGACATGACTATGATGAGGCAAAGAAGTCTAGAACAAGAAGCCCTAGATTACTCACTCATTGGTGATAATCTATACAAGCGCGGAAAAGATGGTTACCTGAGACTATGTGTTCATGAGAGTGAATATCTAAAGATCTTGGAAACTGCTCACCAGGGTGTAGCAGGAGGACACTTTGGTCCAAATAGGGTGATCAAAGCAATTCTATTTGTAGGATTTTGGTGGCCCACCCTTCACATGGATGCACATACCTATGTGAAGAGGTGTGAGATTTGTCAGCGAACCCAGCCTCCTATACGCAAAGATGAGATGCCACTGAAGCCTATGATGGGCGGACGTGCATTCTCTAAGTGGGGAATAGACTTTGTAGGTCCTATTAATCCCCCAGCTAAGAGCTCACATGCTGAGTATATCATCGTTGCCACGGACTATCTAACCAAGTGGGTAGAGGTAAAAGCCACAACGAAGAACGACGCTCAGACAACTGCTAAATTCTTGTTTGAGAATGTATTCACAAGATACGGGCTACCTATAGAGTTAGTAAGTGACAGGGGCACTCACTTCTTGAATGAAGTTATTGAAAATCTGCTCCAAGAATTCTTGGTAGTACATAAGAAGTCTGCCCCCTATCACCCTCAAGCCAACGGGCAAGCCGAAAGCACCAATAAGATCCTATGCAATGTCTTGAAAAAATTAGTGAACAATAAACGCTCTGATTGGGACAAACAGCTACACCATGCTGTTTGAGCATACCGAGTCGCCTACAAAACGATACTCCAAGCCATCCCCTTTCAGATGGTATTTGGCCAAAATGCCGTGCTACCGTTGGACTTCTTAATACCTACATTGAAAGTAGCACAAGAGCACGAATGGACGGGTCATGAACTCTCCTCTAGACTTTTTGACCTTGAACGATTAGGAGAAACCAGACTGAGAGCAACTGCAGGGATATATGCAGCTAAGAAGAGACAGAAGGCATACTTTGATGCCCATGTGAAGCATAAGGGCTTGAAAGCAGGAGATCTAGTTTTAGTCTACACATTGAAACAACACGCAAGGAAGCTAGAAAAGAGAGGCTACGGACCTATGATCATCAATAGGATCTCCACGAGTGGAGCAGTACAACTAGCCACTTTAGAGGGTAATGTTCTCCCAAACTATATTAGCAGATGTAGAGTCAAGTTGTATCAGGAACCCCTCACGGAGGAAATGCTAAGTCGACTCAATACTGCTAAGCAACGTAAAGAGGAGGAAAAACACATTCGAGAAGAAGCACAGGCAGAGGCCTTAGAGCGCATCAGACGAATGAAGTTGAGGAGACAAAGGAGGGATCAGCCTATGATTGACACTCAAGAGTCTCCAGGCTATCACATGGCCATGTGCGAGGCTTCCGGTGAACGTACCCATAAGATAGTGGATCGGCGACCTTTTGTAACCCTAGAAATAGGACAAAGATACAGCACAACAAGCGTGAGAGCTTTAATTGATTCAGGAGCAGCCACTAGTGCAATTCGGCTTTCTTATTGCCAACAGCTGCAATTGGAGGTAAAAACCCTAGAGGCATATCTGATAGGATTAGGAGTTGTTGAAACCCCTTGCATGGGAGAGGTGGAACTTCCCCTCTACATACAAGAGGTCCTCATGCCAGCAAAAGTGCTAGTGTGTGAAGACGAGGATCTGACCGAATCTCTTGTCTTGGGCCAAGACTGGATCTATGATCATCCAGTCAACCTCAACCTAAGAAGTGGAATTCTTCAGGCTTGGGCAGGCCAAAGCTATCTTACTATTGAATTAGAAAATCAAGCACTCAAACCAGTAGGAAGGGCACCAACTCCTGGTCCCTCTAGGAATCCACATAAAGATAATGATGCTGTTCTTGTCCAAAGTTCTATGGTGCAGAGGATTGTCAATCTTACCAAAGGTACAGGAGTCAATGAGGAGTTCGCAGCTAGGCCAAAGGAGATTCTAAACATGCAGACCAAACATCATACAACACGAAGGAGGCCGTTGATCAAGAGGCAGGAGCGCCAACCAGTACAACACGGAGTACATCGTGGCGCGAAGCAGATCTGGATACGCAAGGATGGAAAACCCACAACTCTTATAGCAGACTCTCGAGGAGGCAACAAACAAGCCACACCATCACGGACACAAGTGAAGGAGTACCCTAGGTAACCTCCTAGGCACACCACGTCTATTTGGGTCCCTAAGCGGTCAATGAAGGCTAGCCCCAATGCTAGACACATATCGGTGCCTAAGGCCTGTTTACGAGCCCAAATAGCTCCAACTCTAGTTACTGGCATAAATCAACATTCACAAGCCCTCTCGACTAACAACGCAGGAACTCTACCTAAATACCACCCTGAACCACACTCAGTCAAACCAAGGAATGTCTGGAAATGGGTGTCCAAAAGGTCCCAACTCCATCACACTCTAGTTCATAAATCTCTACCTGTCTTTAGCTCTAAGAGCTACGAATCCCCTATCAAAGTTTGGAGACTTAAACCATGTATCAAACCCCCTGACCCAATTTTTGTAAATCCATCCACTCTGACATAGGTGCATTCTGAGTCCATTGCATAACCAAAGTAGGCATCTAGGATGATACTGACCTCTAATCACCACTCACATCTATCACAAGCACTTCACCTCTGACCACTAACCTTCGGGATTGTCTTGTTAGTATTGTGAAGGGAACACCATTACATCCTGTTTCCTATGCAACACTAATGTGCCTTTCTTCTTCTAGCAGATAAGCACCCGATTCCCATGGCAGCAGCAGCAGGCACGAGTTCTCAGGCAGGCACCAACACTCAAATCAATTGGGATACCATGCCTGTAGAGGTTCCACTGACAGCTAGGCCGGAGGAGCTTTTGAACGTAAGAAGAATTCCCATTCCGGATCCACCAAGTGGCCTAACAGAAAGAGTAAAGGGGCATTCTCATTGGTTCAATGAGATGCCAGGAGATTTGGGAGACGCAGATCATATCTGGGAATCCAAGATGGAATGTGGAGGTGTGTGGTGGACCTTTCAGTTCTTCTCACGAGAATTTGAGGCATTGCAAAATGCAGCTCCTCTTTACGATATTTGGCAGAAAATGGGATTGCAAGATTACTTTAGTGCAACTTTACCCATACCAGATTTTCTTAGGTGCTACTACTTAATTGCCACACTGAAGCCGACAGGAGATAAAGATCATTCAGGCACATTTTGGGTACCCTACCTATCGAACCAGGAGGAAATGAAGAAATTTGAGTTAAACACTACTGTAATCAGGGAAGCCCTTCAGATGTATGGCACCCATGTGCCTTCCGATTGCGATCCCTTGATACCAGAGTCAATGAAGAGAAACAGAATCAAGAAGTTGAAGGAAATGTGTGCCCTCACCCCTAACATCGCCATACCCCTGCGAATGTGCCTTCAACACTTCGCATTTCCAGCTCAAGACCGCTTTACCCAACCTCACAAGAAGATATGGTATGGATTATATTTAGCAGAGATTGGAAGCTTGCCAATTAAGATGCCTGTATGGATTCTGGACCAATTGTATGAAGCAGGCAAGCGGGGTGTGAGGAAGCATACGTTACATGGCTGCTATGCGATCACCAGAATCATTTATAGATGTCTTGCATATGACGTGCCAATAGCTAGGGCCCTTAAATACTCACAACTGGAGTTTTTCAAGGGGCGGAAGTCAGGGAACCAACCTGCGAAACGAATGCGTGGATCCTTCTCCCAGGTCATGATCCCTCACAAGGCCACAGCCGACGCTCCCCCTAGAGAAGAAGCCCAAGTAGCACCTTTCACGGTACATCTCCAAGGAACTCAATCAGGGGGCGTGGTACAGCCCACTCCATCTGCCCCTCCACTACCGACTGATGCCGAGTTTGCATCTATGGCCACCTTAACTGAGGATCCCAATTTTGATTTTGAAAGATTCCTGCAGACGGCCCAGTTATCTGATAGTGAAGGTTTTCTTGACAATGCCGATCCGGGATCATCATGCCGAAGAGAACAGCCACAAGGCGAGGCAAGCAGGGTACATTGGGGAGATGAGGCACATCATCCTCATGATCCAAGCACACAAAATCAGGAAGAAGAACGGGGAAATGAACCAGAGGAGAGTGAAGAGGAGGCCCCTGCCTACACCGCATAACTCAAACGGCTATACAAGACAATCAAGCAGGTACAGAGAAGACATAAGATGACAGAAGAGGCGAATAGAGCTCTAGTGAACCAAATGCTTCAAGCCGAGAATGTAGACTCACATTTTGTTGAATCATTGAATCTATTGGCGAACACATGTGGGATCGGGGAAGCATTGAGGACTATGGTCTATCGGGAGAACCCTACCTATGATCAACGAAGGATTGATACACGGCCATGGCGGGGAAAAATGATTCAAATGGAAGTGTCTATTGCCTTGCCTACCACAATTTCAGAGGATGTTCACATGACTAGCCCAAGTCCCACTGACGAACAAGATGTAAATACACAAGTACCATCTCCACCGTCACCTCCCATTCAACCCTCAGAACCCTTCTCCACTAGTCTTTCTGAACAACCGATATCCACCCAACATGAAACCATTGTACACACCTCCGTTTTTACATCCTTCCCTTTACCCACATCCATCACTTCCGCCCAAATTTTTGAACCTCACACTGGTCATCCTGCCATCGATCAAACCATAATAGGTCACCCTTCCTATCTCCCCGCCCTTGGACAACCACTTGCCACTAGCCAGACCGTGTCCCATCCTTTTCCATTCACCCACACATTTCCCCTCTCCCAAACCCTATCCACCACTTCCCTTGTAACTGCCTCAGGCTCAACCCAAGTCACACAACCGTCATTCTGGACAAACCTTGTAAATATACTCCAACAGGTTGAGAACTATAATAAGAAGTCCCTTTCCCAACCCCACTCCCCCACATTCACTGCCACCACTAACACACCACCTACCATTCCCGTGTTCACAATTCACACTTCACACACTATCACATCCGATCCCATGGATATTTCACCATCCACAGGAGCACCCACCACCACGTCTGTTCCACTATCATCACATCTCACTTCACTCATAGGCACGTCATCCACTGTTCCCTTTCCCATTTCTCGACCCGTTGCATGTTCCACCTCTACCCATGCACCCACATCATTTAGTAATGCACTAGATACCATGGTTGAAGCGGCCACTCAGCTAAAGCAAGAATATAAGTTATTGGAGGAAAATAACTTAGAGCTATGCAATCTCTCGGCTCAACTCCAGGCACGAGTCGATGCCTTGGAACTAGGTAATACAGCACTACAACACCAGGTGACTGACCTCCAACAATCGAAGACAGAACTCGAAGCTAAGTATGCAGAGACAGGCAAGGCTATGGAGGAACAACTCCGAGATCAAATGGGCCGCAATGCGAGACTTCAACGCAACATGGCCCTACTACGCCGCCATCTAGCAGCGGCTCAAGAAGAGAACCGAAGGCTACAACAACAAAACCAGGAGAACCTAGAAGCGTCCATGGAAAACACCCCGGGAGCACCTATAGACCCTGCAAAATTCCAAGCTATCCCCTCATAGCATATTCAACAGGTTTTAGAAGGTTATGCAACCCTTTTGGAAGCCCATGATCAGTTGGCAGACCAGATAAAGGAACTACAAGGATCCAAAGTACCGACAACACACCCACCCACACCTAAAGAGACGATCGATGCCGCTACTTTGTCAGAACCTGAACCTACAACGAACAGTGAGGTACTTGAGCTACAGCAACAGATTGCAGAGTTGAAAATCAAGTTGTTACAATATGAACGACCTCCTTCCCCACCTGAGCAACCCATAGAAGAAGAACTTATTATCCCAGTGGAGGAAGCATTTGAAGAGAACTATGAGCCTCAACCTTTTCCAGGAGGCACAATCACTGAGGAGGGACAGGACACTTATGAGGAACCCCCATCGGCATGGATGAAACAGGTAGAAGAAATGGGGCAGACTCATGAAGAATGTATCTCCTACCAAATGTTGGCCATGAAGACAATTGAAGAAGCCATACTTCAATTAGACTACTTCAGACATCTGGCCCCTAGAAGACTAATAACCAGCTCAGAATTACAATATAAACCATACTTTGTACTGTTGGCAGACTACAACGCCGAGATCAAACGTAAGACCAACAAGTACCCAACTTTCACAACACAATTTGAACTTGAGGACATTCCAGAGGAGGCGCGCAAAGGGAAAATACACCAACCCATCTGGAGGCAAAAGCTATTGGAAACCTATCCCGAGATGCTACGGACATGGGACCACGCGCCCACGCATTTGAAGTATAACAATTGCTATGGACCAGTGCAACGGAGAAGAACATGGAAGTCATTTGCCATCAAAGTCAAGAACAACGCCAATTGCAAAGAATGGCTCAATTACCCTGCCATTGCACCCCCAAACAACACGCCTACTGTAGCCTACATGATGGCTACCATCAGACATTGGCTTCCACTCCTCCACCCCATGCCAGATGTGGCTGCCCAGATGATGCTCAAGATCTTCGATATGATGCAGGTTGTGCTCAAAACTTTCCGCAATGTATGTCATATTCAACCTCCGATTCCCGGGTTTGTTAATGGTAATTACGACCTGCTATATGATATGAGCACCACCCCGAGCATACGAGTTGCTTATGCATGGCACGCACGCATCAGATATCTCCCTGCTTGCTACAAGCAAACTTTCGATGAAATATTCACCACGGGGTTCTGGGAAGCACACTCAGAGGTGTTCGCGCCACGGCCCACCCATTTGTTACACCTCTTTGCATGCGAACAAACGATGCACTCAGAACACTACACAACGCCACAGCCGGACATACCGGGCCCAGTCAATTGGGATACCCTGCAGAGAGACCTGATTCGAGGGCTGCAAATCAAAGAACATGATGTGGCAGCTGACATTCTCCAGGACTATATTGATCAAACCGCAGATCAAAGGTCTGTCAGAGGCGACAGACGCTAGGGGGGAGAGTGTTGGCAGTATACGGGAAGAGGCAAGTACGAGCATACACGCAGATCTGGCACTAAGGCAACCCTTTATTTTTTTCAAAACCCTTACACCATTTAAAAGTGATTCTCATCACTAAAAACCCCTGTAAATACCATTTTCACCTTTTTGTAGCTCCATTTTGTACAAGCCGAGGAGTCCTCGAGCTTGAGGAGCCTTAGAAGTAGTTGACTACCAATTTTCGTATTTTTTAGACCTCGTTTGAGCCCTTAAATAAGCCCTGGAACCTAATTTTTAACTAGGCCGGACACTAGGTCTGGACAGGGCCAAAGCTAGTCAAAAACTATAAATAGAGCTAGAGCTCATTTTTGGGGAGCTTCTTGTAGTTTTGAGCTTGTACGAGAACTTGGTTGCAATAGAAGTGATTCCATTGCCTTACTCTCTTTGTTCTTGCCGTGTGTGCGCGTGTGTGTGTATGTGTGTGCATGCTTGTGTGCTTCTCACTCATGCACTTGTGCCTTCACTTGCTCGAGGTCTTCATACCATCCTCTTGTCTTCCCGGATTGACATTAAAGGAGGTGCTACTCATCACTGAGCTACATTGGGGAACCAACTCTTTGTACTTAAAACGCCTCGAAGTGACCATGAAAGTGAACCTCACGGACTACTCACATAGGGTTATACCACCCTTGCAATGGAATACTATATATAGGAACAAAGATGAGGAAGAATCGATAGATTCGTCGCATCATATCCATCATGGCTGCATGAGGATACATACCTATGGATGTGTAAAATTGCAGCAAAAGAGGAGGAGCAAACAAAAGCAAGAATGTTGGGAACAAGACAAACCTCTAGACCTATTGAAGACCCAGCGTACGTGCCAGTAGTGTTTCCAAACGAGGAATTCGAACTCTATGGCTCAGCAGAGATTCTTGCGACGATGGACATAGCAATTAACAAAGAACAATGGACCTCCCATTGTGATGAAGATGAATATGATATATCCATCTTTACTATAAACCTTATAGGGGAGGAAATTGAAGGGGATAAACTCAAAGGTGAGATCTCGAAAAGGAGCAAGCAAGAGAGAGAGGAAGAACGGGAAGTAAACTCTTTAGGATGGGTAGAAGCCATTTCCCCAAACCGAACAACCCCTAGAAAGAGAGAGGATAATTCGAATCCTGATCAACAAAATCAAAAGGTGAGAAAGGATAGAACTGCAAAACAAGAAGAAGAAGAAGAAGAAGGACTGTTAATGGAAGTGCATGAAAATTAAAAAAAGTACGAAGTTGAAGAATGAAAGATCATGATAAGAATGCCTAAGAGAGACAAAAAGTTTGGAGAAAATACAAAGTTGAACAACGAAAGATCATGATAAGAATGCCTAAGAGAGAAAAAAACTCTGGAGAAGCCTATGATAATAAGGAGACTACAAAGAAAGTAGTAGTGGCAATTGAGGGAGGAGAATAAAGATGTACATACAAAGGGCATGATCTGACAGAGGAAGAGGAAGAAATTTTGATCGTCTTACTGAAAAGGTTAGGGATGTGTTTGCTTGGAGTTACAAGGACCTAAAAGGGATAGATCCAGATATATGTTCTCATAGGATACCAATGACAGCTGAGACTAAACCACCAAGAAAAAACCTTATACATATAATGATAACTATGCATTGAAAATCAAGGAAGAGATAGATAGACTCATTGAGGCCGGATTCATTTGCGAAATAGAACATACCGAATGGGTATCACCCATTGTAATCGTGCCTAAGAAGAACGGTAAGTTGAGAGTGTGTATTAATTTGAAGAAATTCAATGCTAACACCATTAGGGAGAGTTACCCTCTGCCTATTATAGAACTCCTATTGGAAAGAGTCACACGAAAGGAAGTGTATAACTTTCTTGATGGATTATCAGGCTATAACCAAGTTTCCATCACCCCAAGGACCAACATAAGATGGCTTTTGCCACCAAATGGGGTATCTTTTCATTTTGGGTTGATGAATGCACCTGCAACTTTCCAAAGGTTGATGTGCCACGTGTTCAAAGAGTTTTTGAGAAAGAAGTTAGAAGTGTACGTAGATGATATGTGTGCTCACTCAATGCTTAGACTAGATCATATCCGTGAGCTTAAATGAATCTTCAACAGGTGTAGGGAGTATCAAGTCTATTTAAACCCTGAGAAGTGCGTCTTTATGGTAAGACAAGGTAAGATACTTGGTCACATAGTTTCAAAAAATGGAATTTCCATAGATGAGGATAAAGAACGAGTGATCAATGAACTACCCAGGCCAAAGGATGTAAAGGAAATACAAGCATTTATGGGTCGTTGTGAATATTACCAATGATTCATACATATGTATGCAATCATCGCTAAACTACTTTACAACCTAATAACTAACTTTGAGTGGGCAGAAGAATGCGAGAGCTCCTTTAGTGAACTAAAACAAGGACTGTGTTCTACACCTATTCTAGCCATGCCTGATTGGAACAAACCTTTTCATGTACACGTAGATGCTTCTAATCACGCCATAGGCTACATGTTATCACAACCCACGAATGAAGGGAATATTGACTTACCGATTGTATATGTCGGTAGGAAGTTGAATTCCGCAGTGAGAAATTACACCATGACGGAGAGAGAGGGGCTAGGAATGGTCTACGCCATTAAGAAATTTCGTCACTATTTATTGGAAAATAAGTTTAAATTCTTTACAGACCATCAAGCTCTCTTGTACTTAGTGAATAAACCCTGCAACACGGGTAGGCTAATACATTGGTTTCTACTACTTATGGAGTATGACTTTGAAGTGGTAGTCAAGAAGGGTAAAACACACTTGAGAGCTGACCATCTCTCGAGGATAACTTCAGGAGAAATAGCTATTGGAGTACCAGATGAGCTACCACATGCTTACCTGTTTAATGTCGAGATTGTTCTTGAATGGGCAAAGCCATTAGTTCTAGTATTGACATATGGACCTAAAAATCCTCAAGTGAGAACCCAAGAGAAGGAGGTAGTGAAGGTGCAGAGATACCAAATCCTCGGTAGTATTATCTATAGGCAAGATCATCAGAATATCCTTGCTTGTTGCATAGAAGAACAAGAGCATGACAATTGGTTGCAACTAGCACATGTATGTGTACTAGAGCAACATAATTCGAGACAGGGGACATTACTGAACTTAAAAGGGTTAGGTGTGTACTGGCCCTCAATGGAGAAAGATGTTTGATGACTTTGCAATGAGTGTCCAAAGTGTTGTAATAGACCACCGATAGAACATGCCACTCTATACCATGTGGCCCTGATGCCAGATTGGAGTGAAACTTTGGTTAACTATATGAGGACAAAGACTTTCCCAGAAGACATGACCCTGACACGTAAACGAGTTCTAGAGCACGAGGCTCAAGATTATAAGCTCATTGGTGATAATTTGTATAGACAAGGGAGAGTCTTAGGATATGTGTGCATGAGAGTGAATATCTCAACCTCTTGGGAGATGCCCATCAAGGTGTAGCAAGAGGCCATTTTGGACATAACTGTGTTATTAAGGACACACTATTTTCAAGATTATGGTGGCCCACTCTCCATATGGATGCCCACACATATGTAAAACAATGTGGCGTGTGTCAAAGGGCTCAGTATCCTATACGCAGAGATGAGATGCCCCTACGTCCCATGATTGGAGGAAGCACATTATCAAAATGGGGAATATATTTTGTTGGATCTATTAACCCCCCCCTCCCCCACACAAAGAACTCTCATGTCGAGTATATCATAGTTGCCACAGACTATCTCACTAAATGGGTAGAGCCCAAGGCCATAGAAAGAATGATGCATGCACGACTGCAAAATTCTTGTTTGAAAATGTCTTCACGAGATACGGGCTTCCTATAGAGCTTGTAAGTGATAGGGGTACTCATTTTTTGAATGAGTTCATTGAATATCTATTACATGATTTCAAATGATATTACACAAGAAATCTGCACCGTATCATCCATAAGCCAACAGACAGGTTGAGAGTACTAACAAAATCATGTGCAATGTATTCAGTAAGATTGTGAATAATAAGCGTTCGGACTAGGATCAGCAATTGCACCAAGCCTTATGGGCCTATCGAGTAGCATATAAAACAATGCTCAATGCCATACCATTCTAGATGGTATTTGTTTAGAATGTTGTGTTGCCTTTGGATTTCTTGATAGCCACCCTCAAGATAGCACATGAGCATGAGTGGACCGGTCATGAACATTACTCGAGAATACTTGACTTAGAACGACTAGGAGAAACTAGACTACATGTAGTAGCAAGAATTTATGCTACTAAGAAAATACAGAAAGCCTATTTTGATGCTCATATCAAGGACAACGGATTACAAGTACGAGATTTGGTATTAGTTTACACCCTGAAACAACATGCCCATAAGCTAGAGAAATGAGGATATGGACCTATGAGAGGTAATGCCTGATTATATCAGTGGTTGCAAAGTTAAGCTGTATCAAGAACCCTTGACTCAGGATATGCTTAAATAGCTAACTCTTGCCAAGAAGATTAAGGAAGAGGAGGAACGGATTAGAGAAGAAGCCCAAGGGAAAGCTTTAGAAAGCATTAGGCACATGCGATTAAGAAGGAAAGGGCTAGGTAGAGAACCTCAACCGGAGGATGCTCCAAGATATCCAATGGCCATGTGTCAAATTAAAGGAAAGGATATCCCTAGTATTGTTGACAGGCAACCATTTGTTAACATCACTCTAGGTCATGACCCCATGGGTATGCAAATTAGGGCTTTAATCGATTTTGATGCAGCAACGAATGCAATTAGGTTCTCTCATTGTCTGGGACAGGAACAGGAGATAAAGCCTATTGAAGCCTATCTCATAGGATTAGGTGGTTTAGAAACCCCTTGCATAGGCGATGTGGAGTTACTAATCTCAATCGAGGAGGTGACCATGACAGTTAAGCTTTTGGTTTTCCATGACGATGACTTGATAGAACCCATGCTCCTAGGTCAGGAATGGTTATACAACTATTCGGTAAACTTAAATCTCCGCAAGAGTGTACTCCAGTTGGAACTTATAGGATAGTGCTATGAGCTACCACTCAGAGGTCCATTTTTTTTTTTAACCCATGTCTTTTCTTAATGCAAACTAATGCTTGGAATGAGAAGTGGATTTCTCATTATCCTAATCTAGACTTAATCGATTGAAATCTTGGCTATTTCAATGTGCATCTAGGATTAAGTATAGAATAATGAAAACAAAATAAATCAAGCATTAAGGCCAAGTAGAAACTGGAAAATACTTAGCTTTGATCATAGCTTCGTCCATTCTTTGATACTCGGGAAGAGCCAAACTTCAAAGCCATGATCACATCTCTCTAAGTTCTTGAAGAGAGCTTTCTTTTGTCGATCGAAAAGAAATGAAAATCGAAAACACGATCTTCCTTGCTCTGTTCCGATGTTGCTTCAAAATTGACTCGGATAATCCTCATGAATTCGGGTTAGGATACACATAGGAATCATCCTTAGTGTAGCGGTTGGGATTTAAATATCCGAATTTGGAGGTTCTAGGTTTGATTCGGACGTCATCATGACCATCCAATTTTGAGCTCGAAATTTCGGCTCAGAATTAGCAGAGCATTTGTCCTTAGGTAGATGCTTTAGGATCAATCCCTGTGTGCAGGAGGTAGAAGGGCATTCGATCCCGTGAATAGGAGATCGAATTTGTCTTCCAGATTTTCCGGGTTAAGTTTTATCTGTGACGGGCGAGGAGGTGGAACGATGTTGGATCCCGTGGGTAGCAGAGAGATTTCGTATTTTAGACTTCTCGGGTTCAAGCCCTGCGTATGACACCTCAGAGATATGATCTCTTTTACTTTGATAACGCAGCGGTAGAGCTCTCATCTGGTGAAAGATTTGTTCCCAACATCAATCAAATGGCATTGCGTACTCGCTTATTCTCTGTATCGGACCTGCTACGAGCTCCGATAATGACAGAAAGTGTGGCTCCGAGCCATTTCCTCTCTGTAACCTATCAAATTCTCCCAAAACTGAAGCTGGCTTGTGCAAATCACTTGAGCAACACCTGCCTTCCATAGAGAATGAGTAGCAAAAGAGCTTCTGACAACTTCGTTGTGAGAATTACGGCAGAAACTGAGGACATACGCCCATCGCGCAGCACTTAAGCTGGGCACACTTCAGCATCGTGCTCGAATTCTGCAGTAGAACAGAGTTGTACGGGGCGATAGTGAATGGAAGGGGAGATGCACAACTATGTACTGTGTGCGCCATTTCTCTGAGCAGAGAGAGAGCAAGAGAGACTCGAAGGTACTCAAATCTCATGGGAAGCTCTCTATCGCTCTGCGCACAAGTTATATTGACATAACTCTCTACATTATAGAAGAGCCCAAGCGGCTTGTGTTCCTCGGTACGAGAGCATCTTTCCATGTCGTAGGCCTTGAGGTCTAATTCCGTAAACGTTCGCAGCAAGAAGTAAACCTTTTGCAACTTCTTATCTCGGGGCCACCCGTGAGTCACCAAAACAGTCGGAGGATAAACAGTCATCGGGTACACGCAGATATTGAAAAGAAGAAGCCCGAGAGTTCTCCAAACGAGCCATTAATTAATGAAGATGATGGAGATCATGTGAAGATCTCCATGGAAGCTTGAGAAGAAGGTGAAGGACCCTCACAAGGTCTCCATGGGAGCTTGCCTAGGGCTCTGATACCAACGCAAGAAAACGACTATTACGACCATCACATGCTAGAGAGATGACTCTCCTCCCAACCAAATGCCTCTATATATAGCTCTCTCCAAGGGACTGTCTTCTTGGGCATGTGGATACTAGCCAGCCATGTGTCGCCCATGTAACTACATGTGCGCCAAGTGTCCCAGTCAACTCGAGTTAACTCAAGTGGATGCTTCTAGAAGGCTCTAGATCTCTTTGGGCAAAATACATTCCCATGTCCCCCATGGGAATTGAACCCAAGACCTCCTCCTTCACATCCTTGAGACTTAACCACTAAGCTAAGTGGATCACTTGTTCATAAGAGCACAAGACCTCCTAGTAAGTCTAAAATCGAGATCTTTGGTCATACACACGGATGACCAAACGGTGTCCGATTTCAGATCTCTCTGAACCGGCCAGACCCTTGGATCATAGACTTACTTTATTACACCCAGCTCTCTCTCGCGTTTGTCATCTCTGACAGACCCTTGGTGGGCTGAATGTTTGACATAGTATTCGACGACATCGGTAGGTAGGTGATGCTCTTCTAGCCTCAATCCCTTTGCTAAATCTGTAAGTAAGGCCTCCCCATCGACTGGCCCTGGAACGTCCGGATGTGGCAAACGTAATTGTTTCGAGTGTAAGTTTCGCTCCACAACAAAAAGGTGGAGGAGATGTGAGGGTCTGGGGATGAAGATTTCAGAATGGTATTCCCAGAACCCTGTAATGAACATCTCCTCAAAAGTTTGCTTGTAGCAGGCTGGGAGGTATTTGATTCTTGCGTGTCATGCATATATCACATTAATGGAGGGGGTTGTGCTCATGTCATATACTAAGTCGAGATTGCCTGTAGTGAAGCTGACTCTTGAGAAATGCGGATCTTTAATGTTCTTGAAGGTTCGGAAGGTGACCAGCATTAATTCAAATATTTTAATACACATCTGTGCCATCACGTCAGGTATGTTTCACAGTCTGACTCCCCAATGGTGGATGGTGGATATCATGTATGCCACTATGGCCGGTCCTCGTGGTGGTGTGAGGTACACGTAATTTCCCCATTTTTCATAGCCTTTAGCATTCTTCACTGTGATGGCAAAGTTAGGCCATGTGCGTCTTCTGAGTACTAGGATGTAACATGGATTGTACTTGATGAATAGTGGCATGTTATTCCATGTACGAACCATTTCTGGATAAGTTTCTAAGAGATGCAGCCTCCAGGTAGGTTGGAAGATGGACCTTTGTGTAGCTGTGTCAGGTATGTTAGCGGGACCGAATTGGGTGGCAAAATTTCGAGCCTTGCCACATCGTCATTGAATTTTTGCATTATAATCTGCTAAGAGCACGCAATAGGGCACATATTGATCGTCATTTGTGCCTATCCATCGGTGATGAGACATGCATCAGAAGTATTCTGATTTTATAATGGTGTCCTCTATTTTAGACATTGACTGAATTTGCACCACCACTCTATCGTCATGCATATTGGCCGTTTTTTCGAGCGTCTGTAGCCATTCTGGGGCTTCTACCTCAAGTGTGTCCAATCCTTGAGATGTTTGTTGACCAGCCGGCATCGGCATAGGAACATAAGGTTCCTCATATGACTCTTCTACTTCTATGGACACCAACTCTTCCGGTTCTGGTTCTATGGTCGGGGAGGGCTGTCTTTCATACTGAAGTAATTTCCTTTGCAATTCGACGACCTGTTCTCTTAGTGCATTTACCTCTTCCGTAGTCGCAGTGGAATATGTGACCTTTGTTTGTTCTTCTTGCATCCTTCGCTGTTGGCGAAGGGTATCCCACTCTTTTCCCAAATCGTCATGCGATGTTAGAAGATCAGCATAGCTTTCTAGAATGGTTTTCATGGTATTTGAAGGGATAGCTTTAAACCTTTCTGGGTCGATCTCGTGAGGGGAACTTTCCATGGCTGCCTCTAGGTTCTCTTTGTTTTGTTTTTGAAGTCGTTTGTTTTCTTCTAGGGCAGTAGCCATGTGTTTCCTTAGTAACGTCAGGTTACGAAAGACTTTGACATTCTCGGACTAATAAAGTTCAGCTAAAGTTGTTAGATTTTTAACTTCGAAAGGTTCTGATTGTTGGGGAGCTTCCAATAGGGTCTGGTGGGTGTGTTCTAGCATAGTATAACATTGATTGAGGTTGGTGTTCTCTTCTTCTAGGGCTGCAAGCAGCTTCTGTAATTGCTAATGTTCCACAGTTATATGGCGATGATGATCTTCTAAGGTCTGATATTTGTTCTGCAGTTGGTATACACATTGATATAATGTAGAAAACATATTTTTTACATTTATGGATGCTGGGAAACTGGAGGATGCAGGGGGAATGGGGAAGGGGAAAGGGATCGTGAATGAAGTGGAAACAAGAGGTGATGTGTTGGGAGGGGGTATGGGAGATTGTGGTAGTGTGGGGGGAGGGAGTGGTGTTGTGGCTGGTGAAGTTTCCATGGTTTCAAAAGTGTGTGTGACCGTGTAAATGGGAACAGAGGGTGAGGTGGATGTGATGTTAGTGAATAGTGTTGTGAATGTAGGTGTGGCAATCCCGCCAAGTTGGGTGCCTGAAGAAAGAGGAATTCCTATAACATATGTAGTGGTGATGGAGGTTAGGGTAGTAGTGTCGTGGGGAGAAGTGAATTGTGCAGTGAGAGATGAGGAGTCTGGTGATAGGAGTTCCTCGTGGTGTTCTTCCATCTGTGTAGTGTCTCCTGGTGCCGATACATCTATGTGAATTTGCTTCCTGGAGCGGAAGGGGCGGGTAGGCACTCGTTGCTCAAAGCGATGAATGTAAGAGAGAGCCGAATGAACGGATTCATCCAGGCCAAGTGCATCTAGGTGCAGGTTCAGGGATTCAATAAACTATTCATCTACCCCTTCTCCTAACATTTGACTTATTACCATCTTCCCTGTTTCCACTGACAACTTGTGATGCTCCTGGACTCTTTTCATGGTCTCATACAATATTTTGATCTGTGCAGTATAGGTTGGGGCACTTGCTAGTTCTAAAGTTTCCTCGTGCTCTTGGTTGTGTTTCGTGTCTGATTCCGCTTCATCGGTCTCTTCTTCATCTTTGTCTACTTTCACTATTTCAGGTTGGGTAGGAGCTAAAGTCCCTATGGTTGGTTGCGGTCCTCAGGCCTTCTTTTCCTCCGTCTCAAGATTAGCCTCATTAATCATCCTGGCAATTTCTCCATCTGTTAAATCGTCCAGAGTGTAGCCGTGTGGGAACTCCAAGTCAGAGGGAATCGGAGGGAAAACAATATTGGGTCCTTCTACACTTAGTCTGGGTAAGCAAATCGTAAATGGACGGACACGTCTTGTTTGAGGTGGTGTCACCCCTTGCTTGGGCACAAGGTATTTGGACTACTTCTCTCATTTTCTTAGATGGTGGCCCTGTTGTGGATGGCAGTCTCTGGAACTCTTGGGCTTTAGACCACACCAATGCTCTTTGAATGGGCACATTGTAAGCTAAGCACCTATAAATGATCCGAGTAAGTGCGCAGCATCCATGAAGCACATTCTTATGTTTCTTGTTCCAGCGCTGATGTGCAAAGTGAATTTGATCAATGATCAAGTGGGGTAGATTGAGCGTGAGATTTTCTATCTCTGCCAAGTACAAGTTGAACCAAATTCTTTTTGTTGGCATGATGAAACATTCTTGAGCCGGGAAAGGGGAAGTGCTGCATAATTGTGCGTAAATGAAGGGCGATGGTCGGTGTCATGGCTACCATATCTTTGAGTTTGTTGAGATCTTTGTGCTTCATTCTTCCTAGAATCAATGTTTCTTTCTCTATGGGAATGTGCATACCCTTCATGTCCAGGGCCTCCTGTACTAAGTTGAGGGTAAGTTTAAACCTTTTTAGTTCATGGCTTGGTGTTAATGAGGGGAGCACAAAGGTACTATCTCCTCCTTTGGCTCTGCTAGGAGTGATAGTGCTGATCAGGTAGGAACACTGCAAAAAATGAGGTTTAGGTAATTGTGCTCTAAAGTAGTTGTCCAAGCCAGCTTTGGTCCATACTGACCTCATTACTTCTGCATCCTGATACTTTTCAAACTCACGAGTAAAGAAATGGTAGCTTCCCCATTTGCCATTAAACTCTATTTCAGCTTCTCGTTAGTATGTGCCCTCTCCTAGAGGACCTGCAACGTCATTGAACCAATGTGCATGTTTTCCAACTTGTGATGTTGTAGCACGCCGGTAAGTATTTAATTCTGTAATGCCAGGCATAACACACCCGTAGCGATGGCGTTGTACTCATATCATATACAAGATCTAGATTTCCATGGTCGAAGCCCGGGGTGTTTACATGAGGAGCCTTAACACGACGGAAGACTTTGAAAACCATTTGCATCATGTCAAAGATTTTGACAGTCATATGCGCTGCTATATCATCCATATGTTTTAAGCATGGGAACCAGTGACAAATCGTGGCCATCATGTATCCGACTGTAGGTGGTCCGGTGGGTGGCTTGAAGTATGGGTAGTTTAGCCAATCCTGGCATTGCTTGTTGTTCTGTATTTTAATGGCAAATGCCTTCTAGGAACGACGACGTGGCACGAGTCCCCAACATGGGTTGTATTTTAAGTGTAGTGGTGCCTTGGCCCATGTATTCATCATCTCTGGATAATTCTGTAAGAGATCCTTGCGCCATTCTGGTTGAAAGATTTCTCCACGCTGCGCATCTGTTGGCAAATCGTCAGGCTCAAACTGAGTAGCGTGAGATGGTTTCTTGCGTGTTTCTTTCTCTATGGCCAACTGATATTCTGCCATTAACATAAAATAAGGTTTATAATATAGCTCATGCCCAGAGATGTATCTGCGAGGGGCCAAGTGAGCAAAGTAGGGCGACTGTAAAATTATTTCCTCAATCATTGCCATTGCGTGCAATTGTGCCTCTACTCGAGCTGAGTGGGTGGTTCCAAGTTCTTCAATCGTCTTCATCCATGCGGGAGTTGGAAGTTCGAAAGTAGTCTGGCCTTCGGCCGTGACTCGTCTGCCTGGGATGGGTTGTGGTTTATATGCTTCTTCAAAAGTTTCCTCCACCGGAATAGTTACTGTTTCTTCCTCTGCGGGTAGTTTCGGTGGGGAGTCTAGCCTTGGTGGCGCTTCGTATACTGCTATCCGTGATTGAAGGGTGACTACCTGGGCCCATAGTGCGTTGAGTTCCTCTAGGATGTCAGGAGATGGGTCCGCAGGAGTTGGTAGTCCTTCTAGTATTGGTGCTCTTAGTTGGAGTAGTTTATGATCTTCCTTCAGCTTCTGAAACTCCTCGTTCATGCTGTCGTACTCATCTAACAATCTGATATGATCATCTAACAACATTTTCATTGATTCTAAGGGCACGGCCTTGAAGCGACTAGGGCTTAATGGTTGGTCAAGTTGATCAAGGGCAGCTTCTAAGTTTTCTCTGTTTTGTTCCTGTAAACGCTGGTTCTCTTCTTTTGCTGCTTGCAAGTGTCGTCTAAGTAAGCCCATGTTCCTAGTAAGGGTCGCGTTATGAATCGTTTGGGCCCTTAACAAATTATCGAGATCGGTGACGGCCTCTTTCGTCTTCTCTTCACTTTCTAGTTCAAGTTTATGATATGCCTCTCGTAGCTCTTGGTAGCGGGTGTTCAGTGAGGCGTTCTCGATCGACAATGAATTAAGGTGCGTCTGTAAGTCATTCGTTGTCTTTTGCAGCTGCTGATAATTAGTTCCAAGAGATGTGAACTCATCTCTTACTTGAGTCATACAGGTGAGCATCTGTCGAAATGCAGTATCTACAGTGGGTGATAATATTAATGGTGTGTTAAGTGAAGATACAGTGGGTGTAGATGCAAAGGGAATGGGGAATGGGGGTGGGAAAGTGGATGCTGTGGTGATTGTGGAAAATTGTGGTGTGCCTATGTATGGTTTTGCCATGAATGAAGTTAGTGGTGGTGAGGTAGGTGGTGAGATATCCATGTCATTGGACGTGGTGTCAAGTGCGGTGACTGTGAATAATGGCGTGAAAGTAGGTGCGTGCATGGGTGTAAATACAGGGTCTACAAAGGTTGAAGAGTAATTTACAGTTGGGGTCTCTTGTACGCCTTGGTGGAAAGGGGAAAGAGGAATTACGATGGGTCGAGGGGGTGAGACTGGGGAGAAGGTTAATGGAGGTGGGAATGGGAAAAGGGGTCTTGGAGGTGTGGGGAAGGACGGGAAGGATGGGGGGAAAATTGGACTGGAGAGAAAGGTGGATGTGCTAGGGGACAGAATAGGTTGAGTGGGTGCGGGAATTGTGGGATGAATGGGAGTAAGGACGACTTCTGCTACTCCGCCGGAGAAGAAGGATGTTGTTCTAGGAGAAGGAGGGTGTATGGGAGAGACTGGATGGATGGGAGGTGAAATAGGAGCGGTTGGGGTGGTGGGTACTTCGGTAAGTGTGGTGGTATGTACAACAGTAGTACGGGGTGGAGAGTCGATGATAATGTTGTCTTCTGCCAATGAGCCTTCAGGGACGAGACGTGCTTCCCTGGCCTGTTCTGAAGATTGACTGCCGGTGGGTACCCGAATGTATTCACCAGGTTTGTTTAGTAAACAAACTCTGCGGGGGTCATACTGCAGTAACGGTTTCCTTTGCAAATACCTTAAGGCTTCTGTGGATCCCACGGATTTGACTAGCTCCCTGAAGCCTCTGATGTATACTTCTTCGAAACCACCTGAAACAAGTTCCTGTTCTATATGTGCTTGGCTCTCTTCCTCCGTCACCTTCTTACGCGCCCAAACTTTCTCCATGGTATGGTACAACTTTTTAATGGCTAACGTATAAGCTGCTGCTTCAAATGTTTCTTCTTCGTGTGTGCTCGTATCACCTTGGGTGTCAGTGTGTTGTCCTTGTTCATCTGTCTGTACATGCTCTTGGGATTCATGAGTGCCCTGGCTGGCTTCGTCATCACCATCATCTTCATCTGTCTCTGTTCTTTCTTCCTCGGAACTAGACACTACTTGTCCTTGTGGTTGGTCTCGGGGCGTGGTCGGGTAGCTTGGCTGCTCATATTCCTGAGAGAAAATCTGGCCTTCAGAAAATTGAAATTCATTGGAGAAAGCATCTTGCATTTCGAAATCAAACGTTGTATCTATGGGTTCCACTTCCAAGTTAGGTATCGAAAAAGAAAAAGCTTCCGCACCAATAGTGGTGGGAACTTCTGCTGTAGTGGTGGTCGATTCCTAAACTGATGTTGCCTATGAGTTAACTGCACTGGTAGTGCCTTTCGTTACAACTGGTCTTGATAATCGTATGCGAATAGGTTGTACTCTTGGAGTGGCTTCTGTCGGAGACTGCTCTCGAGAGGGTTGTGGTGAGGGTGATTCTGGCACCTGAAGGCAGGGGATAGTTCCTCTCATTCGCTTTCCTGCTCTTCCTTTGCTAGCCTTCCTAGCTTTCTTTGTGGTTCCTTTAAATGCTTTCAGCTCCTCACTTGTCAATGCACATTCGATCGGCAAGTCATACGCTAAGCACATATATACAATTCTAGTCAGCGTGCTGTCGGGAAGATTTGCATCTTCCAATTGATGACCCGAAAAATTAAAATATTTATTGGTGAATTCTAAACCTCTTTTATATCACTGTTGATCAGTTGTGTTAATTGGATTAACTATTTTGAAAGTGTTTTCAGGTATGAAGGATGAAGCAGGACATATGTTCATGTTAGGGTTTACCCTAATTACTCATTTAATGAGAATTTCCTATTTTTACATTCAAGAATTATGGGTATATATCCCTAGGATTTCATAAGTTCAAAGATTGTATGTTGCTAATGGTTAAGCCAAAGGGTTTAGATGATTTATAATGAGTTAATGGTAGGGTTTCAGAAGGATTTTAAAGGTCTAACCCAGGGGGTTTTATGGGTTTCCAATAGGTTTTCTAGGGTTTTACTATATTTAAAGGGATAAAATAGATGTTATTTAAAAAACATTAATATATAAATTACATATTTATGTATTAAAAATTAAACTATGTTATTAATAATTACTTTAATTATTTGTGTGCATTTAAAAACTAAGGTTCTAATTAATTAAAAGCTTAACCTAAGCTTAATTTAATGGATTTATTTAATTGAGAAATTTAGGGTAAATAGAATTAAAATGATTAATTAAATGGATAAATAACTAGTGGGCTATATGAGTGCTAGGAAAAAGAATGGCTTATATAAGTTGTGTAACTAAAGAGATTTAAGGAGTGGTCTCAATAGAAGATGCACTTAAAGTGAAAAAAGTTGGTTAAGAGAAAGAGTGGAGAGAATTAGTGAAGATGAAAAGAGAGGAGTAGAAATTAAGTGTAATTAAAGTAGAAAAGTTAAACTGGAAAGTGTGGTGGAAGTAAGGAGATTAAAGTGTGGTTGTAGATTAAAAGTTAAAACTAAAAAGAGTGGTTTAGAAACGACTTGTGTATGTATTTAAATGAGTGTTGAGCTCAAGTTTCTCATAATGTTTCTTTGCAGGTACTTTCTCCTGCTCTTTACTTTCGTTTGTTTTTCCTTCTTTCTCATTAGACCCTCCTCGTGCTCGAGATATTAAACCATCATGTAATGCTGTGCATGATGATCTTGATGTTGATTGTCCGGCTGGAAGCATGCCCATGCCTATTCCATGGCTTGGTCTGGGTCCCTGCAGCAGTATGTGTATGTGATGTGTGTATGTGTGTGTGATGTGTGAGTGTGTATGTGATGTGTGCGTGTATGATGTGATGTGTGTGTGTATGTGATGTGTGTATGTGTATGTGTATGTGATGTATGTGTGTGTATGTGAAGTGTATGTGTGTGTGAAGTGTGTGTATGTGATGTATGTGTGTGTATGTGAAGTGTATGTGTGTGTGTGAAGTGTATATGTGTGTGTGATGTATGTGTGTGTATGTGATGTATGTGTGTGTATGTGAAGTGTATGTGTGTGTGTGAAGTGTATGTGTGTGTGAAGTGTGTGTATGTGAAGTGTATGTGTGTGTGTGAAGTGTATATGTGTGTGTGATGTATGTGTGTGTATGTGAAGTGTATGTGTGTGTGTGAAGTGTATATGTGTGTGTGATGTGTGTGTGTGTGTGAGAGAGAGAGAAAATGAATCTCTCCCTCCCCTCCTCTGCTGCAGCGTGACAGCGCGCACAGAGAAGGAGAGAGAGAGAGAGAGAGAGAGAGAGAGAGAGAGAGAGAGAGAGAGAAGGAGAGAGAGAGAGGAGAGAGAGGAAAGAGAAGGAGAGAGAGAGAGAGAGACTCTCCCTCCCCTCCTCTGTCTGAGCGCGACAGCGCGCAGATAGAGAAGGAGAGAGAGAGAGAGGAGAGAGAAGGAGAGAGAGAGAGAGAGAGAGAGAGAGAGAGAGAGAGAGAGAGAGAGAGAGAGAGAGAGAGAGAGAGAGAGAGAGAGAGAGAGAGAGAGAGAGAGAGACTCTCCCTCCCCTCCTCTGTCAGCGCGGCAGCGCGCAGACAGAGAAGGAGAGAGAGAGGAGAGAGAAGGAGAGAGAGAGAGAGAGAGAGACTCTCCCTCCCCTCCTCTGTCTGAGCGCGGCAGCACGCAGACAGAGAAGGAGAGAGAGAGAGAGGAGAGAGAAGGAAAGAGAGAGAGAGAGAGAGAGAGGAGAGAGAAGGAAAGAGAGAGAGAGAGAGAGAGAGAGAGAGAGAGAGAGAGAGAGAGAGAGAGAGAGAGAGAGAGAGAGAGAGAGAGAGAGAGAGAGAGAGAGAGAGAGAGAGAGAGAGAGAGAGAGAGAGAGAGAGAGAGAGAGAGAGAGAGAGAGAGAGAGAATGAGAGAGAGAGAGAGAGGCAGAGAGAGTTAGGGAGAGAGAAAGAGAACGGCAGAAAGAGACAGAGAGAGAGAGAACGAGAGAGGAAGAGTGAGAGAAAGAGAGGTGGAGAGAATTAAAAGTTAATTTAACTATCTCATTGAAGAAATCATTTTTTTAGGTATTAATTATATTAATATGGAGTAATGATTTAAGCTTTTCCTAGTTTTAGCATATGATTTTTGCATGAGCATGTAATTGAACTAATGAAAGCATGTGCATAAATGCATCTAATATGCTTTAATGTGTATGCTTTAGAGTGCATATGAATGAATTAGCATGTGTATGAGCATATGATTAGCATGTTTATATATGTGAATGAAAACATCAATTAGAGAATGTATGAATAGGAATGTACGTATACCTAAGCTTAAGACTATATAAGTAAGGTTATAGGAACATGCATAGATATGGAATAAATACATGGTTTAGAGTACATGTATGTATGTAATAAGCATATGTATGTGCATTAAGTTTAAATACATGAATTGATGTATAGTATGAATGGGCATATATGGATGTAAATGAATAGGTATCAATGTATGCATTGTTATGTTATTTTACTTAGGATTAAATGTTAGCATGTGCATGAATGTATGTTTGCATGCATGAGCATGTGTATGCTTTAATGTATGTGACTAATGTTTTTTAAGTTTCTTAATGATTCTTGTATTATTACTAATATGATAATGTTTCTTTGCAGAAACATTGATGAATTCAAGCTATTGAAGTGAAGTAAAGAGAAGCAGCAAGATTGAAGATTCATTTAAATCTTATTTTCCAATTAGTCAGCTATCCAATTGATTAGACATTCATCCCTTTATTTAGACCTTCCATTTGTATTAGAATTATTGATTTGAACCATTAGCTTATCAATTAATTTATTCAAGCAGTTTTGCAACAATATTGTTTCTCATTACTTTCTTTGATGTCTTCTAAGTTAGTTCACGAGTCTGAGCACAGTACTATTGAAAATATAGAAAATGTTCCGCCAACTCTAGACAGACCAGAAACCTCTAGCTTACCTGATAGTTTAGTAGAAGAAACCATGATGGAACGCGTAACGGAAGAGTCACTAGTTTTAATCTCATATCAGGAAGCTGTTGCTAGGTACGAGGCTGCCCGTCCTTACGGTCCATAGCTATTTAAACTATTTAAAGACCTTAGTTTCAGTCATAGAAATAGGTAATTTAAATTGTTTTGTCATTAGAACCCTTATTTTCATAAGCCTGAGTTTGCTACAGACACCCCGCGTGTGCCGAACGATTTAGGCGGATGACTTGATCCACCATCCGAGCATCTCTCACGACCCGACAGCGCAACATCCATTGATGACCTTCTTTCTTTCCCATCTATGTTGGGCTAAGTAGAGCTGATCAATTATCCAGCTAGCCAGATCAATCGTTTGTGGTCCAGTACATGCTAAATATAAGCCGAACCAGATACGCTTGTGGGGCATGGTGAATCTATCCTGAGCGGGGAAAGCGAAATGTTGCATGCATATCCTCAATGGTTTAGATAGCTCAGGTGTGATTGCTGAAATATCTTCCCACTTAGTAACATCTCCACGTTTCATTGGCTCTGGAACTAGCCTTTCTCGTTATGTTGGAGTGTGCGTACCATGGATCTTGATTGCAGCGCGAATCAGATCTTTAGAAAGATAAAATCTTTTATATGGTGGATCGTCACTAAGGATGGCAAAATGAAGGTGCCTGGCAAATCTTTATTCTCGGAAGCTGTCAATGTTGTGACTAAATATTAACATCTGTAGAAGTCAGGTTTAGGCAAAGGGTCGCTGAAATACTCTGTAAACCCTGCTCTTGCCCAAACATGCGTTAGGTCTTCTGTGTTCTGTAGTCCTTCAAACTCTCTGGAGAAGAATTGATATTTGCCCCAGGTATGGTGATCAAATGCCAAATTGGCCTCAAAGATGAAATCTGCATCTGCCAATGGTCCTGCTAGCCCTTGAAACCAGTGAGAATTGTGATTTCTCAGTGTATCCCCTAGGAGGATTGTCAATTGGCATGGGCCCTGGAAATCCTTGAAATTCTGGGGGCTGAGCCGTAGGATGGGCTCTGCTAGTAGTTCTCCAATATTGGCCATGGGTGCACTGGGGCCAGCTTCTGATGGTCCTTCTGCCTGCATGATAAATGATGCGAGTGCATAGTAGATCTGCTACAAAAGATTAACACATTAGTATGGAAATTAATTATGATCCCAATAAAGTGAGACCGCAATCCCTTTCCATAACCGATGTGTAACCCGTGTAGCTGAGTGTTGTGATGTGGTTTATGGAATGATTGTTGCAAAACTAATGCAAGTCTCTAGACACCTACATGCTTTCAGATAATGCATACATTTCTTGGTGAGATATTATTACAACTGATGTTGGTTGATAGTGTGTGGATTTATACAGGGTTCGGTTGTGAATGAGTTATTACAAGGATGGTGTTTAGCCGGGGTGGGAGTAATGTTAGATAAGGGGGTCGGAGATGGCTGGATACATTTCGGTATCCACTTCCTAAGAGTTTCTGAGCGGGTGGAATGTTTCTGCTGAGGGACAAAAGGTGATATCGGGTGTGGTGGTATTGGGGGTTGAAAAGATTTCTGAGGGGTATATATTACATGGCTTGAGGGTTGAGCTATAATACACTGTTTTGGTACCCAAATTTGCGTGGGTGTGCGTCAGTTTGTAAGGTACTTCTTGGTGATCCAAATCTGTCGGAGAGTCGTACTTGTAGAAGAAGGTCGAGGAGACTTTGGATATTACTTCTGATTCTGCCGCAACTTCTTCTTGTCATTGTCCACGTTGTTGAATTTTGCAGGTGATTTCTGTCCTTTTGGCACCCATATTTGTCCCCATATTTGTCGCGTGCCTCTTGTTTTGTGATATTGATATTGCTGCTTTCTTTGTGTCGTGTGATATTGTCGTCGATCTGGATTCCTCTGTTGTGATTGACTCTTTTGTGGTTGAGGTTGAGAGGTCTGATGGACACTCTGCTTTGGAAAAGAAGGGAGGTCCAACACTTGCGAAACCTGCCCATTAGGAAGTGCTCCATTTTGTACTTTTAATCTAGGCCAGTCCGCAGTAAGTGTGGAAGGATGGGCACCGCAGGGTGTTTTGCCCATGTGGACGCTGAGTTCTTTTCCTTGAATAGTGTTGCTCTAATGCACCTACATGTGCTAATTGCAACCATTTCGCATACTCATCCTCTTCCACACAACAAGATAATATTCCTTGATCTGTATGCTTGTACATACTCCCTGCCATGATATGGTACTTTTGGGCTTTTACTACCTCCCTATCTTGAGTGTTCATTACTAAGAGTTTTGGTCCATATGTCAATACAGGCACTAATATCTTGGCCCACTATGGTGCAACTTCCAAATTAAACAAGTAAGCATCAGGAAGATTGTCTGATACTCCTTGTGGGGCCTCTCCGGATGTGAGCCTCAAGAGATGATCTGCTCTCAAGTGAGTCCTGCCTTTCCTCAACACTACCTCAAAGTCATATTCCATTAGTAAGAGGAACCATCTTACTAATCTACCTGTATTGCATGGCTTGTTTACTAAGTACAATAGCGCTTGATGATCAGTAAACAATTTAAACTTATTTGCAAGAAAATAGTGTCTAAACTTTTTAACCGCATATTACATGCCTAATCCTTCTCGTTCAGTGGTGGTATAGTTCCGTTCAACTGCATTCAACTGTCTACTAGCATAGGCGATTGGAAGATCCTTATTACCTTCGCTCGTGGGTTGTGCAAGTACACACCCAATAGCATAATTGGATGCATTCACATGGACATAGAATGGCTTGTTCCAATCTAGGGTAGTTAAGATTGGTGCCGAACACAATCTTCTTTTGAGCTCGTTAAAGGAGTTTTTGCATTCTTAAGTCCACTAGAAGTTAGTCAAAAGGGAGTATAGGGGCTTTGCGATGATTGCATACATATGAATGAATCGATGATAATAGCCACAATGCCCCATGAAAGCCTGTACTTCCTTGACATTCCTTGGCCTAGGTAGCTCTGCAATAGCTCTCACTTTATCCTCATCTGTGGATATGCCATTCTTTGACACTATGTGTCCTAGAATCTTGCCTTGTCTGACCATGAAAACACACTTTTCTCGGTTTAGGCAGACTTGATATTCTCTACATTTGTCAAAGATTTGCCTGAGTTCAAGTATATATGTCTGTCTAATGTTGGAATGTGCACAGAGATCATCAACATAGACTTTTAAATTCTTCCTTAGGAATTCTTTAAATACATGACGCATCAGCCTCTGAAAGGTAGCTGGTGCATTGGTTAGACCAAATGGCATTACATGAAAAGCAAGTATGCCCCACTCTATGGCAAAAGCCATCTTATGCTGATCTTTAGGAGCAATGGCTACTTGATTGTAGCCAAAAAATCCATCAAGGAAGTTGTAGACTTCCTTGCTTGCTACTCTTTCTAGTAGATGCTCTGTAATAGGAAGCGGCTAGTTATCTTGAATGGTGGCTACATTAACCTTCTTCAAGTTAATGCATACATGTAACTTTCCATTCTTCTTGGGCACCACCACAATGGGGGATAGCCACTTAGTGTGCTCGATTTAATAGATGAATCCAGCGTCAACCAGTCTATCTATCTCCTCCTTGATCTTAGCAGCATAGTTATCATTATATGTGTATGGCTTTTGCTTAGAGGGTTTAGCATCTGAGATCATGGGAATTGTGTGCGAGCATATGTCAAGATCTACACCTTTCAAGTCCTTATAACTCCAAACAAATACATCTCTGTATTCTCTTAACAAGGCTATTAGCTTGTGCTCTTCTCCCTCCGCCAGGTCATGTCCTATGTACGTGCATTTTTCTTCTCCTTCTTCTATGGCTACAATAATTTTCTTGGTGGTCTCTTTATTATCATAGGCGTCTCTGGATTGCGCATCGTGTTTAGGCATTCTTACCATGACTCTTCTATCTTCTATATCATACTTCTTAAAATTTTCGGGGACCTCAAACAAAGATTCTTCCTCTTCTGGTGTGACTTCTCTCTTCTTCGTCTTCTTGCCCTCACTCTTGGTAGTCACTTGTGTGGTTAACCTCACATCATTGGTAAGCTCTTCATGTCTCTGAGGGTGAACTTCTACTTCGTAGAAATATTCCTCATCTGATGCAAAAGGTGGGTCCATAATGATTGACTCTAGATCGGAGTCACTTGCATCCTTGCATGCATCAGTGCTAGGTTCACATTCTTCAATAACCGAATCACACATGATTGGCTCTATCGAGAAGACTGAAATGCCATAGCCATCCTCGTCACAGTGGGGTGTCCATTGTTCTTCATTGATGGCTATATCCATTGTTGCTAAAATTTCTGCCCAACCATGAGGTTCAAATTCTTCATCAGGAAATAGTACAGGTGCATAGGCTGGGTCTTGAATTGATCTATGGGTGTCTTTCATAGCTACCTCTCTGGCTTTTTCTCTCTTCTCTTCTTCTACTGCTACTTTACACATCCATAAATGGGTGTCTTCATGCATCCATGAGGACCCTGATCCTATGGAATGCACTGACTCAGTATCATATTTGGCTCTATGGATGGGATTCCATTGGATGGGGGTACGTCTCTATGAGAGTAATCCTTGAGGTTAACTTTGGTCATAACACCTAAGTGTTGCAAATACAAGGAATTGGTTCCCCAATCCTGTACCACTTACAGCTACCGCATAAATGGTCTTCCCAAAATCATCTCATAGGCCTGATTCTTGCTAAAATCACATATAGAAAAAGTATTCTCAAACTCTACGCCACATGTAGTGAGAGTTATTCCTTCTAGCAGTCCTAAGGGTCTCTCAATGTGACCATCGGACATCTGCAATTTCATTCTCGTTGGCCTGAGTGCTGGCTTGCCCCAACGCTTCCATAGGGAAGTGGTAGCAATTGCAACTCCTGCACATGAGTACAAAATTGCCTTGGTGGTGTAACCTTGATGGGTGATTGCAAGATAGGTGTTTCCTTCTTCCCCTTCGCTCATGTCTCCTATCTTATACAAGGGTATTTTTGGCACTATTTTATGAGATCCTACCTGGGAACGAGGTTTTGCTACTTCTGGCACTTGATTGGCTACATGTTTCCATAGTTCCGGCCTAACCTTGAGTAGCTCTTCTAAAGTGAGATTGCACTGCACTTTAGTGTTTTTCACTACCTCTATGTTCCTAGGTATGACTGAGTCTTCGTTTCTTACCATGACCATGGGTGCTCTCATACAAGTAGACTTAGCTTCCCATGGGCCTCTGAAATGGGATAGTCCTTGTAAGGAACTAGAATCAAAGTCTAATCTCTCCTGGGATCGAGCACTCTCCTCCTCTCCATCAATGGAAGGAATGTCTTGTGGGAGTTGATCATGCACTTCATCCACAAGTTCAATGGGGGGAGGAGCTTCACTTTCTTTAGCCCATTTCTCTTCTTGAATCTCTCGCAGGAATCTTGGTGAGTACCGATTCATAGAAGGGGATGTGTCTGGTTCTGTGGAGCTAGACACATAAGCTTCCTAGGGGGGAATGCTTATTCTTTCACTTGCCTTGTCCCTTCCTTGGGAGGTGGCTTCCTTTTAAGATCTTGCAATTATGCTCTCCAATCTCTCCAACAGTCCATCAAAGTGTAACTATGCCTTAGCTGAGCAAGAGTAGTTGAAGAGGCGACTGGCTTCAAACATGGTATGAGCCAATGCTACCATTTTAGCACAAAGCTTGGTTCTTTCTATCTCTAGATCAGCTCTAGGGTAACATTTATCATGATCTGTCACATTTGGCCCTTATTGGATTCTTGCCTGATATGCTTTAAGCATCATGTCTATGTCCTCAGGAGTGGGGTCAGCTAATACTGATCCTACTCTAGGGGTGGTGGAATTGCATGAGGTGGGTTGGAAGATGGCAGATTAGGTGGTGATAGGGATGAAGGTGGTGGTGGTATGTGAGAGTGTGGTTGAGAGGTGAGTTCAAAAATTTTGGCTTTTGCTTCTCTTATGCTCTCTTCTAATTCGCTCATCTTCTTAGACCATTGTCTTTTCATCCTTTTCCGCCTATCCTTCCAGGCTCTCGTCCATTTGTTGGTTATGCTCTTAGTATCGCTAACCTCGGAACTCTTTTCTTGGCCTAAACCTTGGTTCTACTGCAAAGCCTGAGCTCTAGTGACCACTTGCATTGGTGCAATGGAAGTTATACTTCCTGTAGAGTCTACTACTAAACCATAACATTGATAGGAGTGATTTTTGGTAGATTATTAGGGTTCTTTGGGCAGTCTTGTAAGAGATGCTCCTTTCCGCAATCTTGACAAAAGACTTGAATTGTCATAGATTGGGGTTGTGTAGGGGCAGGCATCGGGCAATCACGAATGAGGTGATCTCCCTGACGTCAGTAGCATGGTCCTCTTGGAAATGGGGTTCTTACCTGCCTAGGTTAAGGTCTAGGGTTGGGGTTTGCATACATGATATTTGCAAACTCTGGGTCCCAACTAGGTTCATTCGCTTCTTCACAATAGTATGACTCATTATGCTCATGTGACTGCATGTAGTAAGCCTGGGGGCTATCAATATGTGTAGACTCAAAACTATGATCACTGGGGTCACCTTCTGAGAGTAATGGAGTTACTAGCACTATAGCTCTATTTAGATTTTCTTCTGCAGCTACGTACTTCACTGGAATCACATTAGTTGGAGTAGGGGGTTGACGTGCTAGAACTGGTTGAGGTCTCTGCTACCCTTGATAGGGTGGTTGATATGGTTGCTCGGACCTACTATACTGCTGTGGTGGGTACTGGTTCTGGTATCTGCCTGGTTGTGGATATGGCTGAGGGTAATTTTATCTGATAATTTTTTTGTTATAAGGGCAGCCTTGTATGGTGTGGTTGGTGCATCTGCGCTCTATGGTGCAGTACTGGCCACTAGGGTTCACTTGGGGTTGAGCCATAATGGGACATACACTTGCCATATGGTCACCTCCACAAGTATAACATCTTTTCACTGGGGCAAACCTTGGTATTTGTTTACTTGAGACTCCTAACTTTTGAGCTACCTTCTATGCAAGCTCCTCAATAGACGTGGATTGTCTCGAAGAGAGGCTAGTCGAGCTATCAGAATCCTTGTAGATTTTTGAAAGCTCCTGCTCCTCCCCTAGATTATCCTCTATGTCTATGCACATGCGTACACATTCTTCTATGGTTCTAGGGTCCTTCAGGTACACATATGATCTCAACTTGGTACTCAGCAATCCATCTAAGAATAAAGCCACCTATTTGGCTGGAGTGGGTAACTCTCGAACAGGACATCTCTCTAGGTATTGCCTAAACATTCTTCCTGCTAGTCTAACCGTCTCTTGAGGTGTCTGCTTGAAGCTTTGAATCAATGAGGAAGTATTATGCCGTATACCACTAGACTTAGAGAATTCCGTAATGAAAGCCTCTAGAAGTTGGTCTATGTTCTTGAACTGCCTCTCATTTAGTGGTTGAAACCATGTAAGGGTTGTGTTCCTAAGGGTTAGCCTGAAAGTATTGTACTGCGTGAATAGGTTCCCAAGTTGTTAAGCCCTCAGGGCTTGCCTAAATTCGGCCACATGATCGTATGGATCTCTAATGCCATCGAAGTAATTCTTCATGGACTTCACCAGCTACGTTGGCCTCAAGGTCCTAGTGTGTTCTCTAGGCCTTGGTAACGGAAAATCATCAGCATTTCTTTGGTTCCTTGGGTCTCTCGGTCTCTCAGTTTCCACTCTATCTGTCTCCATTCTCGTTCTTTCTCTTCCCAATGGGTTGGCAAAACTTACTTCTAGCCTATCTCTACTTCTATCCCTGTGAGCTCCATGAGCTTGGGATGTCACAGCTCCTTGGTGACTATATGAGACAGTGGATCTTAAATGGGGAAAAAAAATTCTCCCTTCCAAGTGTAGGCATGCCTACCATGCTCTGTGACCACGAAGATTCTCTCTGAAGTGTTGTCTAAAGAGGCCACTTTGCCCGGACTATCATGGTCTTTAAACTCATAGATTGTGAGCATTCCTACCTCATTAGGCTGGTCAGGCTTATATCTCCAAAAAGCTTCATCAGTCACTCTGTTTAAGAGCAGGTCTATGCTCTTATTGTCCTGGGGAACCCATTATGGCGTGATGATTCTCGTTAGGACTGATTTACCTTGAGGGGTTCTAGGCTCTCCTCTTATGTTCCCTTGCCCTAGGTCACGTATGTCCATTTCCGAGATCACATTACCAAATTCATCTGTCATATCTAGGTGATTGGTGACTACATACATGGTTCCTTCTTTGTCCAGATATGCACCATTTTTGAACTTGACTGGTGGATGTTCTAGTCCAATGGGTTGATCTGGGTTTTTGATCTGGACCACGGATCCTCTTAGGTCGTCCTCATAGATGCAAGCACCTAATCGGTTGGTCCTAAGGTATTCCAGTTGCATCTTGTAAGGACCTTCGAACTTTTGTAAGTAGGCCACACCTGAAATTCCTATGGGTCTCTCTATTTCATGAGACATCTCTGATTCGCTAGTTTCAGAGCTAGGGTACTGTGGATGAGCACTCAACTGCTGGGCCCAAGATCTAGCGGTGTGGGTGACACTTGCCTCTGAAGACCTAAGACTTTGCCTATCTCTCCCTAGATGTCATCTTGATCTAAGGTTCATATTCCTGAATGAACAATCCCAATTTTTACCCAAAGTACAACCTCGTTGCTGATTCTTTCTTATCAACCACTCAATTGTTTTTATTTTGTTATCGTGTTAATGGTCTTTTCTGATTTTGCATCGTCAAGAATACTTGAATGAATTTTCGCACTTGAAGTTGATCGCAATAAAATTAGTTCTCTCCTTTAAGGTTATCGTCACATGCACAGGTTATCTTTTGACTTGAACTTGATTACTTAGATAGTATTCAACTTGTCTCGTGCCTATCGTCGCCCCAACTTACTTCCAACACTATGCGTTCTTAGCCTGAGCTAGAAATCGACTGAGGGAGTTAAGAGAATTTCCAACCTCAAGCTCTTTGCTTTTTGATTGCTAGTTGAGCCACGGACATGCTTCTCCAAGCTCTGTGATCACCTTCATATAGTTGCTTGAACTCCTTGCTTGCACAGCACAAACCTGTGAAATTTTACCAGTTAGCAATGGACTTGACCACAATGTATTAACAAACAAAAGCACTCTTCAACATACACTGAAAAATATAGACCCTTGCTTTCCTTTTTGCCCTAAAAAGTATTCTTACTCCCTAGTACCGACTCATGGTCAACACAAAATTACCTATACTGGAGCTCCATATATTACTATTGCAAAACGTAATGTCGACGTAGGATTCTCAATGAGCTTTCCAACGGAAGAAAAATTGTAGCAAACAGAGTTTGTATGAAGAAGTTATGGCTAGTCAAGCACTTGGGAGTCAAACCAAGTGAAACAGGCACTCATTAATAGCTCACAGTGTTTTCTAAGGCCTCTTTATGCTCTAGATTTTCCTCAATTTTGACCAAGGATAAGTTTAATTTTTTTGATCCTAAAAATATGCCGAATTTGCCCGTCAATCGCGATCGAGTGGTCTGTCAATCGCGATTGATGTGTCAGTCGCGCTCGACGTGTCGATCGCGATTGTCAGGTCCACCGTGGCTATCAGTCGTGATTGATGGGTCAATCACGATTGACACGTGGCCCAAAAATTCTGTCAATCATGGTCAAACTCTTGTTGATCGAGCCGGTCACGATGGACAGGTCCGTCAGGGCTATCGATCGCGATTGATGGGTCAATCACTATTGATGGGTCAGTCGTGATTGACATGTGGCACTCGAAGGCTTTGTCGGTCGTGGTCAATCGATCGTGGATCTATCAGTCGCGATCGATGTGTCAGTCATGATTGACGTGTCAATCGTGATTGACAGAAAACTGAGGCATTTCAAAATTTTAAACACAGTTTTAGGATGCTCTAGGCCTACACATCATGTTTATGCACTTAGTTTAGCCCAATAATCTTTTTTTTTTTTGTCGATTTGGATTGGAAGAGGTCAATGCCTCGGGACCTGCACAATCAAAAATTTTACCTGCTGGAGGTGGTACAGTTGCTGGGGATGCTGATTTCTATAGAAAATCTCAGAAAACATACAAATGCACAAGCACACAAACGCTCTCTCGCTCTCTCTCACAAGTGAAATGAGGGGAATGGTATGGGAAGGGTGATATGACCAAAAAATTTGAAAATGTCACGATGATGGAGATGGAGGTGGGAGATGGTGATGAGGATGATGGTGATGAAGATGGTGAAGAAAACAAAAAGAAATAGATAAAAGTGAAGAAAATACATGTGACTCCAATGTCTCAACTCTATGTTTTACCATCACATGCTCGTCCTCAAAGCTCGATCCCCAGCAACGGTGCCAAAATTTGGTGCAACTCAGGGATGAGTAGCACCTCCTTTAATGTCAATCCGGGAAGACATGAGGATGGTATGAAGACCTCAAACAAGTGATGGCACGTGTGTGAGTGAGAAGCACACAAACATGCACACACATACACACACACGTGCACACAAGGCAAGAACAAAGAGAGAAATAATGGATTTCTTTAGATTAATAAAAAAGTCTCATGTACAAGATCAAATCACTTATAAGCTAATCCCCAAAAATGAGTTCTCTAGCTCTTTTTATAGTTTTTGACTAGCTTTGGCCCTGTCCAGACCTAGTGTCTGGCCTAGTTAAAAATTATGTTCCTAGGCTATTTTGGAGGCTCAAACGAGCTCTAAACATTATGAAAATTGCTGCATAAATACTTCTAATACTCCTCAAGCTCGAGGACTCCTCGGCTTGAAAAAAATGGAGTCGAATCTACCAAAAACGGTATTTACAATGTTCATGGAGTGATGAAAATCACTATTGCAAAGAGGTTAAGTTGGGAAAAAACTGAATGGCCTACTTGCCAGATCTTCATTGACTGCCTTGCTTACTTGTTTCTTCTCTCTGCTCTGACTCCCTTCATTAGCTTCCCTATCATGTAGGTCTTTGAGTGCCCTAACTGCTATCGATATGAGGGAACATCGTCTGGCTCGAATTAAGTGGCATGCATTGGGTGCTTCTTAGTGATGCTCTCAATCTAGAAATTATATTCCTTGAGCAAGAGGAAGTAAGCTTTATACTGCAGCTCACTAGTCATTATGTGTCGACATGTTGCTATAGCGGCAAAATACGGAGACTTCAAAATAACTTCCTCAATATTGGCCATTGCATGTAATTGAGCATCAACTCTTGCCAAATGCATTTTGCCAAGTTCTTCAACCGTCTTCAACCATGCCAAGGGAAGTAACTCATATGTATCTTGACCTTCTTTTGAGGATCTGAACCATGGGTAATGGTATGTACTCTTCTTCAAATGTGTCCTCTGTTGCGATCTGTATGATCTCGTCTGGTTACGGTAGATCAAGTGGGGATTCCAGTCTAGGAGGCTCTGTCATGCCAGATACTTGAGCTTGCAACTCTTGTACTTTCATGCATAGTGCATTCAATTCTTCAATGAGGGATAGTGGGGCCACCTCCTGCACAATCGTAGGTCCTAATGAATCCTTTAACATCAATTTCTTGTTTGTTTCCTTGAGTGTCTCATACTCTACTTATAGTCGGTCGTAATCTTCTAGCACATGTGCGTGGTTGTCCAATAAGATCTGCATAGGCTTAGGAGGGATAGCTCTAAAGTGGGAGGGGCTTAGAGGTGTCTCAGGATGATCCAAGGTAGCCTCAAAGTTTTCATAGTTTTGCTATTGGAGTTGTTGATTTTCTTCTTTCGCTGCATTGAGATGTCGTTGAAGGAGGGCCATGTTGTGCTATAATTAAGCATTTCACATTAAATGTACCTCTAACTGAGACACAATAGCTTTCACACACTCCTGCAATTGGGTCTCAAAGGTTTGTTTTTTTTGTTGCTTCTCCGCTTGTAAGGCTTGATATTTCATGCTCAGTTCTTAATTTTGTAGCATCAGTGCATCTAGCTGTTTCTGCAATACTTGGGTGGTTTGTTGGAGGGATGAATGTTGTCGCCCTAACGAAGAATACTATGTGTTAATTTGTTGAAGACATTATATCATCTACTGAATGGCAACATCAATAGTGGAAGATGATGACAATGTGAATGATGGAAGCGATACATGCATGGTGGGTTGTGATGCAATGGGTAGGGGAGTAGGGGTTGGGACGGTGGATGCTGTGGCAACTGTGGCAAGATGCACGGTGATGTGTGTCATGTGGAGTGTATGAATTGATGTGGATGATACCTGTGCATGTGCTTCCCATGAAGCAGTGGGTGAAATCTTCATGTCACTGGAGATGTTGTCAATGACAACAATGTGAAATAGTGAAGTGGGTGCGAATGTACGGGGTGGAGGTTGCAATGGTGTCATGAGAGGTGAGTGGAGTGGTGTCATTGGTGGCCATAAAAAAGGAGGCGGCAAACTCAATCCCAGTGAAGGTATTACAAAGGAAAAAGGTGAGATTTGCGGATATAAAAATGGTGTGAACAAGCGGTAGATTGAGGGTGGTTGTATAGATGATGTAGAGATGTACAACGGGTTGATGGTGCACGAATGGAAATGTGGAATGGCTTAGTCCAATATGGTATGGTTAAAATTGGTACTGAGTACAATCATCACTTAAGCTCATTGAAATCATTTTTTCACTCTTCATTTTACTCAAAGTTAGTCAAAAGGTTATACAAGGGCATTGCAATTATTGCATACATGTGAATAAAGCTTCAGTAATATCCACAGTGACCCATGAAAACCTGAACTTCATTGACATTCTTTGGTCTAGGTAACTCGACTATAGCTCTAAATTTATCTTCATTGGGTAATATCCCATTCTTTGATACTATTTGTCCTAGAATCTTTCCTTGCCTAACCATAAAAACACACTTTTCTAGGTTTAAGTAGACTTGGTATTCTCTACATTTGTCAAAGATTTGTTTCAATTCAGGGATATGTGTTTACCTAGTATTGGAATGAGTGCACAAATCATCAACATAGACATCTAAAATCTTTTGCAAGAATTCCTCAAATACATGACACATCAATCTTTGAAATGTAGCAAGAGCATTGCTGAGCCCAAAAGGCATCACATGAAATGAAAAGATTCCCCATTCTCTAGTAAACACCATCTTATGTTGGTCTTCAAGGGCGATGGCTACTTGGTTGTAAGCTGAGAATCCGTCAAGGAAACTATATACTTCCTACAAGATTACGACCAACACGTGCTAGAGAGATGACTCTTCTCCCAACCAAATGCCTCTATATATAGCTCTCTCCAGAGGACTGCCTTCTTGGGCAGGTGGATACTAACCATCTATGTGTCAGCCATGTAATTGCATGTGCCTCAAGTGTCCTAATTAACTCGAGTTAACTCCAGTGGATGCTTCTAGAAGCCTTTAGAGCTCTTTTGGCAAAACACTCTTCCCATGCATCCCATGGGGATTGAACCCAAGACCTCCTCCTTCACATTCTTAAGACTTAACCACTAGGCTAAGTGGATTACTTGCTTACAAGAGAAAATGACATTCTAGTAAGTCTAGACTCGAGATCTTTACTCATACATGCGGGTGACCAAACTGTGTCCGATTTTAGATCTATCTGAACCGATCAGACCCTTGGATCATAGACTTACTTTATTACACTCTTCTCCCCTTGAAAATTATTTTTGTCCTCGAAAATAGAGCTATATATCTAGTATAGGCAACCCCCGAGCCTCATGTTCTAAAACTGGAAGAACATGGTCATGTTCTAGAACTGGAAGAACATGTCTCATCTCTGTGGTGGCATCCCTATCCAAATGAGTCAAATCACTGTCTTACTTTGCACTTTGATACACTGAGAAAAAAATATAAAGTAGTGAATGAATAATAACGGTGGATCTAAAAACATCCCTGACCAATTCATAGTTTTTTACTAGGTGCAATCTGGGCACAAACATGTGAATTGGGTGGATTCAAATTACTAGTCCATTGCATGGACTTAGTAATGAAGGTGGGATTTTTATCCCAATCAAGACTTTGAGAAATCTTGATTCACTTGAATTTGATTTGGAAAACTTGAAATTTAGTTGTCCCAAATATCTAACTTGGATGTTTGTTCAATTGTTTACTCTTATCCAACAGTTACTTGATTTTTTCACCCGACTAGAGGACTACTTTGTCCTAATGTGTTTAAAAATCCTATATAAACTATAGGAGAAAGTTTACCATTTTATTTGAGTCAATCGTACTATAACTTGACCAATTCAAATTCAAAATAAAAATTATCCAAGTTAGGATACTTTTCTCAAAGAATTAAGCTAAAAGTTCTTGGGGATCATCAATCTGATGAGCAATTCCTAACTTCTCTATTCTAGAGTATACATGACTATAGAAAATAATTTGTACTATAACTTGAAGAAAAATCAAATAAATAAGTCTGCTTAGAATCATTATGTTTTGGAAGGTTTAAAAGGTTCTTATATAAAACATCTATCTGAGATGTTTAATTTAGTTACTTGATTCTAACCAATCAACTCTTGACTTTTGTGAAAAGAATCAGATATCATATCTAAGTCAGATCCAAAAGATTTAGAAAGCGGAAAGAAAGAACTAAAAATTTATATAACCAATTCAAACTTCAAATTTATATAAGCTTCCTACGAGTCAAAGTCTAGATGACTCAGGACTTTAACTTCTCAAAGATCTATTTCAACAAGTTATTGAAGTATTTTTCCTATCTTTGAGAGAAATAAACTGGATTCTCAAAAAGATTCTTGGAGTTCAGCTAACATTTATCCAACCACAAGATACTTGTATGGTATCCAACATCAATGTGTCCACCCACCGAGGTTCTATTGATGAGTTTTTACTCAAGTAATGCTTCACTTACTAAGTTCATGCCTATATTCAATCTTTATGGATCCTTACTGGGAATGCAATTCTTCTGCATTCCTTTGAATCAAAAGGATTGAATTTTTCAAGTTACACTAGGAACTTGGTGTTTAACTTAGTCAATCTATCCTTAGTTGAAAGAATCATTTCAAAGTCAAAGTCTCACTCTTCCAAAAATTTATCAAATATTTCTGACTTACAACACTTAAGCTTGAAGTGTTCTAGAATAAGAACAAATATTTTATCCTTTTTGAAAAAAAAAGGATCTTGGAAGTTACTTACTTCATATCTTCAGTTTCCTTGATCTTGAAGTTATCTTAGGGTTTTCAATTGAAAACCATGTTGAATTCCTGTACTTGAATTTTTACAGATTCAAGTTCAATTGGTTTATTCTTGATCAATTTGTAGTGACAAGAGATTTTAGTTTCTTGTCTTTAGATTCCTTAGATTCCTTTCTTATTGATGCTTTAGGTACCTATCCTGATTGGGACTTTATAGGAATCTCTCTACTGTGTAAGTCTAAGCATCCACTCATGCTTTATGGATTTGTACCAAAAATCCCTTTATGGATAGGAAAACATTATGTTTTACCTTCCACATACTTAAGTACCATCTTCACGGTTACATACTATATTCTTGGAATTCCTTACTTTGTTCAAACTTGGAACAACTTACTTTTTTCATAATTTTTCATTGGATAAATAGAACCTGAGTAAATAATTTTGAAAAGAAAGTTTATTACCAATTCTTGGGCAAGCTTCAAATTAGTCTCAATCGCATATTTTTGGACAATCATGGCCAAGCTTGATCAAGTCTGGTTGATCTTGCGACTAGAATAAATACTTAGTCTTTATTATTAAGATCTCTTGAACTAATAAAAGCATCTTTGCTTACCTGCAGGATTTTTAGAGATCTTCCCCTGAACTTCAGTCCAAATATACATTGATGCCTCTCAGATTCCAAAGCTAAGAATCTTTGATATACCTTTAGGTTATATATCACTATTAACATCCTCCTATTCAACGTGAAAGTTCAATTGATGCTAAGGTTCAAAGGTATTGAACATCAAAGTTCAATTGATGCTAAGGTTTAACCTTTAATTTTTATCACTCCTTGGGATAGAATTCAAAGGAAAAACTTCAAAAACTCTATGGTTTTATAAATTTGGAACATCTCAACTATTTATGGAACTTTAAAAGTTCCATTAGTTTATATTCCAATTGATTTTATTTGATTGCTATCACGTCTTGGGATAGAGTCAAATAAAAGCATTCCAAACCATCCTACTTGGATGCATGATTTTTGAAATCCAAGCTAACGACTACATTTGGGCTTGTCGTTAGAATCGCTAAGTTTTCTCCCAAACTTAGATTCATCATGAAAACTTTCAAGCAACCTTATTTTCTTGCCACTCCAATTAGCAAGAAAATTGAACAGTTGTCTTTTGAAAGGCCTACTTTTCCTAATCAAGACTTCTAATTTGTGATACCTAAGTATCACGTTTGGGAAAAACAAGCTAGCTACTTGAGTTGCATGGCAACCAGGAGCCTTGCAATTACCTAGTTTGCTACTTTTCCTAGCTATCTTAGTCGAGTTAGAAAGAAGAGGTAACGAAAGTATAAGTATTCAACCACTTAACAAACAATCATGCATATGCGAATGCCTGTTCTTGCATGCAAATGCATGTGAGTGCATGCATGTGTTGCCATTCTCTTTTATGCACCAATCTTAAATCAAGCAATTCTTGAGCTTAAAAATACATGTTCCCAATCATCCATGCACAAACACTCTTGCTATCTTTTTTAAAAAGATATAACCGTTCATATGCATAAACTTGAGCATTAACTATCTTTTTCAAGCAAGAAGAAAATGTTTTTTCTGCATGAAAACATTCTTTGAAAAGGAGAAATGCACCAATATTCTTTTGTAGATGCATGCCTACGCTTGCTAAGTGTTTCCATACATCAATTCTTTCGTATTTTGCTTTCATTAAATTTGCATACAATGCTTTCAAAATTGAAGATTCCTTTCCTACTTCAATGATAATAGCAATGGATTCTATATAAAAGCATAGGACAAAGAAAATATTGAAATGAAAACATCAACTTGTAAAGTACTTATCTCTCAATTAGGCTACGTCCTTCCATTGATCCTCAGGAAGAGCCATTCTCCATTCTTTGGTCTATGAGAAAAACTACATACTCCTCTTTGAAGTCAGCTCCTTCCTCTTGTCCTCTTCTTTGAAGAAGTGAAGCCTTGCTTGGATTATGCTTGTCTTAGACCATCCTTAAGACCTCCACATGCATGGATCTAAGACACCCTTCTTTTTGGATTAGGACAACATAGATGCAGCATCTATAAGAAGAGTAGAAAGGACTCCTTCTCAGGTTGAGGTTTATGGTTCGATTCCCGGCCATCTGATCATAACCATCCTTCTTGTTTTATTATGTTTTAAAATGTAATAAACATAATATATCCGAGGCTATCTTAGAGTATATCGTCTGAACTCGCAAATGACAAGTCACGTGTTCATACTGATTCAAATACTATATCCTTTTGGACTGCTCATTATTTTCTTCAATGCAAATATCGATTGATCGATTAATGCGACCAGAGAGTCTTTTAACACTTTGAATAGCGTGGACTCTTCTCCACAGTATGTCATCGGTTAAAATCTGTGCACTCTTATTTCACGGAGCTAATTACCTCCTTTTACTTTATTCTGTAGCATGAAAGCATGCGAAAATTTATATAGTAAAAAATGAAAACGAATCATGTAATAGCAAGACAACTTCCTGTTCCCTCGCATGGTAAGTGCATCTGCTTGCAATCGGGAGGTTCACTCTTCGAGACCCGAATTCTCCACGCCATCTCAGACATTATTCGTGTTGCGCAACAGAGAGCGCAGCAACCAGCAGTGAGCAGATCGGATTAATCTGGCGGCCAAGGATTTCGATGCTGAAGTCCTCTCCTGTGGAGTACTTTTGTTGTCCCCTCGGATTGAATCTGGCGGCCAAGGATTTCGATGCTGAAGTCCTCTCCTGTGGAGTACTTTTGTTGTCCTCTCCAAGAGGCACTGCGCACGAAAACACATGCAATTCAACATAAAAGATTGTGGAGCAGAATCATCATGCCGAGCTTCTAAGATAGATATAAAGATTAAAAAAAAAATTATGCAGCAAAATCCAAATTGAAGTAGTCGCTTGGCCGCCTGAATAGCGCGAAGTTTGGAGAGCTTATGAGCTGAGCTCCTGAACTCATTACCTCACGGACGCTCCATAGCTACTTTAATCAATGCGTAAGAATCAGACTAAGGTAACGAACGAATTCACGAGAAAAAAGAAAGCATATCTGCATCTTTTTCTATTGCTTATTGCGACATTTGCTGCGCAAAATATCACGGAAGCTGACCAGATCCTATAATTAAATGTTCGGGTTGTAGCTTCGCCACATGAATGAGTGTGATGGCTAACACACATTACTCCTCCCGCAAGGTCGTGGAATCAACTCCTGCGAATCCTCTGCCATACTACTTTCACATACTACTTTCACAACGTTATATGCATAACAAAACTTCTTTTGTCAAATGCAATTCGTGACAAAAAGGAGACACGTGTATACACTATAATAATGAAGCTACATAAGCGGACGTTGATTAAAAATATACAGCAACATCTACGAGGAAGGTAATGAAAAACACAAAGGTCTCCATGGAACCTCCACCATTAGCTCTGATACCAATGCAAGATTACGACCACCACGTGCTAGAGAGATGACTCTCCTCCCAATCAAATGCCTCTATATATAGCTCTCTCCAGGGGATTGCCTTCTTGGGCAGGTGGATACTGATACTAACCATCCATCTGTCAGCCATGTAACTGCACATGCACCAAGTGTCTCAATTAACTCGAGAGAGTTAACTCTAGTGGATGCTTCTAGAAGGCTCTAGAGCTCTTTGGACAAAACAATCTCCCCATGCATGCCATGGGGATTGAACCCAAGACCTCCTCCTTCACATCCTTGAGGCTTAACCACTAGGCTAAGTGGATTACTTGGTTTACAAGAGTAAATGACATCTAGTAAGTCTAGACTGGAGATCTTTGGTCATACGGTGACCAAATGGTGTCCGATTTTAGATCTATCTGAAGTGATCAGACCCTTGGATCATAGACTTACTTTATTACACTTCCTTCCCTTCTACATGCTCCAAAAGATGTTTGTTGATAGGAAGAGGATAACTATCTCTTATGGTGGTTGCATTAACCTTTTTATAGTTAATACATACACATTTTTTTCCCATTCTTTTTTGGCACAACCATAATGGGGGACACCCATTCAATATGTTCAATTTCATAAATCTTGCTTCTATCAAGCAATGAATTTCTTTATTGATTTTGGTTGCATAATTATCATTGTAAGTGTAAGGTTTCTTCTTGGTAGGCTTGGCTTCTAAGGACATGGGAATTTGGTGGGAACAGATGTCAGGGTCAACTCCCTTCAAGCCTTTATAACTCCATGCAAAAATGTCTCTATGTTCTCTCAGCAAAGTTATCAGCTCACGTTCTTCTTCTTCACTTAAATCGTGTCCTATGTACATACATATTTCTTCACGATCTTCTATGGCTACTATAATTTTCTTGGTCTTCTCTTTATTATCATAGGCTTCTCTCACAAGTGCTTCCCTATTAGGCATTCATATTGTGACTTTTTGATCTTCTATCTCCTACTTCTTGAAGTTTTCTCATACTTCAAAAAGTTCTTCTTCTTCCACTGGCTTGGTAATAGGTTTCTTTCCTTTCTTTTTCTCAATTTGATCATCCTTTATCATTGTCAAACTCTTTTATTGTTCATCTTCTTGAGTCCTAGTTTCTATTAGGTAAATGTAATCTTCCTCAGAGGCACATAAAGGTTCCATGAGGATGGATTCCTCATCCTCATCGTTGGCTTCTACGAGAGTAGATGTGTTAGGCTCCCATTTCTCTATAATAAAATCATCCATAATTGGTTCTATTATGAAAATCGAGATGTCATAGCCATCTTCATCCCAATGTGGGGTCCATTGCTCCTCATTGACAACTATGTCCATTGTGGCTAGAATTTCTACCCACATGGGGTTCAAATTCTTCATCTCAGAACACCACATGTGCATAGGTTGGGTCTTTAACTAATCTATGGTTTTCACTAGTTCCTACATCTCTTGCTTCTAATCTTTTCTCTTCCTTCACTACAACTTTACACATCCATAGATGATCAGTGTCTTCATGCATCCATGAGGATCGTGATCCTATGGAGTGCACTGAGTCTATGTCATTTGGGGTTCTATGGACTGGGTTCCATTGCAAGGGGGTACATCTCTATAAGGGTAGTCATTGAGATTGACTTTAGTTGTGAAACCTATGTGTTGTAAGTACAAGGAGTTCGTTCCTCAATCTTGCACTATCTCCAATTGTCTCATGAAAGGCCTTCCTAAAATCACCTCATAGACGTGGTTCTTTTCAAAGTCACATATGGCGAATGTATGTTCAAACTCTATGCCAGGAGTGGTTAGAGCTATCCCTTCTAGTAACCCTAGGGGTTTGTCCTTATGTCCATCTGTGATTTGTAACTTCATTCTCATTAGCTGAGTATCAGTTTGCCCCAACGCTTCCATAGGGAGGTGGTGGCAACTACGACTCCTGCAGTTGAGTCTAAAAGTGCTTTAATTATGTAACCCTCATAAGTGATAGGAAGATAGGTATCCCCTTTTTCGCCTTTGCTCATGTCTCCTATCCTATCCAAGGGTATCTCTGGCACTATCTTGTGTGATCCCATCTAAGAGTGCGGTTTAGATACTTTCAACACTTGACTGGCTATGTGTTTCCATAGTTCATGTTTAATCTTGAGAAGCTCCTCCAAAGTGAGGTGGCACTGCACTTTAGTGTTCTTCACTACGTCTATATTCCTTGGTACAATGGATTCATCATTTTTGACCATGATAGTGGGGGCTCTCATGTGAATAAACTTAGATTACCATGGGCCTATGAAAGGAGGCAGTTCCTATAGGGAATTTGATTCAAAGTCTAATCACTCACTGAAATGTGCATCATCTTGCTCTCCATAGATAGATGGAATGTCATGAGGGAATTGATTGTGAAGATTGTCCATTATCTCAATAAGAGGAGGTTTCTCACTCTCCTTGGCCCATTTTGCCTCTTGAATATCTCTCAAGAACTCTTGAGAGTATTGATTTAGGGAAGAAGAGATCCCAATGTTGGTGGAATTGGGAGCATAGACTTCCTCAGGGGATGTGCATAGCCTTTCACTTCCACTATTATGTACCTTCAGTGCAGATAACTTCCTAGGTTTAGCTATTATCCTTTCTAATCTCTCTAGTAGCCCTTCAAAATGTAATTGTGTCTTTGTAGAGTGAGTATGATTGAAAAGATGGCTCGCCTCAATTTCTAGGTTGGCTCTAGGATAACATTTACCTAACACTACCACATTTGGTCCTTCTTGAAATCTAGCCTGATATGCCTTGAGCATCATATCTAATTTTTTAGGGGTGGGGTTTGATAGGATTGATCTTGCTTTGGGTGGTGGTATGGAGGGATGGTTTTTATGTGATGAACGAGGTGGGATTTGAGAGTGTGTATGGGATGCAATCTCTATCAATTCTTCTTTTGTTTCTTTTAAGCTCTCTTATAATTCACTCATATTTCTTGCCCATTGTCTTTCATCCTTTCACACCTATCCTTCAAAAATCTCATTCTCTTCTTAGTTATGATCTCTTTCTCATTGGTCTTTGAATTTTTCTCTTGAGCTAAGCCTTCACTTTAGTGTAGCACTTGAGCTCTAGTCACTACTTGCACGGGGGTTGTAGCCATCATACTTCAACTAGATTCCACAACCAAGCCAATAATGTTGATTGGTGTAATCTTCTATTTATTGGACAGATTCTTAGGGTAGTCTCTCAAGAGATATTCCTTACCACAATCAGAGCAAAAACCTTCAATTGTGACTGACTAGGATTACCCAAGTGGAGGAAATAGATAGTCACGAATGAAATGGTCACCCTAATATCTATATTAGGGTCCTCTAGGTGCTTGGGGTATCATCTACCTTAGTTGAGATCTAAGGATAGGATTTGCGTACATCATGTTTGAGTATTTTGGCTCCGAATTTGCTTCACTAGGGGTTTTGTAGGAATAGATCTCATTATCCTCCGGTGAATCCATGTAGTAAGCCAATCGACTGTCTACATGTATCGATTCAAAGTTTTGAGTATTAAGATCACTTTCAAAAATCAACAAGGGTGCTAGCACTAGGGCTTTACTCAATTTATCCTCTATCCATGCATATTTGACTAGAATAACATTGGCAAGGGGTAGAGGTTGTTGACCTATCACAAGTTGAGGCCTTGTCTGAGCTTGGTAGTGGGGTTTATAAGGTTGTTGGGGCCTAAAGTATGGTGGTTGCTGATAGGGATTTTGATATCTAGTTGTTGGTAATCTTGTCTAACTACTTGTTTGTTGTAAGGGCAATCCTATGCCGCATGGTTAGTCTATCTTGTCTCTATTGTGCAGTATTTGCTATTAGGGTTCCCTTGGGGTTAAATCATGATTGGGAAAACATTAGCCATGTGCTCTCCTTTGCAATTGTAACAACGTTTCGCAAAGACCATCTTGGAGGTGTATTTGCTTGATACTCACAGTTTTTGAGCTACTTTTTCTACCAATTCATCAATTGAAGTTGAAGGTTTTTAAGTGAAACTAGTAGAACTATGTGAGTCCTTATAGAATTTTGAAAGCTCTAACTCTTCTCCCAGGTTATCCTCAATATCTATGCACACATTTGTATGCATTGATCTATGATTGTGGGCTTCTTTAAGTAGAGATAGGATCGTGATTTTGCACTTAGTAAGCCATCCAAAAATAATGCCACTTGCTTGGTTAATGTAGGTAGCTCTAGGATGGGACATCTCCCAAGGTATTGTATGAATCTATGTCCGACTAACCCAATTGTTTCTTGAGGTTTTTCTTTAAAACTATGAATCAAGGATGAGTTGTTATGCCTTACACCACCCTTCGAGGACTCTCTGATGAAGGTTTCTAGTAACTGGTTAATGTTCTTGAATTGACCTTGGTGCAGCGATTGAAAGCATGTCATTGAGTGAAAAAGTTTTCAACCTGTTCAACTCATAAAAGTTGTCTAAACTCTGCTACATGATCATATGGATATCCTATTCCATTAAAATAATTTTTCATGGATTTGACCAATTTAGTAGGCCTCGGTATCATAGGGTGCTCTCTAGGTCTTGGCATGGGAAACTCATCCATGCCTCTTTGGTGTCTTGGACCCCTCTATCTCTCTTGATCCAGTCTATCAGTTTCTAATCCCAATCTTTCTCTTCTTGAGATGTTCGCAAAGCTTACCTCACAGCTCTCCCTAGTCCTTTCCTTGTGAGTACCTAGAACATGTGATGATCCTGCTCCCTCCTTATTGTGAGGCTCATGAGGTCTATGTGGGGGGAATATCAACTCACCCTTCCAAGTTTAGGCATGTCTACTATGTTCCATGACCATAAACATCCATTTGGAAGAGTTATCTAGGTAGATTACCTTCCCTGGGACATCGGGGTCATTGAACTTGTAAATCGTTATACCATCTATGTCACTTGGTTTGTCTGGCTTAAATCTCCAAAAAGCTTCATCCATCTCTCTATTTAAGAATATCTCTATGCTCTTATTATTGAGAGGGATCCACTCTGGCATGATTATCCTTGACAAGACTCACTTACCCCACAATGTTCTAAGTTCTTTTCCAAGATTTTCTTGCTCCAAATCTCCTATTTCTGACTAAGAAGTGATGATTCCAAATTCATCCATCCAATCAAGTCAGCTTGTAACCATGTACATGGTTCCTTGCTTATCAATAAAGGATCCCTCTTCGAACTTGACCATTGGGTGTTCATGTCCAAAGGGTTGATTAGGGTTTTTGAGTTGGACTTTTTAGTCTACTCTTGTTCATAGAATGACTAAATAGTAGGGTTCTTGGGTGGTAGTTTATAGAATCACTCTATAGACTATTGATTTCCCCTTATCACTTTGCACATAGTATTCACCATCACACTCTACCACAATCTTCCTAACATAACCTTACATCTCACTTATAGATATTCATAGATATCATTCATAGTATGTAGAACAAATAATTATAATTCACTGTGCAATACCGAACTCGATTAAAACTACCAAAACAATACTTATACAATATCAAACTTCGAAAATAACTTCTTAACTTTCATTGGACTAACATAGTACTTAACAAAATAACAATCAAACTTAACAACAAGATTAACCCAAACTATAACAACAATAGGAAATGACATGAAAATGACACAGACTATCAACACTTTGATCCTCCCATAATGACTAAATCTGTGCGGACTTGTCCTACCAGACTCTCAATTGTGTGATGTTTCTTTGTATTAGACACCTTTTGAATGATTACAATTCTTCACCAAAATGGTTCAGCAAAAATATATGTTGTTTACAATTAATCACACCATCGGCCTAACACTGGTATGCTTGATGGATCTGAACCCTAAGCAAAAACATCATCATCTAATAATCCCTGTAAGAAAATAGTTCAGGCTTCTTCAAAACTTCTTTTGACTTTCTTGTGTAATGCCTTAAGCAACTTTTGTACAATATCTACATCGAGGAGTTGAGTATCAAAACTGGACGAGTTGGCCAAAGCCGCTTGATCAACAATATTACCTTGGAGAACTATTTCACCACCGCTTCACATTCCTTGTGAATGCGATACAAGAGAAGCAATGCCCAATTGAAAGGTTTAGTGGCTACCAAATGGATCAGTGAATACATGGGATGGGAAATTCCGTGGGCTCCTTTCTAAAGATTGACAATAATGACCAAGAACTGCAAGGCATGAAATTTTGGGGGTGGACAACACATAATTGGCATACTCATTTGATGACTAGTGGGAGAAGATAGTATTCATCATAGCTATGGGGAGCGAAGTATTTTGGTACGATCGACATTTGGGAGACAGAGGTGGTAAGAGATAATTTCTAAGGTCATACAAGTCATGAGATATGACTCGACCACTGACCACGTGGTGACGAAAGCAGGGAAGTCCATAATGGCTCAGACTAAGGTCATGGCTTGGGGTTGAGAAGGCACCATGTGCCACAACAACTCTGCAAATGACAACAGGCTACGCACTTGGAAACACTTGGCTAGGTCGAGAGCCATAACATCACCAAATCCAGTGAGGTGTGGCAAGGCTTCCATGGATGCAAGGATAGTAGAAAAAGCATCAAGTTATAGGATAGCATGCAAGATTGAGAAAGGTCACAATAGTACACATACACAAAGTTACACACTGTAAAAGAAGGAAGGAGAATGACGAAGGGTAAATAGACATGGGAAAGAGGAAGATGGGATAATAACATGCAACAACCACCATGAAAAATGATAACGTAAATAGAATGCCGCCGACCACAACAACTTTGCATGGAAAAGTGCATGAAAGCGGGACATGGATGGTGTGCACCATTAAGAATCCACTAGAAGACATTATTCCTCGATGGGAGTGCAAAAAGGGCATAACTTTGATCCATTGAAGGAACTGCATAAAAGTTCTTTGATGAGAGTGATCAACCGAAACGTAGTCAGATCAATCTGTGCTACAATTTTCTAGGGCCGAAACCACACCTAACTTTAAATTTCCTTGCTTCTCGGTCAACTTTAGAGTTGTAGACTAAGAATAACTGGCCAACTGTGAACACGGGTGTCCTGAGGAAATAATCATGGGTTGTAGCTTGCCAGATTTGCTTCTTCTACATCAATAGAAAGATTTGCAAACAAGTTTCATCGAAAGCATGGAGGTCATCAAGTTTGGAGTAAATCGACTATTCTGATAAAAGTTTGGTTTCTATGGAAACACAAAGAGTTGGGATCATGATTTCCATCGGAACGATTGATTCAATTCCAAAGGTGAGTTTGAAAGGTGTGAATCCATTACCAACTTTATACGTGGTATGGTAAGCCCAGAGGACTGAAGGAAGCAATTGATCCCAACGATCAAGAGAGAATCAAATTAATTTCCGTAGGATAGTTAATAAATTCTTATTAGAACTTTTTGCTAGGCCATTCACCTCCAGGTATGGTGTAATAAATTTATGGATTATATTTAATTCATTTGTTAAGGCTTTAATTAAGTCATTCACAAAATGAGTTCCACTATATGAAACAAGGTCTAGGGGTGAACCAAAATGCAGAAAAACTTCTCTGGTAAGACAACGAGCCATTGAAACAGTCATAGCATTCTTTAAAGCCCAAGCTTTAGCCCATCTAGTCACATAGTTGGTGCAAGTCAATATATACTGATTATTGGTAGAAACCGTCAAAGGAAAAATGGGTCGAACAAAATCAAAGCCCCATTTTTGAAATGGTTCAAGGGGCACGACAGGATGAAGGGGAAAATGTTTAGCCAAAACTGGTTGCCCAATCCTCTGACATAGATCACACATGAGTGCATGGTATCGAACATCTTTAATCATCGTGGGCCACGGCAACCCTATCTATAGCATAGATCACACATGAGCACATGCTATCAAACATCTTTGATCATTGTGGGCCACCACAACCCTATCTAACACAGATCACACATGAGCACATGCTATCGAACATCTTTGATCATTGTAGGCCACCACAACCCTATCTCTTATTTTATATACATAAACATTTTTCTACCCATAATTAGAGATTTTTTATGATTTTTACTAGGTTTATGGCAAAAAAAATAATCTCATATGTGCCATGATAGTGTTATCATCTATGAACTATTTTACAAAGTGCTGATATGAATATGAATCATTTTTCATTATCAAAATACTATTTGAGATTCTTGAAGCTAGAAATATGTTTTCTTAAAACCTTAAGACTCAAATTTCTATGTTGTTTCTTTTACTTAAACAATACTACTGTTTTTTTGTGCTAAGAAAAGGTCACTTGATGAGAAACTATTATGTATGCTACATGATCAAAGTTAATTTGCTAAGTTTTTCTATATAAAATAGTTTATTATGTTTATAGGATTATTTTGATTGATATTATATATCTTATATCATTGATAAAAGCTATTTTTTTAATGAATTTTTATTTTCGATAGAGTGGAACATGGCTATTCAATGAAATATTGAGATTGTTAGTGTATGTGAGATAGGTATAAACTTTATCATTCAAAGATAGGTAGCATATTTTTATGATATCATATGATGGTTTTTTGAAATAAAAATTCAGCCATTTTAGTGTTTTTATGCATCAATATCATGTAGAAGACTCCTACAGTGTATAACTATATAATGAGCACCTTATATTGTAGTTATTTTTTAATTATGAAAATGATCATAATTACCAAGAGTTGTCTTAAATGATTATATGACTTTCAATAAACATTAAAAAAATTATTCCAATACAAGGAAAATTCTTTTTATGGAGATATTTCTTTCTTCTCATATATAAATCTCTAGAAAAATAGTTTTTCTTAACCATATTCAATCATCTCTACATTTTGGGTTTCAAAAAAGGTTATTTTAGAAAAATATATTTTATAGAACCTCTAGGTATATGTCTTTATGAGGCTTGAAGGTATTTTTCAAAATTTTATTTGATTAGTACATGTGATTTTTTTAAATTTTTTAGAAAAAAGGACACTATAGTGTCCTGTTTTGGTACAACACTCGTGTTTAAGAGAGACATCCTTTCCAATGAAGGTGCAATGGTCCTCTTTGTTCTCCCTTGTTACCGTTATTTTCTTTATTTGTTCCTTGTTATCATAAGCCAGTGCCCTCTGTGCTTCTCCTCTAGGCATTTGGATGGCTATTCTTCTTTCCTCTATCTTGTATTTGTTGAAATTTCGAGTGCCTCAAAGCATCCTTTGGGTTGTTCTTCCTCTTTTGGTTTGATTCTCTATTCATAAGAAGTATCATGATATTTCACTATGGTCATTACATTAAGGATCTCTCTAGTATATCCAAGCCTATTTCTTGTGGGCACTCATCTTTTGATGCAAACTTTGACTCCATTACAATACATTCATCTTCATGATCTTCATAAGAGTTCTCGTTGTCACTCTTCTTCCCATATGATTACCTTGTATAGAATTAGGTCATATCCTTCATCATCTAGGCACTCAATCATTGTGATCACTTGTTCATTTATGCATACATCCAAGGTGGCTAATATCTCCATCCACCCATGTGGCTCAAATGCTTCATCACGAAACACTTTGGGCATATAACCAGGATCTTCTATTTGTCTAGCATCTCCACTTACTAGTAATGAACCCTTGAGTCTCTTTTCTTCCCTATTCACTACTTTTCATATCCAAGATGGGCATCTACATGCATCCATGATTGGTTTCTTGATCCCACACTATGAATAGAGATATCATCTTCCTCTTTCTGGGCTTGATTCCATTGGAGTGGGGGAACATCTCTATAAGAGAAATTATGGAGTTTTATTTTGGTCGTCATTCCTTGATGACAGAGATGGAATAAATCTCTTCCCCAATTGTGATCATTTCATAGTTTCTTGCTTTGCCAAATTGACAAATGGCTAAGGTGTGCTCAAATTCTACTCCACGCATTACTCAAGTTACATTCTCCAAAATTCCTAATGTCCATTGCCCAATTATAATTTCATTCTCATTGATCCCAAGGGGCTCCCACTTCACCCAGATTTCCTTAGTGGCTACTCCCACACGAGCTTCCATATCCAATATTGTTGTCATTGTATATCCACTAAATGTGACAAGTAGATGAGTGTTTCCTTCATCTCCGTCAATAAAGTTTCCCATTTTATCCATTGGCACTTTCACTGCTTGAAGTTCTTCATTGTTGTGTTCCAGGTCCTTTTCTTGGTCTCATTTCCCTATATGAAGATGAGATTTAATTCTTAGTAGTTCTTTTGAGGTCAAAGTACATCTGATCTTAGCCTTCTTCAATTCCCGCATAACTCTTGATGTTTCTTCAAAAGATCTGGGTTTTTTGCAATTCAATTTAGGGGCTTGAAAATAATTGGGTCTATTTTCATATTTCTTGTATAATTGGGAAGTGTTGCGAGGATGATTGACCCTTCCACCTCCACACTTACATTTATTTCCTTTTCTAATTCCTCTTCTACTTGAGACAATTTAGATGATTTTGATGCATCAAATTAATTAAATGGTGGTTTTGTATTTTTTTCCTTTCTCCATAATCTTGCAACTAGGATGCTTCTACCTTTGGGATCATCAAATAAGCCTAATTTTCTTCCATCTAACGAATTCCATCCACCATGTCCCCTAATGTATCCTTGTTATTTGGGATGGGGTTTGGTTTGTCTTCTAGCACCCCTTGGACCACTTCAGTCATCTTTTTGCATATCTCTAATCTTTCTTTCTCAAGGTCTCATTTTGGGATAGCATTTATCATGTTTGTCAATTTTAGGTCGGACTGCTACCCGTGATTGATAAGCTTTTAGTAACATCTCAAGGTCTTCAGGCATGGGATCAATAGACCTTTCTTGATTTTGTGGGCTTAATGTTTATCATCATTTCATTTTTCCTCTCCTCATTTTGTTGGTCAAGTGAAGAGGATTCCTCTCTTTTGTGATCTTTGCCCTCCTCTTGCAAAATTTTAGCCCATTTGGCCTTAATTTTTTCTCGTTAGTTTCTCCTATTTTGAGTTTTCCTCCTCTTGGTAGATTTCAAAGGGTCCACATAAGCTTCAACATGGTTAGGGATGTCATTCATCCTGTCTTCGCTTTTGGTGTTTAAGGACTTGATTTCTTGATGTTTTTCCTCTTTTTGCAATGTCTTAGTCTAGGTTCTAGCGACAAATCTAATAGGAACTATGCATTCTCTATCACTTCTTGATTGATTGATTACCTCCATTACACTGATCTATGTGAATAATGGTATGTTGAAGGGATTCTTAGGGAAATCTTGGAAGAGATGGTCTTTAACACAATCAACACCATATCCTTCCCAAGTCCCACGTGAAGGTGGGTTTGGTAGCATGCATTCTCGAATGAAGTGGTCTCCTCCACACTGATAACATGTTCCTCTAGGTGCTATAGGTCTTAGATTTGGCTATATATTTTTGTGGCTTTGGGTGCAATGTACATGTTTTCATATTTTGAGCCATAGGGATCTGAAGAGTAGTCATACTCATAGTAATATTGGTCATATGTGTTGGAACAACAAGCTTGCATTATGCTTGAGGAGGATATGTTATCAAATCCATCATTTAAATGATGCCACATATACTCTTTGAAGATTTTTATTTGCATTCATTTATTGTATTGAGTGATTAATCACATATGATCACTTTCTTTTGTAAGATTCAAGGTATTTCCTTTGTAAAAGGAAAGATTAAAAATCCTAAAAGCCATGAGTTAGAAGTGGTTGGGATTGATTCTCAATCAATCAATAAAAAAGTAGATATTTCAACTTTCTCTTTTTCGAGATTGTAGGAAAAGATTCCAATCAATCTAAACTACCAAACCTGCCTCATTTGGAATTCAAATCCATGAAGAAAAGGCATGATCATATCCTCAAGAGTCTATATAAAGACTCCAAAACATTTTTACATTAATAAGATTGTTTATTTGAACCGATACATATACTCTTTGATCATTGCTTGGTGTCATTTCTATTCTTTGCTACTTCTTCCTCAGACTCAGTCAACTTACAGAGATTGTGTCTCTCTATAGAAAGCTCCAAATCTAGTGTTTAAGCATTGTTGCTCTAGCACAATGGTGAGAACCACGTTAAGAAGCTCCACCTCCTTAATGTCAATCCGCGGAAGAGATAGGAGTGATATGAAGATCGTGAACGTGAGATGAAGTGAGAGTGAAGGTGAGAAGCATAGAGATGCACACACACATACACACACACAACGAAGAGACAAGCAAGACACAATGTAAGGTGAGAAATCAACTCTATTACTCAAGAACACTCTTATAAGCTCAAAATAGCTCTAGGCTCTTCTCTACTCACAGAGGCTAACCTCAAAAATGAGCTCTCTAGCTCTTTTTATAGATTCTAGACTAGTTTTGACCGGTTTCACATCTAGTGACCGGCATAGTTAAAAAATAGGTCCTAGATGCTATTTGAAAGGGTAAATGGTGTCTAAAAATAACCAAAATTGGTATGCTCATTCTACATAAGCTCCTCAAGCTTGAGGACTCCTCGGCTTCCACAAAATGGAGCTATAAATTACAAAAAATGGGTTTTTCTATTTACATATGGTACAAAAGTGATGAAAATCACTGTTGGAGGTTTTGAAAAGTATTTATAAAACATAATTCTTTGAAAAATGATTCGACTGACTCCCTGCTCTGTCTTTACATGCTTCCGCGTCTTCTATGCCTCTGGCTGCTGCCAAGACCCCCCTCCCTTTCGCTTCTATCGTCCTCGACAGAACCTTGTTGTGCGGTTTGTCGGATGTAGTTCTGTAGGAGGTCTTGAGCAAGGGTATGCTCTGATATTTGAATGCCTCGGGCCAAATCTGCCTCGAGTTTCTCCCAATCAATGGGTTGCGGTTCATCTGATGGCGGGAATCGATAATGCGTGGAATATACCATCTGTTCGCAGGCAAATAATTGAAGTAAATGCGTAGGCCTGCTGATGAACACTTCTGAATGATATTCCTAGAAACCGGTTGTGAACATCTCTTCGAAGGTCTGCTTATAGCACGCCGGTAGGTATTTGATTCTGCAATGCTAGGCATAACACACCCATAGCAATGGCGTTGTACTCATATCATATGCAAGATCTAGATTGCCATGCTCGAAGCCCAGGGTGTTTACATGAGGAGCCTTAACATGACGGAAGACTTTGAAAACCATTTGCATCATGTCAAAGATTTTGACAGTCATATGCGCTGCTATATCATCCATATGTTTTAAGCGAGGGAGCCAATGATGAATCGTTGCCATCATGTATCCGATTGTAGGTGGTTCGGTGGGTGGCCTGAAGTATGGGTAATTTAACCAATCCTGGCATTGCTTGTTGTTCTGTACTTTAATAGCGAATGCCTTCCAAGAGTGGCGACGTGGCATTGGTCCCCAACATGGGTTGTATTTTAAGTGTAGTAGCTCCTTAACCCAAGTACTCATCATCTTAGGATATTCTTGTAATAGATCCTTGTGCCAATCTGGTTGAAAGATTTCTCCGCGCAGCGCATCTGTTGGCAAATCGTCAGGCTCAAACTGGGTAGCGTGAGAGGGTTTCTTACCTGTTCCTTTCTCTATGGCCAACTGATATTCTGCCATTAACATAAAGTAAGGTTTATACTGTAGCTCATGCCCAAAGATGTATCTGCGAGGGGCCAAATGAGCGAATTATGGGGACTGTAAGATGTGTACTTCAATCATTGCCATGGCGTGTAACTGCGCCTCTACCCGTGCTGAGTGGGTGGTTCCAAGTTCTTCTATCGTCTTCATCCATGCGAGAGTTGAAAGTTCGAAAGTAGTCTGGCCTTCGGTCGTGACTCCTCCGCCTGGGATGGGTTGAGGTTCATAAGCTTCTTCAAAAGTTTCCTCCACCGGAATGGTTACTGTTTCTTCCTCTGCGGGTAGTTCCGATGGGGAGTCTGGCCTTGGTGGTGCTTCATATACTGCTATCTGTGATTGAAGGGTTACTACCTGGGCCCGTAATGCATTGAGTTCCTCTAGGATGTCAGGAGATGGGTTCGCAGGAGCTAGTAGTCCTTGTTGTACTGGTGCTCTTAGCTAGAGTAGTTTATGATCTGCTTTTAGCTTCTGATATTCCTCGTTCATGTTGTCATATTCATCTAACAATCTGACATGATCATCTAACAACATTTTCATTGATTCTGAGGGCACGGCCTTGAAGCGACTAGGGCTTAATGGTTGGTAAGGTTGATCAAAGGCAGCTTCTAAATTTTCTCTATTCTGTTCTTGTAAACGCTGGTTCTCTTCTTTCGCTGCTGCCAAGTGTCGTCTGAGTAAGCCCATGTTCCTAGTAAGAGTCGAGTTGCGAATCGTCTGGGCCCTTAACAAATTATCGAGATCGATGACAGCCTCTTTCATCTTTTCTTCACTTTCTAGTTCAAGTTTATGATATGCCTCTCGTAGCTCTTGGTAGCGGGTGTTCAGTGAGGCGTTCTCGATTGACAATGAATTAAGATGCGGCTGTAAGTCGTTGGTTGTCCTCTACAGCGTCTGATAATTATTTCCAAGAGATGTGAACTCATCTCTTACTTGAGTCATGCAGGTGAACATCTGTCGAAATGCAGTGTCTACAGTGGGTGATAATATTAATGGTGTGCTAAGTAAAGATGCAGTGGGTGTAGATGCAAAGGGAATGGGGAATGGGGGTGGGAAAGTGGATGCTGTGGTTATTGTGGAAAATTGTGATGTGCCTATGTATGGTTGTGCCATGAATGAAGTGAGTGGTGGTGAGATATCCATGTCATTGGACGTGGTATCAAGTGCGGTGACTGTGAATAATGGCATGAGAGTGGGTGTGTGCGTGGGTGTAAATACTGGATTTACAAAGGTTGAAGAGTAATTTATAGTTGGGGTCTCTTGTATGCCTTGGTGGAAAGGGGAAAGAGGAGTTACGGTGGGTCAAGGGGGTGAGACTGGGGAGAAGGTTAATGGAGGTGGGAATGGGAAAAGGGGTCTTGGAGGTGTGGGGAAGGACGAGAAGGAGGGAAAATTGGACTGGATAAAAAGGTGGATGTTCGAGGAGGAAAACTAGGTTGGGTGGGTGCGAGAATTGTGAGATGAATGGAAGTAAAGAAGGCTTCTGCTACGGCTCTATCCAAAGATGTGGATGGTCTGGGAGAGATCGGATGTACAGGGGAGATTGGAGATACAAGGGGTGAAAGAGGAACGGTTGGGGTGGCGGGTACTTCGGTTACAGGGGTATGTACAGTAGTAGTGTGGGGTGGGGAGTCGACGAGGATAGTTTCTTCGGCCATAGATCTTTCAGGAATTAGGCGTGGTTCCTTGGCCTGTTGGGATGACTGAGCACTTGTGGGTACGCGAATAGATTCACCTGGTTTTGATAGTAGTCGTACTCGTCGGGGGTCATACTGCGGTAACGGCTTCCTCTGCAAATATCTTAAGGCTTCGGTGGATCCCATTGATTTGACGAGTTCTCTGAAGCCTCTAATGTAAACTTCTTTGAAACCGCCTGAGACAAGTTTGTGTTCTATAAGTGCTTGGCTCTCTTCCTCTGTTAACTTCTTACGCGCCCAAACTTTCTCCATGGTATGGTACAACTTTTTAATGGCCAAGGTGTATGCCGCCGCTTCAAATGTTTCGTCTTCGTGCGTACTAGTGTCACCTTGGGTGTCGGTTTGTTGTCCTTGTTCATCTGTCTGTACATGTTCTTGGGAGTCATGAGTGCCTTGGCTGGCTTCATCATCGCCCTCAACTTCATCTGTCTCTGTTCTTTCCCCATCCGAGCTGGATACTACTTGTCCTTGTGGTTGATCTCGGGGCATGGTTGGGTACCTTGGACGTTCATATTCCTGAGAGAAAATCTGGCCTTCTGAAAACTGAAATTCATTGGAGAAAGCATCTTGCATTTCAAAATCAAAGGTTGTATCCAATGGCTCTGCTTCCAGGTTGGGTATCGGAAAGGAAAAAGCTTTCGCACTAATAGTGGTGGGAACTTCTGCGGGAGTGGTGGTAGGTTCAGGCTGATGTTGCCTGTGAGGTAACTGCACTGGTAGTGCCTGCTGTAACGACATGTCGTGATAACCGTATGCGAATGGGTTGTACAGGAGTAGGGGCTTCTGTAGGAGAATGCTATGGAGAGGGTTGTGGTGAGGGTGATTCTGGGACCTGTAGGCATGGGATAGTACCTCTCATGCGCTTTCCTACTCTTCCTTTGTTGGCCTTCCTAGCTTTCTTTGTTGTTCCCTTGAATGCTTTCAGCTCCTCGCTTGTCATTGCATGCTCGATAGGTAAGTCGTATGCCAAACACATATACGCGATGCGCGTGAGAGCGCAACATCCATTGATTAACTTCTTTCTTTCCCATCTATGTTGTGCTAAGTATAACTGATCAATTATCCAGCTAGCCAGATCAACTGTTTGTGGTCCAATACATGCTAAATATAGCCCAAACCATATATGTTTGTGGGGCATGGTGAATCTATCCTAAGCTAGAAATGCAAAATGCTGCATGCATATCCTTAATGGTTTCGATAGCTCAAGTGTGATAGCAGAAATATCTTCCCACTTAGTAACATCCCCACGTTTCATAGGCTCTCGGATTAGCCTTTCTCGCTCTGTTGGAGTGTGGGTTCCATGTATCTTAATAGTAGCTCTAATCAAATCTTTAGACAGATAAAACCTCTTATATGGCGGATCATTTACCAAAGATGGCAAAATGAATGTTCCTGGCAAATCTTTGTTCTCTGAAGCTATCAAAGTGGTTACCAAGTAGAAGCATCGGTAGAAATCGGGTTTAGGCAAAGGATTACTGAAATATTCTATAAAGCCTGCTCTTGCCCAAACATGCGTTAAGTCTTCTGTGTTCTGTAGTCCTTCGAACTCTCTTGAGAAAAATTGGTACTTGCTCCATGTACAGTGATCAAATGCCAAATTGGCCTCGAAGATAAAGTCTACGTCTGCCAACAGTCCTGCTAGCCCTTGAAACCAATGAGAGTTGCGATGAATCTTCTCAGTATATCCCCTAGGAGGATTGTCGATTGGCATGGGTCCTGGAAATCCTTGGAATTCCGGTGGTTGAGCCGTAGGATGTGGTTCCGCGAGTAGTTCTCCAATATTTGCCATGGGTGCACTGGGGCCAGCTTGAGATGGTCCTTCTGCGTGCATGATGAGTGATGCGAGTGCGTAGTAGATTTGCTACAAAAGATTAACACATTAGTATGGAAATTAATCATGATCCCATTAAAGTGAGACTGCAATCCCTTTCCATAACCGATGTGTAACCCGTGTAGCCAAGTGTCATGATATGGTTTATGGAATGATTTCTTGCAAACTAATGCAGGTCTCTAGACACCTACATGCTTCCGATGATGCATACATTTATTGATGAGGTGTTATTACAGGTGATGTTGGGTTATAGTGTGTGGATTTATACAAGGTTCAGTCGTGAGTGAGTTATTACGAGGATGGTGTTTAGTCGGGGTGGGAGTAATGTTAGATAAGGGGGTCGGAGAAGACGTTTGGATACGTTTTTGTATCCACTTTCTAAGAGTTCGTGAGCGGGTGATAGTTTTCTGTTGAGGGACAAAAGATGAGAGCGGATGTGATGGTATTGAGGGGTGAAGAGATTTCTGAGGGGTATATATTGCATGGCTTGAGGGTTGAGCTATAATACACTACTTGGGTACCCAAATCTGCGTGGGTGTGGGTCGATTTGTAAGGTACTTCTTGGCGATCCAAATTTGTCGATTGTTCGTACTCGTAGAATAAGTTTTAGAAGACGTTGGATACTGCCTCTGATTTGTCTTTAACTTCTTCTTATCCTTGTCTGCATTGTTGACTTCTAGTGGTGTTCTCTATCCTTTTGGCACCCATATTTGTCTCGTGCCTCTTGTTCTGTGATACGGATACTGTTGCTTTCTTTGTGTCGTCTGATATTGTCGTCGGTCTGGGTTCCTTCGTCGTGGTTGACTCCTTTGTGGTTGGGGTTGAGAGGTCGGATGGACACTCTGCTTTGGAAAAGAAGGGAGGTCCAACACTTGCGAAACCTGCCCATTAGGAGGTGAGGCATTCTGTATCTTTAATCTAGGCCAGTCCGCAGTAAGTATGGAAGGATGGGCACTGCAGGGTGTTTTGCCCATGTGGACGTTGATGAAGTCCACCTGACCGCTGATCGTCCCCATTTGTCCGCTAATTGTGCCCATTTGGCTGCTAATGGTCCCCATTTGTCCAAGCGGTTGGGCCGTTGCCCCTTCTAGTTTGCAGGAAGCCCAAGGGAAAATCTCCTGACGTCCTTCTGATTGACAACTATCCGTCGCCAAGCCCGAGTGGGTTGGTGTAGACGTAACGTGACTCATCTGACCAAAGATCTTCCGGTCCTCCTTCACATGCATTTCATAGGGTCTAGGGATGCGTACTTCAGGCGGAGGGTTGTTAGGGAAGTCAAGTGGTATCACTCGCTTCTGATCTAAGGTTCCAATTTGTAAGGAGCCTTGTCTAAGATTTAGGTCCACTGAGTGATCGTATAGCCAATCTTGGCCAAGGATTAGGGGTTCTATCAGGTCATCGTCATGGCACACTAGTAGCTTTGCTATCATAGTCACATCGTGTATGAGGATAGGAAGGTCCACCTCACCCATGCAACGGGTTTCCATGCCTCCTAGCCCTATGAGGTATGCCTCAATTGGCCGCATTTCTATTCCTGAGTCCTTATAGTGTGACCATCTAATCATGCTAGTCACAGCACCTGAGTCAATTAAAGCCCTGAGCTCTTGGCGAGGGTCGCCGTGCTCTAGCCTGACTGTAATGAATGGTCTCCTGTCCACTATGCTAGGATAAGTGGTTGACTTTACTTGACACATGGCCATGGGGTATCTGGATGTTGTTTCTCGAGGGTTATAATGTTCTCTCCCTAGTCCTTGTCTTCTTAACTTCATGCGCTTAATTTGTTCTATAGCTTCTGTCTGAGCTTCAACTCGTATTCTACTTTCTTCCTCCTTACGCTTCTTTGCCAATGTGAGTCGTCTAAGCATATCCTCAGTAAGAGGTTCCTGGTATAACCTGACTCTACAGCCACTAATGTAATTAGGAATTATGTCTCCTTCTAATGTGGCTAATTGTACTGCTCCACTTGTCAAGAGTCTATTAATGATCATAGATCCATAACCTCGCTTTTCTAACTTCCGTCTGTGCTGTTTCAACGTATATACTAGGACTAAATCTCCTTCTTTCATGCCTTTATCTTTCACATGCGCATCAAAATATGCTTTCTGTCGCTTCTTAGCTGCGTATATTCCTCCTGCTGCTTTCAGCCTGGTTTCTCCTAATCGTTCCAAGTCCATTATTCTTGTTGATAATTCATGGCCAGTCCATTGATGTTCTTGTGCAACCTTAAGGGTCGGTATCAAGAAGTCCAAAGGAAGCACAACATTCTGACCAAAAACCATCTGAAAGGGAGTTGCATTGAGTACGGTCTTGTAGGCCACTCGATATGCCCAAATAGCGTGGTGTAACTGTTTGTCCCAATCTGGACCTTTGTTATTTACGAGTTTCGTCAGTATGTTACAAAGGATCTTGTTAGTGCTTTCAGCCTGACCATTGGCCTGAGGATGATATGGTGCGGATTTCTTGTGAATCACCATAAAATCCTATAACAAATATTCAATGACTTGGTTTAGAAAGTGAGTTCCTCGATCGCTCACTAACTGTATAGGCAATCCATATCTTGTAAAGACATTTTCAAATAAGAATTTTGCAGTCGTGTGTGCATCATTCTTTTTTGTGGCTTTTGCCTCTACCCATTTGGTAAGATAATCTGCGGCAACAATAATGTATTCCGCATGTGTACCTTTTGCAAGGGGGTTAATGGATCCTACAAAGTCTATACCCCACTTAGAAAATGCACGTCCTCCCATCATGGGTTTCAATGGCATTTCATCTCTGCGAGTAGGAAATTGAGTTCTTTGGCACACATCACATCTCTTGACATAGGTATGAGCATCCATGTGAAGAGTGGGCCACCATAATCTTGCAAAGAGGATGGCTTTGATTATCCTATCGGGTCCAAAATGACCTCCTGCAACACCTTGGTGTGTAGTTTCTAATACGCTCAAGTAATCGCTTTCATGAACACATTGTCTTAGATATCCATCTCGTCCTCGTTTGTTAGTCTTGAGCTTCTTGCTCTAGACTTTGTTGTCGTGCTAAGGTCATTCCTTGAGGGAATGTTTTCGTCCTCAACTACGTCACTAAGGGTTCACTCCATTCTGGTGTGAGAGACACATGATATAATGTAGCATGTTCTACTGGTGGTCTTTCACAACAAACAGGGCATTCTTTACACAACTTGTAGACATCTGCTTCCATCGAAGGCCAATATACTCCTAGTCTATGCAAAGTCTGCAATGTACGATGTTTTGAGTGATGTTGCTTCAATGCACCTACATTTGCTAATTGCAACCAATTTGCATGTTCCGATTCATCTACACAACAAACAAGAATCTTTTGATTATCCTGTTTATATATGCTTCCTGCTATGATTTGATATCTCTGAGACTTGGTAATCTCTCCTTCCTTGATCTTTATCCTAGGATTCTTGGGTCCATATGTGAGAATAGGGACTATCGGCTTAGCCCATTCTGGTGCTATCTCAAGGTTAAACAAATATGCGTCGGGTAATTCGTCCGCTATTCCTTCAGGAGCTTCTCCTGAGGTTAGTCTTGAAACGTGGTCAGCTCTAAGATGTGTTTTTCCTTTCCTCACAACTACTTCAAAGTCATACTCCATGAGTAATAGAAACCAACATATTAATCTTCTCGTATTACATGGCTTATTGACTAAGTACAATAGGGCTTGATGATCTGTAAAGAACTTGAACTTGTTTGCCAACAAATAATGCCTGAATTTCTTTACTGCGTAGATCATTCCTAATCCTTCTCGTTCCGTAGTGGTATAATTTCTTTCTGCTACGTTCAACTGTCTGCTCGCGTAAGCTATGGGGAGATCTTCTTTACCTTCACTCGTGGGTTGTGCTAACACACATCCTATGGCATAGTTGGATGCATCCACATGTACATGGAATGGTTTACTCCAATCTGGGGTTGTCAATATAGGTGCTGAGCACAAATGTTTAAGTTCATTGAATGAATTCTCACACTCATCTGTCCATTCAAACTTGGTCAAAAGAGAGTACAATGGCTTGGCTATGATTGCATACATGTGTATGAACCGTCTGTAATAACCACAATGACCCATAAATGCCTGTACTTCTTTTACGTTATTTGGTCTAGGTAATTCTGCAATTACTTTTACTTTTTCTTCATCTATCGAAATTACATTCTTTGACACAATGTGTCCTAGAATTTTGCCTTGTCTGACCATGAAAACACATTTTTCTGGGTTCAAACAAACCTGATATTCTTGTCTTAATACTTGTCTTAATTCTGGGATATGTGTTTGTCTCACATTTGAATGTGCACATAAGTCATCAACATAAACTTCCAAATTCTTGCGTAAGAATTCCTTAAAAACATGACACATGAGTCACTGGAAAGTGGCGGGTGCATTTGTTAAGCCAAAAGGCATCACACGAAATGCAAATATGCCCCATTCTATGGCAAAAGCCATCTTGTGTTGATCTTCTGGAGCAATGGCTACTTGATTATAGCCTGAGAATCCATCAAGAAAGCTGTAAACTTCCTTGCCCGTGACTCTTTCCAATATATGTTCCGTGATAGGAAGAGGATAACTGTCTCTAATCGTGGCAGCATTAACTTTTTTAAGGTTAATACACACACGCAATTTTCCATTCTTCTTGGGCACAACCACAATGGGGGATACCCATTCGGTATGCTCAATTTTGTATATGAATCTATCAAACGATCTATTTCTTCTTTAATCTTCGCAGCGTAGTTATCACTGTACGTGTATGGTTTCTGTTTCATAGGTTTTGCATCCGGAGTCATAAGGATTCTATGAGAACATATATCCGGATCTACTCCTTTCAAATCTTTGTAACTCCAAGCAAAAACGTCTCTATATTCCCGCAATAGGGCAACTAATTCTTCTTCTTCTTCAGTCGTCAAATCCTGCCCTATGTAGGTACATTTTTCTTCCACCCTTCTATGGCCACTATGATTTTTTTGGTTTTCTCTCGGTTATCATATACTTCTCCAATGTCAGCTTTTCTGTTAGGCATTCGTACCATGATTTGTCTATCTTCTATTTCATATTTCTTGAAGTTCTCCGGAACCTCAAACAAAGATTCTTCTTCTTCTGACATTGTTTCCTTCTTCTTTCTTTTCTTTCCTTCACTTTTGGCAGTCACTTGTGTGGCTAACCTCACCTCATTTGTAATTTCTTCATGTTTCTGAGGATGAGTTTCTACTTCGTAGATATTCTTCCTCTGACGCAAAAGGAGGGTCCATAATAATTGACTCTAAATCGAAGTCACTTGCATCCTCAAATGCATCAGTGTTAGGTTCACATTCTTCAATAATAGAATCACACATGATTGGCTCTATTGTGAAAACTGAGATGTCATAGCCATCTTTGACACAGTGGGGTGTCCATTGCTCTTCATTGATGGCTACATCCATGGTTGCTAGGATTTCTACCCAACCATGGGGTTCAAATTCTTCATCTGGAAATACTACTGGTGCGTAAGCTGGGTCTTGAAGAGTTTGTGGATGTTGTTCTGCGCCTAAGGTCCTAGATTCTATTCGTTCTTCCTCTTGTTTTGCTACTTTACACATCCATAAATGAGTGTCCTCGTGCAACCAAGAGGGGTCCGACTCTAATCAGTGTACTAATTCTGTTTCTACTGGTGTCTTATGGATGGTATTCCATTGTTGGGGATATGTCTCGATGAGAATAGTCTTTAAGATTGACTTTAGTAGTCACTCCTAAATGTTGCAAGTACAAAGAATTAGTTCCCCAATCTTGTACAATTTGCAACTGACGCATGATTGGTCGTCCTAATATCATCTCATAAGCATGATTTTTTGCAAAATCACAAATGGCAAAAGTATGCTCAAACTCTACACCATAAGTGGTGAGAGATATGCCTTCTAGTAAGCCTAATGGCTTTTCTATATGTCCATCACCCATTTGTAGCTTCATCCTGGTGGATCTTAATGCTGGCTTATCCCAACATTTCCATAAAGCGGTGGTAGCAATGGCTACTCTGGCTCCTGAATCTAAGATGGCTTTCGTGGTGTAGCCCTGATGGGTTATTGGAAGATAAGTGTTACCTTCCTCTCCTTCGCTTACATGTCTGATCTTTTCTACACGTACTTCTGGTACCTTCTTGTGTGTTCCTATCTGTGAGGGAGCAATAGCAAGCTCAGGGAATTGATTTGCTACATGTTTCCATAGTTCTGGTTTTACCTTTAATAATTCCTCTAGAGTGAGACTACATTGTACTTTGGTGTTCTTGATCACTTCCGTGTTTCTAGGGATCACTGATTCTTCATTCCTCACTAGTATAGTGGGTGCTCTCATGCTAATAGATTTGTCTTCCCAAGGTCCTGTGAACTGAGGTAATTCCTACAAAGAATTGGATTCAAAATCTGTGTGTTCACTCAGTTGCTCCTCCTCTACATCATCATAAATAGAGGGAATGTCTTGGGGAAATTGTTCCTGCAAGTCGTCTATTTCTTGAATAGGAGGATGAGTTCCTTGTTCTTTTCTCCACTTCTCTTCTTGGATTTCTCTCAGAAATTCATGTGAATATCTATGTATGGAAGACAGGTTGTCTTGATTCTCTGTGTTGGGTACTTGAGACAGGGATGGTGCATTCCTTTCCTGTGTCTCTGAGGTGATAGGGTTCCTATGCTGATCCTTTTTCCCCTTGCTTTCTATCAAGTATTCTAGCCTCTCCATCAGTCCTTGAAAGTGCAATTCCGGTTTTGCCATGTTATTCCAATTAAGATATCTAGAGGCTTCGAACATAGCTTGTGCTAATTCTACCATCTTCATGCAAAGTTTAGTTCTCTCAATTTCTAGATCAGCTCGAGGGCAGTTTTTACTCATTTCAGTTATTTGAGGTCCTTCTTTTGATCTTGATTGATATGCATGAAACATCATGTCTAGGTTTTCCGGTATGGGTTCTGCTAGAACTGATCCTGATCTTTGAGCTAGGTTCTTTTGATTCAATTCCTGAAGTCAATTCTAGGATTTTGGCTCTAGATTCCTTGAGACTGCCTTCCAACTCAGTTATCTTTTTACTCCACTTTCTCTTGATTCTTTCTCTGGAATCTTTCCAAGATTTAGTCTTTTTACTACTAGACTCTCCAACCTCACTAGTTCCAACTATTTTCTCCTGATTAAGCTGTTGATTCTATAAGAGCGCCTGGGCTCTAGTTATAGCTTGGATAGGCACGTATGTAGGGTTGGATCCATCTGCATTGTTTATAATACATATCACGTTGATCGGTGTCACATTTGACACATTAGCTGGGTTCTTCGGACAATCTTTGATTATGTGCTCTTTGCCACAGTCGGCACAAAAGCCTTGTATGTTATAATATTGAGATTGTCCTGCTATTGGAGGATGTGGACAATCCTTTATGAAATGATCTCCTTGGCACCCAAAGCATGGTCCTCTAGGGCCCTATGGTCTTTGTTGTCTCAATTGGGGCCGTGGATAGTCGGGCTCCCAACTCGGTTCCACTAGTGGACTATCATATTGATATGTCTCCACATGTTTTGGTGACTCTGAGTAGTATGCGGGTGGACTATCTACATGAGTAGAGTCAAAACTGTTAGAGTTCGGATCACTGTCAGTGATTAGGGGTGAAACGGGAACTAAAGCTCTATTGAGGTTCTCTTCTGCAGTAGCGTATTTCACTGAGATGACATTAGCTGGCAGGGGTGGCTGCTGAGCTAAAACAGGTTGCAGTCTCTGTTGAGCCTGATAAGGATAGTTCTGAGGAGGCCTATAGTAATGAGGTTGAGCATTGTACTGACCTTGATACCTACCTGGTTGTGGGTATGCTTGCGGGTAGTTCTGTCTCACTGCTTGTTTGTTGTATGGACAGTCTTGAGCCGTGTGATTCGTGTATCTTCTCTCAATTGTACAGTATTGGCCACTAGGGTTGGCTTCGGGTTGTGTTGCATTGGGACACACATTTTCCAAATGATTTCGACCACAGGTGTAACAACGTACGTTAGTTGTTAACTTAGGCATCTGTTTACTAGAAACTCCTAGTTTCTGGGCCACTTTTCTGCTAGGTCCTCTATCGAGCTAGACAATTTTGTGGATGCTAGAGATGAACAGTCTGAGTCCTTATAGACCTTTGAGAGTTCCAACTCATCTCCTAAGTTGTCCTCAATGTCTATGCAGATTCTTACACACTGCTCTAGCGTCCTGGGTTCCTTCAAGTATACATAGGAGCGTAGTTTAGAGCTCAACAAGCCATCTAAAAACAATGACACTTGTTTGGCTTGTGAGGGTAGCTCTTGCATTGGACATCTTTCAACATATTGCCTAAACCTACGTCCTGCGAGTCTAACTGTTTCCTGAGGAGTCTGTTTGAAACTATGAATCAACGAAGACGTGTCATGTCTGATTCCACTTTTAGAGAATTCAGTGATGAACGACTCTAAAAAGTGATGGATGTCTCTAAATTGCCTTTGTTGCAATGGTTGGAACCAAGTTAAAGTTGTATTCTTTAACGTTACTCCGAATGCGTTATATTGCGTGAACATGTCTTCTACTTGCTCTGCTCGTAACACTTGCTTAAATTCCGCAACATGGTCATAGGGATCTCCTGTCCCATCAAAATAGTTTTTCATGGACTTTACTAACTGAGTGGGTCTCAATATTCTTGCGTGTTCACGTGGTCTAGGTAGAGGAAAATCATCTCTACCACCTGGTATTCTTTGTCTATCCACTCTATCGGTGTCTATGGTGGTTCTATCTTTCCCTATGGGATGATTGAAGCTTACTTCCGATGTCTCTTTGTTCTTCTCCCTTTGATTAATGTGGGCTGAAGATGTTCCTGCCCCTTGTTGGCTCCCGTTTACGTTTGTTCGAGATGGAGGGAATACCAACTCACCTCTCCATGTATAGGTGTTTCTTGCGTGGTCTGGTACTACAAACACTCTTTCTGAAGTTTCATCAAGGAATACCAGCTTTCCAGGTGTATCCGGGTCCTTGAACTCGTAGATTATGATGGAGCCTACCTCTCTAGGTTGTTCCGTTCTATACCTCCAAAATGCTTCGTCAGTTTCTTTATTCACAAACAACTCTATGCTTCTGTTGCCTTGAGGGGTCCAATCTGGAACTAGTACTCGTGTCAGTAGACATTTCCCTCTAGGTGTCCTAGGTTCTTCTAATGGTTCTTTTCCTTGGGATTTAGCTTCCGTCTCTAATTGAATTATGCCAAACTCATTCATATGATTTGGCTGAGTACTTATGATGTACATCGTTCCTTCTTTGTCTATGTATGCATCTCTTTCGAATTTCACCACTGGACGTTCCAATCCAATGGGTTGATCCAGGTTGTGCATTTGCACCACTTGTCTTCTCAAACCATCCTCATAGATGCGAGCACCTAAGCAGTTGGTTCGGAGAAATTCTAATTGAGTTCTATAGGGTGCTTCAGGTTTTTCTAAATATGCTACATTTGACCCTCCTTCTGGTCTTTCTGTGCTAAATGCCATTTCTGATTCACTCGTATCTGAGCTCTCGTAGGGGTAATTACTATTCAATTGCTGAGACCACGATCGTGCAGTAGTGCCTACACTTGCTTCTGATGATCTAAGGCTTAGGTACAGTGCTCCAGTGCATCAGGAAGGCTGCAAAAAGGTAAAATTTCACTTTCTATCAGAGATCTGCCGAGTGTGTCAGACCATCGCGATGGTCTGCCAAGTTCGGCATTTTTGGTAAGCGACCACACCACGAGGTAGGCGACATACGTGCATACACGGATCCACAAATGCATTTGCAAAATCATCATTTTGGTGGACCATCACGATTGGCTCAGAACATCACGATTGTGTCACACCATCGCGATTGGCTCAAGCCATCGTGACGGCTCGGCCAGACCATCGCGACGGTCTCGCACCATCGCGACGGCTCACTTGAGCCACCGTGACGGTTCACTTGGACCATCATGACGATCCCGTCGACCCCACGCCATCGCAATTGGCTCATGCCATCGTGCCGACGCTGCCACGTGGCAAGCTAGACCATCACGATTGCTCGCTAGTTACGCCATCGCGACGATACCCCCAAACCATCACGACGATACCCCCAAACCATCGCGACGACTCAAACTCAGACCATCGCGCTTGGCTCATGCCATCGCGCGCGTGACCATCGCGCCCGTGACCATTGCGACGGTTCACTTGGACCATCGTGACGGTTTGCGTTCACCGTTGACTGACGCCATCACGACGGTTCATTTTTGGGCCATCGAGATCGTTCATTTCAGACCATCGCGATTGTTCACTTTCACGCCATCGCGATAGTTTGCAATTTCGGACCATCGCGATTGTGCCACGCCATCACGACGGTTCACCTGGACTATCGCGACGGTCCCAAACCATCGCGATTATCTCAAACCATCGCAATTGTCCACCCCAAACACCAATTTTAGGGTTTGATTTTTTTACCAATTTTGGGGCTATTTTTGGCAAGTTTTTGGGTGATTAGACTCATAGGAGACCCCTTAGCTCGTATTTGGAGAAAAACCTGTTTGTCAATTTTTACCCCCAGGGCCTGAATGGTCATATCTTTTTCATCTGAAGTCCGTTTTTTGAGCCTTATAGCTCGTTAGAAAGCTCTTGATGTTGATTTTTAGATAAGCTAATTTGAGGTTGACATAGTTGGGACTAGAAAGCCAAGGGGCAATATTGAAATTTTTGGGCAAAAGGGAAGGAACTTTAAGGGTGTATATACTCAAGTGCTTGATCATCCATTCGTGAAATTGGTCTAATATTGGATTTTTTTAGGTCTAGCAAGGACAATCAAGGGCAAACAAAGCAAAGCAATAAAGGACGCAGGGCTTGGGAAGCACGCCTTCTTGGGCAACAAGGCAACCAACAAAGCTCACTCAAGGTTGGAAGATTACTCAACCCCCTCAGTCAATTATTAGCTTAAGCTAAACGATTAGCATTCTGGATTAACGACGCTAGGAATGCATCAAGTTCAAGAGATTTAATTTTTCAAGTTTAAGACTAAGGATAAAGGTGTGTGAGACGAAAACCTGAAGGGAAAGAACTTAAGTCTGACGAAACGAGAACTCAAAGTACCACGGAGTCGATTCCTGATGCATACATCAAGACAAGAATCTAAAGAGTACTGCAAGAAAACTCAAAAACACAATAGCACATGCAAGCACAAAAGCTCTCTCTCACTCTCTCGCATGCACAAATGAGGCGAAATGAGGAGAATGGGTGGATATGGTGAATTTTCTGATTTTTTTGGAGTTGAAGATGATGATGTGGTGATGAAAATGGAGTGTGGGGGAGGTGAAAAACACTAAAAACTAAGTAAAAAAACAACAAAAACTGAAATTTTTACCTTCCAGCGCCACTTCTTGCTATACTCTTACCATCACACATTCGTCCTAGACTTGATCCCCGGCAATGGCGCCAAATTTGGTGTTGCTCTAGCACAATGGTGAGAACCACGTTAAGAAGCTTCACCTTCTTAATGTCAATCCGCGGAAGAGATAGGAGTGATATGAAGATCGTGAACATGAGATGAAGTGAGAGTGAAGGTGAGAAGCATAGAGATGCACACACACATACACACACACAATGAAGAGACAAGCAAGACACAATGGAAGGTGAGAAATCAACTCTATTACTCAAGAACACTCTTACAAGATCAAAATAGCTCTAGGTCTTCTCTACTCACACAAGCTAAGCTCAAAAATGAGCTCTCTAGCTCTTTTTATAGATTCTAGACTAGTTTTGACCGGTTTCACATCTAGTGACCGGCATAATTAAAAAATAGGTCCTAGATGCTATTTGAAAGGGTAAAAATAACCAAAATTGGTATGCTCATTCTACCTAAGCTCCTCAAGCTCGAGGACTCCTCGGCTTGCACAAAATGGAGCTATGAATTACAAAAAGGGGTTTTTCTATTTACATATGGAACAAAAGTGATGAAAATCACTGTTGGAGGTTTTGAAAAGTATTTATAAAACATAATTCTTTGAAAAATGATTCGACTGACTCCCTGATCTATCTTTACATGCTTCCACGTCTTCTATGCCTCTGGCTGCTGCCAACAAGCATTCAATGGAAATCTACAACTAATGTGCACAATTTTCAAGTCATTTGGTTCATTAGTGTCAGAGAGATTCAATATTTTTAGTCTCAAGGTCATTCTTTGCACATCCCTCAAAAATTAGGATGACACCAGTTCCGTATAAAGATGATTGCTCCTTCTAATAGTTGCTATAAATTAGGGATTTTATGCATTACAACAAGCCAACCCTATGTTTGACACCCCCTTAAGAGGATTTTTTCCAATTGTTATTGTGCTGGCTGACTCAGTGTTTGAAGTCATAACTTTCATCCATTTTTAGAAGGTTTTTGTGAGCTAGTCGATGTGCATGTTATCTGTTTTGCATCAACTTGTTCTTATTGATGTTCCAAAGTATTTATTGGGTTTTATTGCATTCACCACAAGCCTACAAGGACTACTTTACATACCCAAAGAGCTAGGGATGGTCCTATGCTAGTTTGCTGGACCAACTTCACCACTTGACAACTTTACTCTCCATGCCTCTCCAAGCTTCTCCCACTTTTCTTTCAGTGGTATCAGAGCAACTTCATGATGAGAGATGGCTTTCCCTCAATGATTGAGAAGATTGATAGAAACAATTATGGTTCTTGGTAAATCAGAATGGAGGCTTATTTGCAAGGAAGAAATCTATATGGGATTGTATCAACTAATGAAGCAATACCTATTCCAAGATCCAAAGGAGGACCTCCTCAAGAGGAAACAGATCGGCTCACACTTTTGTGTGCAAGGGATGCTCAAACAAGGTCATACATACTCAAATCTATCTCTAATGTTCTATTACCAGATATTAGAGGATGCAAGACATCTCCACAGACTTGGGATGCCCTAGAGACTTTCTTTTCTACTAGTACAAAGGCAAGGAAGAGCCATCTTTGGAATGAGTTCAACCAAATGAAGAAGACACCTACAAACCATCACATAGTTTTTTACAAAGGTCAAGGAAGTTACTGATCAATTGGCATCCATTGGAGAGCTGTGAAGAAGAAACCATCATGAGGCAGATTCTCAATGGGATTAGAGGTTTTTTACATAGTTTTTTACAAAGGTCAAGGAGGTTACTGATCAATTGGCATCCATTGGAGAGCTGATTGAAGAAGAAACCATCATGAGGCAGATTCTCAATGTGACAAGCAACGACAATCTTTCACCATAGCCTATGATCTCATCATGGATGTGCAAACTCCAGACCTCAACATCTTTCTTGGACAACTCATCAATCAAGAGATCGAAAATAGTATAAAGGAAGGTAACTCCTATCATGGTAATTCAGCTAGTGCTCTTTATGTAGATAAGAAGGACAAGAAGTTGAAAGGCAAGAAGAAGGAAGAAGATGAAGAGTGGACTTCCCAAGACATCTTTGTAGGCAAGAAGAAGTGAAAATGGAAGAAGAAACGACCAAATCATGACAAGACCAAAGGCCAGAATGTTCAACCTTGTGCCAATATGTGATAAGAACAACCACACATCTCATAATTGCTAGTTCAATGGGAAGACCCAAAAAGAAGTGAAAGAGGTGGATATGGAAGCAATTGAGGCAGAGGTGGACACAATTTCAACAATAACAATAGAGGCCATAATAGAAGGGACTATAACAATTATTTTGAAGATCAACAATTATTTTGAAGATCATTGCTTTTGGTGAGTCTAAGACAGAAGGAAGGTAAAGAATATGGTCATTTATTGTACATAGATTTAGGATGTTCAAATCATGTTGCAGGCAACATAGCTCTCTTGTATGATTTGGAAAGTCCAAAGCATAGACATGAAGTTCAAATAGGGGATGACACAAAACATATTGTGGACAAGATTGGTAATGCCAAAACTTCCAATGGCAGGACAAATATTCTGAGCAAGGTACTCTATGTTCCCACTATTACATAAAACCTAATAAGTGTAGGCCAAATAGTTGAGAAAGGTTTGCAAGTTAGCTTCACCCAACATGGAGCTTTTGTGGAAGATCCATGTCAATGCTTCAAGAAGATAGCTAGATGTGAGAAGCATGGTAGGCTCTTTACTTTTGAAGTAGGAGAAACAAAAAACATAGTTCTATTCAACTTTGTGTCTCAAACCCTAAGTGAGCTCGAAGTGTGGCATAACAAAAAACATAGGAGAAGCACGATAGGCTCTTTTCTTTTGAAGTAGGAGAAAAAAAAACATAGCTCTATTCAACTTCTCAAACCCTAAGTAAGATTGAAGTGTGGCATAAGAGTCTAGCTCATGTGAATGAAAGAACCTTGAAAGATATATGCAGGGATCAAAGTTTTCTTGGATTGCCAAACATATCAAAGCAACACATGATCAAAAGATGTGATGCATGTCAGATTGAGAAGGCACAAAGACAACCATTCAATCGCAAAGGCTACATCCACAACAACTTATTGGAATTAGTACATACAGATGTATGGGGGCCAAGCCAAGAACTTTCATTGGCAAGATCAAGGTATTACGTCTCATTTATTGATGACCATAGTAGATGGAATATTTTGTATTTTATTAAAGAGTAAGAATGAAGTGTTTGATTGCTTCAAAAAGTATCTAGCACATGTGGAGAACCATACAGGTAGATCACTCAAGAAGCTCAGATCTGATGGAGGGGGAGAATACTTCTCCCAAGATTTGATGAGATCTTGCAAGATAAAGGTATCAAAAGGGAAGTGACTACTAAGTACTCTTCTCAACTAAATGGAATTGGAGAGAGAAGAAACAAGACATTAGTTGGATCAGCCAAAACGATGCTTGAAGAGAAGAGGTTGCCATATTATCTATGGGCAGAGGCTATTTCAATTGCCGTGTACCTTTTCAATAGACCAAAATTCAAATCACTTCAAGTTATGACTCCTTATGAAGCATGGTATGGAAGAAAACCTAGTCTTGGACATTGCAAGGTGTTTGGTTATTTAGCTTATGTTCATGTACCATCACAAATAAGAGGTAAGCTAGATGAAAGGGCAACAAAGGTAGTGTTTATTGGGTATGAATCAACTCAGATGGGTTATAGGTTCTATAATCCTTCAACCAAGTAATTTACTACAAGTAGAGATGTTGTGTTTGAAGAACACATGTCTTGGTATGATGAAGATAAACATAAGGTAACTCTACCATATGATCTTGATTTTGATTTTCATCAATTAGGAAGCAAGCATGATACACATGTCCAAGATCCAAGACATGATATAGATGATGATCAAGATGAAAAGGAAAAGGATTACAAGATATGGAAGTCAAGAGGCAAAACAAAGATGCAAGAGTGCGGAGAATGCTCCAAGCAAGCACCTAGAAGGTCAACAAGGGAGAAAAGACAACGAGAAAGGTATAGATATGATTCCACATTTGTTATAAAGCATTCAATCTATGCAAAGCACTGAATTTCATAGGAACCCTCAACCTATGAAGAGGCAAATGGAAGCCCTTATTGGGAAAAGGCCATGAAAGAAGAAATAGATGCTTTGAAGGAGATGGACGCTTGAGATTTGGTTCCAATGTAAGAAAATCAAAATGTAATTGATTACATATGGGTATATAAAGTTAAAAGAAACTCAGATGGATCATTTTGCAGGTACAAGGCAAGATTAGTTGCCAAAGGATGCTCACAAACTCATGGTATAGACTATGAGGAAACAACATTCTCACTAGTTACAAAGATGACTACAATCAGAACATTCATCAGTGTAGTTGCTCCAAGAAATTGGAGACTCCTCCAACTTGATGAGAAAAATGCATTCTTAAATGGTTGGACAAGTGAAGAGGTAATCATGTCACAACCTCCAAGTTTTGAAAACCCTAATCATACATCTTATGTTTCCAGACTTAAGAAAGCATTGTATAAATTGAAACAAGCTCCTAGAGCTTGGAATTATAGGTTAGTTATATACCTTCAAGATCAAGGGTTCAAACCTAGCAATTGAGATCCTTCTCTATTCATCAAAAGGGGTCAAAATGGTTGGAAATTAGGTAGGCCCATAACTAATACCACAGGTCCAAGGTTCCATCGGTCCAGGATCTACAACATAAATTTCAGCAATCTTCCAATATTGACAAAACATGAACATACCACATTTAATCATACAAATGATGAGACAAAGATAGAGAAAGATTAGACAACATGTGTAAAGTGTTACGTAAGCCATTGCTTACTCACACTATCATATTTACAAATGTCAATTTACAATGTGGGAGCAAAACTCTCAACCAATCTATGTGAACAAAAATAGATGGAAGAGTGTATGTACAAATGTAACAAACATATTCAGATGTATGGACAGAAATCTGAATATATATGAGATCTGTGACCTAATAGGTTTTAGAAGAGTGAATATGAGTGACACAAGGAGGAAGGATCAGTCTAAAACTGATAATCAACAAACCCTCATCTGAACTTAGGCTATGGAAGAACTTAAGTCAGATATGTGTGTGAAAGATCACATACTTAGAAAAGTAGCAAAGAATTCTAACAAGTTTGCTATCAGAAATCCTCAAACTCATATGAACATACCTTCTCGAACACCTCATCCAAATATGCATAAAGCATACAAGTACTGATTCTCTTGTACCTATGCCGAATAGGATTCCTCCTGATATGGATGCCACTGCCTCCATAAAATCCAAGTAGTACCTGTGTGCATAAAGAGAACATGTACCTGAATTCTTAACATAAGATGCAAATCTTATGTTAACCACCATCCAATGTCTTTGAAGTAACCCGAAATCTTCATGTAGAAGACAATCTTCAAATACATCATATGGATGGCCGATCCACACCACCAAGCTATTGCGGGGTAAATCCTCTCCATAAGCAAGAGTGTGAGCACACTCTTCTTCTCCAAGAAGAACTCCATAGCCACTCCTCAACATGCTCCTAGAGTGCACCATGGCTGCCCCATGTGTGCTAGAGCACCACCTCTACTGAGGGACCAAAAACTCACATTTCCAATTGGTGTAGGATGTCCTAGAAGTGACCCAAACACTTCTTTATATAGCCTTGAGTGTCGCATGTGAAAAACTCACTAAAAAGTGCTTTATTTTGATCTCATCGCTTTTTAAATTGCTTTTGTTTTATTTTTAAGTGGGTTTGCTTTATTTTTAAAGTTGCTTTTAGCGAACTTTAAAAATAACTTCTTGACCTGCTTTTTCACACTTTTGACTACCTGATGAATGATTTGACAACATTTTTATGATCCTTATGCTGAGAACTATCATTTGAGTTCAAAACCCTAAATTAGTAGAAAATTAGGGTTAGGATTTTCTCCGATCTCTGATGATTGAATGTCATGTACCATTGGAAATCTCTCTTCAAGCTCTACAAGATAGGCTCATAAAAGTTTTACCCATTTTTGTGCCAAAAATGACTAAGTACCAAAATTAGGGTTTTTGCCCTAAATGGATTTTGGACTGATGTGACATTGTTTTCCAACAAAAATGAGGTTACCTATCTAAGTGTATATGTAGATGATATTATGATGATATGTGATGATCTGAATGGCATTCAAAGGATCAAGAGACACATGCAAGAGGAGTTCAAAATCAGTGAGTTAGGTGAGCTCACATATTTCTTAGGTATGCAAGTGATTTATATAGATGAAGGGATGTATCTAACTCAAACAGGATACATTCAAGACCTACTTCTCAAGTTCAAAATGGAGAACAAAGAGCTTGTAGGCACACCTTTAGAATTGAACCATAAACTAAGTGTTTATGAAGGTGTGTAGATTGATCATCCTAACGGGTATCAAAGATTAGTTGGTATCTTGATATATGCTACTCACACAAGACCATGCATATCATATACTGTAGGAGTTCTTAGTTAGTTCATGCACTCACCTAGAAGGCCACACATGGATGTTGCAAAGAGAGTACTCAAGTATCTCAAACGGACATTTAATGAAGGTATCTACTAAACCTTACTCTTGAAATTTGGATATCAAAATCTATTCAGATACAGATTGGGCAGAAGCAAAGGATGATAGAAGGAGTACCTCTGGTTACTTAGCATTTGCAGGTTCAAAATTGGTGTCATGCAGTTTGAAGAAGCAACCAACAGTTGCTTTATCTTAAACTGAAGTAGATTATAGAGGTCTAACTATTGCAACTCAAGAAGCAATATGGCTCAAGGAGTTGTACTCTGATTTAGTACTTGTAAGTTCCAAACCTCACTTACTTGGACATAATGTAAGTTCCATGCATTTGGCTGCAAATCCAATTTTTCATGCAAGAACAAAGCACATAGAAGTTCATTACCACTTTGTAAGATAGAAGCTTATGGAAAAGGAAATTGACATTCCATTTGTTCCTACTGAGAAGCACATAGCAGACATGATGACAAAGGAACTTGATGGGATAAAGCTTTGTAGATTCAAAACTATGGAAGGTATTCAACCTATCAGAGAGTGAACACTCAAGAATACTTTAGCTTGAGGGGGAGCTCTTGGAACAACAAGCTTGCATTATGCTTGAGGATGATATGTTCTACATCAAATCCATCATTTGAATTATGCCACATATACTCCTTGAAGAGTTTTATTTGCATTCATTTATTGTATTGAGAGATTAATCACATATGATCACTTTATTTTGTAAGGTTCAAGGTATTTAACTTTGTAAAAGGAAAGAGCAAAAAGCCTAAAAGCCACAAGTTAGAAGTGGTTGGGATTGATTATCAATCAATCAATCAAAAAGTAGATATGACTTCAACTTTCTCTTTTCCTAGATTATAGGAAAAGGTTCCAATCAATCTAAACTAACAAACCCACCTATTTCAAATTCAAATCCATGAAGAAAAGGTGTGGTTATAACCTCAAGAGTCTATATAAAGACTACAAAACACTTTTACATTAAGAAGATTTTTTTATTTGAAGCAATACATATACTCTTTGATCATTGCTTGGTGTCATTTCTATTCTCTGCTCCTTCGTCAAACTCAGTCAATCTCTACATCACTTCAAATCTATTTTTTAAGCATTCATGGGAAATTTACAACTGTCTAGTTTATGTGTACAAATTATCAAGTCATCTCGGGGTCATTCTTTGCACATCCCTTAAAAATATGAATGACACTAGTTCAATATTAAGGTGATTGCTCCTTCTCTAGTAGTTATAAATTATGGATTTTATGCATTATAGAAAGAAAACCTGATGTATGAAACTCCCTTAAGAGAAGTTGTTCCAATTGTTACTATGCTAGGTGCTCTTAGTGTTTGAAGTCACAACTTACATCCATTTTTAGAAGGTTTTTGTGAGCTAGTCAAGGTGCAAATTATATGTTTTGCATCAACTTGTCCTTGTTGATGTTCCAAAGTACCTATTGGGTTTTATTGCATTAACCACAATCCTAAAGGTACTACTTTACATATCCAAAGAGGTAGGGATGGTCCTATGCTGGTTCTCTTAACCAACTTCACCACTTGACAACTCTACTCTCCAAGCCTCTCAAAGCTTCACCAACTGTTCCTTCAGTATGTACTCTCTAGGTTTGTTGGGGTCTTATCATAGTAGTAGTACTCACAATAAGATTTATCATAGCTCTGATTGATGTACTCTGTAATATTGGAAGGACTTATGGGTACCATGGCTCTCTTGGGGTTATCTTGAGATTGTATGTATTTTATTGCGACCACATTGTGAGGATGTGGTGGCTATTGTCCTAGTATTGGTTGTGGGTATCCTGACAGATCATATGGCCTTTGAACTAGTGGGCACCCTTGGTATTGAGGATGTCTATAAGCCTCTCTGGCCTAGTCTCTTAGGTGATAGGCATAGGGTCTATATGAGTATGATTGAGATGGCCTAGCCTATTGCCTATCATAAGGACAATTTTTTCTAGTGTGGTTCATGTATCTCTGTTTCCTTGTATTGGCAGTATACCAAAAAGGTAGTGCTCATTGAGGAGATGTCCTCCCTTTAGAAAAACATGGGTTGGATGGTCTCCTCGACATTATGAACATCTCCGTAGCATAGGGTCCCTCAATTGTTGGAGCTGATTGAATTTGCAATCCAATTTTCTTTGCTACTAGCTCAACTAACTCTTCCAATGTTGGTGGATGGGAAGATGGCACTAGAGGAATCTTCAGACCTAGCTGATAGTTGAGGAATCATCAAATCATTCACTAGGTTATCTTAGATGTCAATACATTCTTTCAAGCAAGCATCTAGAGACTAGTCTTTTCACATACATTAACATTCTACATCCTTCATTTGTTAACCCATCCATAATTAATGAAATCATTTTTGGCTATGTAGCTCATTTAGTTTTTTAACATCTCTCCACGAATTGCTTGAATCTCATAGCCGCAAGTCTCGTCAACTCGTGAATCGCCTATTTAAAGCTATGGATAAGAGATGAAAGGTTGTGTCTCACTCCTCTTCATCCAATAATTGATCTACGGTGGTCAATACATTCTTATTCAATGGGTAGAACCAAGCAAAGGTAGCTCCTACCAAGGTCGACTCAAAGGGTTCATATTGAACATAGAATTTCTCCACATCTTCTAACCTTAGAACTTGTTTGGAGTAGGCCCTACGATTGTGTGAATCACTAGACCCATCATAATGATTCTTCATACACTTTTCTACCTGCAAGCATCTCAATCTTCTACACATGTCAGAAGGTCAAGGCACCTACTAAGCATCAGGATGGATGACTTGCTCTTGACCTCCTTGAGATCTTCGAGGAAAATGAGGCCTGTTAGGAGATCCTCTTGCAATGGTCAGATTAGGCTTAGTCATAGTGGTTGGAAGGTTGAACTGCACATGCGGCCTATACTGGACATGTTCCAATTGAACTGTCCCAAATTAGGGTTTTTTTTTATTTCCATGACCTCCAACCATTTGGTCTGATGAGGGTGCTTGTTTCCTATGGGGAAAGTTTGGGAATACCATGTACTTATATTTCAATTTCTGCTTATCTTATAAGTCCCTTTATATTTGCTTAAAGTGGTCCAGATATGTTATTCTTGTGGGATCCTTTGGATCTTGTAGTTCATATATGCTTGAAGGGTTTGCACCATTTCCCAATAGAGTAGTGCTTGCTTGCATTACCCTACCAATCCCCTATACTAGGTTTATCTCTACGTCGTCATCATCCTAAGGTATACAATCTCCTTTCAAGATATTGCTCACTATAGGCTTCCCCTTAGGTGTTGTTATTGGCGTTTGTTATGTGGGGGTTATCCTCAATGATCCCCATATCATTGGTTCTATTTGGTTGATTCGTGATCATATACAAGCTTCCATGTTTGTCCATGTATAATTTGAGGAGGGACTTGAGATGAGGAAAATTAGTGAGGATCTTTCTCCTTTAGTTCAATGCTTGTGCTTCCCTTTTATCACTTTCTACATCCTTTTATTGAGCTTTGACTATTTTGATTGATGATTTTTAGGCTTACTTTAGAGATTCCTCCAACATATCCATGTTCCAGAGAATCATAGATATAATTTAGATTATAAATCTTGAAAGTGCATTTTTCTTGGATATGGAAGAGATGAATAGTTCAAATATAACTCATGGGATCTTGACCTCGGATGCAAATGCTTTCAAACAAAGAGTGTGCACCTATAATGGTGTCTATAAAAATAATTAAAGTAGGAAACAGAAAAATCATTGGCTATAAGATACGTACACTAGATTAATCATACTACAAACGGAGTCCCAACTATTGTGCTAGTCCCCAAAAAGAATGGAAAGATGAGGGTATGCATTGATTTGAAGAAGTTAAATGTAGCCACCATTACAGATAGTTACCCTCTATCAATCACAAAAAATGTATTCAAATGGGTAGTAGGTAGGAAATATATAACTTCCTTGATGGGCTCTATATGTAAAATTAAGTGTTTGTTGCCTTTAAAGATCAACATAATACATCCTTTGCTATGGAGTGGGGCATATATGCCTTTAGAGTTATGCAATTTGGCTTAACCAATTTTCTTGGAATGTTCCAATGATTAATGTCATGTATTCAAGTAATTATTGAGGAAGAGCATCAAAGTGTATGCAAAAAAACTTTGCACTTAGTTTCAAAGAGAGCATCACATCCCAAAATTTCAAGGAATATTTGATAAATTTCCATAATATAGGATGTGATTTAAACTATAGCAAGGTTTGTTCATGATGCAACAAGGCAAGATCCTGGGGAACATTGTTGCAAAGAATGGAATGGGACAAATTTGATCCTAGATTTCCCATGTCTTAAGAATGTAAAGGAAGTGCATGCACTCATGGGCCATTATGAATATTATAGATGGTTCATACATATATATGGAATATAAAAAAAGCACTATATGGACTATTGAATGGCTTTGAAAGTACTAAAGATTGTGAGAGGGCATTCAATGAATATGAAGAAACAATTGAGCTTAATGCCTATACTCAAGGTGCTAGTTTGTAATAATCCATTCCACATCCATTTGGATGCATCAAAATTTTTAGAGGTATTCTCATATAATCAGCTAATGAAGGGAAATTGGATTTAACCATAGCATATGCTAGCGACCAATGGAATAGTGCTAAGAGAAACTACTCTACCATTGAATAAGAAGGTTTAGGGATGATGTATGATGCTTAAGAAGCAAATGAAGGAGGATAATTCTAGGAGGTTCATATATGAGGGCATCCCTCCAATCCAACCACTCAACACCTGATTGATATCTACAACTTCCATACATCAATCAACCTATTCAACCAAAAAAATGTAGGTTGAATGTAATTTTATTCTCATTGTTTCAATACTTGTGTCAACCGGACATACCCCAAATTCACGCAATTCAGCAACACTCCAATGGTATCAACAACACTTAAAGATTTGCAGACCTAAGAAGCCAAGCCATCATGATACCATTCAATAGGAACTTTTCTCTCAAACCCCATGTAGTACCTTACAACTAAAGTACGCATCAATAGGTGGCCACATCCAATGTCCTTGCACCTAGACACATGGCTTTTGACATCCACTTAGTGGTGCATATCTTGAGTGATAACAAGTTTCAACTGCATGTATAATAGGAATACTCTAGTAATTGTAGTATTTTCTTTGTTTTTTTGTTTCTCCCTAATCCCCTGAAACTTTACAACTAGATATATAATTGTATACATTGCAAAATACCAAAAAGGGAGTGTATATATATATATATATATATATATATATATATATATATATATATATATATATATATATATATATATATATATATATATATATATATATATATATATATATATATATATATATATATATATATGTGTGTGTGTGTGTGTGTGTGTGTGTGTGTGTGTCTGTGTGTGTGTGTGTATGTATGTGTATATATATATATATATATATATATATATATATATATATATATATATATATATATATATATATATATATATATATATATATATATATATATATATATATATATATATATATATATATATATATATATATATAGTGTATGTGTGTGTGTTTATACCAAAACAATTGATTGGGATTTGGCACTTGAAAGGACTTGAAGAAGTAGAAATTTGATGATGGAAGTGTTGAAGTTTGGTCCAACTAACTAGCGTAGGACCTGCCTTCTTGCTATTGGAAATTTTAAGAAACCTTATAATCCGAAAATTGATGCATGAAAACACCCTATGTGCTTTAAAATATCATTAAGAAAAGATTGGCTCAAAACAAATTACTTGCACATGAGTAAGTACAAGGAGAACTTGCTATTTTGGTTGAATCCTCCAACCTCTAATGCTCAATGCTTCTAGCCTGATTTGAATTGTCTTAAATCCTCTGAGCAATGCTTTACTCAATTGTAACCTTAAGATCAGAAAATGGTCATCGTAATATTTCAAGAGTATGCAGAGAATGATGCCGAGAACTTGAATGACCTATTTCTCACAATCTACTAAGTCAAACGATGCACAACTTTTTAGACATAAAATAGCCACTAATACCTTTAGAATTTGCTCTTATTTATAACCATTATACTTTTTAGGAGTGAGAACCAGTCTATGCAAGTAATCAAACTTTAGAGAAGAAGGTGTAGAGAAACATAAAATGGACAAGTAATGAATCAAAACTATTTGACTTATCATCTCTCTTTGTACAAGTGTTTAGAGTGTTTATATACACTTCTAAATGCTTCCTTATGAGCAACCATGACCCTTTATTTTGAATAAAAATCTCTATTCCACGTGGGATTGATTTAGGTGTGATGAACTCTCTTCCTATAATCTAGGAAAGTGAGGAATCAATTGAAGTCTGATTGAGAATATTTAGAAATGATGTCAACCACCAAAATATTGGCTTTTGGCTTCTCCTAGACCCTTTATGTATCTTCTAAGAATTATGATGCAAGATATTGTAATCAACTAATGATTATACAAAATTTATAAGAGAAAACACATTGTTTTCCACAAGTCTAAGGTTACTCCAAGTAGTGATCTAGATTTTGATCTTTGAGAAAAATTATTTTCCAAGCATGTTGAGATCTTGTTGATTTAACAAATCTCCCTCAAGCTAAACATGCTTGAGTCTTCAATCGTTGATGGTTTGAATTCGTGCAATAGCTTTGAACCTGTAAAGTTTAGCTCCATCAAGAGCTTTAGTCATCATATCTGCAACTTGTTTCTATGTTGAAACAAATGAAACATCAATTTTCTTTGCAAAAAACTTCTTCCTAATGAAATGATAATGAACCTCTATATTTTTAGTTCTTGCATGATATACAAGATTAGTCGCTAAATGCATAGAACTTATGATGTCTCCAAATATGTGAGGTTTGGAACTCACAAGTCCCAATTTTGCATATAACTCCTTTAACCATATAGCTTCTTGAGTTGTTGTGGTCAATCCTCTATCTTCAGCTTTAGTTGACGATAATGTGACTATAGGTTGCTTCTTCGAATTCCAAGACACAAGCTTAGATCCAACAAATGCTAAAAACCTTATGTACTTCTCCTATCATCTTGGGATCTTACCCAATCTGCATCTGAGTATAGCTTGAGATCCAAATCTAGTGTATAAGAGTACAATATACCTTCATTGATAGTACCCTTTGAGAATTTGTACACTCTTAACTGCATCCATATGTGGCTTCCTTTGAGAGTGCATGAACTGACTTAGCACCCCAACCAAATATGAAATATCTACCCTTTTATGTATAGCATAGATTATTCTACCTATAGGACTTTGGTAATCTTTCACATCTTCAATCTATTCACCTTCATGGAAATTAATTTTGTGATTCATTTCCTTATTTGTTCTAGATGGATTTGCATTATCCATCTTGAATTTATTAAGTAGATCTTGGATATACCTTCTTTGTGTCAAGTACATCCCTTGATCTATGTAGATTACTTGCATCCCTAAGAAGAATGTATGTTCTCTAAGATCACTGATCATAAAATCCTTTTGCATGTGCTTCTTGATTTTTTCTATCCCATTCACATCACCACTTGTCATGATTATGTCATCCACATAGACACATAAATAGATAACGTCCTCATAAACTCTTTTGATGAACAATGAAGGATCTGTATTGCTTGATTTGAACCCTTGATCTTGTAAGTAGGTCACCAATCTATATTTCCAAGCTCTAGGAGCTCGTTTTAAACCATACATAGCTTTGTTAAGTTTACATATATCAGTAGGACAATTAGAGTTTTCAAACCTTGGATGTTGTGACATGTATACCTCTTCACTAACCCACCCATTGAGAAAAGCATTCTTTGCATCAAGTTGAAGTAGCTTCCAATTCCTTACAACCGCAACACTAAGGAAGGTCTTGATGGTGGTCATCTTGGCAATTGGTGAGAAGGTTTTCTCATAGTATAAGCCCTCCGTTTGAGCACATTCTTTAGCAACCAACCTATCTTTGTACCCACAAATTGATCCATCTGAATTCATTTTCAATTTATAGAACCATATGCTACCTATTACCTTTTGATTGGTTTGCATTGGAGCTAACTCCCATGTGTCCATTTCCTTTAGAGCTTCTATTTCTTCCTTCATGGATTTCTCCCAATTAGGGTTTCCTTTGGCTTCTTCATATGTTGAGGGTTCCTCTGAAATCAATTCTTTGGCCAAATAGATGGAGTTCTTGGTTACAAAAGTAGAGTCATAACCATACCTTTCTGATTGTTTTCTTCCCCTTGTTGATCTTCTAGGAGTGTGTTTGGGGCATTCTCCACATTCTTGCATCTTGGCCTCTCCTCTTGATTTCCAAAGCTTGTGCTATCTTTCCTTCTCATCATGTTCATATTTTGATTCACTTCTAGAGTTTTGCAGTTGTGTATCATGCTTACTACCTAATGGATGAAAATCTGAATCAAGATCATAGGGTAAATTTACCTTCTATTTATCCTCTTCATACCATGAACTATGTTCTTCAAATACAACATCTCTACTTGTGATGAATTGCTTTGTGGTTGGATTTTAAAACCTATAGCCCATTTGAGTTGAATCATATCAATGAACTCAGCCTTGGTTTCCTTTTCATCCAATTTCCCTCTTATTTGTGAAGGTACATGTACATATGCTGAACAACCAAAAACTTTAGAATGACCTGGGCTTGGTTTTCCACCATTCCAAGCTTCCTAAGGAGTCATACTTTGAAGTGATTTGGATGGGATTCTAATCACAAGATAGACCACAATACATATGGCTTTTGCCCAAAGATAATGTGGTAATTCTTGTCTTCAAGTAGAGTCCTTGCTTATCCAAGTAGGTTTTTGTTCCTCCTTTATGCAATACCATTTAGTTGAGGAGAGTACCTAGTGGTGAATTCCCTTTTGATGCCCTTTTCTTAAAAATAATCATCAAACTCTTTGGAGAAGTATTCTCTCCCTCCATAAAATTTGAGTTTCTTTAATGATCTACTTGTATGATTTTGCACATGTGCAAGCTACTTCTTGAAGCATTCTTGATAAAGTATAGAACTGTACATCTACTTTGATCATCAACAAAAGATACATAGTACCTTGAGCTTGCCAATGAATTGTCTTGACTTGATCCCCACACATTAGTGTGTAATAAATCTAAGGGATTGTTCTGAATGTAGCCTTTGTGGTTAAAAGGTTGTATTTGTGATTTTTGGATTTGACAAGCATCACACCTATTGATCATGTGTTGCTTTGAGATGTTTGACAACCATAAAAAACTTTTATCTCTACATAAATGCTTCAAGGTTCTTCTATTCACATAAGCAAGTCTCTTATGCCACGCTTCTAGCTCACTTAGGGTTTGAGACCCAAAGTTGAACAAAGCTATATTCTTAGTTTCTCTGACTTCAATGTGAAAAGTCTACCATGCTTCTCACCTCTAGCTATCTTCTTGAAGATTTGACATGGATCTTCCACATAAGCTCCATATTGGATGAACCTAACTTGTAAGCCTTTTTCAACTATTTGACCTACACTTATTAGGTTTTTGGTAATAGTGGGTACATAGAGAACCTTAGTCAGAATGTTTGTCCTACCATTGAGAGCTTTGAAATTGCCAATCCCTTCCACATTATGTTTGGTATCATCCCCTATTTGTACTTTGTGCATATGCTTGAGATTCTCCAAGTCTTATAGAAGAGCAACATTGCCTATAACATGATTTGAACAACCAGATTCTATGTAGAAAAAATGCTCATCTTCTTTACCTTCTTTGTGGCTCAAGCTCATTAGGATTAATGAAACTTCATGTGATTGATCCTTTGAGTAGTTGTTATAGTCCCTTTTGTTGTGGTTTCTATTGTTATTGATGTAGTTTTGTCCACCTCTACCTCTTGTGTTGCCAAATCCACTTCTACCTCCTCCTTTCTATGTTTGTCCATTGAACCAACAATTTCAAGTGTTGTGGTTGGTCTTGTTAAAGATGTCATAAGGTTGACTTCTTGTCCTTTTGTTTTGTCATGCTTTTCTCCTTTCTTGTTCCCGTTCCACTTGCTCTTGCCTACATAGCTGGCTTGGGAGATTTGTTCTTCATCATTCTCCTTTTTCTTTCCTTTATTATTCTTGTCCTTCTTATCTTCATAAAGAGCACTTGTAGCATTACCTTGATAATATTTACCTTCCTTCAAGTTGTTGTTGGCCTCTTGATTAAAGAGTTTTCCAAGAAATATGTTGAATTCCGGTGTCTACATGTCCATGATCTAATAAAAACCTAGAGATCATGTCACTTTTTCAAGGAAAGGTTTTATTGGTAGAAGACAATAGATATTTAACATAAAGTCAAGCATTCTAGTAAAATATGAATTCCTAATCTTACATGTTGAATGTGTGATATAAGAATGCTTGATTTGTTTTAAATGGACTCTAGTTTTTTTTTATACATAGATGCAAAAAAACTCCAAGTGTTTCTACTTCAATAGGTTCCATCCCAAAAAGTAGAAGAACCACGACTCTTTGTAGCCCAAAATATTAGCAAATGAAGGGGAAATTGGAAGGGAAAATATGTGATCAATCAATTAATCTTTCAAGCAAACACTGATATCATGGGCAACAATCAATAATTTTCTAAATGCTAGTAAAAAAAAAAAAGTTCATACAGAAGCTGAGGTTGTATGAAAAGTTGTAGGAATACACCACTTCTTGGTGCTACTAATCTACATGATTGATTATGAGATATGTGTTCAAGTGATGAACACAATCCACTTTCCAAATAAAGTAACTCCATCACCGATGGCCCAAGCAAGTAGACTTTGATGGAACTTAGAAGACCATCACCTTCTCTCATGAATCGATCAAATCACATTGGAGATGGAAAAAATAAAGAACTATGGACTTTAAGGATGAGGATCACAATCCAAAGCACAAAAATTCTACAAAACTAAAGAGAGAAGAAATTCAACTGGTATTTTGAGCGATACATCAAGATTTTTGTTTTTCACTAATGAATAGATACACTCTAGCATAGAATTTAAGTGTTCAACTCTTATCTCATGCCAAACAGAAGGTGGGAAACCAAATCAATTTGAAATCCTATGTGTAAGAGAGGTTAATGGAATTAACAAATCAATAGAGGCATAATGATTTTCCTAATGGGGGTTCAACACTAACAATATTAATTTATCATGTGTTAATTGTGTGGAAATATCTACAAGAAGACCCATTACCTAAAGTCATGACCAAATTCATGAATTCCTTGATGATCCCAAGAGTTTAAAGAATTCTTGGAGAATCTACACTAGATTCAAGTTCATCACCTCACATGCGAGGGTCTAAAAGAGTAAGAGATGAGAAAATGTGACTCCCACCAAAGAAGAGATTACATCAAGTTCATAGAATGACATTCACACAACCTACACCTATTTAAACTAAAGATATACAGGCAAAAATATTGGATGCTAGAAAACACATGCATGTATGAAATAAATATTCATCTCCAAGGGCACTAATATTTGCAAGCACAATTAGGTTCAAAAAGCAATATTGAAGTAAAATGAATCTTAGAATTGTCCCAATGTTTGAAAGAGCAAGATAATCTAGATGAAACATCCTCCTACTCAAGAACTGGGGATGAACATGACAAGGAACCACCTAAAAATTCCACCATGATTATTGGACTTGACGATGATGGAAAATGGCCTGAAGTAGACTGAATTCCCATCTTGCTAGACCCAACAAATGAACCTATGGGTGAACCCATTGTCACAACACCAATGGTCATTTCATCAACCTATTGTAGTGCTTCGACACCTATTGTAGTGCTTCGACACCTATTGTAGTGCTTCCATTTATGTTCAAGTTAATTACATGACATCAAAGTTAATCAAAATTCTAGCGCACACCTATTGTAGTGCTTCCATTTCTGTTCAAGTTAATTACATGACATCAAAGTTAATAGTGTCTTTTTATACTAATAACTACATTATCCCATCATGTATGCCAGAGAACACTCCATTTATTCTTGTGATTACTCTGTTGTAACAAAGCTTGAACACATTGGTCATCCCAATGTTGCAACCTTGAATGTCACTTAAGTTCAAACAACTATTCTATATTTTGATTCAAGTGCAACAAGGGTTAGAATAAATATAGAGGATTGAAAAATATTGATAGTGCTTTAAAAGGGGAAAATGCACAAATCATGAAGATATGTTGCTTATTTGGAGGTTAACTCTAAAGCACTAATGATGGAAACTAAGACACTAAGAGATAGAAATGAAGAATTAATGCGAAATCTACTCTCTCACCAACCAGTTGACACACCCATCACTCAAGATGCCAATTTAAATTCTTTAAGGTCATAAAGAGAAGATTTAAAGGAAAATTTGAACAATGTTGAGCTAATTTGGAGGTCATAAATGAGGAATATGCACAAGAGAAGTTAGAGCTTCAAGGAAAATCAATAAGTTAGATGGAGATTACACAAAAAACTCCATAGATCATGCAAATTAGATGAAATAAATGGTAGTTGACAAAATAAAAGAGCAAGAGGAATTGAAACAATTCAAGAAAAGGTTATTAAACATGATAAACTAACTTAGAAAATAGGAGCATAATTGCAAGATCACGAAAAGGAACTCATCAAAGAACCATCTCTTGCAAGGTTAAAGACCCATAGGAGGAAGCAGCAAGGAATACCATAACATTCCCAAGAAATATCATAACATTACCAACTTGTTGGTCAAGATGACAAATAAAATTTTGGACATGATTCATATAGCTTTTTATTTAGCACTTGCCCCAAGTCAAGCCACTTTAAAGGGTACTTTATTAACTTCTCCTTACTTTTTCAAGGTGTACTTTCTTACAAATTTGTACTTAAAAATGTTCGAAGAACCATGTTTCATTGGAATTTTTTGAGAAACAGTCACAAAGATCTTAAAAGATAACTTGTAATTGATGCTCTACTAGTGGCTTTTAAAATCCAACTTTTTTGCTTCAAGTTCTATGGCACTGTTGATATATTTAAGTAGTGATGTGTGTGAACACTCTAGGACCATCGGGGTACTTTTTTCCCTCTTTAGGAGGTTTTTTTCCCCCCCGCTTGTATATACGTCTATTGCCCTAATGGGCTACTTATCTTTGTACATTCTAGTGGTAATACATTCAGTGTTGTGTGTTGTGCCCCAAGCTTCTTCTTCTTCCTTGTGCTATTCACGTGCTTCCGCAGACATCTAACTCCTACAATTGGTATCAGATCAGGTCACCGCTTCATCTAGGGCGTTGTCGACACCTCTCCGGTTGCAGTCTCAAAATCGCACGAATTTTGGTGAGCATACTCAGCATGTTTTCGAGATCAAAACAGCTTCGCTATGTGGTGCCAAAATCGCGATATGAGCTCGTTACGGCCTTCCAATGCACTATTGCAGTGCTTGTGCAGGCTATTTTGTCTTTTTGTACCAAAGGTATATATCAGTTTTGGTTCACCAGTTTAAGCATCTCGAAGTCTACTACATGTTTAGCAGAATTCGTGTGGGTAGTTCTGCTCAACTTTTTGAGATATAGTCAATTTTTTGTATCAAGGTATTTTAGTCATTGCCTATGGCTGAAAGCAATGATGTATTCCGTATGTTGGCTGTTGAGGATAAGTTGGATGGTAACAACTACACGTTGTGGGCTTATATGATGCGACATGTATTTGTTGCAAAAGGACTATGGAACATTGTGCAGGGTGTTGAAAAACATCCTATCACACTTGCAACTATTACAACTGTAGGGTACTGAAGCTGATGCAGAAGGTGTCGAAGATGATGGTATTTTGCATATTCCTGTTCATGCTATAGTTTCTGCTACACCTACTGCAGAGAAAATTTATTGGGATGGTAGAGATGCCCAGGCACATGCATTGATAGCTTTGTCTGTCAAACATGCCATTATCCCTCACATTCGCTCTTGCAAAACAACTAAGGATGCTTGGGATACACTAACCACATTGTACCAAGCTAGGAATGAGGCTCTTGTTGCTTACCTCTAAAAACAGTTGGAGAGTGAGCACATGAATGAAGGTGATTCTATGAACAGTTTTTTAACAAAGATCAAAGACTTGAAGGAACAATTGATTTTTGCTGATGAGGTTATACCAGATAGCTCATTTGTGCAGACCATTCTAAATGGTCTTCCTGATTCATATCAGAGTTTTGCGTCTACTCTTCGGTTGATGATGAAAGGAAATCCAAATGCCTTGTCTTTTGAGGAGTTAGTCTCTGTTTTATTGCAGGAGGATCAATCTAGGCAAAACAGGTCCATTATGCGTGTTGCAGATCAAGATTTCTTGGCTGGTCAGAAGGGCAAAGGAAAATGGAGCTCTTCAATTAGTAAGCAGAAATCTGCTAATTCTACACAATCGAAGAGGGAAGACAAAGATGAAAAGAAATCAGAAAAGCAAAAATTGTTTTGCAAGTACTATAAAGGAAATGATCATATCATAAAGAACTGTCCAAAAGTGGCTACTAAAGAGGCAAAGAAGAAAGAGGTTGGAATGGTTGTTGTAGAGGCCTCTACACCAAAAACAAAGTATACTAATCTTGTGCACGAAGAAGAATGGGCCTTTACTACTGTTTGTAGTTTTGACCCATCTTCTCATGAGCAGTGCATGTCTTCAGTAGACTCAGATGTTTGGTACTTTGAGAGTGGGGCGACCAAACATACTACCTCGTAGTGCAATTTCTTTCTTCACTCGAGCCTGACCCTATAGGGAATACTGTTACATGTGCCAACAACTCCTCTTATCTTGTTATGGGAGTTGGTAAGATCATTTTGACTACTACTGATGGTAGTTCTTTCACTTTGTCAGATGCTTTATTTGTGCCAGGGATCAAGAAGAACCTGTTATCAGTTTCTACATTAGCCAAGATTAGCTTGGTTGTGAAATTTGTTGATGATAGGTGTACAGTTCATGATCTATCAAATGGCAATGTGATTATTGCCTCTGGCATTTTATGTCGTGGGTTGTATAAGCTCATAGACTATGAAAGGCCTGTGAATGATTCGGCATGTGCAGTACATGATTCTTAGGCTATGTTAGATGCAAAGCTTTGGCATGCACGCTTTGGTCATCTCAATTTTGCTAGTTTGCTACGCCTACAGAAATCTGAAATGGTGTCCTCTTTGCCCAAACTAGAGGCACTTTGAAAACATGTTTGTGAAGGCTGTATTTTGGGCAAAATGTAGCATTCCTCATTTCCAAAAGATGGTTCAGTTCGGGCTACTCAGAACTTGTAGCTTGTACATAGTGATGTCTGTGATCCTATGCAGCACCTTCTTTTGGAAATTATCTTTACTTCGTGACTTTCATTGATGATTTTTCCAAGAATGCATGGGTATATCCATTGAAGGAAAAGTCTGAAGTGTTCATGTGCTTCAAACAGTTTTTGGTTTTGGCTGAAAATCTATCAGCATGTAAAATGTGCACCCTCTGTTCTGATTCGGGGGGGGGGGGGGGGGGGGGGGGGGGGGGATATATGCCATCTGATTTTAATGCATTTTTGGCTGAACATGGGCTAAAAAACTAGTGTACAGTGCCATATACACCTCAAAAAAATGGAGTTGCTGAACGAAAGAATAGGTCACTCATGGAGATGGTGAGGTGTATGGTCAAGAGTTAAGCTTTACGTCATAGTTTTTGGCTTGAGGTTGTCATGTGTGCAACATATGTACTTAATAGGTGTCCCACTAAAGTGCTACAGTCTATCACTCCATATGAGGCTTGGCAAGACTGCAAGCCATCTATTGCTCATTGGTGTGTTTTTGGTTGTTTGGCATATGCATTATTGCAGGAACACCATTGCAAAAAATTGGATGATAAAGAAGTAAAATGTATTTTTGTTGGGTATAGTTCTGAAAGTAAAGGCTATCATCTGTATCATCCATAGACTAAACGCATTCTGGTTAGCCATGATGTTGTTTTTGTGGAAGATGCTATTCATCCATTGCTTTCATGTACGTACGAAGGAGACATCTGTTAGCTGCAAAGACATGTATGATACTTTGCTGCCTCTTTTTACAGGTGGACAGTCTAGTGCTGCTCCTAATGCGACAACTTCTCAACCTTTGCAGGTTTCATGTGATGATGTAGATCATTCCATTTCTGATGCAGATTTGCATGATGCACTTGTTGATGAGAGAGCTGATATTGAGCAAGAAAAAACTATGCCAAAATGGCTGGTGCAGACTTTGCGTGATAGCAAATTAGATGTACCTCTATCATATTGTACTCGATCACGCTCTCATAGTGCCTCTTTTGCATCAGATTGCTATGCTATGGCTGCATCTAGCCTCTATGATGAGACTGAGCCTGTTTTGTTTGATGAAGCATAGAATTCAGAAAATTGGATGGCTGCTATGCAATCTGAATATGATGCAATAATGAAGAATGGTACTTGGTCTTTATGTGACTTGCCTCCTAGCAAGAAGGCCATTGGCACTAAGTGGGTATACAAGCTGAAGCGTAAACCTAATGGTACAGTTGACAGGTATAAGGTTAGGCTTGATGCAAAGGGTTATGCATAGGAAAGAGACATTGATTTTGATAACACCTTTGCACCTACATGCCGTATGACTACTGTTCGGAGCATCTGTGCACTTGCAGCTCATCATGGTTGGAATGTACATCAGTTGGACATTAAAACTGCATTTTTGAATGGTGACTTGCATGATGGTGTATGTTTTTCAGCCTCAGGGCTTTGTGCAGAAAGTGCATGAAAACCAGGTGTGCAGGTTAAAGAAGGCATTATATGGTTTAAAGAAAGCACTATGTGCTTGGCATGAGAAGATACATGCCTATCTGATTGCACATGGTTTTGAGAACAGTCCAGCTAGAAGCGCCTTATATGTTAAGCATGCTAATGATGTACTTCTAATCATTGTGTTTTATGTTGATGACATGCTGCTCATTTGGTCCTCATGAGAGGCATATTGCTGATTTTAAGGTTGATTTGCATGCCTCATTTGAGATGTCTGATTTGGGGCATTTGCATCATTATTTGGGCATTCAGTTTATGCATGTTGGTGGTGGAATGGTTTTGTGTCAAACAAAATATATTGACATATTAGTGGAGTGTTTTGGCCTTAAAGACTGTAAACCTATTGCCACTCCTATGGAGACAAGTTTATGATTGAGTCTTCATGATGTTGGGGATACATTTGATGTTGTTCTCTATCAGCAGGTTGTTAGGTGCCTGATTTACTTATGCATTACTCGGTCAGATATTCAGTTTGTTGTCTCATAGATGAGCAAGTTTATGCATTGCCCAGGAGTCAAGCATTGGCAGGCGGTTAAGCACATCTTTCGCTACTTGAGTGGTACTCGACCGCTTGGGTTGTTCTATCCCAAGGGGGGATCACTACCATCAGATTTGCATGCTTTTTCTGACTCTGATTGGGTTGGTTGCTATGACACTCGTGTGTCCACTAGTGGCTTTTGCTTCATGCTTGGTAGCTCATTTATATCTTGGTTGAGCAAGAAGTAGCCTATTGTGGCCACTTCCAGTTGTGAGGTTGAGTATAGGGCAGCTTTCACATCGACAGTTGAGTGTGTGTGGCTCAGATGCCTTATGGCTGATTTGGGTGTTGGTCAATCTTTTGCCACCACCATCTTCACTGACAATTAGGGCGCATTGGCAGTTGCGAGGAACCCTGTGTTCCATGCTCGCACTAAGCACATTGAGGTGCATTATCATTATGTGAGGGAGAAGTTCTTTGCTGGGGAGATCATCTTGGCATATGTGCCCACGTAGGAGAACATTGCAGATCTTTTCACGAAGGCTCTGCCTAGGGAGAAGTTTGAAGCTTTCCGCAAAGCTTTGGGCTTACTTCCTTTTGTGGAGTGATTTCCACATAGCTTGGCATTTCCTTATACATGAGTGCCAACTCCTTGTTCACTGCATCACTCCTAGGGGGATTTGTTGATATATTTAGGTAGTGATGTGTGTGAACACTCTAGGAGCGTCAGGGCACTGTTTTCCCTCTTTAGGAGGCTTTTTCGTCCTGCTTGTATATATACCTATTGACGTGATGGGCTACTTATCTTTGTACATTTTAGTGGCAATACATTCAGTATTGTGTGTTGTGCTCCAAGCGTCTTCTTCTTCCTTGAGTTGTTTGCATGCTTCCACAGACGTCTAACTCCTACACGCACTAGATGACCCTGTACACATAGAAGAATGGAAACAAAACATTTTGAAATATGTAATAACGATACATGAGAGAGATGAAAAGAGCTATCAAGGATATATGTGATGCCATCACATTGTCAATATTAAGAATGACTATATTGTTTAGGATTGTGCGTAGGAGGGAGAGAAAATTATTTATGTTAAGAATGACCAAGCATGAAGGCACCAAGACAAGTGTAGAACAGGAAGAAGAAGAAGAAGAAGAAGAAGAAGAAGAAGAAGAAGAAGAAGAAGAAGAAGAAGAAGAAGAAAAAGAAGAAGAAGAAGAAGAAGAAGAGAAAAGAAGCCACAAGAAGATATGGACCATGGCCCAACTAATGGAGGCACAATAAAAATCGATTGAAGGGGTAGTTGGCTTACGAAAAAATAATATATGGGAAGATTCTAGAATATGAAAGAAGACCGTAAGAGAACAAATCCACATGCAATGGATGTAAGAAAAACTATAAATATCAATGCAATTTCGAAAATAATGACACAAATCTATCAAGAAACAAACGAAAGGTTTGATCTCACATGAGGTGTAGATATATATTAACACCATCCAATTACCTACAAGAGGAGACGTGAAGGTTTGTTAGATGTGATAGAAACATGTGAAAGGAGCTAAATTATGGCACTATATAAGGCAATTTCATATCTTCTGTAAACACTTTTTGCTAATGTAATAACATCCAATTTTGGAGAAGTGACGTCCCATAAATTTCTTTCTTGGCATCTAATCTCCTTCTTTGTAATCTCTGATGCATGCCTATGGAGTTGAATGCATGGTATGGTAAGTTGTGTACCCCATTCTATCGTTTTTCATGTGATAGGAGTGTGAGAGTGTAGATAAGTAATTCGGAACACCTTTTTTTGTATCACTTTTACTAGAAGTGTTCAGATGCATTTGAACTACTTCCATTAGGAGCATCTTTCCCATGCCTTCAATAACATGCCATTGACCATTTTTGGACATCAAAACTAGGAGACATGTCCACTTCAGTGTCCACCTTTGTTTGGGGTTCAAATGCATGAGTGAGTGAGTGAGTGAGGGTGTGTGCTTACTTTCATTACTTACTTCGTTTTTCATTACCTGTGTTCACCATTTCGCATATACATGCGTCTATGCACCTGGCTAGGTCTACTCTCAATTTGACAATTTAAGCATGTTTTAGATGAAGCCACCACTTGATTATGTTCGTACATCTATGATTGATAGTTAGGATCATCTTGTGGGAACTAAAATAAAGGATAAAAAGATGTTTTCATTTCATATTTTTTAGATTATTTGGAAATACATGACATTTATTTCTATTTTGTGGTTAAACTTAGTAATCATAAATGAACTAGAATTTAAGTAAAAGTTATATATGCATTTATAGGTGTATTCCTTTTCCACTTAGATGTAGTTTCACAACTTCATATATCCCTCTCAATTGTGGATTTTTTGGAGTGTACACACATACATACATGTACCATTGTGTTTGGATATTGTGTACAACTTCTAGTGATTGATGATTGTCTTTATGATTGTCCTTGTGAATGTCATATTCTTTTACTTTAACGTCTACCTCGAAGTCATATTCTTTTAATAAGTATTTTTAACCTATGAATATTTTACTCAACAATCAAAACACATTTTCGGGAGAAAATATTTCTATTACTGCTGAATCAATTGACCTATAAATGTTCCATAGTGACAAGTCGTCTTGTGAATGTCTCCTATGGATTAAATGTGCCATAATCTTTGATAATCTCAATTAAAATGGCACAATAATGATCCAATTTAGATGAGGAGGAAGTGTAGATAGACTTATCTTTTAATTTTGGGATTTCTCTAATCTGGAAGGTACTCAAAGTTCACCACACTAAAGAACACGAATAAATATAGATTTTATGACATTCATCCACATACTAACATTTATATGAATCCTTTGGACTAAAATGATAAAATGATCTAGATTTTCGCTTTTAGAAATGCCTCATGAATATCATACTACCGTGGAAATAAGGGAATACAAGAAGATAATAGAAAGGTAGATTTACTTGTGCATTAAAGGGGGAGGATGAGTGTACATGCTTATGAACTAATTGAGAAGGGATGAAATTTTGTTAGATGTTTAACTAAGTAATGAAATCAATCTCATAACTGAGAAGGATTAAAAGTATCATAAGTTCTTGTGTTGCAATGGGAGAGCTCTTGGAATGTACTAGCTATTGGATCATTGGATTAAGAGTGAGCAATTTTGTCATTGGATCATTGGATTGATTTATGTGTCATTGGATCATTGGATTGATTTATTTGGGAAGAATATGAAAAATAAAGAGAAGAAATAGTCTATACAACTAAAACCTCATTTGAATTCAAAGTTACTAGTTGTAAGGAATGTTGAACTAAAATTTATGTTCTCATATACAATCCCATGTGTGGATGTCTCAAAATGTGTCATTGCAAAGAGTAGAAAGAACAGTCTTTAGCATAATATTGTTAGTCTTTAGCATAATATTGTTAGCGTTTCAGAGTACTTCAATTTGAGGAAATGGAAACTTATGTGAATGTACATGTTTTATGGTAAACATTTATTACAACTGTATGCATGTTTGGCCTCCAAAGTTAGGCCTTTTGGATTGCATAACTTTTGTCTTCAAAGCACATTTTGGCCTTATCATCCACTTAATCTTCATATTTCTTTGAACCTTATCTCTAATATGTTCCCTTATATTCTGCTCCTAACTTTGTACCTCATGAATAATCAATGAACACCGTAACAAGCATATGACCTCTAATGTTTTTTTTTTTAATATAAAGGAAGTTCGGCAATAGCCTACTCTCCCGGACTTGAATTAAATTAAGAAACAAAGGTACAATAGAAGGGGACTAGTGCCCACGGGACCTCTAATGTTATACTTCCAAGCTTCTCATACCATAAGTGTAGATTGATCGACTCCAACTACTATCCTTACATGGCAATGACATCAAATGTATGTCTTTGCATACATAGCTATAGGCTTGTTGTGGATAGAGAATACGATAGGGAGGGGGAAAGTACACAAGTACTATGTTGACATGGGGCCTCATCCCAAGTGGATCATGTAAAGCAATCATTATATATATATATATATATATGTATATATATATATATATATATATATATATATATATATATATATATATATATATATATATATATATATATATATATATATATGTGTGTGTGTGTATGTGTGTGTGTGCATTTATCAAACTAGGGGGATGGTCACATGGGGATGGTCACATCGATCTTACTGATTATATAGATTTGGGGACTAATGATGAACTTTGGAGTTAACTAGAGTCCACATATGCATTTATATTCTCCACCATTGCTTTTACATCTTTCCTTGGGGTTCAGTAGTCATAGATGTACTCACCACTTGCATTAACTATCTCTTAACTCAAGTCAACTCATGTTAACTTGCATGGATGCTTCTAGAAAGCTCTAGAGCTCTTCGAGCAAACTCTCTCCCCATGCTCATCATGGCGGGTTTAAACATAGGACCTCCTCCTTTCCATGCTTGAGATTTAGCCACTAGGCTAAGTATATAAATTGTTTTATTCCAAAAATATCTAATGTTATCATTATGTTAATGTTGTCCAAGCTACTTTATAATACCCCCCCCCCCTTTGAAGAACCTTTTCATCCTCAAAATTATCCTTTAAGATGTAACTATATAATAGCTTTTTCCCTTGAGCCCGTGGTCCAAGTTGAGATGCATGGTTGTCATCTCTTTAATTCAACTCTTTTTTATATAAGATGTTCCTACCCCAATCAAGGTTTTGTTCATCATTCCTCCACCTTCTCTTTCCTCCGAAATTCAAACAATTGTTATGTGTGCCTTACTCGCGTCTCTTGGATACTCTAATCGCCTACCATGCTTGGAGGAGCCTGTTTCCAACTTCTCAAATCCTAACTGTCCTTTCATCTTCATACTTTCTCCCCCCTAATTTTCTTCACATCATCAGAATCCATGTCCGTAGATTTAGTAGGAGTACTTCCAACGTGAAACTATCTACCCTTTACTTTTTTGCACTCCCACCTCTTGTCAAGGTTACTACGGCAAGTTGCATATCTATGGTCCCTCTACTCATTAGGTTTAGGTATAGCGATTCTATATCAAGCATGAACAAATGAGAGGGCAATCGTGCATAGTCAATGGGGAATCTAGAGAGAGAGGATAAAAATGAGGATTACACATAGAAAAGAAACCAGAATGCCTCCTTGTCATACTAGCCCAAAGAGTTCGTGTTCATGTATGTGAGGAGTATAAAAATGTACCATCCCTTTCAAAGCTTTTATGAGATCCTTGTTGCTTACCTCATCATCCCGAGTTTGTTGATGGTCTTCTATTCATCATATGATGTTGAACCATGAACAACTTCTCAAAATCATCTGCACTTCAGGATGCATAGTTATTTTGTTGCCTTCTCTTATTTTGATTCTTCAACCTACAATTACATTCAAAGGGTCAAGGTTTACCACAATTCCAACATTCTTTACTATCATTACCTGAATCATTTCTTTGGAAATTTATGCAACCTCTTTGGCTCCCCCTACCTCAAAATTGTCCTCTACCTCTTGCATGATTCTAATGTTGACTTTGATGTTGGTTATTGTTTCCTCTTCCACCTCTGAAGCCTCTACCTTTGCCTCTTCCTCTGCCAGAGTAGAATACCTACTCAGAATTAGGTTTTCCTTGGGATTTTGAGTCCTCAACAAGATTCTTTTCTTCAATAATCAACATGGACACTAGATCAGCAAAATTCAAACTATTTTCCCTAGTCTGTATAAAAGTTTTGAACTGCTTATATGCAACCCCTAAACCACGAAGGCATACTTCCACCTTATCATCATCATCTACATCCATGCCAATAGATGCAAGTGACTCACATATGCTTTTGATTTTCAGGGTATAGTCACTTACCAACATGCCCTTTTTCTCTAGTGTATGCAGCTCGTTCTTAAGTTGCAATTTCCGTGCCTTTGTATTGGTCTCATACAATATGACAAGACTGTTCCAAGCCTCTCTCGGAGTCTTGGCATCTTGTATGTGCCAAATCGTGTTATCCTGTATGCTAATAGATAGCCAATACATTACCTTTCGTGCTCCTTGATTCCATTCTTCATATGCTCTTAACTGGTCTGCAGTCTCATTCCTCTCTAGTAACTAGAGAGCGTTGTTCTCTTCTTCAATGTACTTCCAATAGCCTTTTCCCATCAAGAAATTTGTCATTCTGAATCTCCAAGCATGGAAGTTGTTCTTGTCCCAGCTTATCACTCATAAGCTAACTCATTCCATCTACGTTTACCATTTCTACAGCAATTCACACACTACAAATACACTACAAGCAGTACTTTTGCTTGAACACTATTGCAATTTGACAATTTGATCTCAAAAAAACAAAGTTTTTGTGTATCAACAGTACACATAATCACTTGAAATTCTAGATGTGGAATATGTCAGTGTTGTCGAATAGGATGCTAGTTCTGCAAATTGACCTGCTTTTTTGTGGGACCCACCTTCCGGGCTCAAAACGGAGATCAAGATGGCTCTGAAACTTTTATTTTTGTAGCAATTTGAGATCATTTGTGAATCATGATTTCTCCATGCCTTCTCCCATACTCTTCACCGTTGGCCTTCTGCACGAGCTCTCTACAGCCACACTGGCTTTGATACCATGTCATGAGGAAGGAGATAAGCAAGAGATCTCACACACACATACACACTCACAATCAAAGAGGAGCACACACACAAATTTAGGCAAGGAAGAATTGGCTTCTTATTCTTCTATTACATAAAAGGGATGTAGAAGAATGACCTAAAACAACAATACAACCAGTACAATATATAAAGAATAGTACATAAGGAAAATCCTAATGTCTGCGAATGAGTGAGCTGGCAAGAAAGAAATGTTCCATCACTCTTGGTAAATAAAAATACTAAAGCTCAATGAAGTATCCCTGACATATACCGACATGACTAATATACATGTTAGAGAAATGAAAAAGTAATATGTGTCATCCTAGATCATCACATGTTGAGCTCGATATCCCAACAAGAGTGACACCAAATTTGGCACCGTTGTCGGGGAGAGAGCTTCGAGGACAAGCGGTGTGATGGTAAGACATAGAGTAGCAATGTTGGAAGGTAAAAAAATAGTCATTTTTAGTTTAATTTCTGATTTTTTCTCCACCTTCATCATCATCACCATCTTCTCCTATCTTCATCTTCTCATATTTTTTTTCTCTTTTGATTGTACATTCACTATTTTTGCCTCCTGTTTTCATCCAAATGGTTGTGGAAGAATTTAGAGAGGGTTTACCGTTAAAAAATGGAGAAAATACTGAGCTTTGTGCTCTCAAAACACGAAAAATCTAATGAACACTCCTATGGCATGAAACGACTTGTGACAAGTATCGTTATTTTGGAGGTAGCTTTTTCTTCTACATGCACATAAGCTTGACAAGGAGGGCACAAAGAGCACATATCTGCAAAAAAAAATTGAATTTGGACTTCAAAAACTCCAAGTATCGTGGTCGATTGAGTTCAGGTATTGTGATACTAGAATTCCCATGTATCATGATACTTGGCGTGTATCTTGTATCGTCTCCCCATGCATCACGATAGCTCACATGTATTGTGTATCGCTAGGTTGAGTATTGCGATCTTTCCTAGGTATCGTGTATCATGACCGTCTAGTATCGTGTATCACAATACTTCCCAAGTATCGTGTATCACGAGAAGGTCAGTATTGTATCATGAGGGCAAGTATCGTGTATCATGATCAAGTCCAAGTATCTTGTATCATGTATAGTGTATCATGTGTCGTGCATCCTCAAGTACCCCGTATCGTGTTGACCTCAAGTATCATATTGCAAAAAATCTGGTATCATGTATCATTGCACACTTGAGTATCGTGTATCCTGATGGAGCCAGGTATCATATTGTGAAAATAAGTATCGTGTATCCTACTCAAGCCAAGTATCCTATCATATCTCTTGTGTATCATGTATCGTCAGTTCACTAAGTATCGTGTATCGTGGTAGCATCAAGTATCGTATCGTGAAGTTCCAAGTATCGCCATCCTCAAGTATCATATCATGAGGCCAAGTATCATGTATCGTCCAGACTGAGGTATCATGTATTGTATAGCTCAAGTATCATCAATGCTTCACAAGTATCGTGTATCATGTATCATTGCTTTTGCAAGTTTCATGTATTGTTTGTTCTTAAGTATCATCAATACATCGTGAGTATCATGTATTGTGAGATCTTGGTTGCCTATTTTGACCTCCAATAGCCTGATTTGACATAACTTTTTCATTCAAAATCTTTTTTTTGAGCTCTAGAGTGTGTTGGAAAGCCAAGGGATTAGGAAGCCAAGGGGGCTCCAAAGGATTTTGAGCAATACAAAGGAGAAAATTGGGACTACTAGACAAAGCATATGAACCTTAGATCTGGTAGACATCTAGGCCGTGGTAGACAAAGCACTAAATCTTCTGAGGCTAGTGTCAACCATACAACTAGGTCATGGGCACAACAACTTATTGGTTATCCGTACAAACTCAGTTCATAAACAAGTGATTCAAAAATTTCTTTTAGCATGGAGAGACATGCAAATAGCTTAAGCATTGCCTATTTACAAACACCAGAATGTCCCTAGAAAACACAACTAGAATGAATATATAAGGACCAATTGATTAGGTGCATGCATCTATGAAGATGTTCTGAGGTGATTAGTTGTCCAAATCAAAAATCGTGATCAACCCTTCGGACTTGAACACCCAATGGTTAAATTCAAAGAGGGTCAATACATTGATAATCAAGGAACCATGTATGTGGTTACCAGCTTACCAGATAAGATATCAACTTAGCAAAATAGGCAGAGTCATCATCTATACCTATAGCAGACTTCGAGATGCTTATATCAGCAAATCAAAACCTGTATATATATATATATATATATATATATATATATATATATATATATATATATATATATATATATATATATATATATATATATATATATATATATATATATATATATATATCTGGCACAAAAAGATGAAATAGCATAAGAACCCTTAGACCCTCTCAAGTGGTCAAGACAATGAAAAACTACTTTGATGGGTTCAGAGATCCTTATTATCATGTGGCTGAGTTCAAAGAAGTGTTAAGAGTTGCATAGGTTGAGGACTTGTTCACCCAGTTTGAGGCATTTGGTTTGACTCTCAGAACTACTGAGTCTTCATTTCTTATCAATATTGTGGGAGCTCTGATCTGAAGAGATTGAGATTCCCATGGGCCTATAAATTGAGGAAACTCTTGTAAAGAATTAGATTCAAAGTCTAATATTTCATCTTCTTGTTGCTCTACTTGGTCTCCGTAAAAAGATGGAATGTCTTGGGGAAATTGATCATGAAGATCATCAATTTCAGGAATATGAGGGGGATTAACCTTCTCCTTATCCCATTTCTCTTCTTGTAGTTCACGCAAGAACTCTTGAGAGTACTGTTCCATTGAAAGAGGTGTTCCAATATCCATGGAATTAGGAACATAAACTTTTGTTGGTGATGAGATTTCTCTTTCAACAACTGGTGGAGCTTGTGGAGGTAAAGAAAAAGCGGCTTTTTTACCAACTGCTCTAATCTTTCTAGTAAGCCTTGGAAATGCAAAACCGATTTGATAGAATCTATTTGATTGGAGAATTGATTGGTCTCGAGCATAGTTTGAGCTATTTCTACCATTTTCATGCACATTTTTGTTTGTTCAATCTTTAAATCTTCTCTAGGGTAATTATTGTCTAGCTTTGCAGCTGTTGGACCTTCTTGAAGTCGAGCATGTTAGGCCTGAAACATCATGTCCAAGCCTTCAAGGGTTGGATCTGCAAGAACAAAACCTGGTTGTACAATGAGTGGTGGGGTGGGATGAAGTGGAGTGGATGGAGTTTTGGCATGCGAGAGATTTTGAGATGCAATGTCTTCTATTTTGCTTTTTGCATCTATCAGGCTTTCTTCTAGTTCAGATAGCTTTTCAGCCCACTTATGATTGGCATTTTCCCTGGTATCCTTCCATGTTCTTGTTTTTTTTCTTACTAGGCTCTCCTGATTCCATTGAATCTATTGTCCTCTATGTCAATACACATTCTCAAACATTGATCTAGTGTCATTGGCTCCTTGAGATATACATATGATCTAATTTTCCTGCTTAGAAGTCCATCTAAAAACAAGGAAACTTGTTTTGCTTGAGTAGGTAATTTAGGTGTGGGACATCTATCCAAGTATTGTTTAAATCGACATCCGGCTAGCCGAACTATCTTGTGGGGTGTCTACTTGAAGCTGTGGATCAAGGATGATGTGTTATGCGTGATGCCACTCTTGGAAAATTCTATAATGAATTCTTCTAGCAATTGACCTATATTTTGGTAATTGTGACTGTTTAGGGGCTGAAACCAAGTTGAAACATGAAAGTTGTGAGGAACACTAAGGTATAGTGCCATCTCACTTTAGAAGAGTTTCTCAAAGTAAAACTTGAGTTATGGAAACATGTGGCAAATCATGTTCCAAAACTTGGTTCCAATGTGTCAAAAGTAGGCTCTAAGCAAAAAGTCCCAGAGATACCTCTAGATAAAATAGAAGACATGAGTGAAGATGAAGAAGGTAATACTTATCTTCCAATCACCTACCAAGGTTACACAACCAACACTATCCTAGATTCAGGTGTTGGTGTTGCAATTGCGACCACCTCTTTGTGGAAGCAATGGGGCAAACCTGCATTAAGACCAACTAGAATGAAGCTTCAAATGGCTGATGGCCATATTGAAAGACCTCTAGGATTGATGAAGGGGATAACTCTAACCACATTTGATGTAGAATTTGAACACACCTTTGCTATATGTGACTTTGGGAAAAATAATGTCTATGAAATGATCCTAGGAAGACCCTTTCTACGACAATTGCAAATAGTACAAGATTAGGGAACCAACTCCTTGTACTTGTAGCACTTTGGGGTCACAACCAAGGTCAATTTGAAAGATTATCCCTTCATAGATGTATCATCCCTACAGTGGAATCCTATCCACAAGGTGCAAGAAGATTCAATCTTTGTGAATTCTATAATTTCTTTTGATCCATCTTGGATGCATGAAGATACTCACTTGTGGATGTGCAAGGTCACAGAGGAAGAGGAAAGAATCCTAAAAGCGAGAGAAGAAGGAAATTCTCAAGGAACTAGATCGGTTAGAGACCCAGCCTACACATTGATGATCTTTCTAGATGAGGAATTCGAGCCTCATGGTTGGGCAAAAATCCTAGCCACCATGGACATTGTTGTAAACGAAGAAGAGTGGATGTCTCATTGTGATGAGGAGGAGGGTTATATTATCTCTATTTTCATGTGTGAACACTTGCTAGAAGAGTGTGACTCTAATGAGGTCATAGAAGAAGAAGAGGACGGCAACGATCTAGAGTCCATTGTGATGGATATTTACTTTGACTCAGAAGATCCCTATCTAGAGAATGTGGGAGTATTTATCCAAAAAGAAGAAGAGCCTCTCACAAGCATTAAAACTATAAATTCAAGGGAGGAAAGTGAAGGTAGTCAAAATAAAAAGAAAAGAAAAGCAGTGAAACAACCAGAGGAGGAATCATTGTTCAAAGTACCAGAAAATTTCAAGAAATATGAAGTTGAAGACAAAAAAAATTTAGTATGAATGGCTAAGGTTATAACCAAGTAGCCATTTCCCTAGAAGATCAACACAACACAATCTTTTCCACACAGTGGGGAATCTTTGCATTTTTTGTGATGCCATTTGGGCTCACCAATGCACCTGCAACATTTCAAAGGCTCATGTGTCATGTATTTAGAGAAGACACAACATCCTTGAGCTCAAATAGATCTTCGACAAGTGTAGAGAATGTCGAGTTTGTCTGAACCTAAAAAAGTGTGTGTTCATTGTACGTCAAGGTAAGATCTTAGGTCATTTTTTTTTCTAAGAATGGAATATCAAGAAATGAGGACAAACTAAGGGCCATATCGGAGTTGTAGAGGCCAAGGAATATTAAAGAGGTACAAGCCTCTATTGGACATTGTGGATATTACTGCATGTTTATCCATATGTATGCCATCATAGCTAAACCTCTTTATGCTTTATTGACAAATTTTGAGTGGAATGGTGAATGTGAAAATTCCTTCAATGAGTTAAAGAGATTTTTGTGCACAACACCAATACTGACCACTCATGATTGGAATAGATCATTCCATGTGCATGCATCCAACTATGCAATAAGATGTGTGCTAGCACAACCCACAGGTGAAGGAAATCTAGGTTTGCCTTTAGCATATGCTAGTAGACAGTGAAACGTTGCTCAACACAACTATACAACAATTGAAAGAGAAGGCTTAGGCATGGTATATGCTATGAAGAAGTTTAGACACTATCTCTTGGTCAAAAAGTTCAAGTTTTTCACTGATCATCAAGCTTTATTATATTTGGTTAATAAACCTTGCAATACAGTATGCTTAGTAAGATGGTTCCTCTTACTAATGGAATATGACTTTGAAGTGTCGGGACCACGTCTTAATAGGAGACAAACTATACCGAAGAGGCAAAGATGGTTACTTAAGATTGTGCGTTCACGAATCATACAATTCAAAAATCTTAGAAACTTCACATAGTGGTGTTGTTGGTGGACACTTCGAGCTTGATCGAGTAATTCAGACCATTCTAATCTTAGGACTTTGGTGGCCAACTCTTCATATGCATGCACATACCTATGTGAAGAAATGTGACACATGCCAACATGTACAGTATCCAATCAGAAAAGACACATGGCAGGACATGCATTGTTGAAGTGGGGTATAGACTTTGTAGGTCTTATTAACCCCCGGGCTAGAAACTCCCATACAGAGTACATTATTGTAGCCATATATTATCTTAGAAAGTGGGTAGAAGTCAAAGCAATGACAAAGAACAATGCTCAAATGATGGCTAAGTTTTTATTCGAGAATGTGTCACCAGATATGGGTTACCAATAGAGTTAGTAAGTGATAGAGGTACACACTTCTTGAACGAAGTCATTAAAAACATTCTCCAAGAGTTCTTGATGATACATAGGAAGTCTACCCCCTATCATCCCCAAGCTAACAGACAAGTTGAGAGCACAAATAAGGTCCTATGTAATGTATTGCCAAATTGGTAAATAATAAATGCTCTGATTGGGATAAGCAACTTCATCATGCTATTTGGTCTTACCGACTTGCCTACAAAATGGTACTCAATGCCACCCCATTTCGGTCTTTGGATAGAATGTTGTGTTACCATTAGACTTCTTGATCCTGACTTTAAAATTAGTACAAGAGCATGAGTGGAATGGACACGAGTTTTCATCTAGAATATTTGATCTAGAATGCTTAGGGGAAACAAGGTTGCGTGTTGCAGCAGGCATCTACGCTAGAAAGAAAAGACAAAATCATACTTTGATGCACACATCAAGGATAAAGGATTGAAAGAGGGAGACCTAGTGTTGGTTCATACACTAAAGCAGCATGACCATAAATTGGAAAAAAGAGGATATGGACCCATCATCATTAACAGAATTTCCACTAGTAGTGCGGTTCAATTGGCCACTCTAGAAGGTCACATCTTGCCAAACTATATTAGTGGATGTCGAGTCAAGCTATATCAAGAACCTCTTACAGAGGATACTCTAATGAGACTCAACACTGCTAAGAAGTGCAAAGAAGAAGAGTTGAGGTTTTGAGAAGAAGCACATGCAAAGGCTAGAGAGTGCATGAGGCAAAATAAGTTAAGGAGACAAGGCCTAGATGTCAATCCCAATGCCCCAAGATATCACATGGCCATGTGCAAAACATCGGGTGTAATTGCTCCTTGAGTAATCGATTAACATCCCTTTGTGATCATCGAGGTAGGAAGAGGAAAGAGTGTAAGGACTGTGAGAGCCTTGATTGACTCAAGTGCAACAAGTAGTGCAATTAGATTTGTTGACGACATGATTGCTCCTACTTCATCTACATTTGTATCCGCATGAGTGCATCTCCATTTTGTATCCAGGAGGCACTCCATTTCTAGTCTATTTCCATTTTATATTGTATTTCCTTTGTATTTGGGTACCTTGCCATGTGCTTCTACCAGTTGTATTCATTCTCCTTTCAGGAGACTTATCCCACATATGATGTACTTTTGAGAGCCCCTCCCAAATCTATATAAGGAGGGCCTCTCCCCTCATTTGTACTTGGTTAGAAGCTTGAGGAGCCTACTCCATGCTCTTGGCAAGCTCATTTCTAATCCACATGAGTTTACCCATTTCATGGTTTACTCATTTTCTCACACATTCTTTGTTTTGTGAGAGTACTTTACTTTTCATTCTGCTTCTGTGTGTGTACTCTCTAGATGGTATCAGAGTGCTAGGTGGAGGTCTTGGTGGTGCATTTGGTGATCGTTTTGGTGGTGGTGGTGCTTCATTTTGGTGGCATGCTTTCTCCTCATTGAGAGAGGCTTTTTGCCATCAGTATTTGCCCACCCACCCACCCACTTTCCTTCATCATTTTGTATGCTCGTTACCCCCATTTTACCACCCTCCCACCCTCTTTGTGTATTGAGTGTGATAGTTTGTAATTTTAAAGACATTTATGCAAGAGTCAATAGTTATTCTCATCGTTGATAGTGTTTATAAACACTATTTTGCATCCTTTCTATGATATCTTTGGAATAGATATCACATTTTCCTATGTTCTTCGAGGTCATAATTTGCATATTGCGCATGCATGCATAGGTCTCTAGCCTCACAAGCATATTACAGATCGTTCTTTTTACGATTAATCTATCTAAATCAACTACACCAGAAACAGAATACAATCTCTTCCCTTGAGGTCCATGCCATCAATTTGCTTTATCGTCATCCATATCGCAAAGGTTGGGCTAGACATAGCTCTTACTACAGAGCTTTGGCCTTTGCTTTGTGCAAGGACACCCTCATCCTCTCTGGCCACTGTGATGATGCTAGAAAAGCCATTCCAAAGGACACTCTCTGTGTAGTTCTCCTCACGGAGTAGCACAACAGTACGCATCATCAGTATTCAAATCATGTGGCTTCAGCAACTGCAAGCAGATGCACTACTCATTTAGCTAGTTCGTCGCCTGTGAGCCTTCATATTGGCCCTGTATAAATCTACTTTCCGTCAAGGCCATTATAGATCAGGACAAATGAGTATGGTTTGATAACACCTCAGTTAAGGTAGTTGATCCCCATACAAAGGATGTCATTGCTCAAGGTATTGAAGAAAAGGGGCTCTACAAGCTATCTTTCTTTGTATCCAAAGAATCAACCTCAAGTTTATGGCACCAAAGTTTTGGCCACACTTCTTACTTATCAAAAATCTCTTCATCCCAACTTGTGAAGGGATGGCCAAAGATAGGGCAACTTACTGATGTCTGCCAAGCTTGCACCCAAGGCAAGCAACATAGGACCCCAATTCCCAAGGAAGCTTCAACACGAGCGAGGAACCCACTAGCCCTCATCCACATGGACTTATGTGGACCTATGAACACCCCATCCCTGAGTGGATCCTTCTACTTTTATCTTCTAGTAGATGACCACTCTCGCTATATTTGGGTGTACTTTTGAAGTCAAAGGCAGACACATTCTCTAAATTTCAAACTTGGATCAAGGAAGTTGAGAATGAAGCTTCAACTAGAGTTAAAACCATCATATTAGATGGAGGTGGTGAGTTTATCAATCATGACATTGATAACTTTCTCAACCAGAAAGGGATCAAAAGACAAGTCACTCAGCCTCATACTCCATCCCAAAATGGAGTAGCTGAAAGAAAGATACACACTGTGATGGAAATGGCACGAACTATGCTTCATCACAAGGATCTACCCTACAAGTTCTAGGCAGAAGCCGTACATACTGCCGTTCACATTCTTAATCGAGGATTTACAAGTGCATTACACAACAAAACACCCTTTGAAGCATACTATGGAAGAAAACCAAATGTGAATTACTTTCGAGTCTTTGGTAGTGAAGCTTTTGTCCATGTACCAAAAGAAGATAGAAACAAGTTACAATCAAAGTCCAAGAAACACATATTCATAGGGTACAGTGACCAATCAAAGGCATACCGTCTATATGATATGGAAAACCACTCCATCACCATTTCGAAGGATGTGATCTTCAATGAAGCTTCCTCATACTCAAGACAAGATTCAAGTACAAGTCTTAGTCCATCTATCTACACTTCAGAGGGGGACTCAGTATTTCCAAACTCCAACTCAGAAGCAAGTACTTCAAGTCATCCAAGAAGATCTCAAAGACTTATTGACAAGAGACAGCGAGAACAAAGTCATTATGTCAATTACGCCTTAATGCATCAGATTCAACAAATCCCAAAACCATCTAATTACAAAGAAGCTCAAGGTCAACCTAAGTGGGAAGAAGCTATGCAAGTAGAAATGGATGCAATCGAGAAGAACAAAACTTGGACTCTTGTACCTAAGCCCACAAATAATCAAGTCATATGAGTTAAGTGGCTTTATAAAGTTAAGTACAAGTTAGATGGCACATTAGACAAGTACAAAGCAAGGTTGGTAGCTAAGAAATACAAGCAATAACATGGCATTGACTACGAAGAAACCTTTGCTCCTACTGCAAGATTCACAAGCATCAGAATCATCTTAGCACTAAGTGCTCACTTTAAGTGGCCCATTTACCAGCTGGACGTCAAAAGTGCATTCCTCAATGGAGATCTTCAAGAAGAAGTATATGTTGAACAACCTGAAGGCTTCAAGATCAAAGGCAAAGAAGATCAAGTCTATAAGCTTCACAAGGCACTTTTCAGACTCAAGCAAGCTCCCAGGGCCTAGTACGAAAAGATTCACAAGTTCTTTGAAGACAAGGGATTTCACAGAAGCAATGCTGATGCTAATCTCTATATCTATCAAAAGGAGTCTTTAGTAGCCATCATCATTCTCTATGTAGATGACTTGATCTTGATAGGCTCAGACGAAGAACGCATCCAGTTCATCATCACACAGCTTCATCTTGAGTACTCTATGACAGATCTTGGATTACTACACTACTTCTTAGGTATGGAAGTCTGGCAAACAAAAGAAGGTATATTCCTATCACAGAAGAAGTACTGCTCTGATCTACTTTCCAGATATAACATGGACCAATGTTGCTCAGTTTCTACACCACTTGATCCCAACATCAAGCTTACACTGGAGGACTCATGATCACTTGTGGATGTGCATACCTATCAATAGCTTGTTGGCTCATTACTCTACTTGCCAACGCTAGACCAGATATTGCTTATGTAGTCAGTATACTCAGTTAGTTTGCACATCAGCCTCGTCAGACTCATTGGGATGCTGCTTAGAGACTACTTCGATACCTTGCCCTCATCCGACATCATTGTCTTTGGTATAGAGGGGGCATCAAACTCGCCGGATATTCAAATTCAGATTGGGCTGGTGATCCTGATTCTCGACGGTCTACTTCTGGGTATATATTCTTGCTTGGCTCAGGACCTATCTCTTGGGCAAGTAAGAAGCAGCCTATAGTTGCACTATCATCTACGGAGGCCGAGTACCGAGCATCCAGCTTTGCAGCATGTGAGGCCATCTGGCTTCGACGTCTATTATCTGACATTGGTGTTTTGCAGGATACTCCGACATGTCTTCGCACGGATAGCCAGTCAGCCTTGGCCATCGCCAAGAATCCAGTGTTCCATGCTCGGAAGAAGCACATCGAGATCCAGTACCACTTCATCCACGATATATATATATATATATATATATATATATATATATATATATATATATATATATATATATATATATATATATATATATATATATATATATATATATATATATATATATATATATATATATATATATATATATCAAGAGATTACTCTGGAGCAGTGTATACCTCTCAGGAGAACCTGGCGGACATGTTCATGCAGGCTCTACCTCCGGTTCCGCTACAGCGCTTGGTGGACCTCTATAGCATTCACCCGCTCCAAAATGGAGCTGTAGAGGGGGTGTTGACGACATGATTGCTCCTACTTCATCTACGTTTGTATCCGCATGAGTGCATCTCCATTTTGTATCCAAGAGGCACTCCATTTCTAATCTATTTCCATTTTATATTGTATTTCCTTTGTATTTGGGTACCTTGCCATGTGCTTCTACCAGTTGTATTCAATCTCCTTTTAGGAGACTTATCCCACATATGATGTACTTTTGAGAGCCCCTCCCAAATCTATATAAGGAGGGCCTCTCCCCTCATTTGTACTTGGTTAGAAGCTTGAGGAGCCTACTCCATGCTCTTGGCAAGCTCATTTCTAATCCACATGAGTTTACACATTTCATGGTCTACTCATTTTGTGTCTCACACATTCTTTTTTTTGTGAGAGTACTTTACTTTTCATTTTGCTTCCGCGTGCGTACTCTCTACAAGATTCTCATATTGCCAAGGTCTACAATTGAACATTAATGCCATAGAAGCCTATCTCATAGGGTTGGGAGGTGTGGAAACCCCTTTTTTGGGCAAGGTGGAACTTCCAATCTATCTTCAAGTTGTCATAATGATAGTCAAAATGTCAGTGTGTCAAGATGAGGACCTTATAGAACCACTTGTCTTGGGTCAAGATTGGATCTATGAACATGCAATCAACTTAAACCTAAGAAGTCAGCTTCTACAAGTTTGGGTACATGAACAATGCATTACATTACAGTTAGAAAATTGCATGATCACAAATCCAAGTATCACACATTCTCTTAGTTCTTGTAAGACTAATCTTCGAGAAGAAGAGGTTGTATGTGTCAAAAGATCTATGATGCCGAAGGACTCAATCATTGAAGAACATGCTCAAACGTGGGTGGATCACTCTTCTTTTTCAAAGAATAATGCAGCCACAATAGTTCAACCATAGAGGCAAGTGAAACAGTACAAGACCACGACTATATCAAATAGACAAACAAAATTCAAGAAGAACATAGTTCCGGGAATGAAGCAGATTTGGATACGAAAGGGCAGTAGTCAATCACACCATTGCAATCAAACTCATTGCCAAAGAAGCAACATAGAAATCCAAGGCAACAAGTATCAGAACAATGAAGATCTCTATCTCAAAGAGTACTCCAAATTCGGGTACTGAAGCGATCGATGAAGGTTGACCACAATAATGGACAATTTTGGGTGCCTATGGAATTACTTGTAGCTCAACCAGGGTGATTATACATTTGGGTACCCAAGAAACTCTTACATGCACAAAGCACTATGCTCCCACATGAGTAAAGTCTCAACAAAGAACTCAAGGAAAGGCAATGGTTAGAACTAGGCACAAAGAGCCAAAGCAGATCAAGTCACCTCTTTGGCAATAGTAAGAAGACAAGCAACAAGGGTATGGGTTTGGAAGCCAAAAGCACTAGTAGCCCCCAAAGACCCACAGAGCCAACCATAAGTGACACAAAATTCAAGAAACCATTCAAAGATGAAGAGTCCAAAAGTGATCTTGACATGAACGAACATGATTCTAAAATGGATCCCTATAAGAAGGAATGATCAATTTTCATTCAACCATCAATTTCGTGCATCAATTCGAGATCCACTAGATACCTCCAAACAAAGATTACATCCAATCTGCAAGTAACATCGGAAGCCTCGACTTGCAAAAATCTCTACGACATATTGATGTTCATGATAGAACCTCTCATGTTTGATCTTTTCATTGAAGAATGTAAGCCTAGTGTAGAAGTACTAATAACAACTAATATGAGGATTCTGAATCCATCATCATGGATCCCTTTTGTGTCGGGGATGTAAGGGTCATGTGACCTTACCCCTATATTTATATATATACATCATATATAGAGCATTGCCTCAAGAGAGATCATTATGTGGGTTTGGATGTAAGGGTCATGTGACCTTATCCCTATATTTATATATATACATCATATATAGAGCATTTCCTCAAGCGAGATCATTATAATGGTTTTGAGGCTCTCATGCATGTGTGAGCGTCTTTCCTCTCTTCTCTCTCCCTCCATGTCCTCCTTGCTCCTCTTGTTCTGCACATCAAATCCCTTCATTGGTATCAGAGCTTGCTGAAGGCTTGTGTGCAATAAGCCTCAATGGAAGCTTAGGTCATAAGAGGTGAAAGTGCAGGTCGGCGCCTCTCGACAACAGTTTGGTATTTTGGCCATAACTCGAGCTAGGAAGCTGAGATTGATGGTTTTAAAGTTTTGCGTGTAGTTGAGACATAGGGCTACAACTTCATAGAAGGACACAAGACCTAGTTCAAAGTTCTAAACTGCCAAAAATTCAAAAAATGCACACTGATGTAGAAGATGAATCTACAATCACTTGGACAATAGGTTTGTTTTTGGGTCATAACATGAGTTTTACAAGTCATATTCAAGCAATTCAAATTGCTATGCGTAGCTTGGAAAGATAGCTACAACTTTGTAGAGGAACTTAGTCCAAAATCTGAGTGCTAGGTCACTGAAATTGCAAATCACAGAGCACAGCAATGTTGTAGGTGAAGGTGAAATTGATAGCAGATGCTTGTTTTGTGCATATCTTGAACTACACACCTCGGATTGAGGTGTTATTTATATCATTATGTAGCAAAGAAAGAATTCTTTAAGTTTGTTGACGAAGAAAAAATTAGATTCAGAGGTTATCACCTTTGAAACAGCAAAACACAGAGCAACATATTTTCACCATAAGAACCCTAATTGCTTTTGGAGGTTCAACTTGCTTTGGAAATTCTTCAAGAGAGAATTTTATGGTATGCAAGCTCTTATGTTTAGGGCTTGAAGGCATTATCCATGTATGATCATTGTGGTAGCTCCTCCATATGAGAGTCGAGCATGATCTTGTCACCTGTTTGGCATGTGTAATGACATTGTGGTATACTTCCTTTTTTTGAGGTTTATGTCATCATGCATTTTATCATGATATTGTCGATGGATGTATAGTCACATTGTGGTCTCTATCTAGTTTATGCCACTTGGTTATGGATTTACTTGTCAGTTGCACATAATTTTGTAAGATTTTATTTTGGATCTTGGTTGGTACTTGCATCTTTTGTGTTCTTTATAGGTACATGATCTAAATTGGAGCCTCAATTGCATACTTATTTTTCACCTTGATTGGCTATTCTATTAGCATATGTTCATTGATTTGATATTGTGGATGGTGATTCCCACATGGTTTATTTGGTTCTAGAGTCCATTTTACAAAGGAGATGCTGCCGAAATTTTGATAGCTTTTATGCTAGAAGGGAACTCTAGTGGATCTTGAAGCTTGTGTGATAGCTTTGGATCGTTGCTTATCTCCACTCACTCGGACTTGTTCATAGGTTATTCGTGACAACTTAGAAGATTCATTCTCCAGTGGGAGGTGTATCGTCATTTTATTGTCATGTATTGCTATTAGTTTTTGGCATGTGTATTTGCCATTATCTTTGATTGGATTAGTGACAGGTGATGACAGGTTACTCATTGTTCCTTTGCTCTTGGTTATCTTGTTTGATTGCTTAGTTTACAGGGGATACTCTGTCAAATTTTTCCAAGATTCTTTCATATCTACTTGATCAATTTCGAGACTTGACGAGCAGGCTTATGCTCATGGTTTTATGTGCATGCTAGATGCATGATATCTGATAGGTGGTTCATATGGTTTCTTCTCCAGCAAGACAATTGTGATGTGTGTTATGTATATGGATATGCAGGTGTGATCCTATTGAGGATAGAGTACTGTTTCTAATCTCTTGTTACATTGTTAGTCTCTTGGATTGCCAACATGGTGTCCTCTCAATTTGATGGCATTGACTTTCCGAGATGGAATGCTCAGATGTGGCATACATTGGTTTGTGCAGGGTTATACATGTATGTGCATATAGATGCACAGAGGCCTCGTGAAATGCCCGACCATGTATGGATGGATATGGATGCATTGGCCAGCTCCACTATTGGATTACAGCTTGTGGATTCTATATATGAGTCTATTATGTATGAGGAGACGAGTAGTGCATTCTGGCAGAGACTACATGATATGTATGCAAGTCCATTGACTCATATGAGACATAGATCACATCGACAACTTCGATGTTGGCATTGTGGTCATGAGCACCATATTCGACCATGTTTGTTGCAGAGAAAAGAAGCACAAAAGAGGAGCCCCAAAAATTTCAAATTATGAGCATAATGTTTCTTCTTCAAAATCCTATGCAATTCCCTTGAAGCCATGTAAATGCATTAGAGGAGTCTTGTAGAATGCATAAGCCCAAATCATTTTAACATAACTCTTGTAAATAGTAGGAAATTAGACTTAGTCAATAAAGTTCCGATCTCTTGTATGAAAGGACCATTAATAGGGCACATGTATATAAGTCACTTTGTGACTCTTGTAAATGACTTTTTTCCATTGTGAAAAATTGAAGGAGAATTTTGAATTTCCTTCTTTGTTGCTGGTTTCCTCCTTCACCATGATCTTGTGTGTGTGTGTGTGTGTGTGTGTAATGCTTAAAATGTGCGTAGAGGATTGTTTTGTATCCTTTCCCATCACTTTGGAACTACTGTAGTGTGTGTGTGAGCCATTAAGAATTGTGGAGCAAGTGTTGGTGCTTCTTGCCACTCACTATTTTTGCTCATAACTTGAAGTGCAATTGTCAGATTCGAGTGAAAATAACACCAATAGATGTGTCTCCTCGAGAGCTTTGAAAGAAACTCGCTATTAACATTGACCATATTTAGAGTTCGGAGTTGAGAGAAAAATTTGAATTTGTGATTACTATTGCAAATGGTATCATGGCATGCATTTTCAAAGGATCAGTGAGTTGGAGAGGTAGTTGAGTCTCTTCACATGCATTGTAGCTTAACCACTTCACATACCATCATGTGTGCACACGTCTTCATACACTTGGTTCTTGTGGTTCCTCGGATTGAAAATTAAACGTGTATTAATCCACGACTATATGCACTTGTGGGGCGATTGAGGTCTAGTCTCATTGACACAAGTCCCTAAGGTTTCATGAATTAGATACATACGTTTTTGGTGTCGTTATCAGGGAAGAAACCTAACCAAGGTGCCTTCGTGATGGTTAGAGCTCTAGAGTGAAGGAATCATACTTGTAGAGGTGAATTCGCTCGGTGGCAAGTAGTCAAGTAATTCAACACTTGTTACTTCACACTCTTGGGGTGTGTGTAATGCGTTTTTAGGTTTAGGGTTAGGAGTGAGGAAGTAAGGGAAGAATTAGGGTTAGGCAAGAGAGAGGAATAGAGTAGCAAGAAGTAGAATACACCAAGAAAATTCCCAAAAAAATTATCAAAATTAGTTCAATATAGGTATTAGGTAACCCAAAGCTATAAAAACCCAAAAAATTAGTTCAGTTGGTCATTTGTGAGATCCAGTATCATGAGGAGAGCAGCGACCGGTATCGCAGCAGTGGTATCGTGCCTAGCAAGCAAGAAAATTATCTAGTTAGCCCAAAGCTTAGGCAAGGCATCCTTAAAGGTGAGTTATATAAATTTTTGATATCAAAAACACCTCCAGAACACTCACGTGCATGATTAAAATCCTACTTGGTATCATGGGGTATAATAGAGAGTTTTTTTGAGAGCCTTTGAGTGATACAGGGGATCAAGAGTGAAGAGGTGTGAGAAATAAACATTTTGCACAAAAAATCATAATTTGGCTAAAGTATCACGATCAGTTGAGTTTTGGTGTCATGATACCAAAATTCCCTAGTATCGCGATACTCGCCTGGTATCGTATTGTGCATACCCACTTGAGGTATAGTGACACCATCATGATATCATATCATCAAGTGTGATCGCGGGTCACCCGGTGATATCGTATCAGAGTCCACCTAGTATTGTACTGTGTCGATCACGGTATCATATCGTCGACCAAGCAGTATTGTATTGCATTCAAAGTTGGTATCGTATCGCCAACTCGGTATTGTATCGTCTCTTATTTTGGTATCGTATCGTGCCAAGTCTAGTATCGTATCGTTTGTGTGGTATCATTGAGAGTGGTATCGTCCAGAACTACTCAAGCTTTGCTTCATATCTAAGTTTGTTGTGTTAATTTGGGCTGCCATGCATGCATCTAGTGGCTAAGAATGTGATATTCTTAGTCACTCTCTTCAACTTTTCAGCCTCTCCCTTTCTAACTTTTGGTCTTTAGATATGTCTTTGTTCTCACACATCTAACCCTGTTGTATTTCTCCAACTTGTTTACTTCCTTTCACCGCATGCATATGTGGAGGCCTCAAAGGTTCAGGTGCAATGTATTATTTCTTTTAAGGAACCTCCATTACTCGAGTTCTAGTGCTTTTCTTTAACATGTTGATTTCTTTCCACCGCATGCACCTCGTGGATGAGGAAGTTGTGTGCACCCTCCCATGAAAAGTCCTGGTTGTTATATTTGTTTGTTTCCACTCTTCAAAACCTGGTCCTTTGGCATTGTAGTCTGATACGTGCCCCTACGGGGCTTTGGGCAGAGGGTGGTTCTTTTTTATTGTGTTGTTTTATTCTTCAATCTTCTTCTTCTTCTCTTTCTACTCGATTCTCCCTCCACACATCCCTCCTCCTGAACTTGGTCATCCTCGAGAGGCTTTTTGTGGCGACATGAGTAAGTTTGTATTACTTTTTCCTCTCTACGATTAAGCAAATTTGCTTGACATATCATCAGTGCTTTCCATTGTGTTGACTTTACCCTATCATCTGGTGCCTGTCTATGATCTGCAAAAAAGCTTAGTTCATAGGCCACCAGTCTCGCATTTAAGTTGGAAGATATTTTGACAAATATTTCTGAGTCCATCTCAAAAAACCTTGTGAAGAAAGCCTCTTCAAACATTTGCATGTACGGACTCGGTAGAAACATAAGTCGCGAGTATATTGTCATGATCGTTAGGCGACTTGGAGTAGTAGATAAATGAAAAATCAAGGCATCTGCTCCCTGATTAATACTGATAAAGTTCAAAAAAGTGTACTACGCATGTTGAGATACCTTTAAGACTATAAGTAGCATACTCAATATTTTATTGGTCATTTTGATGGCTAAATCTAGTACTGTCACATATCTGGATAACCAAAATTCTATCATTCGCACCATGTATTCTTTTGTGGGTAAGTAGTTGTATGGCGAACTAGTTGGTAGCGGATAGTTTAGCCATTTTCAAGCTACCTTGGCACTATGATTCCCAAAACTGCATCCATGAGCATCTTCTAGAGACTAGGCAAAAGATGGATTAACTTGGAGCACGTATGGTGCTGGCTCCTAGTGTACCCTTAGTGTTGGATTCTTCTCCAAAAATGTGCGCCTCCACACAGGATTTGCTTGGTCAAACTCGTCTTATGTGTATGTGAATGTTTGTAGGTTGAACTACAGATTATTATCAAGGTCTTTATTGGTAGTCTTCCTTATATACTGTCGTGTCTCTTTTTTTAGCAATCCATAAGGTATATTAAACAGTTTCAAAATTTGCTCCAGGCTCTTACTTTTGATCTTTGCCTCTTTCATTACCTTTACCACTTTTTCTTGAAACTATTCCGTAAGCTCGAACACCAGTAGTACCCTCTCATGTCGGCTTAGTTCTCAGTCTCCTCAATAGCCGCTTTGGAGCTTCGAACTATTGGTGTCCCCTTTGTTACCTCTTGTGGTATTTGCACCTTTAAATTTGCAATAAGTTCATTTTTTCTTTGATTTCCTTGGACGCTTGTGTGATTGCTTCTTTGTTCTTCAGGAGTTCTTCTCCTATGGTGCCCATTTGATTAGCATCCTCATTACATTGTTCAATGAGTTTGTTCTCTACCACCTTGCATCTTTTCCTAAGTTTGTTAGTGTCTTGCGTGTATCTCTTCTCCCATTCGTCTCTTAGAGCTTGCTCGAGTTTTAGCTGATCTTCATACTTTGCAATTTGTGCTTCCAATGCTTGTGTATTGTTGGTTGTTACTTCTTGTGCTTCTAGGGGTTGGTTGCAAAGATGGTAGTCATAAGCTCCTTGTTCCTGCTTCTTAAATTGTCCGCTTCCTCTATATATACCTTTATTTGAGATTCAAGCAGTTTACTTCTAGAATTCATCCGTGCTTCTTAGCTTCACCTGCTTCATATTTACTTTGTAGCTCTTTGAGTTGGGCTTCTAGTTTGTGATTGTGAGTTGTCAGCCTATTGCACTTTTCCATTGCTTCATGAGCTTCTTTCTCCTTGACTATGAGTGCCTGTTGAACTTGAATTAATTGTGTAGAGAACTTTTCACTTATTATCTCAAATTGGCTTCTCTCTCTTGGTAAATTCTCCAATGAACTCTTGGAAAAATTGCTCAATATTTCCAAATTGATTTGGATCCAATGATTGGAACCAAGTCAAAGCCATCCCTCAGAGGGTTAATCCAAAGGAATCATACTGAACAAAGAAGTCATCCATTTGTTTGGCTCATAATACTTGCTTAAACTTTGCTATGTGGTCGTATGGTTCTCGCATTCCATCATAGTGATTTCTCATGCATTTAGCAACTTGAATTGTTCTAAGCCTTCTTATTGGTTCTGGTGGTCAGGGTACTACCACAAATGCTGGTCTAATTGGAGGCATTCATGGTTGCACACTTGGTTGTGGCCTTGGTCTAATGGGTGGACGGTTCATGTTACCTATTCCCGGGTGGGTTTGGTTGTATGACTGCACTCTTGGCATTGTGAATTGCACTTTGGTTGCGAACACTTCAATGGATGGCCGTGACATTGTATTCTCTGTTCTTGGATGAGTTCCGAAAGGATTGTGTGAGGTAGTTGCCTACTCTCGAGGAGGGAATACAGGCAACCCCACATACTTCAATTGAGACCTATCAACTACATCTAGTGGCCAGCACTTTCTTTGCTTTTGGTCTAAATATGTGACTCTAGACTCATCTTCTAGATCCTTTAACTCGTAAATGGTAACTGGACTTACTTCTTGTCCTCGGATGGGTGAATCTCTCTGTAATAATAGATCTCACCCCTGAATCAGATATAGGTCCAACAAGTAATCATCTTGAGGTATCAAATCCCCTCTCAAGACTTGAGTCACCACAGACTTACCTCTTGGTGTAGTCACTAGTTCTTCAGGGTTAGATCTCCCCGAGTTTCCTTGTCCTTCTAGTTCTCCGCTCTCATTGATTTGATCTGGGTTTTCTGTCACTACGTAGATTTGAACTAATTTATCCATGTACACTCCTCCCTCGTATTTAACTGCAGGTCCGGGCACTATTGCTGATTTGGTAGAGTTTACCATTCTTGCAACAGACCTATTTAAACCATCAAGGTAAATAGGGAATCCTTGCCAATTCATGGACACATATTGCATAGAGGTGCAGTATTCACCCTCCATAGTTGACATAAAGTTCTCCATGGGAACAGAACCATGCATGTCCTCTAAGGCCATGGGTAGTTCCTCTTCTGAGTCACTAGAGGTGTCTGCGTAGATCGAGTGATGGCTAGCTTGGGTTGCACTTCCTACCAACGAAATGACACATCTCCGGCTACTTAGCACCCGTCCTGATCTTAAGTTCATTCACCCCTTTGGGCGTATGTCAGCTCTTTACTTTCTCTTAATTCACTCCTCAATCACTTCAAATTTTGCCCCCTAATAGCTTGAGTAGTTTTGGATGATACCACTCTTGGTGATACCACACAGAGGATACAATACCACACTTGGCACGATACGATACCAAAATAAGAGATGATATGATACTGAGTTGGTGATACGATACCAACTTGGCATGTGATACAATACTGCTTGGTCGACGATATGATATTGTGACCGACATGATATGATACTAGGTGAATCGTGATACGATATCATCGGGTGACCATGGTCGCGATACCAACACTTGACGATACTTTACCATGATGGTATCCCGATACCTCAAGTGCGTATGCACGATCCGATACCAGGCGAGTATCGCAATACTAGGGAATTTTGGTATCACGACACCAAAACTCAACTGATCATGGTACTTTAGCCAAATATGATCAAAACTCACTATTTTTTGTGCAAAATGTTTATTTCTCTCACCTCTTCACTCTTGATCACCTGTATCACTTAAAGGTTCTCAAAAAAACTCTCTATTATACCCCACGATACCAAGAATGATTTTAATCATGCACGTGTGTGTTCTGGAGGTGTTTTTGATATAAAAAATTGTATAGCTCACCCTCAAGGATACCTTTCCTAAGCTTTGGGTTCACTAGTTCTTTTTCTTGCTTGCTAGGCATAATACTGCCGCTGCGATACCGGTCGCTTCTCTCCTCATGATACTAGCTCTCACAAATGACCAACTGAAAATTCTTTGGGTTTTTATAGCTTTGGGTTACCTAATACCTATACTGAACTAATTTTGACAATTTTTTTGGGATTTTTCTTGGTGTATTGTACTTCTCGCTACTCTATTCCTCTCTCTTGCCTAACCCTAGCTCTTTCCTTACTTCCTCACTCCTAACCCTAAACCTAAAAACTCATTAGACACACCCCAAGAGTGTGAAGTAACAAGTGTTGAATTACTTGACTACTTGCCACCAAACGAATTCACCTCTACAAGTATGATTCCTTCACTCCAGAGCTCTAACCATCATGAAGGCACCTTGATTAGGTTTCTTCCCCGACAACAGTGCCAAAAACATGTGTACCTAAGTCATGAAACCTTAAGGACTTGTGTCGATGAGACTAGACCTCAATCACCCCACAAGTGCATATAGTGGTGGATTGATACACGTGTAATTATCAATCCGAGGAACAAGAACAACCAAGCATATGAAGACGTGTGCACACATCATGGTTAAGCTACAATGCATATGAAGAGACTCAACTACCTCTCCAACTCACTAATCCTCTGAAAAGGCATGTCGCGATACCATTTGCAACAATAAGCACAAATTCAAACTTTTGCCTCATCTACGAACCCCGAGTATGGTCAATAGCAAGTTTATTTTGAAGCTCTCGACGAGACGCATCTATTGGTGGTGTTTTCACTCGAATCTGACAAATGCACTTCAAGTTATGAGCAAAATAGTGAGTGGATGGAAGCACCAACACTCACTCCACAACTCGTAATGGCTCACGCACACACTACAGTAGTTCAAAAGTGATGGGAAGGGATAGAGAACAATCTTACACACACATTCCAAGCATTACACACACACAAAAGATCATGGAGAAGGAGGAAACCAACAAGAAACAAGCAAATTCAAAATTCTCCTTCAATTTTTCACAATGGCAAAAAGTCCTTTACAAGAGTCACAAAGTGACTTATGTACATGTGCCCTAAAAACGGTCCTTTCACACAAGAGACTAGCACTTTATTGATCAACTCTAATTTCCTACTATTTTACAAGAGTTATGTTACAATGATTTGGGCTTATGCATCTAAAGGATTCCTCTAATGCATTTACATCGCTTCAAGGGAATTTCATATGATTTTGAAGAAGAAAAATTATGCTCATAATTTGAAAATTTTTGGGGCTCCTCTTTTGTGCTTCTTTTCTCTAGAACACTCTCCCCCTCTTTGTCTCTATCGTCCCTTGACAGGCTTTGCTTCATATCTCAGTTTTCTGTGTTAATTCAGGTTGCCACACATGGATCTAGCGGCTAAGAATGTGATATTCTTAGTCACTCTTTTCAACTTTTCAGCCTCTCATACATTTAGCAACTTGAATCGGTATGAACCTTCTTATTGGTCTTGGTGGTCAGGGTATTACCGGAATAGCTGGTCTAATTGGAGGCATTCTTGGTTGCACACCTGGTTGTGGCCTTGGTATAATGGGTGTACGGTTCATGTTACCTATTCCAAGGTGGATTTGGTTGTGTGACTGCACTCTTGGCATTGTGAATTGCACATGAGTTCAGTTGGAAACGTCGATGGCTGGTTTGTCATGAAAATGTATTCTCTGTTCCTAGATGAGTTCCGAAAGGATTGTGTGAGGTAGTTGCCTGATCTGGAGGAGGGAATACAGGCAACCCCGTATACTTCACTTGAGACCGATCAACTGCATCTACTGGCCAGTACCTTCTTTGGTTTTGGTCTAAATGTGTGACTCTAGACTCATCTTCTAGATCCTTTAACTCGTAAATGGTAAATGGACTTACTTCTTGTCCTCAGATGGGTGAATGTGTCTGTAATAGTAGATCTCACACGTGAATCAGATATACGTCCAACAAGTAATCATCTTGAGGTATCAAATCCCCTCTCAAGACTTGAGTCACCACAGACTTACCTCTTGGTGTAGTCACTAGTTCTTCAGGGTTAGATCTCCTTGATTTTCCTTCTCCTTTTAGTTCTCCCCTCTCGTTGACCCATGGCCTCAGAGGACATTCATGGTTTTGTTCCTAGGGAAAACTTTATGTCAACCATGGAGGGTGAATACTGCACCTCTCTGCAATATGTGTCCACCAATCGGTAAGGAATCCCTATTTACCTTGATGGTTTAAAAAGGTTCTTGCAAGAATGGTAAACTCTACCGAATCAGCAATAGTGCCCAGACTTGTAGTTAAGTACGAGGGAGGAGTGTACATGGACAAATTAAGTCAAATCTACATAGTGATAAAAAAGCCAGATCAAATCAACGAGGGAGGAGAACTAGAAGGACAAGGAAACTCGGGAAGATCTAACCCTGAAGAACTAGTGACTACACGAAGAGGTAAGTCTATGGTGATTCAAGTCCTTCTAAAATAAATGGCCCTCATGTAACTTCTATTTTTGGGATGTAATAGAACTAAACCTATAAATATGTATACTCTGAGAGACTTGTCCATCAGAGTACACGGGGGGAGATTGCACCCACTATTGTGTCGATTGTTTCTCTGTTTCTGATTCCTATTTCGTCTTCTTTCTGCCTCTGTGTGTGTGCGTTGAAGGACCTGATAACACATGCCTCACGCTTACCCATACAATAGGCAGCCACCCCAAGGACCCAACCTGTACTGCCATATTGAGCAGAAATACACTAACCATACTACTGAAAATTGCCCATTCAACAAGCAGTCAAGGCCCATGAATCAACCTTAGTATAGGCCTTATGGATACCCTCCTAGAGAAAAAGAAAGAGAGATCTCAAGATACAACCCCTATCCAAGCCCATCAGCAGCACCCAGACCTTATGAACAAGGAGGATATGGACAACCACAGCCAGTATTAGGACAACAACCACCCATCCACAGAACATAGTGCCAGTCAAATCTACTCAACCAGAGGAAAACATGGAAAGAGCCATAGTACCAGCTACACCTTTAGCTAGTACAAAAACAACAAATCAGGGATATGAATAAACCCAAGGAGAATAATATCCCTATGACACCAGTCTGATGGAGTATGATTGAACTTATAATTCACAATACTTTGGTTATGAAGGATATGACAACACTTATGGACTAGAGTATGCAAACCTAATGTACACCACACCTAAGGCACCAGCACCAATGAGACCACCCATTAGACCGCCTATGCCAAAAGGACCATGCTATAGATGTGGAGGCAATCACTTCATAAGAGAATGCACCCTGCCATACAACCCACCACCTCCTAGGACTTGGGAAGGTTACTGCAATGAATGTGGAAAGGAACATCTATTTAGAGATTGTCTGAAAAATCCCAATAAAACTCATAACACAATACAAATCAATGTGATCAAAGTAATTGAATCATCGAGAAGTGATAAAGAATATATGTGCCATTAAAAGCCATTACTCGAGTGCAAACCAGAGCACAAGAGACAATGAAGTTAGATTTCGAACAAGAAATGAGTAAAGATCTAGAGCCAAGGATACAAGTAGTGGAGGATTCAGAAGATCCATGTGAGAACAAACAGATGAAGAAGATGCAAAGTTGGAAGACCAGAAGGAAAAATCTTAAAAATAAATTGAAGAAAGATAAGAATAAAGGGGAGAAGAAGGATGTTAAAGATAGCAAGAAAGTGCAGGAACCGCAAGTGCAAGATAATACACCACCTAAATCCCACACCTGAAAAATAGATAAACCAGGATCAATCTTAGCAGATCCAAGACCAGACGATCTGGACATGTGGTTGAAAGCGTATCAATCTAGAACTAGACCAAAGATAGAGCGGCATGAGAAACTCTACCCACAAGGGGAATCTGAAAAAGAGAGATTGGCAATATGCAGGAAGCTCATAGAGGTAGCCCAAGCCACTCTAGAGAAGACTATCCCAGTCCTCCTAGAGACAAGGATATCTGAGAATCGGTTCAATGAGTGTTTTAAATAGATTGATCAGAAACGAACAAGAAAACCTAAAGAGAAAGATAGTAAGGAAGAACAACAGAACACTCAAGGAAAGTCAATTTCTATAATCCCTGAAGTAGAAGCTGATTGGCCATAAGATTTATGGGCTAAGATTTAGGAAGACCGATGGAAAAGGAATGGGAGTTCAAGACCACCCTTTGAGGAAATAGACATTGGGGAGACCCAATCGACTCTAGATTTGAATGAAGTATATGAAGAGATTTCTATGTTAGACTAAAATAGGGAGGAAGTACACAACATTTCCACCTTACCGAACTATATGGGGGAATACGAGAAAAGTTCTATAGTTTTTCATGCTCCCACAATTTGAGGCACGAAAAATGGGTCTTCAGGTGAGACCTCTCACAATTTAGCAGAACTCAAGAAGACCAAGGTACAATGTCTTTTGACTGTGGAAGAGTTACTACAAGCCAAACTGCAATTATGGAAACAGTTGGGATAGTTGAAATTAGAAAATGAGGAGAATAACAAGAAAAATAAAGAAATTGAAGCACCTTCTACCATACAAATCCCTGTTGATAAAGTTGGAGAATTCAGTGAGGGAGATGAGGGAAATACATACTTACCCATCACATATAATGGATACATGACTAAACCATTTAATACACACGAACGGGTGTAGGCATAGCCACCAAGGAAATTTGGAAGCAATGGGGAAGCCAGCCCTGCGACCAACACAAATGAAGCTTCAATTAGTAGATGGCCATGTAGAGAGACCCCTAGGAATACTGGAGAAAATTAAGTTGACTACCTGCAGAGTAGAATTTGAACACACTCTAGCCGTATGTCAATGTGGAAAAGCAAATAACTATGAGATGATATTAGGATGACCCTTCATGAGACAACTCAAGGTAGTACAAGACTGGGGAAGAGACACATTATACCTACAACATCAAGGAGTTACTACCAAGATAAATTTGCATACATTTTCATATAGGGATGTACCCCCACTACAATGGAAGCCCATACACAAGGAAGAGGATGATTTGTCAATTCATAGTGCGGGTTCAAGTGACCAATCATGGATGCACGAAGATGCTCAACTATGGATGTGTAAAGAAGCAAAGCCTGGGAAGATAAGAAAACTGAAATATGGCCCATTGGACATCAAAATTACCGACCAGTAGATGATCCTATGTATATGCCTCAAGTTTGTTTCGGATGAAGCATTCGAACCACACGGTTGGATGGAGATTCTAGCCACATTAGATGTGTGTGTCAATGAGGAGGTACTAACCATGAATGTATGTGTAGATAAAGAAGGTTATGATATAAGTTTTTACATGGTGGTCCTTAAGGAAGTAGAGGCAGGAGAATTATTAGAAAAGGAATGGAGGGAAGAGTACGAAAGCATAGAGATGGAGCCAGAATTCGACTCGGAGGAATGGTATTTGGAAGCAATTCAAGCCAATGAAACAGGGAGAACACCCAAGATATTAGCAATAGAAGCGGTCTGGACAAGACCGAACAATGAGGAGAGGATAGATAAGGCACAACCAAACCCAGACCTTTTTGAAGTCCCAGAGCACTTCAAAAGATATGAAGTAGAAGAGAGGAAGATAGCTATTCAGATGCCTAAAAGGGAGGCCAGAGAAGGAGGAGCATATGATAACAAGGAACAAACTAAGAAGGTGATAGTGATCATGGAAGATGGAGAAGAAAAATGTACTTATATAGGAAAGGATGTGTCGCCAAAAGAGTAAGAGGAAATGATAAGCCTAATCCATGAGTATCGAGACGTGTTTGCATGGACCTACAAGGACCTTAAAGGAGTAGATCCATCCATTTCTTCTCATCAAATCCCAATGACTCCAGATGCAAAACCATCGAAGCAACACCCTTATACTTATAATGATGTCTATTTTATCCGGAGGAAGTAGACAAACTATTGGCGGCTGGATTCATTTACGAGATAGAGCACACAAAATGGGTGTCACCATTAGTGGTCGTACCCAAGAAAATTGGGAAATTAAGAGTGTGTATTAACCTGGAGAAAGTAAACGCAGCCATAATCTGTGATAGCTACCCATTACCTATCATTGATCATCTCTTGGAAAGAGTTGCGAGGTAGGAAGTCTATAGCTTCCTAAATTGGTTCTCTGGGTACAACCAAGTAGCTATTGCTATAGAGGACCAACATAAGATAGCATTTTCCACTGAATGGGGAGTCTATGCTTTTAGAGTGATGCCATTTGGACTCACAAATGGCCCTGCTACTTTCCAAAGGTTGATGTGTCACGTCTTTAAAGATTTTCTATGGAAGAGTATGGAAGTATACGTAGATGAATCATGCACATACCCAGGTCAGAGGCATGAACACATTCCGAAGTTACGAAGGATATTTGAGGTGTCGATAGTATTGAGTGTGCCTGAATCTTGAAAAATGTGTTTTTATGGTGAGACAAGGAAATATCCTAGGACACATCATATCTAAGAATGGAATTTCCACTGACGAGGATAAGGTAAAGGTGATCCTAGAGCTTCCAAGACCAAAAAATGCTAAGGAGGTGCAAGCTTTTATGGGTCATTGTGGATACTATCGCAGATTCATTCACATGTACGCCATAATTGCCAAGCCTCTATTTTGGGTTATTAACCCAATTTACGTGGACGGATGAGTGGGAGAAAGCATTTAATGAACCAAAAAGACGACTAAGTACAACACCTATTTTGAAGATACCCAACTGGAATAAGCCATTTCATATCCATGTGGATGCCTCCAACTACGCAATAGGATGCATCTTAGCTCAACCTACAGATGAAGGAAAATTAGGGCACCCTGTTGCATATGCAAGCAGACAACTAAATCAAGCAGAAAGAAACTATACGACTATGGAACAAGAGAATTTTTAGGAATGGTGTATGCAATCAAGAACTTTAGACACTACCTTCTAGCGAACAAGTTCAAGTTCTTCATCCATCATCAAGCCCTATTGTACTTAGCCAATAAGCCCTGTAATATGGGAAGACTAGTAAGATGGTTTCTGTTACTCATGGAGTTTGACTTCAAAGTAGTGGTCAAAAAAGGAAATACCCACGTATGAGCCAATCATTTGTCTAGGTTAACACATGGAGAACCACCTAACGGGGTAGTTGATGATTCACCAGACACTTATTTGTTCAACTTGGAAGTATGTCCTAAGTGGGCTAAAAAGTTAGTTCCAATAATCACTCATGGACCACAACATCAAATCAAGAAGGATGCTAGGAAAGGATTTCTACAATCATGTAACTTGCACATTGTGGTGGGAAGTGTGTATTTTAAAGAACCCAACGGTGTATTGTTAAGGTGTGTAGAAGAAGTTGAACAGAAGAATTTAATTGAGCAAGCTCACGTAAATAGATGGAGAATGCATAATGGAACTCATGGAACACTAATGGAATTAAAATGATTGGTAGTTTATTGGCTAGATATGCCTAAGGCTGTTCATAAGTATATTATCAATTGCTCAGGATGCCAAGAAAATACTCCAGAATACCATACATCATTACAATTCTCTACCATAGCACCAGACTGGAGTAGGACATTGGTAAAGTTCTTAAGAACACGCGAGCATGAGGAAGGAGCAAGTCTAGCTAAACATCGATCCCTAGAATAAATGAGCAAGGACTACATTATATTGGGGAGGCAACTATTCAAAAGAGGAAAGGACAATCAGCTACGACTATGCATGCATGAAGGAGAGTACTTACCTATATTAGAAATGGCACATGCAAGTGCCATAGGAGGACATTTTTTCAGCCAAAAGAACTCTAAAAATGATTCTCTTTGCAGGCTTGTGGTGGCCAACTCTACATATGGATGCAGACACTTATGTACGGAGTTGTGAAGTATGCCAAAGAGCCAAGTATCCTATTAGGAGAGATGATATGCCTCTAAGACCCATGATTTGTGCAGGAGCCTTTTTGAAATGGGGCATTGATTTCATAGGACCTATTAATCCACCAGCCAAAGGATCACATGCCGAGTACATAATAGTGGCAACAGACTATCTAACTAAATGGGTAGAAGCAAAAGCAACAAGAAAGAACCATGCTCAAACCATAACCAATTTCCTCTTTGAGAACATCTTTACTCGCTTTGGATTACCTACAGAGATAGTAAGTGATAGAGGAATGCACTTCATTAATGAGGCAATAGAGTCCTTGATGAATGAATTCCTAGTGATTCATAAATAATCCACCCCCTATCACCCTCAAGCCAATGGTCAAGCAGAGAGTTCCAATAAAGTGTTGTGTACAGTGTTGACAAAAATAGTCAACAATGGAAGGTCCGATTGGGACAAACAATTGCATCATGCAATTTGGGCCTTCCATGTGGCTTACAAGAGAGCCATTGGAGCTACTCCATTTAACCTAAGTATGGAACTGGTATGTCCTCTACGAGTAGCACAACAATATGAGTGGACGGGACATGAACTATCCAAGCAATTAGAGCAAATTGAGAAATCACACAAAATAAGACTACAAACAGTCACGGGAATTTATGCTGCTAAACAGAGACAAAAGGCATATTATGATGCACACATCAAAGACAAGGGCTTAAAGGAAGGAGCTTAGTTCTTGTATATACATTGAAACAACATGCCAAGAAACTACAACGTGGATATGGACCATTTTTTATTAATAGGATCTCAACTAGCAGAGCAGTCAATCTAGCTACCTTAGATGGAATCCAAGAGCGTCTATTTGAAGCTAAGAAGCAATGGAACCACAAAAAGTTCTTGAATGGAAGTGTAGCATTGACCATACTCATCTACCATGCATTAGGTGTTTGGGAACATCTAAAAGAGATGCCTTCATCCTCAGAGATGGATAAGTATGCTAAGTTAGTCACCGTTCCAAGGAAAACGAAGGGAGTAAAAGTGGTGGAGGAGGCTGAAACCAGCTCTCAACCCCGAATGAGAGGAACCAAGAGATTAAGAGAAATGATGAAGGCAGAAGAAGCACTTCCTGCTTTAAAAAGAGTACACATATGCCCAAAGACAAAAATTGCAAAAACCATGCCCATTATGAAAGAGGAGCTAAAGGAAGCAATGGAAGCTACTCACCAATACACAGAAGGACAAGTAAATTTTCCACTACAAGGGCATCACCATCGTCAGTCCCAGGAAGAAACTATACAAGGAAAGAGGCTAACAAAAGTCCATAGATATAGAGAATGCGAACTAAAGAACTCTAGTTCATCTTCCAATACCCACGAAGATCAAGATCCATCCATGATGAATGTGGACATCAAAAGTGATTCCAAAGATGATGGCAACTAGGATGAATTGAATTAAGTCACGGACTTTGTAATAAAGTGATAGGTTGGAGATGGTTGAACCACACCCTTGACAGATGGGAGATGGTTGAACTACACCCTAAGAGAGAGGATGGTTGAACCACATCCTTGACAGATGGGAGATGGTTGAACTACACCCTAAGAGAGAGGATTAGGAAGTAATCCTCAACCATGGCTTTTGGGGCAGTGGTTAGCCCATCACATTCCTAACCAAGAGGTTGTGAGTTCAATTCCTTACATTGGTATCAGAGCCTAGGAAGTAGGCTTGGGAAAGGTGGATTGACCTAATGGCCTCTAAAAAAGGCGCTTGGGCATCCTCTATATGAAAGGGTACAAAGAAGTGCACGTCGCTTTCACAAGTTAGCCTAACAAAGATTGAGGTGTATCTCTCAATCCGTAGGTCAGATTGAGTCATGTAATATACCATTGGAAAGCTCACAGAACGAATCTTTCCAAATCGGATGAGATAGCTAGAAAGTATGAATCCCTTGGGAAACCATGGGTGGCACTTGATCAAGGGTCCAAGACACCAAGGTTGAGAGCAAGGGTTCAAGATACCAAGGTTGCGAACAAGGTTCAAGAAACTGTGCGAGGTTGAGGACATCAATTCAAGGGTACCTAGGGAGTTCAAGAGGTTGATCACCAAGGCTAGAGGGATACAAGAGCATATCATTGAGGACAATGATTGACCAAGTGGGGAAGAATGTAATAAAGTGATAGGTTGGAGATGGTTGAACCACACCCTTGATAGATGGGAGATGGTTGAACTACAGCCTAAGAGAGAGGATGGTTGAACCGCACCCTTGACAGATGGGAGATGGTTGAACTACACCCTAAGAGAGAGGATTAGGAAGTAATCCTCAACCATGGCTTTTGGGGAAAGTGGTTAGCCCATCACATTCCTAACCAAGAGGTTGTGAGTTCAATTCCTTATAGACTCCTTTGGAGTGGAAGGTACAAAGATAGAGCAAATCCCTGACAACACAACCTTGGACACAACAAGGAAAGGATAATCTCAAGAAGAAGTTCATGTACTAAGATTGAATAAAGAGAAGAAGATTCAAATTATAGAGACTCACCTGGATGGAGAAGTCTCGATCAAGATGCCAAAGAAGGAAAAAGAACAAGAAGAAGTGGAGGAGCCAGAGACAACTACAAATTAGGAAACCTCATAATGAAACCATGCGCGTGGATAAAAGTAAGGATGTACTCATGGGGGAGCACCAAGTATCCCTAAGACAAGGCTAAATGTGGATGTGGCTCAACTCAAGCCAATGGTGAAGCAGATGATACAAACAACCATGGATACTCAACAACAAATGCTCGAAGCAGATGCAGATTATGACAAGGCTATGAGAGAGAGAAGACAATTCCAGATAATAAGCGAAAAGCTCTCTACACAATTAATTCAAAGAGAAAGAAACTCATGAAGCAATGGAAAAGTGCAATAGGCTGACGACTGAAAATAAAAAACAAGAAGCCCAACTCAAAGAGCTACAAAGTAAATATGAAGCAGGTGAAGCTAAGAAAGCACGGATGAATGCAAGACGTGAATTGCTCGAATCTCAAACACTCACAGTCAAGGAGAAAGAAACTCATGAAGCAATGGAAAAGTTTAATAGGCTGATGACTGAAAATAAAAAACTAGAAGCCCAACTCAAAGATCTACAAAGTAAATATGAAGCAGGTGAAGCTAAGAAAGAACGGATGAATGCTAGAAGTAAACTGCTCGAATCTCAAACAAAGGTATATATGGAGGAAGCGGACAATTTAAGAAGCAGGAACAAAGAGCTTATGACTACCATCTTGTGCAACCAACCGCTAGAAGCACAAGAAGTAACAACCAACAATACACAAGCATTGGAAGCACAAATTGCAAAGTATGAAGATTAGCTGAAACACAAGCAAGCTCTAAGAGACGAATGGGAGAAGAGATAAACACAAGAAACTAAGAAACTTAGGAAAAGATGGAAGGTGGCAGAGAACAAACTCATTGAACAATGTAATGAGGATGCTAATCAAATGGCTATCATAGGACAAGAACTGTTGAAGAACAAAGAAGCAATCACACAAGTGGCCAAGGAAATCAAAGAAAAAAAAATGAAATTATTGCAAATTTAAACATGCAAATAGCACAATAGGTAACAAAGGGGACACCAGTAGTTCTAAGCTCCAAAGCGGCTACTAAGGAGACTCAGAACTAAGCCGACATGAGAGGGCACTACTGGTGTCCCAGCTTACGAAAAAGTTTGAAGAAAAAGTGGTAAAGGTACTGAAAGAGGCAAAGATCAAAAGTAAGAGCTTGGAGCAAATTTTGAAACTGTTTAATATACCTTATGGATTGCTAAAAGAAGAGACAGGATAGTATATAAGGAAGACTACCAATAAAGACCCTGATCATAATTTGTAGTTCAACCTGCAAACGTTTACATACACACAAGATGAGTTTGACCAAGCAAATCCTGTGTGGAGGAGCAAATTTTTGGAGAAGAATCCAACACTAAGGGTACACTAGGAGCCAACACCATACGTGCTCCAAGTTAATCCATCTTTTTGCCCAATCCCTAGAAGATGTTCCTGGATGCAACTTTGGTAAGCACATTGCCATGGTAGCTTGAATAACCAATGGCTAAACCATTTGCTACTACCTAGTCCGCCATGCAACTACTTACCCACAAAAGAATACATGGTTTGGATGATAGAATTTTGGTTATCCAGATATGTGACAGTACTAGATTTAGCCATCAAAATGACCAATAAAATATTGAGTATGCTACTTACAGTCTTAAAGGTATTTCAACACGCATAGTACACTTTTTTGAATTTTATGGGTATTAATCAGGGAGCAGATGCCTTGATTTTTTATTTATCTACTACTCCAAGTCGCCGAATGATCATGGAAATATACTCATGACTTATGTTTGTGCCGAGTCCATACATGCAAACATTCGAAAAGGATTCCTTCATTGCAGATCATAGATAGGCACCAGATGATGGGGTAAAGTCAACACAATGGAAAGAGCTAATGATATGTCAAGCAAATTCGCTTAATCATAGAGAGCAAAAAGTAATACAAACTTACTCACGTTGCCACAAAAAGCCTGTCGAGGATGATAGAGTTCAGGAGGAGGCATGTGTGGAGGGAGAATCAAGCAGAAAGTGAAGAAGAAGAAGATCAAAGAATAAAACAGCGCAATAAAAAAGAACCACCCTCTACCCAAAGCCCCGCAGGGGCACGCATCAAGCTACAATGCCAAAGGACCAGGTCTTGAAGAGTGGAAACAAAGAAATATAACAACTAGGACTTTTCATGGGAGGTTACACACATTTTCCGCATTCACGAGGTGCATGCGGTGGAAAGAAATCAACATGTTAAAGAAAAGCACCAGGTCCCGAGTAATGGAGGTTCCTTAAAAGAAATAATACATTGCACCTAAACCTTTGAGGGCTCCACAGATGTGTGCAGTGAAAAGAAGTAAAGAGGCTGGAGAAATACAACAGGGTCAGATGTGTGAGAACAAAGACATATCTAAAGACCAAAAGTTAGAAAGGGGAGAGGCTGAAAAGTTGAAGACAGTGACTAAAAGTATCACATTCTTAGCCACTAGATGCGTGTGTGGGAGCCCAAATTAACAACACAAACGCTAATGTGAAGCAAAGCTTGTCAAGGGATGATAGAGACAAAGAGGGGGAGAGCGTTGCAGAGAAAAGAAGCACAAAAGAGGAGCCCCAAAAATTTTCAAATTATGAGCATAATTTTTCTTCTTCAAAATCCTATGAAATTCCCTTGAAGCCATGTAAATGCATTAGAGGAGTCCTCTGCATGCATAAGCCCGAATCCTTGTAACATAACTCTTGTAAAATAGTAGGAAATTAGAGTTATTCAATAAAGTGCTGGTCTCTGTGTGAAGGGACCATTTTTAGGGCACATGTATATAAGTCACTTTGTGACTCTTGTAAAGGACTTTTTGCCATAGTGAAAAATTGAAGGAGAATTTCGAATTTGCTTCTTTCTTGCTGATTTCCTTCTTCTCCATGATCTTTTGTGTGTGTATAATGCTTGAAATGTGTGTGTAGGACTGTTCCTGTCGAGAATCGAACTCACAACCTCCTGGTTAGGAGTGTGATGGGCTAACCACTTGCCCCAAAAGCCATGGTTGAGGATTACTTGCTAATCCTCTCTCTTAGAGCATGGTTCAACCATCTCCTACTAGGATTATGTGACATTCCTTCCCCCTTAGATTGAGCATTGCCCTCAACGCTCACTTGTGGACCCTCCTCAATCTCTTGGACCCACTTTCCATGCATGGATGCTTCCACCAACCTCAAACTCTAGCACATGGACCTATTTTGGACCTATCCAACCTACCGCTCTCTGGTGCCCGAATGCCCACACACCTTCATCCAAGACTAGTTTCACACTCACCACGGATAAGTGCTTCTTCCAAGTGCCCACAGGTGTACCCTGTTTGGATGTACCCTGCGAGGATGTACTTGACCAGTGTACCCTGACAGATGTACCTTGTCACGTGCCGTGTCGCGCTGCTGGCTACCAATCCCGATTTCGCAACTAGGCTCTGATACCAATGTCATGAATCGAACTCACAACCTCCTAGTTAGGAGTGTGATGGGCTAACCCCTTGCCCCAAAAGCCATGGTTGAGGATTACTTGCTAATCCTCTCTCTTAGAGCGTGGTTCAACCATCTCCTACCAGGATTATGTGACAGTTCCCTTCCCATTGCTTTTGAACTATTGTAGTGTGTGTGTGTGTGTGTGTGTGTGTGTGTGTGTGTGAGCCATTACAAGTTGTGGAGCAAGTGTTGGTGCTTCCCACCACTCACTATTTTGCTCATAACTTGAAGTGTATATGTCAGATTCAAGTACGACCAGTAGATGCGTCTTGTTGAGAGCTTCGAAACAAACCCACTATTGACCATATTCGGAGTTTGGAGTTGAGAGAAAAGTTTGAGTTTGTGCTTACTACTGCAAATGGTATCGCGACATGCCTTTTCAGAGGATTAGTGAGTTGGAGAGGTAGTTGAGTTCCTTCACATGCATTGTAGCTTAACCACTTCACTTACCATCATGTGTGCACACGTCTTCATACACTTGGTTCTTGTGGTTCCTCGGATTGATAATCTAACGTGTATCAATCCACCACTATATGCACTTGTGGGGCAATTGAGGTCTAGTCTCATTGGCACACAAGTCCCTAAGGTTTCACGACTTAGGTACACAATGTTGCTTTAGGCAGATGCGACGATGATGTCAGAGACATGCATGTGATGGAATTCAGGTAGAGGTTTTAGGAGAGTCTATGGCAGTTGATTATGCTAATGATAGTGATATCACTTTCTCCTATGGTTCATCTCATGATTCCTCTTGTTCATTGGAGAGCACATATATGGCTTGGTTGCTTGATGCATTAGCTGGTTTTCATGTTACTCCACATCGTGAGTGGTTTTGTCAATTCTCAGGTGAGAGTGGTGGATGTGTGCACTTGCTTGATGGTATGGCATATGACATTGAGGTTGCATGAGATGTATGCCTTATGCTACCTAGTGGATCATCACTTATACTCAGACATGTACGTTATGTGCCTTCATTCCCTATGAGCTTGATTTCAGTTAGCCAGTTATAGGAGAGCAGATGTTATGCATTCCTTGGTGAGCATCATTTTCAGTTGCAGTTGGGACAACTTATGCTTGTCAGAGGTGCTAGGATTGGGCACGTGTATCCATTGCAGATACTTCATGTGAGAGACAGTATCATCTCAGTGGGAGTTCAGTCTTATGTGCAATGTGAGACTCATCATGTCTCATTTTGTCTACCTACACATAGGTCTCTTGACATTCATGATGCATATGTATAGTAGGATTCATATGCTCTGATCGATGCACATATGGATGCTCATGTAGAGCACACTTTGGATGCTCATTTGGATGCTTTAGAGCATGATGTGGATGCTCATATAGAGCATTGTGGTGATACTCAGTTAGATTTTGATCATCTGTTTGATCTTGGTGTTGATGTTGTGCAGTTAGCTCACGTGGAGCATTATCATACACTTGGTGTGGTAGATGAGGATTTCTCTCATGGTACACAGTGTGTGATAGAGCAGTTTACCTCTCAAGATGCATATCTAGACACATCCTTGGTTGGTAGGATGATTGATTTCGATGTTGATGAGTCAACGATCATGCAGCCATTCTTGGATTCGCTCATGCTAGATGTTGACACAGATATGTCAAGACATGTTGCTCTTGATGATGGTGCTTTGGATGCCTTGGATATAGGCATGGCTGATATACTTAGGTTAGCCAAGATAGCACATGTTTCATCAGCATTCGGGAGTCTGATGTATGAGTTGTTATGCTCGAGTCCAGATATTGTAGTTGCTATTGGAGCATTTGCACTTGGAATTGTCATTCATTCAATGGTTGACACAGGCATAGAGCGAGTGGGAGCTTTACAAGAACTTCATTAGTTCTTGCATCAATTAGATGTGAGCTCGACTCTTATCGATATGATTCTAGAGTAGTTTGAGGTGCATGGATACACCTTGTTTGAGGCAATTGGTGTAGGCTTATTGGTATGGGTTGAGATAAAGACTCTTCCAGTACATTATTGTATAGTCCTACATCATTCTTTGTATGTGTTACCACTTATGGTCACACTGACCCTTAAGTGGGAGATTTTTGGGGATGTAAGGGTCTTGTGACCTTACCCCTATATTTATATATATACATCATATATAGAGAATTTCCTCAAGAGAGATCATTATGTGGGTTTGGATGTAAGGGTCATGTGACCTTACCCCTATATATATATATATATATATATATATATATATATATATATATATATATATATATATAGCGCTACCTCAAGATAGATCATTATGTGGGTTTTGAGGCTCCCATGTATGTGTGCGCGTCTATCCTCTCTTCTCTCTCTCTCTCTCCATGTCCTCCTTGCTCCTCTTGTTCTGCACACCATAGCCCTTCATTTTGCACTTCCGAGGAAGAGTATCTACTCTTTCTTGAATCTCAAACTCAAAAATAGGAAGAGTGCAAGCATGAGGTGATCTTATCTATGCAAGCACATGTTGAGAGTGAGAAGAAGAAGAGAAAGAAACAATCCCCCATGCAAGAATAGGAAGAACCATTATTTGAAGTGCCAAAAATTTTCAAGAAATATGAAATAGAGGACAAAAAAATCTTAGTCAAAATGCCTAAATGAGAAGCTATCATAGGAGAAGCATATGATAATAAGGGAAAAACTAAGAAGGTTGTAGTGATTATTGAAGGCTGAGAAGAACGATGTACCTACATAGGACATGATCTGAGTGATGAAGAAGAATGAGAGTTGATCAAATTGTTGAGAGCGTATAGAAGTGTTTGCTTGGAACTATAAGGACCTAAAAGGAGTGGAGCCACACATTTGTTCTCATAGGATCCCTATGACCTTAGAAGCCAAGAAAACCAGGAGAAGCTTTACACTTACAATGATAATTATGCAGCCAAGATAAAAGATGAAATAAATCGCTTGATAGAGCATACCAAATGGGTATGCCCCCATTGTGGTAATGCCAAAAAAGAATGGGAAATTGTGTGTGCATTAACTTGAGTAAAGCTAATGCCGCCACCATATGAGATAGTTATGTGCTTCCAATCATTGAGCATTTGTTAGAATGATTAACAAGCAAGGAAGTCTACAAATTCCTTGATGGGTTTTCAGGTTACAATCAAGTAGCCATCGCCGCAAAAGATCAACATAAAATGGCCTTTTCCAAAGAATGGGGTATCTTTTCATTTTTTGTGATGCCATTTGGGCGAACCAATGCACTTGCAATGTTTCAAGTGCTAATGTGTGACGTATTTAAGGACGTCATGAGGAAGAACTTAGAGGTCTATGTGGATGATTTGTGTGCTGATTCCCACGTCAGAAAAACACACATCCCATAACTCAAACAAATCTTTGACAAAAATCGTTAATATCAGGTATTCTTAAACCTAAAAAAAATTGTTTTCATGGTCAAGTAAGGCCAGATTTTGGTTCATATTGATTTAAAGAATGCAATCTCAATAGAAGAGGATAAAGTAAGAGCTATTGTAGAGTTACCTAGACCAAAGAAAATCAAAGAAGTACAAGCTTTTATGGCTCATTGTGGATATTATTGATAGTTTATCCACATTATGCTATAATTGCAAAGCCATGTACAACCTCTTGACCAACTTTGATTGGAGTGAAGAATGTGAGACATCTTTCTATGAGCTAAAAATACGATTGTGCTCAGCCCCAATCTTGACAATGCCAAATTGGAATAAGTCATTTGATGTTCATGTGGATGCTTCCAATTCTGCTATTGGATGTGTAGCTAGCACAACCATGAAGAGAACATTGATCTTCAGACTGTTTGCAGTTATGAAAATATTCTCATGAGTAGTGTATGTTTGTAGTAGACTCATATGATTGGTACTTTGACAGTGGGGCAAACAAAAATATTACCTCGAAGCGTAGTTTCTTCAGTTCACTTGAACCTCCCCTACAAGAAATACTGTCACATGTGCAAAAAAATCCTTATATCCTATAATGGTAGTTGTTAAGATAATTTTGATTACTATTGATGGTAGTTCTTTCATATTTTCAAATGCTTTATATGTCCCAGGGATCAAGTAAAATATGTTGTCAGTTTCAACATTAGCCAAGATTGGCTTGATTGTCAAGTTCATTGATGATGGCATTATTGATTCTAGCATTTTATGTCCAGGGTTGTATAAGCTCATAGACTATGCAAAATCTATCAATGATTCAGCATGTACAATTCAAGATTCTTAGGCTATTTCAGATGCAAAACTTTGGCATGCATGCTTTGGTCATCTAAATTTTGCTAGTTTTCTTTGCCTTCAAAAATCTAAAATGGTGTCCTCTCTACCCAAACTTGAAGAACCTTGTAAACATGTCTATGAAGCTTGTATTTTGGGCAAAGCCTTCCTCCTTCCAAAAAGATGGTTCAATTTGCGCTACTCATAAGTTGCAGCTTGTTCATAATGATGTATGTGGTCTTATGTAGACACCTTCCTTTGGGAACTACCTTTACTTGGTGAATTTTGTTGATGATTTTTCTAGGCATGCATGGGTGTACTGAAGTGTTAATGTTCTTCAAACAATTTCTCGTTTCTCATTGTGATCGAGGGGGGAATACATGTCTTCTGATTTTAGTGCATTTTTGGCTGATTGTGGGATAAAGCATCAGTGTACAACATTGTATACACCTCAACAAAATGGAGTTGTTAAAAGAAAGAAAATTTCTCTCATGGAAATGGCAAGGTGTATGATCAAAATTCATGCTTTACCTCATACTTCCTCACTTGATTTTATTATGTGTGCATCATATGTACTTAAGTCCCACAAAAACAGAACAATCAATCCCTCCATATGAGGTTTGGCATGGTTTCAAGCCATCTATTGCTCATCTGCATGTCTTTGGTTGTCTGGCATATGAATTAGTCCCTAAACAAAAATGCAAGAAATTGGATGATAAAGTAGTGAAATGTATTTTTGCTGGGGTACAGTTTTGAGAGCAAAGGCTATCATCTATATCATCCATAGACTAAACGCATTTTGGTTAGCAGTGATGTTGTTTTTTGTGGAAGATGCAATTAAGCCATTACTCTCATGTATTAAGGAGACATCAATTAGCTCCAAAGATGTATATGACACTTTGTTGCCACTTTTTATAGGTGGATTCCACATGATGATGTAGATCATTCCATTTCTGATGTAGATTTACATGATGCACTTGTTGATGAGAGGGTTGATATAGAGGAGGCAAAACTATACCAAAATGTTTTGTGCACACTTTGAGAGGTAGCAAATTATATGCACCACTATCATATCGTACTCATTCAAGCTCTCATAGTACTATGTTTGCATCATATTTCTATACAATGGCTGTCTCTAGTATTTGTGACGAGAATGAGCCTGTTTCTTTTGATGAAGCAAAAAATTCAAAAAATTGGATGGCTGCTATGCAATTAGAATACGATGCTATTATGAAGAATGGTACTTGGTCCTTATGTGATTTACCTCCATGTAAAAAGGCCATTGGAACTAAATGGGTATACAAGTTGAAATGTATGCCTAATGGAATAGTTGGAAAGTATAAGGCTAGGCTTGTTGCAAAAGGTTATGCTCAAGAGAGAGGCATTGATTTTGATGAGACATTTGCACCCACATGCCGAATGAACACCATTCATAGCATTTCTGCACTTGCAGTTCATCATAGTTGGAATGTGCATCATTGGACATCTGCATTTCTGAATGGTGACTTACATGAAGAAGTGTGTATATTTCAGCCCCATGGGTTTGTACAGAAAGGGCATGAAAATAAAGCGTGCAGGTTAAAAAGGCATTATATGGCTTGAAGCAAGCACCACGTGCTTGGTATGAAAAGATACATGCCTACTTGATTGCACATGGTTTTGGGAATAGTCCAACTAAGAGCACCTTATATGTTAAGTGTGCAAATGATGGGCTTCTGATTGTTTTTGTGTATGTTGATGACATGTTGCTCATTGGACCTAATGAGAAGCATACTCCTAAATTTAAGGCTGATTTGCATGCCTCTTTTGAGATGTCAAATTTAGGGCATTTGCATATTTATTTGGGCATTTAGTTTATGCAAGTTGATGGGGGAATAGCTTTGTGTCAAAAAAAATATATTGACACATTATTGTAGCATTTTGGCCTTGAGGAGTGCAAATCTACTGCCATTCCTATGGAAATAGGTTGCCCCATCCCTAACCCCTAAGTTTGAATTTCAAGTACCAGTCGGATCAGAAGAATTAGGCACTTTTGATTTTGATATGGTCCTTCATGATGTAGCCTTAAGTGATGTAGATATAGGATCCAAAATAGAACATAAGATAGATCAAAAGGTAACTAGGGAAGCTGAGCAACAAGTCACTCACACACAAGAGCAAGAGCGACAAGAGTAGGACAAAGAAGAAGAAGAAGAAGAAGAAGAAGAAGAAGAAGAAAGAGCTCCTACCTACACAATTGAACTCCAAAGATTACAAAAAAATGATGGAAAATGTCCAAGCCAGAGGCCGAATCTTAGTGAGAAGTATTCACATACTCATGGAGCAGCTCCTAGAAGAAGAAGGCATAGACCAACAGTTCATTGGATCACTACAAATTTTGACAAAAACTTATGGTATCATCGAAGCAATCAATACATGTTACAAAGGTTGAGAGTTCAGTATGACAAACAATGCATCCACACCCAAAAAAGTTATGGTAAGAAATCCAGATACCCACCAAGATAGAAGAAGCAGCTACATCGGCCCACGTTACAACTGAAGCCACAATGATGGTAGCAACCATTGACATAACAATAGAAATCCATGTAAAAACGGCACAAATTTTTCCCATTAGGACCCTCGAACCTCAACCCTGTTGGAGCAGAGCAATCATCAATAAGTGATTACATGAAGTCCAGAAGTTAAAAGATATGTGGAAGGTTGAAGTTTAGTTTCAAAGGAAGAGAATAGAATCAGAAACTTTCTTTTGTATATTATTCTTGAAAATAGTTCAATGTATTTTGAAAAAGATGACGAGTTAGACTCGTATATATATCTATAGATACGTACTCATAGTATGAGAGAGAGATATAGATGATATAGAGAAGACAATAGGTGAATAGATGATGAACATTGTATGTATCATCAATCAAATATATGAGAAGTTATGAGAAGGAAAATGTTGTGAAAATTTGCGCGTCGATTTTTCTTCCTATTCTCCTTCTGTGCTTAATCTTATGAGAAATCCTTTTGTACACATCTAAGTTCATAGTTAATCAATCTATGGCTAAAGTTTGAGAGTCTAATTGCAAACAGGCTGAGAGAATTTTGAATAGGAACATTTGTATGTGAAAAGCTCTGAGTGTCTTCAGAAACAGGCGCAGATTTCGTGTTCAAAGAAATGGACAGTGCTCAGTGCACAGTGTAAAGTTTTACACAAATGAGGACTCAAAATTTAAGTTGAGAGGTAAGCCATCTATGGCTAAAAGCATTTGACTAAACGGGCTGTAGTTTGGGAGAACCATAGCTTAGAAGTTACAGGTGTCAAAGTCGCCATTGTAGAGAAGCGGTTTCAGACATAGGTAAAGTATTTCAGTCATTTCTCACAGTATACTCAATCATTTGAAGAGATTTAACTTGGAGAAGGTGCGCAACCTCAAGGCAACACATTCTACAAAGTTTTATAAAAAACTTTACACAAATGATTAGTCAATCAGTGATTAATCTACAGCAGACTTTTCTGAGAATTGATTTTTCTACAGTTAATCAATTTCTTGATAAGTTGGTGATTGTTCTTTAAAATTAAGTGGAGTCTGAAGTTGTTCTTGATATAGAGGTGATCTAAAGTCAAGGATAACTTGTTCTTTTGGAGATTAACACTCTCCATCAGTGGTATCAGAGCAGGTTGTATCAAAACTGAGGAAAGGGAGACTCCGACTACTGCATACATACAACCTTTACATCTCGAAGGATCAAAAGGATAAAGTGTGAAGAAAGCTTGAAGGAAGACACATTGAAGTTGTCAAAAGGATCAGAAGGAGTAATATTCGAAGCCAAGGTACATTTATTTCTCATAAGGATTAAAGATTTGATAGTACAGGTGAAGAAAGGATGGGAGATAGTCTCCAAATTGAGAAATTGGATAGAGAGAACTATCGTGCATGGTCAATGAGGATGGAAGCTCATCTTATGAGCAAAGACTTGATAGCTTACATTACAGGAGAAGAAGAAAAGCCTCAATTCAGAGATCCTAGTGTTCCAACTAGGGAGGAATTGTTAGATTTGAAGAATTGGATGAAGAGAGATGCTCAAGCTAGGAGCATTATCTATATGGCAGTCAATGACTACTTGCTACCTCACATTAGAGGTCTTGAAAGTGCAAGTGATATTTGGAGTGCTTTGGAAGAGCATTCTCAGAACACAACTAAATCAAGGAAGGCTTCATTATGGGCAGAGTTTACTACTTTCAAGAAGAAGGCTTCACAATCAATATCTGATTATGTGACAAAGATGAAGGACATTGCAGATTCTTTAGGTGCAGTGTATGAGGATATTGAAGAAGACAAATTGGTAAGACAAATTCTCACAGGGCTAAGAGGAGATGAGAAGTGGAAGCCTTTTATTTTGTCTACAGAACTTTCATTAGACCATTTCACTCCTGATTTGAATCAATTGTTAGGACATATGCTAACTTTTGAGAATGATATCAAAGGAGATGTTGACAAGAGTGCAGGTCATGCAATGTACTCTAAAGACAAGAAGAAAGCTAACAAAGGAAAGCAATAATCAGGTGAAGAAGAAGGTACTTCAAGCCAAGCAAATTTCCTAAGAGGAAGAGGAAATGGCAGAAGTAGAGGTAGAGGCAAAAATAACAAAGATAATGTCAGAGCTTGTTGGATATGTGGTAAGACCAATCATCTATCTCATGATTGTTGGCATAATAATCAAAGCAATGGTAATTTTAATCAGAACTTTAATCAAAGAGCAAGAGGTGGTAGATTTCAGAGAGGAAACTTCAGAGGTAGAGGTGGTAGGAATTCCTCTGGAAGAGGTGGAGGAAGAAGCTTCCAAAATCAATCCTATAATAACACCTACTACAATTATGCATCAGATCAGAAAGAAGATTCGACTCTTATTATGAATGCAACATGTGAAGCCTCACATGAAGATATGAGAGTATTTTATATTGACTCAGGTTGTAGCAATCATCTGAGTGGAAACATTGCTTTGATGACTGATCTAGATCATAATGCAATTAATAATACAGTTCAAATAGGTGATAATACAAAACATAAGGTAAAGTCAATTGGTTCAGTCAAAGCCAAAGATGGGAGCACTCTTTTGAGCAAGGTTCTTTATGTTCCTACAATTGCAAAGAATTTGATCAGTGTAGGTCAAATTGTGGAGAAAGGATATGAGGTAAGGTTTACTAATGATTGAGTTTATGTTGAAGACCCTAGTCAAGGGTATAAACAGATTGTTACAGGGAAAAAGGAAGGAAGACTCTTCACATTAAAGGTACAAGGGAATATTGGACATGCTATGTTTACATATGGAGAGTAGAAGGTATCTGAACTAGATCTTTGGCACAAAAGACTTGGACATTTTAATGAGAAAGGTATCAAAGAAATGATAAACAAAGGTTCAGTACTTGGATTGCCTAACATTGCAGGTCAACATATGACATACAGATGTGAAGCATGTCACTTAGGTAAGGCTCATAAGCAATCATACAATAAGCATGGTTTTATGTATTCAGAAAGACTTGAATTGGTACATACAGATGTGTGGGGTCCTTCAAAGGACTTTAGTATAAATGGTTCAAGATATTATGTCATATATGTTGATGATGCTACTAGGTGGATCACAATCTATGTGATTAAAGATAAATCAGAAGTGTTTAATACATTTAAACACTATCATGCATATGCAGAAAGAATTACAGGCCATAAGTTGAAGAGACTAAGGTCAGATGGAGGGGGAGAGTATTTCTCAAATGAGTTCAGTGATTACTTATGGAATGCAGGTATAAAGAGAGAAGTTACTTGCAGGTACTCTCCTCAACAAAATGGGGTAGCAGAAAGAAGAAACAGGACACTTGTTGAATTTGCAAGATCCATGATGAAAGAGAAGAATTGCCCAAATTATTTGTGGGCTGAGGCTGTAAACACAACCACATATTTGGTTAATAGATTTCCTTGTAAAGCTTTGCAGGGTATGACACCATATGAAGCTTGGTGGGGTAAGAGACCTACCTTGGATCATTGTAAAATATTTGGATGCTTGGCATATGCATATGTGCCATCTCAATTGAGGCATAAGTTGGAGCCTAAAGCAGAGAAGTATGTATTCATTGGTTATGATGACAAGCAGATGGGTTATAGGTTGTGGAGTCCATCCACAAAACAATTCCTTGTGTCCAAGGATGTTACATTTGATGAGCAAAGTACTTGGTATGCAGGTACATCTAATGTGTATGCAGAAGTTGAAGAAATTATGAATCAGAAGAAAGGCAAATCAAAGGTTCAGATATTTGATGAAGAAGAGAAAAATGAAATACAGGTTGAAGGTGAAGAAGTGCCAAGGTTTGATCCAGAGTGTGATGAACCAGAAACCTCAAGAAGTGGAGAACTTAGGAGGTCTACAAGGCACAAATGGCAACCTACAAGGTATAGTTATGATACTTCATTCTTGACTACTAAGGATTATGCTTACATGATAAAAGCAGATGAAGAACCATCTACATATGATGAAGCCAAAGGAAAGAAGAATTGGGAAGAAGCTATGCAAGAGGAGTATGGTGCATTGATGGAAAACCAAACATGGGATTTGGTTCCTAGACCTAATAGCCAGAAAATCATTGGATGTAAGTGGGTTTATAAAACAAAAAGGTTTGCAGATGGAAGTGTGTCTAGGTACAAAGCCAGACTTGTTGTGAAGGGATATGCACAGACATATGGAGTGGACTATGATGAGACTTATAGTCCTGTGGCAAAAATGACAACTATCAGAACACTTATAGCAATTGCTGCTTGCAAAGGTTGGAAATTATCTCAATTAGATGTTAAAAATGCCTTTTTGAATGGTTACATTTCAGATGAAGTTTACATGGAGCAACCAGAAGGGTTCAAAGATCAAGTGTATTCAAATTATGTGTGTAAGCTCAAGAGAGCTTTATATGGGTTGAAGCAGGCCCCAAGAGCATGGAATTATAGGCTTGTAAAGTTCTTAAAGGATCTTGGATTTCAAGCATCAAAGGCAGATAGTAGCTTGCTAGTCAAAGCAAGTGAAGATGGATTCATTTATGTTTGTATTTATGTTGATGACATAATACTTACAGGAACAGATGATAAAGGTATACAAATGATTAAGAAGCAGATGGAGAAAGAGTTCAAAATCAGTGACTTGGGAAATTTGTCATTTTTTTTGGGAATGGAGATTTCATATACTCAACATGGAGTATATGTAACCCAAGAAAGGTATCTTAAAAATTTGCTAACCAAGTTTAAAATGGAAGATTACAGGATAGCACCAACTCCAATGGAAGTTAATCATAGATTGACTAAATATGGAGGAGAAGAATTCAAAGATATGAAGCTTTATCAAAGTTTGGTGGGTAGCCTGATTTATGCTACATTAACAAGACCAGATTTGTCATATGCAGTTGGAGTTCTATCTCAATTCATGCATTGTCCTAGAAAGGAACATTGGATTGCAGGACAAAGAGTACTTAGGTACATCAAGGGTACACTCAAAGAAGGGTTGTACTATGGGTTTACCTCAGATACAAGAGTCAAAATATATAGTGATGCAGATTGGGCAGGTAATATGGATAATAGAAGATCAACACATGGATATTTGTGCTATGTGGGAGACAAACTAATATCATGGTGTTCTAAGAAGCAACATACAATTGCTTTATCATCTACAGAAGCAGAATACAAAGGCATGGTGGAAGCTGCAAAGGAAGTAATTTGGCTAAAGACACTTATGAAGAGTTTTGATGTGATTCAGAGTACTCCTATCATTTGTGGAGACAATATGAGTTCTTTATATTTGGCAGCAAATCCTGTGTTTCATGCTAGAACTAAACATATTGAAATTTAGTATCATTTTTTTGAGAGAAAAGGTCATTGATAAAGAAATTGAAGTAATGCATACTCCCACAAAAGATCAACTTGCATATATGATGACAAAAAGTTTGGATGGACCTAAGTTGCAGAGGTTTAAAGATATGGGAGGAATAAAGAAGATGCAGGTAATCACAATTGATGATTGAGGGGGAGCTGTTGGAGCAGAGCAATCATCAATAAGTGATTACATGAAGTCTAGAAGTGAAAAGATATGTGGAAGGTTGAAGTTTAGTTTCAAAGGAAGAGAATAGAATCAGAAACTTTCTTTTGTATATTATTCTTGTAAATAGTTCAATGTATTTTGAAAAAGATGACGAGTTAGACTCGTATATATATCTATAGATACGTACTCATAGTATGAGAGAGAGATATAGATGATATAGAGAAGACAATAGGTGAATAGATGATGAACATTGTATGTATCATCAATCAAATGTATGAGAAGTTATGAGAAGGAAAATGTTGCAGAAATTTGCGCGTCGATTTTTCTTCCTATTCTCCTTCTGTGCTTAATCTTATGAGAAATCCTTTTGTACACATCTAAGTTCATAGTTAATCAATCTATGGCTAAAGTTTGAGAGTCTAATTGCAAACAGGCTGAGAGAATTTTGAATAGGAACATTTGTATGTGAAAAGCTCTGAGTGTCTTCAGAAACAGGCGCAGATTTTGTGTTCAAAGAAATGGACAGTGCTCAGTGCACAGTGTAAAGTTTTACACAAATGAGGACTCAAAATTTAAGTTGAGAGGTAAGCCATCTATGGCTAAAAGCATTTGACTAAACGGGCTATAGTTTGGGAGAACCATAGCTTAGAAGTTACAGGTGTCAAAGTTGCCATTGCAGAGAAGCGGTTTCAGACATAGGTAAAGTATTTCAGTCATTTCTCAGAGTATACTCAATCATTTGAAGAGATTTAACTTGGAGAAGGTGCACAACCTCAAGACGACACATTCTACAAAGTTTTATCAAAAACTTTACACAAGTGATTAGTCAATCAGTGATTAATCTACAACAGACTTTTTTTAGAATTGTTTTTTCTACAGTTAATCAATTTCTTGATAAGTTGGTGATTGTTCTTTAAAATTAAGTGGAGTCTGAAGTTGTTCTTGATATAGAAGTGATCTAAAGTCAAGGATAACTTGTTCTTTTGGAGATTAACACTCTCCATCAAACCCATGTAGAAGCTATCACCCAACCTGAAGAACCCACCTTCCACACCCTAGCCCACCTTCCCCCCAAGATTGACGACCTAGTAATTATCAATGACATAACCACCGTAGTTCCCACCTTCTCGTTCGACAACCTTGTTTCTCACTCATAAATTTTCTCCTCCATCACCAATCCTTTGTACCATACCTCCTCCACCCTAGGCTCCTTATATGAACCTACCTTAGGTCATCGGACCACTCAACAAATCATAATGGGTCACCCATCCCCTCATTCAACCATAATAGGTCGCCCCACAAATCAATCACCCCTAGCCTCTCCCCATAGATTCCCTATTCTTCTCCCTTCTCATTCTTGTTTCCACCAAAACCACCTACAACTTCACTCCCACCTATTCTCCAACCATTGGTTTCACTCTTTTCATCTACCTTCCAATGATGAATTCAACTTTCTTCGTGGAGGGTTGCTCATCACAATGCCAACAACCATTTGCAACATCAAAGTCTTTTATAGACACCACAAGAACTGCACCTACTATCCCTGTTTTTATGTTGGACACTTCATGTGCATCCATATCTGATGCAATGGACATATCACCACCCACTATACCTCCCCCACCCCCCACACTTCCACCTTCCCCAATCCCCTCCATCCACATCATCAGCACTCACCACACCATTGCACACAACATTTACCCTTCCCACCCCCATTACCTTCCCCCTTGCATTAAAGTGCACAACAAAACCCTTAATGAACAGTCTATGGAGTTATAGAATGACTCTCTAAGATTGAGGCAAGCAACATGGCCTTACAGGATCAATACATTTCTTTGCAGCAATCCCACAATGAACTTGAGTCCAACATTCAGGCCATGGACCAAGAATGAATACGAGTAATTGAAAGTCATTTGCACACCCAATTGGAATGTAATGCCAACCTCCAACACAACATGGCCCTCCTACGAAGACATTTGGCAATAGCACATGAAGAGAACAAGAGGTTTGAGCAATAAAAACAAGACAATCTAGCAACGATAATCGAGAACACAATTGGCATGCCAATCAACGCATTGAGGTTCCAACTTGTTCTGCCAAAAAATATCTAAATCGTATTGGAAGACTATGCCAAGCTATAGGAATCGCATGACAAACTAAAAGAGGAGATAAATCAATTACGACAAGAACAGGCGGTGCCCCTTTAGCTAGTACCTAAGCCCAGGATCACTATTGCAGAACCAAGTGAGCTGGTAGAGTCACAAAGGTAGGTACAAGAATTACAAACCAAGCTTCTTTAATATGAATGACCTTCATCACCTCCTGAAGTACCAGCGTCGAATGAGACAGTTGAGATCCAGTGGAAGAGACATTTGAGGAAGCATATGAAACATAGCCGGTACTTGGTGGTTGTGCCACTAATGAAGGGCAATAAACATATGAGGCACCAAGACCATAGTGGCTAAAATAGGTAGAAGAGATTGGTCATACACATGATGAGCAAGTAGCAATTTATATACAACAAATGGCCAATATTGAAGATAGATGCTTAATTCTTAATAATTCAAGAATCTATCTCATAGATGCATCATTACAACTTTGGAACTACAAGACAAACCTTATTTCCTGCTATGAGCCTATTACAATGCAGAGTTGAAGCATGTCATTGGCAAGGAACCAACATTTTCAACTCATTTCAACTAGACATACTAGAGAGAGCACAACAAGGCACCATATTTCAACCAAATTGGCAACAATATTTACTAGAGACATATCCAAAAATGATGTGCACATGGTCACATGCTCCCATGCACATTATATACAACCCATGCTATGGTCATGTTCCCAAAAGATGCTCATGACAAGCATTTGCTATCAAGGTCAAAAATAACACCAAGTGTGCAGTTTGGTTGAGTTACCCCTATCTCGCACCACCACAAGGACCACCCATAGTGGCATATATGAATTCAACTATTCACCATTGGATACCCCATCTCAAGAATATGGCTGATGTAGTGGCACAAAAGACATTGAAAATCTTTTAGCTCATGATAGTAACGTTCAAGACCTTTCGCAAGGTGAAAGCATATACATGTCCGCACCTGGTTTCAAAGAAGGCAATTATGACTTAGAGTATGATATGAGCACCATATTGCAACTGAGGATTGTTTGTGCTTGGAATGCGAGAATCAAATACTTACCAGGATGCTATAAAGACTTTTGAAGAGATGTTCTCGAACAGATTCTAGGAATACCACTTGAAGTTATTCATCTCTAAAACAGTGCATCTTTTTAGCTATTTTCTTTGGAAAAAGCCATACTTTTGGTTAAAAGAACATGATCCCATAGAACATGTCCTCCTATATTACGTAGAGCAACCCCTCCAACAAAGGTCTATCAGGAATGACAAACGTGAGAAGGGGAGGAGTGTTAACAATCAATCAGGACTCAATCAACAAGAGAGCCATTGGCAAGGGAGTCAAGTAGGAGACACTCAAAGAGAAAACCAAGGTGGACTGAGCACAAGGTAGTCAACACATATCAAACAATGAATAGGCCTAGACACATTTTAAAAAAAATCAACTATCTAACCAGCAATGATTTTTATCACTACATCTCATTGTATATACTTGTTGTTTATAATTTCAACTCCATTTTGTTCAAGAGAAAGAGTCCTCAAGCTTGAGGATCTTAGAAGAGCCCATATATTAATGTTTATAATTTTTAGAGATCATTGAAGCCTCCAAATCAGCTTAGGAACCTAATTTCAACTCGGATGGACAATAGGCTGAATTAGTCCAAAGCTAGTCAAAAACTATAAAAGGAGCTAGAGATCTCATTTTTGAGGTTGGAATTTTGATGAAAGTATGTATTAAGAGCTCTTAAATATAAGATTAGATTGTTCTACTCTTTGATCTTGCCTTGTGTTAGATAGTGTTCTATTATGTTGTTCTATTATGTAACAATTAAGTACATAGATAACACCTTAATTTTCAAAGTACATATAACTTCAAGATTCAAAAATTTCATATCATTTGTCCATTCCAAAATTGTTTAGGATATCATCTTACAAGCTTATGTGCATGTGGCTTGGGTTCTCTTACAATTCGAATGTCAGAAAATAACGATATCAGAAGTTGCAGATCATAGATTGGAGTGTTGTTAGAGAACTGAATGTGATGAGTATCTGAAGGGTGAATTCATTGAGGATGTCAACTGAAGAGATGGGAATTGCCAGCCAAAAAAAGTGTGAATTGGCCTCTTCAAATCATCTGCATTAACCCCCCTCTACATAGTTGTTGCTTTCCTTTATTACAATATTGAAACTCTATATTTAGAGCTTGAGTCGTGAATGCGAAGACTTTGATCTCCTTTTTTTTTTGTTGATGACAATATAAATAGATTATGCTCCAACTCCTTCACTTCCCGTAATTTTAACTCTTCGATTTCGTGCATATGGTGTTCATGTTTTATGACATTTCATGACATTGTATAGCTAAGAAAGATAGAAATTGTGCACCATAGGTCCCTCAATCATATAAACCCTAGTGGTTGATCACACTCTCCAAAATCAAGTTAAGTTCAATCGTTTATCCAAAAAACATGGTCCGATTCTAAGACCATTCCTGAGGGACTTTCACATGTCCAATCTTATTTACTATTGTTTTGAAATACATAGAATTATCTGTAGTTCTAACTTTTCAAAAGGTTCTTTTCTTTCTATATTTGAGGATGTTGCCAAAGAGTGACACCTCTCTTTTCTCATTAAAGCTTGGCTCATTTCTTTAAGTCCCAAGACAAACTTGTGGAATTGGAAAACTCTAGTATGGATTCTGGTACTTTAAGAAGTACATCCCTCTATTTATCTACATAGTCCTAAACTATCTGGTGTTTTTTACAAATGGAGACTAGGTTTCAAGTGCCCTAGACCTCTTGTCTGGTGGCAGGAAGTTATTGTAGAACAAGATTTTAAATTGTTCCCTAGTCATGGGCTCTTTCTTATCTTGTTCTATTTTACACCACCACATATGGGTGACATCTTGAGATTGTATGTTGCATGTTGTATCTTATGGCTATCAACCATGATATGGCATAAGCAAAAGCACTATTCCCACTTGTTGAGCCACTACTCAATAGTAGCAACATTACATGCACCAGTAGATTCATGATAATTTGGAAAATTAAGATCCTTAAGCTACCATCTAGCCTCTCTAACTCAAGTACCCTCGCTAGAGATTTATGGAGTACGACATTCACCTAGAGCCTCCATCCTTGGAATCCCACTCTTAGGCATAGCTTTTTCTTTCTTAGAGCCACTAACATGATCTAAGAAAGTCTAGAGCGTGCTTTCTAAGTGTGATAATATAGTGCTCCTAGTTTCTATGGAGTCTTTAGGATACTTGGTCGTGTGCATATCCTCCCAATGAGGTGATGAGCGTGTGGATTCCATGTTAGGAAAATTGTAAGCTCTTTTCTTCTTATGTTTTTTAAGTGTTTTCTTATGTTTTTTTCTTTAAGTTTTTATGTGTGTATGTACTCCTAATATAAACGGTGGTAGCAAAAACTGGCAAATCACAAGCCTTTGCACAAAAGATAACACAATCAAAAGCTATTATTAGTATGCTCTCTAGTTTCATGCATCAAAAAACCATGCATAAAAATTTCAAAATTTTGGTAGCATTTTGACAACAAGATGGTATCTAAAAAAGTAACAAAAGTTCTACATGCACTTTAATCACCTGTGCAGGGGGGGACACAATAAGCAACCAAAAGACTGAAGGGCACTACATGATCTATACAACAATCGACATGCTTGCAACACAATTATCAATTAAATAAAAGCACTAGACACTCTTGCTTCCTCCTTGTCGTACCTGCAATAAAATCATGCTACCATCCTATTTCACAAAAAGTGTAGAGATTGACAAGCATATATAGAAGAATACATGCATGTATGAAAATCCAATGCTTATCCTAGGTGATAATTGATGCACAAAAGATGCATGTATTGACAAGAAAACTTATTTACAGAGTGAAGAAATCCACTTTCACAGGTAGTGCAAGCATTGGAAGTGATCTCCAACCACCCTACTTGAGTTCCCAAGTTAAAGTCGATCATCCTTGCATAGAAAAAGATCTCCTATGGAGCTTCTTGACTATAAATACTCAACTTCAAAGCTTTGTATAGGAGGTTCTGTTGGATTTAGACTTCTGTGGAAGCACACGAACAGCACAAGGAAGAAGAAGAAGCTTGGAGCACAACACACAATACTGAATGTATTACTAGAGAATGTACAAAGATAAGTAGCCCATTAGGGCAATAGGCGTATATACAAGCCGAGGGAAAAAAACCTCCTAAAGAGGGAAAAAAGTGCCCCAGCGGTCCTAGTGTGTTCACACACATCACTACCTAAATATATCAACAAATCTCCCCTGAGAGTGATGCGGTGAACAAGGAGCTGGCACTCATGTATAAGCAAGTGCCAAGCTATGTGGAAATTAATCCACAAAAGGAAGTAAGCCCAAAGCTTTGCGGAAAGCTTCAAACTTCTCCCTAGGCAGAGTCTTCGTGAAAAGGTCTGCTATGTTCTCTCGCGTGGGCACATATGCCAAGTTGATCTCCCCAGCAGAGAACCTCTCCCTGACATAGTGATAATGCACCTCAATGTCCTTAGTGCGAGCATGGAACACAGGGTTCCTCGCAACTGCCAATGTGCTCTGACTGTCAGTGAAGATGGTGGTGGCAGAAGACTGGCCAACACCCAAATCAGCCATAAGGCATCTGAGCCACACACACTCAACAGTCACTGTGAAAGCTGCCCTATACTCAGCCTCACAACTGGAAGTGGCCACAGTAGGCTGCTTCTTGCTCAACCAAGATATACATGAGCTACCAAGCATGAAGCAAAAACCACTGGTGGACACACAAGTGTCATAGCAACCAGCCCAAACTGAGTCAAAAAAAGCATGCAAATCTGGCGGTAGTGATCCCCCCTTGGGATAAAACAACCCAAGTAGCCAAGTACCACTCAAGTAGCGAAAGATGCGCTTAACCACCTTCCAATGCATGACTCCTGGGCAATGCATAAACCTACTCATCTGTGAGACAACAAACTGAATATCTGGCCGAGTAATGCATAAATAGTCAAGCATCCAACAACCTGCTGATAGAGAACAACATCAAATGCATCTCCAGTATCATGAAGACTCAATCATAAACCTGTCTCCATAGGAGTAGCAATAGGCTTACAGTCTTCAAGGCCAAAACGCTGCAATAATGTGTCAATATATTTCGTTTGACACAAAGCCATCCCACCATCAACTTGCATAAACTGAATGCCCAAATAGTGATGCAAATGCCCCAAATCAGACATCTCAAATGAGGCATGCAAATCAGCCTTGAAATCAGCAATATGCTTCTCAATAGGACCAGTGAGCAGCATGTCGTCAACATAGACAACAATGATCAGAAGCACATCATTAGAACGCTTAACATATAAGGTGCTTTCAGTTGGACTGTTCTCAAAACCATGTGCAATCAGATAGGCATGTATCTTCTCATACCAAGCACGTGGTGCTTGCTTTAAACCATATAATGCCTTCTTTAACCTGCACACCTAGTTTTCATGCCCTTTCTACACAAAGCCACAGGGCTGAAAAACATACACTTCTTCATGCAAGTCACCATTCAGAAATGTTGTTTTAATGTCCAACTGATGTACATTCCAACCATGATGGGTTGCAAGTGCACAAATGCTCTGAACTGTAGTCATACGACATGTAGGTGCAAAGGTCTCATCAAAACCAATGCCTCTTTCCTGCGCATAACCCTTTGCAACAAGCCTAGCCTTATACCTGTCAACTGTACCATTAGGTTTACGCTTCATCTTGTATACCCACTTAGTGCCAATGGCCTTCTTGCCAGGAGGCAAGTCACATAAAGACCATGTACCATTCTTCATTATAGCATCATATTCAGATTGCATAGCAGCCATCCAATTTTCTGAATTTTGTGCTTCATCAAAAGAAGCAAGCTCATTCTCATCACAGAGACTAGACGCAGCCATAGCATAGCAATCTGATGCAAAGGAGGCACTATGAGAGCCTGAACGAGTACAATATGACAAAGGTGCATCTAATTTGCTGTCATGCAAAGTCTGCACCAGCCATTTTGGCATAGTTTTTGCCTGCTCAATATCAAATCTCTCATCAACAAGTGCATCATGTAAATCTGCATCAGAAATGGAATGATCTGCATCATCATATGAAACCTGCAAAGGCTAAGAAGTTGCCTCATTAGGACCAGCACTAGACTGTCCACCTATAAAAAGAGGCATCAAAGTATCATACATGTCTTTGGAGCTAACAGATGTCTCCTTAGTACATGAAAGCAATGGTTGAATAGCATCTTCCACAAAGACAACATCACGGCTAACCAGAATGCGTTTAGTCTGTGGATGATACAGACGATAGCCTTTACTTTTAGAACTGTACCCAACAAAAATACATTTTATTGCCTTATCATCCAATTTTCTGCGATGTTGTTTAGGCACTAATGCATATGCCAAACAACCAAAAACATGCAGATGAGCAACAGATGACTTGCGGTCATGCCAAGCCTCATATGCAATGATAGACTGCAGCGCTTTAGTGGGATACCTGTTAAGTACATATGCTGCACACATGACAGCCTCAAGCCAGAAACTATGTGGTAAAGCCTGACTCTTGACCATACACCTTGCCATCTCCATGAGTGACCTGTTCTTTCGTTTAGCAACTCCATTCTGTTGAGGTGTATACGGCACTTACACTAGTGTTTTATCCCACGTTCAGCCAGAAATGCATTAAAATCAGAAGACATATATTCCCCCCCTCGATCAAAACGGAGGGTGCCCATTTTACATGCTGACAGATTTTCAGCCAAAACCAAAAACTGTTTGAAGCACAAAAACACTTCGGACTTTGCCTTCAATGGATATACCCATGCATGCCTGGAAAAATCATCAATGAAAGTCACGAAGTAAAGATAGTTTCCAAAAGAAGGTGTCTGCATAGGACCACAGACATCACTATGTACAAGCTGCAATTTCTACGTAGCCCGAACTGAACCATCTTTTGGAAAGGAGGAACGCTGCATTTTGCTCAAAATACAGCCTTCACATACATGTTTTCTAGGTGCCTCAAGCTTGGGCAAAGAAGACACCATATTAGATTTCTGCAGGTGTAGCAAACTAGCAAAATTCAGATGACCAAAGCGTGCATGCCAGAGCTTTGCATCTGACATAGCCTGAGAATCATGAATTGCACATGCCGAATCATTCACAGATCTTTCATAGCCTATGAGCTTATATAGCCCACGACATAAAATGCCAGAAGCAATAATAACATCGCCATTTGACAGATCATGAACTGTACATCTGTCATCAACAAATTTCACAACCAAGCCAATCTTGGCTAATGCAGAAACTGATAACAGATTCTTCTTAATCCCTAGCACAAATAAAGCATCTGACAAGGTGAAAGAACTACCATCAGCAGTAGTCAGAATGATCTTATCAACTCCCATAACAGGATAAGACGAGTTGTTGGCGCATGTGACAGTATTCCCTGTAGGGGCAGGCTCGAGTGAAGAGAAGAAACTGCACTGCGAGGTAATCTGTATGGTCGCCCCACTATCAAAGTACCAAACATGTGAGTCCATTACAGACATAGAGTAGAAGCAAAACTCTGATATGAATCAGGAAGACCATTCAGAACGGTCTACACAAGTGAGCTATCTGGTATAACCTCATCAGCAGAAATCAATTGTTCCTTCAAATCTTTGATCTTCGTTAGGAAACTGTCCATAGAATCACCTTCATTCATGTGCTCACTCTCCAACTGTTTTCGGAGGTAAGCAACACGAGCCTCATTCCTAGCTCGATACAATGTGGTAAGTGTATCCCAAGCATCCCTAACTGTTCTGCAAGAGCGAATGTGAGGAATAATGGCACGTTTGATAGACAAAGCTATCAATGCATGTGCCTGGGCATCTCTGCCATCCCAACGAATCTGCTCTGAAGTAGGTGCAGCAGAAACAGTAGCACGAACAGGAATCTGCACAATATCATCTTCGACACCATCTTCATCAGTTCCAGCACCTGTATTCGTAGTACCTGTTGTTGCAGGTGTAACAGGACGTCTTTCAACACCCTGCACAATGTTCCACAATCCTTTTGCAATCAATAACATGTCGCATCATATAAGCCCATAATGGGTAGTTGGTACCATCCAACTTATCCTCAACAACCAACATACGGAATACATCACTGCTTTCAACCATGGCCGGTGACTAAAATACCTTGATGCAGAAAATTGATTGTATCTCAAAAAGTTGAACAGAACTGCCCAGACGAGTTCTGCTAGACCTATAGCAGACTTCGAGACGCTTAAACTCGCGAACAAAAACTGGTATATACCTTTGGCACAAAAAGACGAAATAGCCTACACAAGCATTGCGATAGTGCGTTTGGAGGCCGAAACGAGCTCAGATCGCGATTTGGACACCACAGAGCGAAGCAGTTTTGATCTCTGAAACACCCTGAGTATGCTCACCAAAATTCATACGATTCTGAGACTACAAACGGAGGAGTCTCTACGGCGCCCTAGATGAAGCGACGACCTGCTCTAATACCAATTGTTGGATTTAGACTTCTGCGGAAGCACACGAACAACACAAGGAAGAAGAAGAAGCTTGGAGCACAACACACAATACTGAATGTATTACTAGAGAATGTACAAAGATAAGTAGCCCATTAGGGCAATAGGCGTATATACAAGCCGAGGGAAAAAAACCTCCTAAAGAGGGAAAAAAGTACCTCGGCGGTCCTAGTGTGTTCACACACATCACTACCTAAACATATCAACAGGTTCACCAAGGCAAAGTGGCATCATCCAGGTGCCCCTTGGACATTTTTCAAAGTCAAGATCCCATAGCACTTGAAATCACTCCATTTGGGTAACAAATGGAGTTATGGTAATTTTAGTGGAGATTGGTGATGCAATTAGGTTCTCCAAAAGAGGCTTTGTGAGAAATCAATGACCTTCTCCCTCCATGGATTCTCCATGTAGACAAAACTCCCAATTGCAAGCATAACTCACCCTTTTATCCCATATGTCAAGTGAGTTGCGAAATATTTGCACATATAAGGCCCTTGGAACCCCTTGTGCTCTTAACTCCAAAGGGAAGAGGAAGAGGCCCTTTGAATAGGCAGCTTACACGAGCAATGCCTATGAGGATGTGCAAATGGTCGAGCAAGCCATTGGGCAAGTCTATATAGATGGAAACGTATATGATTGAGGTCTCCAAGTGCTCCAATCTTTATTTTGAGAAGTTATGCAATTGCTCTCCATGCCTCTAGATCGTAGTCGGCCACGAAGAAGATGATGATAAAAAAAAATAATGGTCCAATAACATTGCATGTGTGAAAATCCTTCAAATATTTGAATACCAAGTGTCAACCTTTCTCTTAAAATCTCTCATGAAGGTTGAAAATCAAAGGCTTGACTAGTTGTGTGTGCGACTCTCCTCCCATCCATAATATCCTCTTGCACCCAAGATAGTAATGATTTGAAATGTTCTAGTGTGGGCATGTGGAAATCATGCACATTCATTCCCATTACCCCTTAGATACCATAAGGTATCCTTTGACCTAGGGACCTTGGCTAACCTTAGCCCTTTTCTCACACACACATATATAGGTCTCTATAGACCAATGTGTAACACTTGTTTTGGAGGGCACATGAACCTATACTTAAGTCTAGTCTCAAGATCTTTGGCCATACATACGAGTGACCAAATGATGTCTGATTTCAAATTTATTTGAACCATCTAGACATTCAGATCATATAACTTTAATATATATATATATATATATATATATATATATATATATATATATATATATATATATATATATATATATATATATATATATATATATATATATATATATATATATATATATATATATATATATATATATATATATATATATATATATATATATATGTGTGTGTGTGTGTGTGTGTGTGTGTGTGTGTGTGTAAATGTTGGCACATGAAACAAGCCTAAGTGCTTGACTTATGCATAACGGATTTCTCTTGATATTTGAGGCTTAATTTTATACTCATGCATCATGCATTTAATGAGCTCCAAAGTTAATGTCAGGTGTTATCCTTATCAAAAGTAAAAGGGATATTTGGAGAGGATCTTACAGATTCATTGGGAGCCAAATACCAGAATCCCATTTGAATTCAAAATTTAGATCAACTCCTAAAGGTATGGATAATTTTTTGGTGAAATTAATCAAGAGTTATGGAGCAAAATTGCATGTATACACTGGCCACTTTAGTCATAGGATAATGAGCTGATCATCACACTCACTCTAAACGATATATGTCTTTGCTTGAAGCTAGAGAAGTCATCCACTCTCTCATTATATCATATCTCATTTATCAATACAATTATACTTCATTTTCATAGCTAGATTGATCTTTGTCTACTATTAGAGTACATTGAGTAAAGTTTGTCAAGTTCTCTAAGTTATCTCTCAGTTTTTATGGTCTTAATATCCAATATATCGATTGGACTATAAAGATAGTTTGGTGCTAGGCATGCCTACAAAATTTCATAGTCATTGGAGTTCTAATCTTGAGTTGTGGAGAGAACAAGGTGACTGTGTTTGTGTATCTTCATCTTCCTAAAAAGTCGGGATTAACCCCTGACTTCTTATGCATATTTCTCTTAGTATAGTCCTTCTAAATTTAGGAAATAACATGGTATAGCTAACTCAAAACTTCATTGAAATTTTGAAAAATATCTCTAGTCAATTCCTACCAAGCAGTGAGATCGGAGTCAAATACTGAGTGCCTTCTTCCATAAATAGAAGGTTTTCTTAGTCACTGTTTTGTGCACACAAGTTTCTGTTTTGACATAGAGTTTTGAGAATGACGTTTCAAACTATTATGGTGATCCAAATGCCTATTGAAAGCTTAGGGAGTCTAATAAGTTTCTTTGAAGTTACTTAGGCTAGTCTTGAGCAAGTCTTTGCTAAGACCCTCTCATGTTTGTGCATTAGCCATCACTCCTCAGAGTGGTATGAGAGCAATCATAGATTGGACTTTATGGGTGATGGATTCCCCTCATCAATTAACAAATTGGATCAAAGAAACTACTCAGCATCGTCTCTAAGGATGGAGGCTTACTTGCAAAGGAGAAACTTGTATGGACACGTCTCAAGAGATTAGTTGATGCTTATACTAAAAAACAAAGGACAACCAACACAAGAGGAGCAGGAACGGTTAAATAAATCATTTGCAAAGGAAGCTTTGGCAAGGTCATACATTGTAAACTCTATCTTTGATTCCTTACTTACTCATATTATGAATTTTTATACCTATCAAGAGATATAAAAAGCCTTTGGAAGCATTCTTCTCCTCAAGTACGAAAGGTAGGAAGAACCAATTGGGAGAAATCATTGATGAAGAGCATATTGTAAGGCAAGTTATTAATGGAAGAGGTAGAGGAGGAAGAAAAGGAAGGGGGGAGAGCTCAAAGCTCCTCATCTTGTGCCATATATGGCTTATCAAAGCACATCACAAAACATTGCATTAGAAACCCAAGGAATCAGAGAGGAGGAGGATACAACAAAGGTGGATATGGAGCTTCAAGAGGAAGATACAACAATTCATATGAATACAACAATTCATATGGATACAACAAAAACTACTAGGATGGATACAAAGGAAAGAGAGACTAGAAAAATTACTCAAATGATCAAGCTCAAGAGGATTCAATTCTACTTATGAACATGAAAATGATGGAAGTTAAGTTTGATGAGCATGTGTTCTACATTGATTATAGATGCTCAAATCATGTGGTAGGGAATGTCACCTTGCTATTAGACTTGGAAGATCCAAAGAACAAGCATGATTTCTATATAGGTGATGACACAAGGCACCTTGTGGAGAAGATAGGGAATGTAAAGAGCTCCAATGGTAATGTGAATATCTTGATTAGAGTTCTCTATGCGCCAAGTATTACTAAAAACTTAATAAGTGTAGGTCAGATTCTTGAGAAAGGTTTGCACCAAAAATGGAGCCTATGTAGAGGATCCATATCAAGGTTTCAAAAGAATAGCATAGGGAGAGAAAATAGATACATTGCTTGCATTTGAACTCCAAGATACCAAGAAAATTTCTTTGTTCGATTATGGTACCCAAACCCTATCAGAGCTACAGGTTTGGCATAAGAGGTTATGTCACATTGGAGAAAGATCTCTCAAACAAATCAATAGAGATTAGGGTGTGATTGCACTACCCAATATCTCAAACCAAAACGTGATATACAAGTGTAGTGCAAGTCAACTTGGAAAGTCTCACATGCAACCATTCACCAATAAAGGATACATACATGGAGACCTTCTAGAGCTTGTCCACGCAAATGTTTGGGGACCAAGTAAAGAACCATCAATCTGAGGATAAAGATATTATGTGTCATTTTTATATAATTGTAGCAAATGGCTTACTTTGTACTTTATGAAGCATAAGGTTGAAGTGTTCTGATGTTTTAAGAAGTATTTAGCTATTTTGGAGAATCAAACAAGTAAAAGCCTAAAAAGACTAAGGTCTGATGGAGAGGGAGACTACTTGTCCCATGAATTTGATTCCTACTTGCAAGATAGAGGAATCAAGAGAGAGATTACTACTAGGTACAGACGTGAACAGAGTGGAGTAGAAAATAGGAGGAATAGAACCATTATTGAAGCCTCTAAGTCCATGTTGAATGAAGAGAAGCTACCAAATTACTTGTGGGAAGAGGCAGTATCCACTATGGCATACTTGATAAACATATTATCTTCAAAATCTTTGTATGGTATGACCCCTTATGAAGCTTGGAATGGAAGGAGACAAAGCTTGGATCATTGCAAGATATTTGGGTGCATTTGATATGCTCACATACCATCTCAATATAGAGGTAAATTAGACCCTAAGGTAGAAAAGTGTGTATTCATGGGCTATGACCTTAATAAAAAAGGTTATAGGCTATATAATCCTAGCAAGAAAGGTTTACTAGTTAGTTGAGATATTGTGTTTGATGAGAGAAAATCATGGTTTGAAGATTATTGTAGGAAGATCAAGCTACCATATGACTTAGAAGACACTCTTAGGTAAGACTACATAGATACTTGAAAAATCAAGTGATTCTGAAGATGATCAAAAGAATCCTAGGAAGGAAATCAATTCATTGGACTCCAAGGGCAAGTCCAAGATACAAGAGTTGAGGGATGTTTGAAAATCATCACAACAAGCCATCAAAAGATCTACTAGGAAGCAAAAGAAGCTAGAGAGCTATGGCTACCATATATCACTAGTGACTAAACATTCTATCTATTTGGCATAAAACTTAAACTCTAAAGACCCCTCATCTTATGATGAGGTGAAGAAAAAACCAGAGTGTGTGCTATTGAAGAAGAAATTGAAGCCTTGCATGAGAATCACACTTGGGAATTATTGCCCAATACTTCAAGCATGAAGATCAGTGGATCTAGATGCATATACAAAGTAAAGAAGAACTCTGATGGAACCATTAACAGGTATAAAGCTAGGGTTGTGGATAAAGGGTATGCTCAGACCTAATGTATTGATTATGAGGAGATCTTATCACCTACGACAAATATGTCAGTAGTTAGAGTACTAATAAGCATTGTAGCTACCAAGAATTGGATGATCTATCGAATGGATGTAAGGAATGCATTTCTAAATGGATGGATATTTGATGAGGTATATATGCCTCAACCCTTGGGTCTGAAGATTCACATTTTCTTGAACATGTATGCAAGTTGAGGAAAGCTCTATATGGTCTATATGACTTTGGAATCAGAGGCTTCTGACCTATTTGCAAGATAAGGGTTTCATTGTTAGCAAAGTAGATCCTTCACTCTTCATTAAGAAGCCACACGAAGAAGTCATACACCTTTGTGTATATGTAGATGAAATGATACCCACAACTAATGATGCTAAAGGTATGAGGGGGGATAAGCAACAAATGGACGAAGAATTTAAGATTAGTGACCGAGGGAAACTCACATACTTCTTTCGATTGGAAGTTTTATATACAGAGAAGGATATCTATCTCACTCAAAAGAAAAATATCAAGGACATGTTCGCCAAGTTCAAAACGGAGAATGCTAAGATTGCAGGTACACCCATGGAGGTAAATTCAAAGCTAAGTGCTTATGAATGTGAGCTAATTGAAGATATAACAAGCTACCAAAGCTTGGTGGAACATTTGAGTTATGCAAAATTTAAAAGGGTAGACATTTGCTATAATGTAAGTGTTCATATTTGACTCATGCACATTCCTAGGAAATCACACATTGAAGTAGCTAGGAGGATACTCAAGCATATGAAGGGAACCATAAATTAAGGCTTATTGTATACATATACCTTTGATGTCGACATAAATTTACTCTCTAGTGGAGATTGGGTAGGATCAAAAGATGTCAAAAGGAGTACATGTTATCTTACATTTGCAGGTACAAAACTCATTTCATGGTCATCCAAGAATCAACCCACTATTTCTCTTTCATCTATTGAAGTTGAATATAAAGGTTTGGCAAATGCAACTCAAGAAGCCATGTGGATTAAGAATTTATACTTAGATTTGGGTGTGAAGTCTCATACTTCTCATATATTTTGGGACAACATAAGCTCTCTTCACCTTGCAAAAAATCTAATTTTGAAGTATTTAGATGGCAATGCACGACAGTGCAGTCTCCTTCTCAAGAGCTCCATGAACATATCCTGGGAGTAGAAAACAGAGCTCCTAGGGCCACACATGGTACTCTGCACAGAGGTTGCAAAATACGCATACATGAGACTACGAGCAGTAGATTGATAGGGAATTTCGGTCATGAATTCCTTTTCCTCATCTGATTTGGTGCAATCATCCTTGCTCAATTTCACATATGTGGGTAAAGGTGTACTCAATGCCTTTCCACCCTACATATTGAACCTTTGAATTACTCTAGATATGTACTCACTTTGAGGCAAGTATATGCATCTTTTTCTCCTATCACAAGTAATGTACATGCCAAGAATATGTTTGGCATCCCCCAAATCCTTCATATCAAATGTCTGACTCAACTTCTTTTTGAAAATTGACAAGTCATAAGAGGACTTCCCAACAATCAACATATCATTGACATAAAGTATCGAGCATATCATGCTTCCATATGAGCATCTCTTTGTGTAGAGATAATGATCCTCATTGCTTCAAGAATATCCTTGAGACTTAATAAAAGCATCAAACTTTAGTACCATTGTTTAGGGGACTGTTTAAGTCCATACAAGCTCTTCTTGAGCTTACAAACTAGACTTTCCTTTCCAAGAACTACATAACCCTCTGGTTGTTCCATATAGATCTCATTTGTAAGATCTCCATGCAAGAAATCAGTTTTCACATCCATTTTGACTAGCTCTAAGTCCTCCATTGCAATGAATCCAAGCAACATGCATAGGGTGGTCATCTTGACCATTGGAGAGAAGTTTTCCTCAAAATCAACACCATGTTGTTGCTTAAAACCCTTTGCAACAAGTCATGTTTTATACTTTGGAGAAGCACTATCTAATGTGAATTTCAGCTTATATACCCATTTACATGGTAAAGCTTTCTTACCCTTTGGCAAAGGTACTAAATCCCAAGTACCATTCTTATGAATACAATCCAACTCACTCTTCATGGAACGCTCCCACTTGACATGATCCTCTGTCTACATAGCCTCTTTGTAGCAAAAGTAAACCTAGAACATATCTATCAGGTGGATGTGAGACACATGCAGAGTGTCTCAATGGTTGTTGAACAGGAACATGTGCAGACTGATCTAATCGGACATTCTCTTGAACGTCCCAATGTGCAACATTTTTATGCCTGCTAACTCGAGGACTAGTATCCTCAAACACCACTCTTCTCACTTCAACCTCTTTAATGGGTTGCTTATGCATCTTAGACTCATTGAGAATGACATAACTACTTCTGATCATTGACCATGTTTTAGGATCCCATAAGTGATATCCGAATTGCCCTTCTCGACCATATCCAAGAAAATGCATTTCTTTGACTTATGTTCCAACTTTTGTCTAAGATTCTTGGGTATATGAATATATGCTTCATACCCAAAAACTCGAAGATGATCATAATATGGTGGCTTCTCTGTCCATAACTCTTGTGCCACTTTCAGAATTTGGTAGTACTAGGTGAAAGGTTAATCGCATGAACTGCAGCCAATACTGCTTTTGCTCAAAAGCCTTGGGAGAGATTTGCATGATGCAACATAGAAACTACTCTATCTTGAATAGTTCTATTTATCCTTTCACCTACATCATTCTATGTTGGGCATAAGGAGCTATAAACTCTCTACGAATCCCTCTGGACTGACAAAAAAGGATGAATTCATGTGAGGTATACTCAGCCCCATTATCAGAACGTAAAGCCTTAAGATTCATTCCTTTTTGAGTCTCAATTGAAGCAAGCCATTTTCTAAAACCAGGGAATACCTCATCCTTCAATTTGATAGGATATACCCAAAATTTTCTAGTAGAATCATCTATGAAAGTGACAAAGTAAAGAGAAGCACCTAAGGACCTAGTGGGCATAGGACCACACATATCTATATGAACGAGATCTAACAGTTGAATTGAAGAGTCAGTGTGCATTCTATGCACATTTTTTGTTTGCTTTCCATATTGACAATGCTCACAAAATGAAAAATCAAAGAAAGATAACATAGGTAAGTAGCCAGAACGAGAAATATTTTCCATTACACTACGATATATATGGCCCAAATGACCATGCCAAATACAAGCCATAGGTTATTCAGTAACAGCTAACAAGTGTTCTTTCTATGATACAAATAAAGATAAAGTGAGCTAGCTTTGCTTGCTTTTGCAATAACCATATTGCCCTTTGATATACAAAAGGATTGAGCATAAAAGATGACCTTGTAACCATGGTTATCAAGTTGACCAACTCACATCAAATTGCATGATAACTGAGGTACATGGCGTACATTATGCATAGTAAATTTTGAACCATTGATGAACTGCACAACCACATCTCCAATCCCCACAACCTCACACTGGTAAGAGTCACCAAGTCTCACAGTACCAAGAGACTTTGCTACATAATTAGAGAACCATTCTCTGTGTGGTATCACATGGAAAGAAGCACCATAATCTAGCTACCATGTGTGGGAAAGATAATCAACCATAAGAGCCTCAGTTTGGCACAATACTATCAAGTGTCAACACATCAACATCATTAGAAATAGCATTAATTTCTTCAATCTTCATAGTCGAAGTAGATGGTGCAGGTAATTGTTTAACATGCCCATCAAGATTCTATCTTTTACCTTTAGCATTCTTTAATTCATAACAATCTTTCTTCATGTGTCCTTTCTTATGACAATAATGGCATTCAATATCCTTGTTCCTTGTTTTACTTCTACTCTTATTCCATTGACCATTCTTTTCCTTGTTCTTGCTCCTGCCACACTGCTGATTCTTTCCTTGGTAAGAATCATGAACATTATATGCATCTCCACTCTGAGTGCCAACCATAGATTTTCTATGAATCTCCTCACTCAAGAGTGCTCCACATATCTTATCATAGAGGAGTTTACCACCAGGTGCACTCTTGCTAATAGTTGTGCAAAACCTATCCCATGATGATGCCAAGGTGCATAACAACAATACTGCTTTCATTTCATTATCCATATCCATTTTAAAGCGTGCAACTAGGAGAATATAGCATCAAACTCATTTAGATGAGCAGCAACACTATGTGTGTCCTTCATGCAAAGGTCGTATAATTTTCTCATCAGTTACACTTTATTTGATGCAGTCTCTTTTTCATATGTATTGCATAACTTCTTCTAAAGCTCCTCTGCACTTTCACAGTCTAATACTATAAAGTAAACATTATCTTCTAGGTGCAAGCAAATGGTAGACCTAGCCATTTCATCTAACTCATCCCAATCATCTTCATCCATGTCAGCAGACTTCTTTGAAATTCCATTTATTGGCTTCCATTGCCTCCTTTGCATCAGCACATCTTTAATCTGATTCTTCCATAGAGCAAAGCTTGTGCCATCAAATTTTTGGATCTCAAAATGGTCTTTGCCTTGCAAGTTATAGCTCATCCTCGGAATGCTGGCACTATACCCTGATCCTCTAGATATGCCTGAGACCTTTGATGCCATGATGGTAGAGAACTGAATAGAATGATAATGGAGCTAGAAGAGTCCAAATGCCAATGAATAAGTGTATCAAGGAGTAAATTGATCACTGTATAGTTGACAAAGCCAAAAATATGGAAAAATTTTGCCAGAGTATCCTCTGTAAAATGAGCATATGACCAGTGTCAAAATATCATAAAATTGCAAGTATTGACATGTTTACTTGTATAGTGAATCACTGATTGCATTGCATATAATCAATTACCCAATAGAAGCACAAGGCTTATCAAGCACCTATGAACAACTATCATATGTCTCCTATGGTGAGGCTGGGTAAGTCTTCCACCTACATCATCGAAGAGAAACCTGACATCTGGGTGTCTCCCAATTAAGAAAACCTCACCACGACCCTCTTTATCAAGCGTAAAAGGCTTTATGCAAAAAATGTAATCGCTATATCAATGACCACATGGACATACATAAGCGGTATCCACAGAAGCATATGTGGTGTGTATGTGCTCAATATATGTAGTAAAATGGCACCAAAATTTTGAATGCACATCCCAAAAACTAGCCAACAACACCTTCAAGTGTCTCTCAACTCTGATGTTTTAGGCTCAAAAACCTGCATAAATTTGCAGTGACTGCTCCCACCAAAACTAAAACCTTTTGAGAAACCTATAGCTTTATGTGTGGCTGAAAACACAGCCCCAAGGATTGATATTATTGATGGATAAGTACAAAGAATACTCTTCTTGATGTTCTTGGACTTGTATGAAGAGAACTATGTGCAAAAGTACTCCAAAATGGCTCCAAAACACCCCAAAAATGCTTTGAAACTAGGCTTTGAAACCAAAGAATGAAGCTTTGAGGGACCAAAACATGTTCAAGGTAATGTTAACCTTAGTCTTTCCCCTTCTTCAGACACCACAAGAGTGTAGCTTAGTGGCAAGAGATTGCCACAGTTAAGCGAGCTCCGAGCGGAACAGTACTAGGATGGGTGACCTCTTGGGAAGTGTCGGGAACCTCTATCTTCCTTGATCATTGAGGCCCTCCCTCACATGCAACTAACGGTGCCAACGGTGAATTTGGTGACTCGGATCACAAGGTATGCCAAGGTCTATGCCTTGGTCACCACCCTAGTCGTAAGCCTTGGGTGGGTGGGCGGATGCTTGCTTTACTTGTAGAAAGGAACAAGTCTTTTGCATCAAAATGCTCTAATATCAGTGAAGTATTTAGATGGCAATGCACTACAGTGCACTCTCCTTCTTGAGAGCTCCATGATGATATCCTCAAAGTAGAAAAT
>CM035409.1:11715014-11722514 GCA_020310875.1 Ceratopteris richardii
GATAGATAGATAGATAGATAGATAGATAGATAGATAGATAGATAGATAGATAGATAGATAGATAGATAGATAGATAGATAGATAGATAGATAGATAGATAGATAGATAGATAGATAGATAGATAGATAGATAGATAGATAGATAGATAGATAGATAGATAGATAGATAGATAGATAGATAGATAGATAGATAGATAGATAGATAGATAGATAGATAGATAGATAGATAGATAGATAGATAGATAGATAGATAGATAGATAGATAGATAGATAGATAGATAGATAGATAGATAGATAGATAGATAGATAGATAGATAGATAGATAGATAGATAGATAGATAGATAGATAGATAGATAGATAGATAGATAGATAGATAGATAGATAGATAGATAGATAGATAGATAGATAGATAGATAGATAGATAGATAGATAGATAGATAGATAGATAGATAGATAGATAGATAGATAGATAGATAGATAGATAGATAGATAGATAGATAGATAGATAGATAGATAGATAGATAGATAGATAGATAGATAGATAGATAGATAGATAGATAGATAGATAGATAGATAGATAGATAGATAGATAGATAGATAGATAGATAGATAGATAGATAGATAGATAGATAGATAGATAGATAGATAGATAGATAGATAGATAGATAGATAGAATAGATAGATAGATAGATAGATAGATAGATAGATAGATAGATACATAGATACATAGATAGATAGATAGATAGATAGATAGATAGATAGACACATAGATAGATAGATAGATAGAGAGATAAATAGATAGATAGATAGATAGATAGATAGATAGATAGATAGATTGATAGATAGATAGATAGATAGATAGATAGATAGATAGATAGATAGATAGATAGATAGATAGATAGATAGATAGATAGATAGATAGATAGATAGATAGATAGATAGATAGATAGATAGATAGATAGATAGATAGATAGATAGATAGATAGATAGATAGATAGATAGACAGATCGATAGGTAGATAGGTAGATAGATAGAGAGATAGATAGATAGATAGATAGATAGATAGATAGATAGATAGATAGATAGATAGATAGATAGATAGATAGATAGATAGATAGATAGATAGATAGATAGATAGATAGATAGATAGATAGACACATAGATAGATAGATAGATAGATAGATAGATAGATAGATAGATAGATAGATAGATAGATAGATAGATAGATAGATAGATAGATAGATAGATAGATAGATAGATAGATAGATAGATAGATAGATAGATAGATAGATAGATAGATAGATAGATAGATAGATAGATAGATAGATAGATAGATAGATAGATAGATAGATAGATAGATAGATAGATAGATAGATAGATAGATAGATAGATAGATAGATAGATAGATAGATAGATAGATAGACAGATTGATAGGTAGATAGAAATGATAGATAGATAGATAGATAGATAGATAGATAGATAGATAGATAGATAGATAGATAGATAGATAGATAGATAGATAGATAGATAGATAGATAGATAGATAGATAGATAGATAGATAGATAGATAGACAGACAGATAGATAGACAGGTAGGTAGGTAGGTAGGTAGGTAGGTAGGTAGGTAGGTAGGTAGATAGATAGATAGATAGATAGATAGATAGATAGATAGATAGATAGATAGATAGATAGATAGATAGATAGATAGATAGATAGATAGATAGATAGATAGATAGATAGATAGATAGATAGATAGATAGATAGATAGATAGATAGATAGATAGATAGATAGATAGATAGATAGGTAGATAGATAGATAGATAGATAGATAGATAGATAGATAGATAGATAGATAGATAGATAGATAGATAGATAGATAGATAGATAGATAGATAGATAGATAGATAGATAGATAGATAGATAGATAGATAGATAGATAGATAGATAGATAGATAGATAGATGTTAAGGTCGACGCGGCAAAGATTCGAACCTTGTCAAGCCTACGGAAATCGCTGCGCCACCGAAGAGAGCTAAGCTAGAGTGATATTAGAACACCTCTATAATTAGCAGTAGCTTAGCAAGGTTTCTGTCGCTCAAACATATAAGACTGTGTTTCAAATTCACTGAAAATTGCACTGGAACTTCACCTGACTGTCACCAGACTGTCACCGTAATTATACCGGAATCTTACCGGAATCAATTGCGATTCTATTTGTAATCACTTCAAGTGAGTATACAAGAAGTAAGGAAGTGATGTGTGAACTTCCTTCACTGAATGAACTCTTTCTTAAGTTTAAGAAAAAACTTCACCAGTTGAGAATGCCTCTTTCTAGTCAGACTTTGTACTGTATGTACATATGGATTTCACCAAAATCCTTGATGGACTGATAGTAGAGATGTCTAGCTACAAGATAAGCTATCTCTCATACAAAACTTTAATTTATTCTGCGAGATATACTTCGTTGTTCTAGCGGAAAATACGTTCAGTGAGGAAAACTGTAACTGACCGAAAAATACGTTTACAGAGAAAGTACCGGAAACACGTTTACTGAACGAACTGTAACTGTTAACTGACTTTATACCGTAACATGAAAATACTCAGATTTCTTCACATATGAACAGTGCATGCAAACTTCCACATGAACATGTGTTTTCTATTAGAGAAGATGTGTACAAAACTAGCTTGGCCTCTTCTTGCTCAAGCTATAGAAACTCTCCTACACTGAGTAGTTTCTTCTTACCATCTCTCTCAGATGAATACCTGACATTTTAGGTTTCTGTTATTCATCTTTACATACACGATCTCTGGCATCTTCTAAACTTATTCTTGATTTCTATATGCGCTCTATTCGCACTCCACGCTCTTCTCACGCACGTTCTTGCTTCGCACGCTTACTCGCTCTCATTTTTCTGTTTCTTGTCTCTCTCTTTATATATAGTTTTGATCCGGTGTAACGAACTCTAACAACTCTAATTCTGGAAGATTCTACGCTGTACATAACGGTCGTGAATTAGTCCCTTCACTAAGGCTTTTGATTTTTTGTATACTTTGATTCCGCTTCTCTTTATCTTTCTTTTTCTTTTATGTCTGTCTGTATGTCAAATTCGTGAGTGATTCTTCAACAGCTCCCCCTCAATCACTAATTTGACTTTTCCTGTCTTTCATATATTTTTCTTTCTTTTATACCTGCCATTTCTTTGAATCTACTTGTCTTTGTTCCATCCAAGCTCTTTGTTAGAATATCTGCAATCTGATCTTTTGTCGGAGTGTATACTATTTCTATCGCGTTCTCCATTACCTTTTCCCTCAGGAAATGATACTGAATTTCTATGTGCTTTGTTCTTGCATGAAATACTGGATTTGCTGCAAGATACAAAGAGCTCATATTATCTCCATATATGATAGGTATACCTTGATCAATACCCATGCTTTTGAACAAGGTCTGCATCCATATCACTTCTTTGGCTGCTTCTACAAGTCCTTTATATTCTGCTTCTGTTGACGATAAAGCCATTGTGTGTTGTTTCTTCGAACACCAGCTCACTAGCTTATCTCCTAGGTATATCATATACCCATGCGTTGATCTTCTGTGATCTTGACTTCCTGCCCAGTCTGAGTCACTGAATGCTCTCAACTTTATATCTGATGTAAAAGGATAATATAATCCTTCCTTTACAGTTCTTTTGATATATCTAAGTACTCTTTGTCCTGCAACCCAATGTTGATCCTTCGCACAATGCATGAACTATGAGAGAACTCCCACTGCATAGCTAAGATCCGTTCGTGTTAGTGTAGCATAAATTAGACTTCCTACTAACGACTGATACTTTCTCATATCTTTAAACTCTGCACCACTATATTTGCTGAGTTTATGGTTTACTTCAAGCGGTGTTGAAGCTTCTCTGCAATTCTCCATATTAAACTTCTTCAGTAAGTTTAGGAGATACCTTTCTTGCGAAACATATACACCATGATCTGTGTATGTGATTTCCATTCCAAGAAAGTATGATAGCTTTCCTAGATCACTGATCTTAAATTCCTTTTCAAGCAATCTCTTCACTTCTCTAATTCCTTCATATGATGTTCCGGTGATTATAATGTCATCTACATAAATACAAATGTACATCATACCTTCTTCTGTTCTTTTGATGAGTAGACTTGCATCTGCCTTTGAACTTTGATATCCAAGTTCATTGAGATACTTCACAAGTCTGTAATTCCAAGCTCTTGGAGCTTGCTTCAGTCTGTAAAGTGCTTTTCTTAATCTGCAAACAAAATTTGGGTATCTGGAACTTACAAACCCTTTTGATTGTTCCATGTAGACGTCATCTGATATATATCCATTCAGAAATGCATTCTTTATATCTAGCTGACTTAGCTTCCATCCTTTTGATGCTGCTATAGCAATCACTATCCTTATGGTTGACATCTTTGCCACCGGACTAAACGTCTCATCATAATCTATGCCATGCGTCTGAGCATAGCCCTTGATAACCAGTCTAGCTTTGTATCTGGCTATTCTTCCATCTACAAGCTTCTTGACTTTGAAAACCCATTTATTTCCGATTACTTTCTTACCATTTGGTTTAGAAACAAGTTCCCATGTCTTGTTCTCCTCCAGTGCACTGAATTCTTCTTCCATTGCTTCTTCCCATTGCTTCTTGCCTTTAGCTTCATCATAGTTCTGAGGTTCTTCATCATCTTTGACCATATATGCATAATCTTTTTGAGTTATATACGAAGTATCATAGGAATACCTTGTTGGTTGTTTTCTTACCCTGTTTGACCTTCTTGGTTCAAACTCTTCATGTGTATCTGAATACACATCTTCATCAAATCCCTGTTCATCTTCATTTCTCATACCTGATCCGATCCTGGACGTACTTGCCTGCATATGATCTTCATCTCTGTTCACCTGCACAATTGATTTCCCTTTCTCTTTTCTTCTTACCTCTTCTTCAACTTCTTCCATTGTATGACTTTGATCTGCATACTAGCTCTTCTGTTCATCAAATGTAACATCTCTGGAAACAGTAAACTGTTTTGTTAGAGGACTCCATAACCTGTAGCCCATCTGCTTTTCATCATATCCGACGAACACATATTTCTCTGCTTTTGGTTCGAGCTTATGTCTGAGTTGTGATGGTACATAAGCATAAGCTACTGATCCAAACACTTTGCAATGATCAAGTGTTGGTTTCTTTCCCCACCAAGCTTCATAAGGGGTCATTCCATCTAAAGCTGTACATGGTAATCTGTTTACCAAGTATGTAGCTGTATTTATAGCTTCAGCCCAAAGATAATTTGGACAATCCTTTTCCTTTAGCATAGCTCGTGCAAACTCAATTAGAGTTCGGTTCCTTCTTTCTGCTACACCATTTTGTTGTGGTGTATACCTGCAGGTTATTTCTCTCTTAATACCTGCATTCCAAAGATAATCATTGAACTCTCGGGAGAAGTATTCTCCCCCTCCATCAGACCTCAGTCTCTTCAGCTTTCGACCTGTGAGTCTTTTAGCATATGCATGAAAATGCTTGAAGGTTTCAAATACTTCTGATCTTTCCTTCAAAACATATAACATTATCCATCTTGTAGCATCATCAATGAATAAAACATAATACCTTGAGCCACTGATTGATCCTTCTTTTGTTGGACCCCATACATCTGTATGAATGAGTTCAAGTACTTCATCATGTTTGAATCCTTTCTTCTGGAAAGGTAACCTGTGGGCTTTTCCCATCTGACATGCTTCGCACTTGTGAATCATATGTTGGTTCTGTACATTTGGTAATCCCAATACTGACTGATTTGAAATCATGGCTTTAATTCCTTTTTCATTAAAATGACCCAATCTCTTATGCCAGAGATCAAGTTCTGTAATCACCTTTTCACCATGTGTGAGCAATGCTTGGCCGATGTTCCCTTGTACTCTTAAAGTAAAGAGTCTGCCTTCTTTCTTACCAGAGACAATCCGATTATATCCATTCTCGGGATCTTCTACAAATACTCCTTCATTTGTAAATCTGACCTGAAAACCTTTCTCAACTATCTATCCTACACTAATTAAAATTTTCGGTATTGTCGGAACATACAAAACATTGGTTAGCAAATCTCCTCCACTCTTACATTTACTTTTCCAATTGAATGTACACTATGCCTCGTATTGTCACCTGTTTGAACAGTATGACTAGAACTACCTTTTTCCAATTCTGACATCAGTTCTATATTTCCGGACAAGTGATTAGAACATCCAGAATCAATGTAAAATACCTTTAGGTCTTCGTTATCTGATGTGCCGATTGAGTTCATCATCAATGATGTATGACTTTCATTCTGTGTGTCATTTGCGTAGTTGTTGTAGGTGGTGTTGTAGGATTGATTCTGTCCCCAGCTTCTTGCTCCACCTCTACCATAGCCTCCTCTTTGATTCTGTCTTCCTCTTTGAAAATTACTCTAATATCTTCCGCTTCTACCTCTGCTATTACTGTTCTGATTTTGATTTGATCCTTGTTGATTGTGCCAGCAATCATGAGCCAGATGATTACTTAATCCACAGATCCAGCAAGCCTTCTTGTTGTTAGTCTGACTACCTCTTCCCTTTCCAAAACCTCTTGCTCTTCCTATGCCGGTTCCAAAGCCTGAGAACTCAACTCTTCTTCGTCTTTTGACTTACCTTTACCTTTCTTCTTGTTCTTCATGTACATTGCAGAACTTTGTCCTTTATCTGCATCTCCTTTCAGGTCTTGCTCATATGTGAGCATCAAACCAAGCAACTGATTTAAATCTGGTACAAAATGATTTAAAGAAAGTTCAGTTGAGAGTACAAAAGGTTTCCACCTTTCATCTCCTCTCAAACCTGTGAGCACTTGCGCTATCAATCTGTGATCTTTGACATCTTCATTTATGGATCCAAGACTATCTGCTAGATCCTTCATTTTAGTAACGTAGTCACTAATGCTTTGATTCGACTTCTTTTTGAATGTTGTGAATTCGGACCATAAGCTAGCCTTCCTAGCTTTCGTAGTATTTTGGAAATGATCTTCCAACGCACTCCATATGTCCTCCGCTTTCTCCAGACCTCTAATGTGCGGTGGTAGATGATCTGTAATGGTATTATAAATGTAAGCTCTTGCCATTGCATCTTTCTTCTGCCATAGCTTCAAGGCTTCTAATTCTTCTTTTTCTGGTTGACTATCATCTTCGAAAGTCGGCTTCTTTTCTTCTCCAGTCACATACATCATTAAGTCCTTACTCATAAGTAAGGCTTCCATGCGCATTACCCATGCGGGATAATTATCTCTGTCCAATTTATCAATTTGGACATGATCTCCCATGATCTTCTTGTTTCTGTTACTTCTGGTGAGTGTAATGTTAAAGGGTTTTACATTTTGTAAACATTTACCTTGAAAATGACTTCGGAACACTTCTTGATGCCGTTTGCTATCGATCTCTTCAGCTTCACCTTTCTTTATGAAAGTTTTTTGAATTCTCTTGTATCT
>CM035409.1:11742514-12027514 GCA_020310875.1 Ceratopteris richardii
CCAAATTGAAAAATTACAGGAGCGCAATTATCAACCATGGAGGCTTAGACTAAGTAACTATCTCGTGGTCAAGGGTATATGGGGTTCAGTTTGTGGTAGAGAGCCAAAGCCATGTGTGTTTGAACACTCAATAAAGGGTCAAAGGAGAGATTTAAAGGAGTGGAATGAGAGAGATAGATGACTCATTTTGATATCATCACAATACATAAGAAAAACCATAATAAGACACATATAAGGGATTGACTCATCAAGGAATATTTGGGGCACATTAGAGAGATTTTCCTCAACATGTACAAAGGCTATAAAAGCTCAACTCAGGAATGAGTTGAATAACCTAAGGAGAACATCAAATAACAGCATAATTGATTATATACTTAATCTACAGTAGAAGAGAACCACACATGGAGTCTTGTGCAAACAATCAAGTACATAAAGGTAGCTAGAAATAAATGGATTTATAAAGTGAAAAAGGAATTTGGATGGAAGTGTGCCTAGGTATAAAGCTAAAATTATTGCTAAGGGTTTTACTCAAAGATATGGCATATATTATGAGGAGACCTTCAATCTAGTAACAAAGATGACAACCATAAGATGAATACTTGCAATTGCTACAACTAAAGGTTTGAAGGTATATCAACCTAATGTGAAGAATGCCTTTCTAAATGGTGACTTGTAGGGGACAATGTATATAGAGCAAGTTCAAGGCTTTGAAGAAAAGAAATTTCCTCAACATGTATGTAGGTTAAAGAAATCTCTATATGGCCTTAAGCAAGAACATATGGCATGAAACCAAAGACTCACGGTATATCTATCCAAATGCAACTAAATTTAGAGTCATGTAGACCCCTCCCTCTACATGAAGAAAAATAGTGATCAAATAGTATTCATTTATATTTATGTGGATCATTTGATTTTAATAAGGAACAATGAAGCTAACATAAAGGACATCAAGAAAAAGATTGACATGGAGTTCAAGATATCATATCTTGGAAAATAAAAAATACTTTTTAGGCACTGAAGTCATTTACAAAGAGGATGGAATACTTCTTATGCAAAGGAAATATATATTTGATCGTCTTTCAAGGTTTTAATAGTGTAATTGAAAGCCTACAATCAATCCTTTGGAGACAAATGTGAGCCTAAGTGCTCATAAAGGAGATGAAGTCAAGGAAGTCACATTTTATAGGTTAATTGTTGGATCATTAATATATGCAACTATCATAAGACTTGATTTGGCATATGTAGTTGGTGTTTTATCTCAATGCATGTAGGCATCCAAGGTTCTAAACCTACTTGCAAGAAGGATGGTTCTGAGATATTTAAAGGGAACAGTGAATGAATCCCTCTTCTATCCATATGAAGAGGATTTTCTGATCAAAGCTTATTTTGATGGTGATTGGGCTAGCTCCAAAGATAATTAAAGGAGCATAAATAGTAATGTATTGTTTCTTGGCGCTCTAAGAAAAAACGTAGGGTAGCCCTTTCATCTACTAAAGGAAGGTATGGGGCTTTAACCCATATTTGTTGTAAGCTTATGTGGCTCAAGATTTTATTCTTGGAATTTAGATTGTAGGTGGCTCAAATAAAAATCCTATGTGATAACCTAAGAAGTGTATAGTTGGCACAAAACCATGTTTTCATGATGCAAAATCAAAGCATATTGAGGTGCACTTTCACTTTATAAGGGAGAAAGTGATTGAAGGTGAATTAAGGGTGGATCATGTGAGCACAAAAGGACAATTTGTAGAAATTATCACCAAATCTTTTGAAGGAACAAAGCCTAACAAATTCAAGAGGTGCATTGGAATCAAGTATCTATGTTGAAGCTTAAGGGAAAGTTGGAAATTAAGCTTGAACCTTAGGTAGCTCTCAATGACATTGAAGGCTAGCATGGAACAATCACAAAATGGAAGCCCAAGTTCTGAGTTTCAATCAATTCAAACTGTACCTAAAAGTCATCAATTAATGTTCACGAAAAGTAAACTAATTGATTGGTATTTAGTTCCTAGATTATACGAGTTAGTTCATCTTTCTATACAATTAAAATTGAAAGTCATATATGAAGCTTCATGACTCATACTCACTTGTCCTATCAATCCTTGATCGTTAAGTGAAGTGAGGAAGCAAATTGCAATCTCCTCTACTTGCTTGTTTGTGAAGAAGAAGACCATCTCACGTATCCATCTCACATGATTCAATGAGTCTAATTTGTGTATGTCAAGTCCTAGGTCCATTCTCTACATAATTTGGGAGAAAGGTGTCAAACAATGCACTTTGGTCTTTTGTGTGAGTCTGTGTGTAGATAGTCAACTAGTCTATCTTGTAACATTAGTTCTTCATTCCCCAAAATGCAATTAGAGTGATTTCACTCATATTAGAAAGCGTGTTAAGTCTAGTTAGTTGTAGGTCCCCAAAGTTCGAAGTAGATCTCGAAGTGAGCATTGCGTACCATTCATTATAATGAATCTATGTCAAAGAAAGTTCACTCATGAGGGCCTATGACCTTCTCCATCAAGAATACCATTCCACTTTTGCCATGTCTAAAAAACTATGCACATACATATGAAGGATTAAGTTTGAGAATACCAAGCTAGCATGATCCCCCATTTTAAACAACACCACTAGAGATACATTCATGAGCGACATATTCATACCTTCAACATCAGACTTGTTAGCTCTATTATTGTTGGCATTGCTTGTTCGAAGAGCAAGTTTCCTTGTTGGGATAGGCCTTTTTCTTTTGTGGACAGGACTTGGGCCGTCCCCTTACCATTTTGGCTCAAATGCTCACGAGAAGCACATATGAGTGAGAAACGACTCACAAGTGAAGCTTGACGCCACATGGTTCCCCTCAAGGGGAAAGATCCGGTGCCACTCAACAAACAAGACTCCATGGGGAACAAAACTTGACAACATCAAGCAAACAAATAGGAAAGAGAGACAATATAGCATAGCATATGAAGAACACTGAGGGAACAAACCCTATCGTGAATTCCTCTTATGCTGCTTGCATTTTTGTATTTTCGTCCCTTTTTTTTTCTTTTTTTTTTCGAGAGAACAGCAAAAAGATAGTATTAATGCCAAGAAGTCTACAGTGTACAAGGGGCAAGATGTGCACTCCACAACCCACAAGGGCAGTTACAAATTACAAATCATGAGGAATCTCAAGGGAAAGTAAAGCTCAAGTAACTTTGTTTTCCACCTAGTATAGTGTAAAGAGGAAACAATCTCCATTTTAGCAAACTCACTGGAAGGGCAATCTTTCATGGCAGCAATACACATATTGCTGCCATGAAAGATCTATTTTAGTTCATTCTATTTTCATGAAAAAAATCCATGTTGAAGTGCCTCTCTCCCTCTTAGAGATCTTTGTAGTATTCTTCTTTTTAATGAATTTCATTTTGTTTCAGAAAAGTCGTCCCTTTACAATTTTCCTTGGTATGTCCATGGAATCCCTGATGAGAACGACCTCAAACCTAGCTCACTCGAGTGTGTCGAGTCCGTTATGCTAGAGAAGGACACTGCCCCTGAAACGGCACCCCGCAGCATACAAACTTTCCCTCCCCTCATTAACTTTCGTTTGAACGTTCAGGATCCCGATCAGGAGGGCGGACGGTGGGGGGCGAAAAAAAACAATTAAAAACGCAAAACGCAAAACATAAAATAATTCACAAAAGTTCGAATTGTCTCTGGACTGTGCGGCTCCGAGCGGCGGGCCACCCTCATGCTTGCAATCGGCTGCATAATTGTGTTCCCGGCATTAATCCTCCCATATTTAATTAAATATTTGTTGAATTATTCGCCATCAATTCTCAGCTCCTGCTGCCGAGAATAATTGCAATTTCAGCTGGATCATCCCACGATGATGTTTGAAAATGAGGCCATTGCTTGCGACTTGCTGCTGGTGTCGCTGCCTCGCTTCCGTCACTCCACATGTCTGACGCTCACCGCGCCGTTAGCGTCTAGCCCTCGATGCCCACTCGTTTTTCCTTCGATCCAATTTCAATTAACACCTGCATGTCGTCAGCTTCAGGTTCCCTCTCCGAGTTCGACGGCGCAAGTTCAAATTTCTCCTTACGTGTCCCCCTCTCTCTCTCTCACACATACTCTCTCTCTCTCTCTCTCTCTCTCTCTCTCGCGTCGACTAGTCGACTCCCACTCCCCTCTTCTTATACTTATTTGACCACTGGTTCCAAATGCGGTACAGTACACCACCATCGCATCCTGTATCATCTCCGATTCTCTCACCGAGTCACCATCTCGTTGTACATCAACCTTTCTGCATTCATCGTCAAGCGTCGAGACTCGAGAGTTAAGGCACCCAGGAGTCTGCTCCATTCTCCAGTAATCTACACATGGAGGGTACGCTATTGTCGCAGGTTTCCAAAAGGGCCGCCTGAGCAGACTCTGAGGCCGACGTGGACGGCTTGATATCCTCGAGCTCCGCCCCGCCATCACTTGATCTATCTCTACGTTGTCAAGTTGTCAACTTCCGATCCTTCTGAAAATCCAGACCATCATCAGCGCGCCCGTTTACTCTTTCGGCACTGCCTTTTACCGCGTCATTCCAGCATCAATGCTAGCTTATCTCCTGCGCTCATAAATTTCCACCCAGTTGTTGATTCTACGTCTCGTATGGCATCAATGCTTACTCGCGGCATCTCCTTCCGAAGGCAGGGTTCTTCTGGCAGCACTTGGACGTATAACGAAGAGGGTGTGTTAGTTAGGCAAACAAAGGAGGGCTCCAGCGCTAGTGTGAATGGCAGCGGAGCCGCGGTGGGATCGCTCTCGCGAATTCATCACTGGCAAGGTAGCGGCGACGAGACTGAATCAAGCTCACTGGGGAAGAAACTGCCAATCTCTTCAACCTCAATGCTCCTGAGAAGCAAAAGCGTAGGTTGCGCACCTGGTAAGCTGCTGTCGGAAACGCCGCAGCTTCCTGCTAAGACAAAGAAGTCCTCTTTATTGAAGTGGCTCAAGAAGACTTTCGTGAAGCTTAAGAATTAGCTCTTCTTACGGTCGGGATCTCCCTCCAAGCCATGAAAGTCAGCCTCTCATCCCTCGTGATGAATAGGTGCATTTCTTCATTAACCTAGGAGTTAACATCCTTCCGATCTTTCGTTTCTAGTAAAGTCTCCTTTGTAATGATGCATGTGCATATCATTTGGAAACGTCTCTGTGTCTACCATGGAACTCGAGGTCGTCTGTGATTGCGGAGTACTTGAAATATCAACGACTCATTTCTTTGATTATTCCTCACTCTCTCCACAGGTTTTGACTTTTATAAGTACCGTGATTTTACTTGGAACGAAATGTTGTTTAGTGCACGTCAATGAACTCCAAATTAGAATCATAGTGGGCCGAAGTCTCAGTCTCTCATGATTTTCTCCCTCCTCGTTTTGAAGCGGAAATGTGGTTGGCCGCGAGCTCGAACTAATCTAGTTTTCTGGTTTTGTCGCGGAAACATCGAATTGATGAGATTTCCCCACTATACACTAAATTTAATAGACGTCCACCTGAGTGTGTCATGTTCACTGTGTAAATTCAGGAGGATTTTGAGTACACTAAACGTATACGGTTGTTTACCTGCAAGCGCATCGGAGCATTACAATAGAGCATTACAACGGACTACAGTAAGTGTGTTAGTCCACTATGTGAATTCAGGAGGATTTGAATTACTCTTTGAAGTTTTCTAGCGCTTGTGTAATTGATGGCGTTGACTAGCACAGACTTGTTGCTATCTAAAGTCGTGGGCATCTTTGAATTGAATGTCTTCTACAAATTTGAAACTTCTGCTCGATTCCATCACTGCACATGCAGTTATGCCTGATGATTCAACGGCAGATTAGACTATTCAACGGCAGATTAGACTACTCGTGCTTGATATTTAATGTATGCTTTCCTGTGTAGCCGTATTCGCTGCTGCTAGATGACGTTCATTAGCATGGGTTTGTTATATTTGTGGCCGTAATATCTGCACTGTGGCTCTATGAGCAGGACTTAAATTTGAAGCCCAAACCAGGATACGTAAAAATACACAAAGCGTGCGGTTAAAAAAGTGCTTCTTATGAAGTTTCCAATGAATTGTAAAGCGTTACGCTAAAATTCGATTGTATAACTGCATAGATATGTGTCCGCGCCACATATATATATACCCAAACATACATATATGCGCGCTCACAAACAACACACACATATATATATATATATATATATATATATATATATATATATATATATATATATATATATATATATATATATATATATATATATATATATATATTTGTTTATTTATACATATATATATACATGCATAAACATACATAAGTAATGCGGTATACACCTCTACTTTGAAGTATTGAATTGGTATAACTAGTATAATTACGTATAAGTATTTTCATCCATGTATACATGGATTCAATATATCACTCATTAATGTATGTAGTGCTGATGCCAAATATGTATCTATTTCTCTATATACTACAGTAAACGTAATTCTGTATTTACTTGGACACTTCTGGATATATAGATTACATAAAATCTCTCTCTCTCTCTCTCTATATATATATATATATATATATATATATGTTTATTTATACATATACATATATATACATGCATAAACATAGATAAGTAATGCGGTATACAACTCTACTTTGAAGTATTGAATTGGTATAAGTAGTGTAATTACGTAGAAGTATTTCCATCCATGTATACATGGATTCAATATATCACACATTAATGTATGTAGTGCTGATACCAAATATGTATCTATTTATCTATATACTACAGTAAACGTAATTCTGTATTTACTTGGACACTTCTGGATATATAGATTACATAAAATCTCTCTCTCTCTCTCTCTCTCTCTCTATATATATATATATATATATATATATATATATATAGAGAGAGAGAGAGAGAGAGAGAGAGAGAGAGAGAGACAGAGAGAGAGAGATTGATAGAATATAGATATATGGAGAGAGAGAGAGAGAGAGAGAGAGAGAGAGATTTTTTGTAATTTATATACCTACATGAGTCAACATATGTATAATTTATATGCAATGTAGATGTAGATGTACATTATATATAGTAAAAGTAGAACAATAGATATAAATGAGAAAAACATAAAGTGAGAGGTTACACAGATTTAGAGATACAAAAATCAAATTCTTAAATTACAAGAGGAATGTAGCTACAAAGATGGTGTTGTCCAAGAGTGCACTTTCAATATGGATCTTAGATGTCAATCCAAACAAACTCTAGATGAAAGGCTTACTAGTGCACAATCTTGTCTAAAGCTTCACATAAGCCATGCTTATATAGCTTGTACAATGGTAGTTGATATAGATAAGCATAGACAAGGGAGGTTAAAAAATTGGCAAAATATAATTATATGGAATATCTCTATGACTAGAAGCCTTATCCTCTTCGTAGTGCAAGCTGAAGGGTCATCTCCTTGGACCCCATAGAAGGGGTAAGCCCCTCTTTGCACTCTCCCCATTAAGGTTCTATTCGGGTTGCAAGGTCACATATAAGTCTTCTTTGGAAGATGAAGCGGCGGATAGATTCTGCCTTCTGAGCAGGTTAGCCTCCTTGGGCCCCAGAAAATCAAAACCCATTAAGGTTCTACGGGGAAATGATTAGCATAAAAGGTTACAATAGCTTTTTCTAGCCTGAGACAAAATATTTTCTATGCGTAATCCTTTAAGGACAAAGAAAAACACACAAGTACAACAAAATACCAAAATTACTTGTGCATTCAACCTTTGCGCTTTTCCTTCACCTTGTCCGATAGCTTGCCCTTGTGCACACCTTGCACTCAAGCTTCCAATAGGGTTGAAATCATAGTCACTTCTACTGTTTACGTGCAACACTTCCTTGATGATAATATGTCACACCTTTGTTGTTCTCTATGCAATCTCTTATGCTTTGTCTCTTTATTTGCCCACTTTCTCTCTCTCTCTCTCTCCCTCTCTCCCCTCTGTCTCTCTCTCTCTCTCACACACTTTTTCTCTCCTTGCACACTATCTATGTGTGTGTGTCTTGCTCTATCTTGCTCTCATAGTATATTGTATGCCCTTGCTTGCTTAGTCTATCTCCAAGAATACTCCTTTGTTGTGTCGACTCCTCTTACTTATGTTGCTTCACTTCCCAATTGGTTGTATATCTTGATGCTTTCCTTGTTGTCCCAAGAACCTTCTCATGTAAAGGCCAACCATCCCTATTTTTTCCTGTAGTGACTTTATGAGAAGAAAAATTATTGGGGGGGGGGGCACACATAAGCTTTTGGATATCTTCTTCACTACTTATCTTTTCCACTTTGGACCTTAGTTTCTCTAAAATACGTGCATGAGGGAGGGTTCACATGAACCTTCCAAAACACTTCAAAAACTTTAGAACTCTTTCAAAAGATAAATTTTCAACTTGTGTTTAATTTTACCTCCAAGACAATTATGAGCATACCACTTTTGCACTACCTATGCACCCATGTCCTTTGCCAGTTGTGCACCACTTTGCCAAGTCATCCTTTGATAGGCTCCACAATTGCCCACTACCGAATGGGATGTTCGTCTTAGAGAGAAAATTGCAAAAGCAGGCAATTCATAAGGTGCTTTTTGTACATGACTTTGAGTAGGTGGTAACCTGTTCATCACATAAACTGCCATATTGCATGCTTCAGCCCAAAAAGTAAGTGGCAAGTCCTTTTCATTTAACATCCACCTACCCATCTCCAAGATAGACATGTTTCTTCTTTCGACCACACCATTTTGTTGAGGTGTGTATCTATTTGTAGTCTCCTTAATTCCTTCTTCCTCCAAAAAATGCAAGAAACTGATTAGAAAAGTACTCAGCTCCTCCATCTGATCTCAACCTTCTTATGCTTCGACTTGTTTGCTTTTCAACCAATGATTTAAACTTCTTGAACATATCAAACACTTTGGATTTGTATTTCATAAAATAAATGAATGTAAACTTTAAGAAGTCATCAATAAATGTTACAAGTACTTGCTACTTGCCATGGACTCTTCTTGAGATGGACCCCATACATCAGTATGAATCAAGTCCAAAATGCCTCTGCTTTGCAATCCTGCTTTTGAAAAAGGACTTCATACCTGTTTTCCAAACTGACATGCCTCACAAATAAAATGCAAATCTTGCTTAGGTAGTTGTTGAATCTTCCTCCTCCTCTCCAATTTCCTCTACCTCTTGATCCATTTGATGAAGTATAAAGAGCTTGTCCTTGACTACCTCTTTGTGAATGATAACAGTTTCCACCTTCTATGTTGATTTCTTCAATCATCATGAGCGTTTGTAAATCTTCAAAGGATGGTAGATTCTCTCGAGTCATGATAGACGTAATGAAAGACTTCCATCTTCATCTTCTCTCAAGCCATTTAACATGCTATTAAAGTTTATATCCTCACTAGGAGATGCATTAATAGAGGCTAATGCTTCAATAAGAGATTTTACCTCAAGAACCTAATCATTAACTGATTGTCGTGGCTTCTTTTTTACTCTTGTCACCTCACCAATAAGTTGTGTTTGCCTCGCTCTGTTGGTAGTTGCAAATAACCTTTCCAAAGAATCCCAAGCCTCTCTACTAGTATTCAAACCTCTTATATGTCCAAGCATAGTATTCAAAACTGTTTGTGATGTAATAAATAGAACTCTTCTGTCTCTTTCGATCCATTCTTGCTCTCTTGCTCGGTCTGCTTGTGTAAGAGCTTCTAGTAATACCGGCTTCACTTCTGTACCTGTTATCAATCCCCAAAGACCTTTAGACATGAGATAAAACTCCATTCTAAATTCCCACATGAGATAGTTTCTCTCATCTAGTAACTTCTCAATCGATGCACTCAAATCTGCCACGTTGAATTGTTATAAACAAAGAAGAAAATTCAATAAGCTTTATGAAAGATCTGATAAAAAAACAAAAGCTCTGATACCACAATGTTATGTTTACAAACTTGTAAACATCCAAGTACACAATGAAACATGATGAGACCTCCCAAGATCTTCAAAAGGTCAAACAAATATTTCCAAACTTTAGAAATCAAACTTTCCTCCAAACTTTCAACAAAACAAAAATGGGTAACTGTAGCAAAATAACCACCAGAAACTCTCAGAGCAAAATTTGTCAAAAAACTAATGATATATTCTAAAATTAGACTCTGAGTAGCATGATGTAGAAACAAAAAACGTCAAAAAATGTGGAATATAGCTCCCAAACAAATAGTTTTAAGTCAAGGTATGCGGAGGCCTGGAACAACAAGGTATGACTAACTGTCTGAATTGAAACTTGATGTACAATAACATGAAAACTCAAAGATCTATGCAAAATTTTGATATAAATAAAAAGTCTGAGAGGCGTGAGAGTTAAGGAAACTCTTCGAAGTGAAATCACTCAAAAACACCTCATAATGACTAAGATATGAAAGTTTGAAGAGAGGTATGTCTCTGATGAGACATCGGATAGACACAAGAAAGAAGATCTGCAAAAATGCCTACTTGCGTAGGGTTTTCTCATTGCAATTCGTAAGAAAACTGATCTACTTACGTAGTACAAGTTGTAAGCTTCGCAAGGCAACAAGAATCGCTCAATTTGGCCACCTACACTAAGAGAACCACTCTTTTTATTGAGAGGTTGTCAACAGAAGCACCTTCCTTGTCTAAAAAGAGACACCTCTCCTTTCCTTCTTACTTTATGTACTTTTATCTACTTTTACTATAAATTTGGAGATGTGAGCCCCTCCACATGTTATTTATCATAAATAATAAACTCCATAAGCCTAAAAAATAATACTTTAGAGCCTGTTCTTATGTAACAGGAGGGAGGGAGGGAGAGAGGGAGAGAGAGAGAGAGAGAGAGAGAGAGAGAGAGAGAGAGAGAGAGAGAGAGGGAGAGGAGAGGGAGAGGGAGGAGGGGGGGGAGAAAGGAGGGAGGGAGGAGAGAGAGAGAGAGAGAGAGAGAGAGAGAGAGAGAGAGAGAGAGAGAGAGAGAGAGAGAGAGAGAGATCATGAAGGGTCCCTTTTTTATTTTAAAAGGCAAGGGGACTCCTTTCTTTGGAATAATACTTTAAGCTATAAGAAAAAATCCAAAACAATGCAAACAAAAAAGTTAAAAGAACCTGAAAAAATCTAAACTATAGAACATATACTCGAGACATATATCCCCATTTAAAACACCCACTTTATCATCAAGGTAACAAGGAAAATAATGCATTAGAAAAGAGAAAAGATTTCCAAAAAAGCCTTCAAAAATCTTTAAAAGCAAGTTTCTCATGAATTGGGCTATGGGATGACATACAAATTACAAGAATGCTTTAAAATAAATGTATAAAATATGATGATAATGGCAAAACGTAATGCAAAAGAATATGAGAAGAGTTATATACAATCTGTACAGATTGCACGAACCGCCAAGTGACCCAGAGGAGGTTCAATTTTGTTGATGATGATAGGCATTGAGCCTAGAGATGTTGACTAGTGGTAGTGCCTCACTAGCCAAAGTCTCTAACTGCACAACATCCCACTATAGCATTTCTCTAATTTTGTATAGTCCTTCCCAATGGGGAAGCCACTTGCCTCGCAATTGTATTTGTAATTGGGGTCTATAACTTTGTTTCCATACCTCTATTGAAGACATGTTGCAATTGGACCAAATGATCATCTAAGCACTCCATATGAGTACTGGTGCAAGTACTTGAGAGTGAGGAAATCATCCATGAAGATCCAAATATCCTCCAAAAGAAAAGGTCCAAAAATAAGGTTCATAGTTCTATTAAAATTTGTTGGGGTATTTTTGTATCCAAAAGGTATTTTAATATAAACATATTTCTCCCATGGGGTGATGAAGGCTATCTTGTCCTGATCCTCAGGATGGATGGATATCTAGTTATTTCCACTAATCGATCCATAAAACATAGAGTGTATGCCTAGCCACTTTTTCTATAACCTATTGTGCGAAGGGCATAAGGAACCCATCCAGAATTGTCACTCGGTTAAGTGCTCTAAAATCCACACATTTGTATGGGGAGTAGCCCAACAACAATCTTTTGATAAACTTAAGTATGCACTTTCTCATGCGCCTGTTCTGCAATTACCTATCCCAATTTCATTTTTATTATTTTTGGGCACAATGAACATGGGTAGAAAGCCACTTTAAATACTCCACTAGAAAAAAAATCCAACATCCTTCAACCCCAAAACTTGTAGGTACTCCTTCCAAATCCTTGTAATGCCAATAATACATCCACATAATTTTTCATAAAAAGAAGATAGCTTTGAAAGCATCCAAGAATAGTTTTATAACGATGTGGTCATGAGTATAGGACTGGAATTATCCGTGTTTCCTAACCAAATTTCTTTGATAGTGTTCCTATCCATCAATGCATCTAGAGGTTCTTCTTCATCCTTGGGATCTTCCATCACTTTGTCTCACATAGTCTTACTGTCATATCCAAAAGCACTTTGAATATCAAGTTTTTCTTCCTTTTCTTGCATCCTCCCTACATGAATCTAATGCATTGGAAAAGATGTTTCTTCACTTCATTGCTATACCTTTCAGGTATTTTCGTTCTTGGTATTTGAATCAACTTCATCTATGTTACAATTCAGAGGTGTTTTCTCCCCTCTTCTATGGTCTATCACAGGTTCATCCAATCCAAAAGCTTCTATGGGCTCCTCTTTTTCTTCATAAACTTTTGTACTTTTCTCACCTAGAAAAACTCCATAGCAAGAAATATATATATATATATATATATATAACCAAGATAAAATGTCTTCTTCCTTATCCATATCCAATTCTAGGTTGTAATTCATGGCTTGTTCTATACAATTGCCAATTGTTTGCATCATGCTGGTTTGTCTTCTTCCAAATATATATATTTAACATCTTTTCCTTCATGTTTTAACCATGTACTATATTTCCCCCAATCATGGTAAACACTGGCATGCCTTAGCCAATGTCTCCCAATCGAGAGTGGAAAGCTTCCATCCACATATGGTAATCTTAATACAATGAAGTCCAAAGTAAAGATGTTACCTTGTACCTCCATTGAAACTGGGGGAACCACTTCGAAGAGTCTTACTCTGATCTAGTTGTCCAATGTCATGGTGAAGTTGGTTGGTCTTGATGGTTGGAGTACAAGCTTTTCCATAGTGTATTCAGGCATCAAGTTAATGCTTGAGCCACCATCCACTATTACTCCTTGTAGATGTTATCCTCTAATAGTGACAATGAGTCATGGGCTTTCATAATCTATAACGGGGGCTTTCCCTACAACCCTACCCTCACTCAAAGCATTACCCTTTGCAAGGAGAATGAATGAGGAGGCTTCATCAATTATTTTCTACACTTATGGCATGAATCTTCCATCCATTTTTAATAGATCACAGATAGTAACAATTTTTTTTATGGATTTAAATAGCTTTGAAGCCTCTAATTCCAGAGGGGCATGTACGATGTGAAAATTTTCAAGCTCCTTTTGGCCGCTACTAAACTCTTGCCCAATGGCTTCACTTGTGCTTGTAAGCTCTTCTTTGGATTGGGTCTCTTCACTTGGAGTATGCCTATCACTAACTATTTCCTTTCCTTGGTCAGTCCATGTGTATTTGTGCACTTCTTCTTGAAAAGCTTCCTCCTTGTTCATTGTCTACATAACAAAAGATTCAGTTCCTTCTAGATGTACCATTCTTCAAGATCATGATGGCATAATGGTTTCCTGTGCAAATCCTTCCTTACCCACATATATCATCTATATATGAGGTCTTTATGTGGATGCCTTGTTCTTTGGGCAACAAATGGTGTAGTGGTCATTAGCTTTTAGGAAATTTCTAGAAGGGGGAGAATTCTTTGGCAAAATATATTTTCTTTGATAATGTCTACACTCCCCACACCTAAAACAAATGATTGGCCTTCTTGGCCCATTTCCAAAATTACCCAAAGGACTTCCATTGTGAGTGTTACCTTGACTTGGTGCAACAACCATTACATTTGATGGTGGCGAGACTCCTTGTACCCAATATATTTATGCAAGAATCCTTCTTGAGTGACACTCTTTGGTTTCATGGCCAGACTTCTTGCATAATTGGCAAGTCACACTTAAAAGAGGCTAGTCACTTACCACATGGCCTTGTCTGTTACACATGGTGCACCATAGTCCACTTTTGACTCCACTTCCTACATGGATTTCTTATAGCTCCTATTGAAGTTGTGCCAATTCATTTCATTTTGTAGCTCTAAGGATTCCATTTCATGCCTTAGTTGTGTTACTACACTTTCTTCTTCTTTGTGGGGCTTTTTTATTTTGAAGTTCTCAAGATCCTTCCTCAATTGTGTTATCGATTCTTCACATTCCAGAGTGTCATAGGCTAGAAGAACCAATTCCATATTAGTGTTGAATTTGCTCTTACCTTTTTTTTGTGGTAATGAACTCATCAATTTTTGCTATAGAAAGCACCTATTCCTTAATCTTGCACTATGTGGACACTAGAAGTGGTTTAGAAAGACACTTTTTGATAGAATAATCATGGGGAGGATATGGTAATTTAGCCATAAATGCTTTGGCTATAGTAACGAATTCAAGAAATGTCTCTCCTACACTCAGTTGTAAATTTTCTAATTCTTCAATGATGTTTTCTGTTGTATCTCCTTGTTGGAACTATTCTTTAAAGGCATCCTTCATTAAGTCCCAATTAGAAAAATGGGTTGTCTGCAAATCAACTAAACCATTTGTCTCATGTGCCTTCCAATGTTGCTCGAAAAAGGATTCAAAAAGCATGTTCCCTTCCCATTAACCCCTTCAACTTGCAACGCCTCCTTGATGATACTATGTCACACTTTTGTTGCTCTCTACACAATCTCTCTACATACTCTCTCTCTCTCTCTCTTTGCCCACTTTCTCGCTCTTTGCACACTGTCTAAGTGTGCATGTCTTGCTCTCTCTTGCTTTCATATTGTAGTGTATACCCTTGCTTTCTTGGTCTATCTCCAAGAATACTCCTTTGTTGTGCCAATTCCTTGTACTACGTCGCTTCACTTCCCATATTCTTGTATATTTTGATGCCTTCCTTGTTTTCCCAAGAACCTTCTCATGTAAAGACCAACAATTCCCTATTTTGTCTTGAAGGGACTTTATGAAGAAAACAACATTTTAATGGGGGGCTACACATAAGATTTTGTGTCTCTTCTTCACTGCCTATCTTTTCCACTTTTGACCTTAGTTTCTCAAAAATGTATGCATGAGGGAGGATTCACATGAACCTTTTAGAACAATTCAAAGATATTTAAAACCCTTTCAAAAAAACCCTTTTGCAACCTCTATTTAATTTTACCTCCAAGACAATTGTGAGCACACCACATGTGCACTACTTGTGAACCCATGTCCTTGTCCGCTTGTGGACCACCTGTGCACCACTTTTGTAAGTCACCCTTTGATAGGTTTAAACAATTGGGTAGGCTCAAAGGATGATAGGAGTACAAGTGGCAATCTAGCCATGATTAGAAGAGAGACTATCTCATGGAGCTCCAAAAGTAGCCAATAGTAGTCGTGCCTTCAATCGAATGTAACTTTAGAGCTTTATCCCTTATCAATTGTGAACTTATGTGGCTAATGAAGCTCTTTGTTTTGAACTTCTAAGTTAAACAAAATTATATCATGTGTGATAAGTGTAGCCTCAAATCTAGTTTTCCATGTTAGGTCTAAGCACATTGAAGTGTACTGACACAAAATAAGGTGATTGCAATGGAGATCAAGTTGGAGAATGTGAGTACCAAGGATCAATCTGCAAATATATGTACGAAAGATTTGGAAGGAACAAAGCTATTCAAATTAAAGAGAATCATTGGTATGATATATTTAAGTTCAAGGCTTGATGGGGAACGTTAAAAGTCAAATTTTGAACCTTAACAAATCTCAACAGTATCAATGACATATGGAAATATCTTTTAGAGTCTCCATATCACAAATTTCAACCATTTTCGTGATGCATAGCTCAACAAAAAGTGAACTGGTGATTGATAAACTACTCCTAAATTAAATGAGCACTTTTTTATAGCCTATTTATGTATGATTCTAAGTTGTTCAAGAAAGTCCACGACCACCACTATCTTCCTAAGTTATCTTAGATATCTATGATGTTACTACATGCACCCCCTATTAGGTTAGCCATTTTCTAACTTATAATTCTATTGTATTTAGCCATTTCTCACTCCCTCTATATGCAAAGATCTAGTTTTTGAAATATCTTGTTTTAGTTTTAATTTCTTCTTCCATTATCATTTTGAAGTGTTTCCAGTTTTATTTGGTTTCTCATATAGTGCACCAAGTGTGACATAAATCTCATGATTGTTTTCTACGTAATCTTTGAGTAAGGTTGAAAATAGTGGAGGTGTATCTATGCACATAGGTGGAGGGCTACAATTTTAGAAAGCTAATCTTGTAGAGGTGATTTTTCTCTTTAGGAGTATCCAAATTGAGTGTCTTGAACTATTTTAGATAGATGCAGTGTCTAATACAAATTTGGAAAGCTTTATATCCATTCCTCATCTAAACTCTGAGTTTGAGAAAAAATAATGAGTCTCTGTTACTATGCAAGATAAATTTTGAGGGCTTACAACCTTCCAAAGATAGATAGGGGTGTTGATTCATCCTCCAACATCTACCACCCTTCCTCTCACCTCACCCCATGCCACCCTATGACCCCTCAAGCTAGCGATTCTCTGGATGATGAAGACATCCACTCGGGTGATCTTACATAATGTTTCCCTCGTGGCTCAAGATGGACCAATTTTGCATTGCATGCACTCAATGGAATCAATGCCAAAACCTTCGTCCACCAACACTACATCATTGCTATTTATCGCATCCATTCAATAGCTATCACAAAGTGGCAGAACTTACGAGTAGATTTGCACACCATGGAGAGGAGCACAACTCCCTCCTCACCCAAATTGAGTGCTTGAGATAGGTGCTCTTAGAGCTTCCATCTTTCCTTGAGTCTCTGTGATAACCTTGCTTCTTTCTTGGTGTAGTGCAAGCATGATCACCTTCATAGCTATCTCACATAGATTTCCATGCATTATGAGTGCACCACCCACTTTGTACCTCCTACATTTGTTTGAGGAAGTAGAACAATACGACAACTGTGCTTAAGCGATCACTCTCCTCCCAACCTTATGAATTTATATATAACTCTCTCCAAGGTAATACCCTCTATGGCAAGTAGATACTAACCATCCAAGTGTTGACCATGTGATTACATGTGCACCAAGTGTCCTAGTTAACTAGAGTTAAGTCAATTGGACGCTTCTAGAAGGCTCTGGAGCTCTTAGGACAAAACAATCTCCCATGAATCCCATAGAACTTGAATGATAAGGATGGACCAAAAAACATCCATTAGCCAATTCACTATTTCATTACATGCTATTTGAGAACTAACATGTTTAATGGGTGGATTCAAGATACTAGTCCATTATTGGGCATCACTAATGAATGGACTTAGCAATTGAGAAGGGACTCTTATCTTGGTCAAGACTTTGAGAACTTCTATTTCATTTGAATTTGGTTTGGAACATTAACTGTAACTTTTTTTTACCCAAACATATAACTTAGATGTTTGTACCATGGTCCACTTTCAACCAACATTTTCATGATTTCCCCCCTATCAGAGGACTACTTTTGTCCATCTGTGCTTGAAAATCTTGGATAAAATATAGGCTGAAGTGTGCTATTTATTTTTGGTCAACTTCACTTTATCTTGACCAAATAAAATTAAAACATGACTTTTTCCTAACTTAGGGCACTTTTTGAAAGACTTAAATCTAAGCTTTTGGGAATTTTCATTATGATGACCAATTCCTAACTCTTTTCTCTTCAAGAGTGGTCTAAAATCTTTTGGAGAATTATAAAAATTTTTTATATCCATTGGAACAAAATCAAATGGATGAGTAAACGTAGACTTAGCATCTTTAAATATTGAATGGGTTCTTCAAATAACATTTATTTGGGATGTTTAATTTAGTTATCTCAATCAACTAACTCCAACCTTCATGTAAATGAATACTTTATCCAAGTTTGATCCAAATGATTTGGAAAGTGGGAAGGAAAGACCAATTCTCTGTGCAACCAGTTCCAACTACTAAGACACTTTGATTTGAGTAAAACTCTATATGGCTCCAAATTTTAATTTATCAAAGATTTTTTCCAACAAGGTACTAAAGCAGGCTATCTATATTTAAGAGAATTAATTGGATTCTCAAAAAGATTCTTGGAATGAAGCTTGAAGATAATCCAAACACAAGATGCCAGTGTTGTATCCAACATTGGTGTCTCAAGCCATCGAGCTGTATTGATGATGTTTTCTTTGTTACTCAAAATACTCATGCTTCCTCTAGGATTAAGTTCATCTTTTCTTTATTCAATCTCTTGAGACTTTCTTTCTTGGAATGCAATTCTTATGCATTACTTTGAGTAAAGAGGTTGATTTCATCGACTTACACTAGGAACTTGGTGCTTTCAAACTAACTTAGTCTATGTAACCTTGGTTGAAAGGATCTTTACCTTCGAACCTAAACTTGATCCAAAACTTTAACTTGGTGAAGCTTTATAGGCTTCACTTCTTACTTGAATGTGATAGTAAAATTCTCCTTCATTTTTATCCTTTCTTTTAGTATTAGCTTTATGTAGTTTCCCAAGAAAATGGTAACTTGATTGATGCTTTCTATAACTCATGACTTCTTTTCATTGTCACCATAAAAGAAGATTTCTCAAAGGGAGTTATAATTCCATTGTCCCATCCCAGTGAATACTTTCTCCAATCCAAAAAAATACATCTTGGTTTCGGTCTTCTTTCTATGTATTTTGAATGCTCCCTTGATATATTCCAATGATCCTTTCGCTAACCATTGTTGGTGCCAATTTTGAGTGCAAAGACTAAGGATTATATGCTCTTTTCAAACTTACTTAGTTCTTGGAAATAATTCTTTTACGCCAAAAATCTAGGGTGTCTCTAGAACCTTATACCTCTTTATGTCTTATTTGGAAAAATTTGATTCCAAAAATTTATTCATACTCATGATTTTTATACTTTAAGAGTTAACTCACTTTTGTCATGAATCACTCATGAGCTTATTTCCAATACCAAGGAAGAATCTATAGTAGTTCCAATAGGAACTACTTGGACCAACTTTTCCAAGTCTGATCTATTCTTATTGATCATGCAACAATGATAAAGGCGTAGTCTTTATCTCAAGTTCTCTTTTACAGTCTATAAAGCTCATTGGATTACCCCAGGGATTTTTGACAGAACTTCCCCTCAACTCAAGTATAAGAATATGCTAATGCTTTTCAAAGTCCAAAACAAAGAATCTTTTAAAGATTGATACACCTTTGGGTTATATCAATCATTTGACTTGAGTACCACTACTGGTGGTTTGGGAATTTCTTAGGAACTACTTATTGTCTAGCTAGCTTGAAGAAATTCTTATTTTCCCATTGATAAAGAAAGTTTTATTCTTCAAGTACTTGAGCTTTGACTACTCTTTTAAGTAAAAAACCAACATGAACAAAGGAATTACATTGGATGCACTTTTGAATGATCCTTGGAAGGATTTTTAGACTTTTGGACAAGACTCCCAAGCCCTATTGCTTGATTTGTGTTCACTTCCTTTGTATCAAACTGAAGGACGAATATCACTGTAAGATATGGTTTCTCATATCATCATGAAAGTTTGAAAAATCCATTTATATGTGATATTTGTTCTTTTTATGTATTTGCTTGAGTTTGAAACAAAAGTTATATATCATTGGTCAACCCATCTTTGCTTCTTGTTTATTTAAAACATTTTCTTGTATCCAACTTGGATACATCTTTTGAAGCATATTTAAAGTACAAGATTCTTGCTTTTCTTTATGGATAAACCAAGGTACAATAGTGTCAACTGCACAATTTCACATTCCTTTTGGGAGTGGAAAGAATCTAGATTAGAGGCTAAACAATTAATAATGTCATTTTTTTTCCAATCATGGAGATCATTAGAGAAGTGTTTTTTATTCATTTCTTTCATTTTTAGTACTTGATTTGCTTCTATTTTTCTTCAAGTTCATTTAATATTTTTATGAATGGAAACTAGGGATAAGGAAGCATTATAACACGCTCTAGAAAAAGAGAAAAAATAAACTTTAGAACAAAAACAAGAGTAGGATATGAAAAATGTTGAGTAAGAGGTTGGCATATACAATGAGTATATTACCTACACTCATCATTGCATACTTCTAGATAGGACAAAAAAATTAGAATCTATCTTAGGGAGTATGAACAGACTTAAAGCAATTAAAATTTCGATTCATCACTTTTGAAACTTAAATAAGCTCTTTGGTAATGAATAGAGATCATGACAAGGAGATTTATTCTCATGGAACCTTAGAGATGGTTAGGAGAAAGCCTTGGCCTATTAGCACATTGAAGAAGAGACTTGCTTAAAGACTTGAAACCATCTATACTAATGGGGGATGACTGTGATAGGAACAAAGATGTAGTCTACACTTTTTTTGCAAAAGTGGAAAGACATGAATCAATCAAAGGGAACCCTACATGAGTATTGAGTGCTTGAAGTGAGTATCTCACTTAGAGCATACACATACAAATGGTAGACGAGCCTTAAGAAAACTAGGGCTATTCTTCTTTTCTAAAAGATTTTTTACTTGACAATGAGGAGGATTGTAACTAGGATGAGTGGGATACAATGATGTAGAGAGCTAGGCCCTTGTCTATTTCCCTATCACATTACAAAGAAACCATTATTAAATTATAAGGTTTAAATAATTTTTAAAAGACCCGAGGTTTTGTTAAGGAGGCTTCATAACAAATAAAAATTGAAGCTAGTAGAAACACCACAAAGACTTTTGAAGTGACCATAAAGTATGTTCAAATATATGAAGATCATATCTGCCCACACTATACACCTATGGACATGGGTGAGCCTCTCAGACCTACTAAAGTGACAAAGTTTAAGAAATGGATAGTCCTAGGAAAAGGGTAATTCATAGTTAGAAAATAGAGACTTCAAGGACCAAGATTGAGTATTGAGAAATTTGAATATACCAAAAAGGAAAACTTGTGTTTTAGGTGTGTCACTCTAGCACAATGGAAAGCACCCATGTGAGGAGCTCCACCTCGTAATCGTCAATCCGCGGAGAGGTTAGGCCGATCTGAAGATCAAGAGCAAGTGATGTGCATGAAGATGATGGTGAGAAATGCAATGAACATACACACACATGCATACACACACATGCATACACACACATGCATACACACACATGCATACACACACATGCATACACACACATGCATACACACACACACACAAGGGAAGTCGCAATGGAGATCAATGGAAGGCAAGGAGAGAAGTCATACTCATCTTCATTAACAACTAATTACAATATCTCTTCTAGTTCTAGCTCTTAAGTTCAACAACAACCCACAAAATGAGCTCTCTAGCTCTATTATAGTTTTTGCCTAGTTTTGATTGGTTTCACATCTAGTGATCGGCATAGTTAAAAAATAGGTTCTACCTCTAATTTGAAATATCTAACAATTTCCAAAAATTAAAAAAATTGATGTGAGCTATCTACTTAGACTCCTCAAGCTTGAGGACTCCTCGACTTGCACAAAATGGAGTCGCACTCGTGATAATTGGATGCATATACATATATTACATTGTCTTAGTGATAAAAACCATTGTTGCCATGATGAAGCAATTTGATTAGTTTATGTACTTCCTCTTCTTCTATGACGAGAGCCGGTCCTCGATCCTTTGCCTTGAACACTCCCCTCCTCCTCGTTTTTGTCATCCTTGACAGAACCCGATTTCGCATGAGTAATATAGTTGGTGAGCAAGTCTGTCGTCAAGGTATGTTTTGTAATGCGAAGTCCCCAAATGAGGTGGCATTCGATTTTCTCCCAATCAATGGGTTGGGGCTCGTCTAGAGGTGGGTGCATATAATGTTCTGAATACATAATTTGTTCACAGGCAAACAAGTGAAGCAAATGTGTTGGACGACTGATGAACACTTCTGAGTGGTATTCCTAGAAGCCGGTGGTGAACATATCTTCAAACGTCTGCTTGTAGCAGGTGGGCATATATTTCAGTCTGCAGTGCCAAGCATAACATACTTTGAGCGACGGTGTCATGCTCATGTCATAAACTAAGTCCAAATTCCCATATTCAAACCTTGGTATATTGATAGTGGGATCCTTGACACGTCAGAAGGCCTTGAACACCATCTACACAAACATAGAACTTGTTGAAGTAGCTTCTACAATCGTGGTTGCAGTAGTCGTCATGGTGGTAGCAATAGCAGTCTCTGCCTGTGAAACCACTCGGAGTGTAGTAGATCGGTTCAGGCGAACTTAGAGAGGGGGAACAACTCGTTGTGGTTGAACTCGAGGTCGTTGAGGGGAGGTTTTGGGTGTGGACTATGGTGATGGTGATTCCAGTAATTGTAAGCATGGGATGGTGCCGTGCATATGCTTGACTCGACAGGTTTTGGGTGGTCTCATGGTTTTCTTGGAGCCTTTATTTTGTTTTAATTGCATAGTTGGGAGGGCTCTCTCTATAGCAATATCATAAGCCAAACACATGTATATGATGTGTGTAAGAGCACAACATCAATGACCAACCTTTTTCTTCTCCCACCGATGTCCGACCAATAGAAGTTGATCTTAAATATAAGTAGCAATATCAATTTTTGAGGCTCTATAGTGGCAAGATACAAACCAAACCAAAGACGTTTGTGCGAGATCATAAAGCGTTCCTGTGCATAGGTTTTGAGAAACTCTGCCATATAGGTTTTGAGAAACTCTGCCATATAGGTTTTAAGGTCTTCACTATTCTAGAGTTTCTCAAACTCTTGTGAGAAGAATTGATAACGCCTCCACACATTCGCACCATAAGTCAAGTTAGCTTCATATATGAACCTGCATCTCCTAGGGGTCTCACAAGCCCTTGGAACTAGTGTGTCTTGCTGCTTACTCTTTTTGTCTATCCTTGAGGAAGGTCTTCAATGGGCATAGGTCCCGTGAAACCCTAGAAATCTGTCAGGATAGCCGTAGGCAGGCTCTCAAATGGAATAACTGAAAAGTCAACAATAGTCCGCCTGAGCGTTGCACTGGTTGAACCTTCTGCTTGCATGATTGAAAGCTGGTGTTGTGAACCTAAGCTAGAGTGAAGAGAAAAACACATCATTCATGGGAGATAATTAAGATCCCAAGAAGATGAGACCTCCATTCCTTTCCACCACCAACATGCTTCCTATGCAGTGTATATGATTTTAACGTTGTGAGAGTTGAATTGTGAGAAGTGTGTGTTTTGACTGTAAGTGTGAGCGTGTGAGGTGCGTGGCATTACAATTGACCTCGAATGAGTATTGCCTACAGAGTTAGTGTATGTTACAAGGATGGTGGTGATATGGATTTGTCGAACTAGGATTGGTTAATAGGAGTTTAGCTTCACTAAGTCTGTGGTTAGGGTGAGTTTGGTTGAGGGTTGTCATGATTAATGAAGGCTTGGGAATCCATTTTCGTACCACACTGGGGGTTAGAAGGGATGAAGAGGAATGTACAAAAGAAGTTTTGTAGGATGTCCTAGTAGTCTCAGAAAAGGTCTTCTTCGATTTGACTAAGGTTGAAGCATAAGCTACACATTTTTTTGGTACCCAGAGCTAGCGAGACTTGGACTGAGCAGTCACCAATGATTTGGGCACCCAAATCTGTCGAATCTATTTCCTTGATTGAAATTGAGAGGGGTGTCAAAGATCTAGAATGTTTGACTCACTGGACATGGTCATTGTGTGTATCCACCTTAGTTGTGGAGATGCTTGAGTGGACTGTCTAACGGGCCATTCTGATTTGCTGCACCATGTAGTACGTAGATGATGTGGCCATGCTGCTCGCCGAGAGGGAGACGTCGTGCCCACATGTTGTTTTGGAAAAGAAGGGAGATCCATTGCAATCATGCCAGAAAGTGGTGACTTTTTACATGCATCTGAAGACTGAGCCTTACACTGCCATACTTGTTTGTTTCTTGTTTGCCTATCCAATCTCCTCTCCTGGATGGGTGGTATTGCTTGCTTTTGTTCGATCGGGTTTGTTGCCTCACACAAGGTTGGAGGGAGACCACACACAGTAGTGGGGGTTTGTGTCACCTCTAACACCTCCTTGCATCCACTTTGGAGGGGTAACTCATGATACTATCCTGCAAGTTCCAACTAAAGCACACTTCAACACATATTTAAAATCACCGAATAGTGGTATAACCATTCCTTGCTTAGGATCATAGGTTCTATTAGGTCATCGTCATGGCAAACCAACAATTTAAGTATCAAGGTCACATCCTCTATGGAAATTGGTAACTCAACCTCACCTATGCAAGGGGTTTTTAATACACCTAATCCTATGAGATAGGCTTCAAGAGGCTTAATTTCATACTCCCTACAAAGAGAGAGTCGAATTGCATCCATTGCTACACCAGAGTCGATAAAAGCCTTACATTGTGTGCACATGGGATCCTATCCTAGAGTGATATTAATGAATGGCCTCCTATCAATAATACTCGAGACATCTCTTCCTCCAAGTTGGCACATAGCTACAGGATATCGAGGGGCATCCACTGATTGAGGTTCTCTACCTAGTCCTCTCCTTCATAGTCTCATTCGCTTAATATGTTCCAATGCTTCTACTTGGGCTTCAACTTTGATTCATTCCTCTTCTTCCTTTTGCTTCTTGGCGAGAGTTATTCATTTAAGCATCTTTGCAGTTAAGGGTTGTTGATATAGCTTAACTCGGCATCCGCTGATGTAGTTAGGCATTACTTCACCTTCAAGAGTTGCTAGTTGAATCGCATTGCTAGTTGATATCCTATTGATGATCATGGTTCTGTATCCTCTTTTCTCCAACTTGCGAGCATGTTATTTCAAGGTGTAAACTAGCACCAAATCTCCTACTCACAATCCTTTATCTTTGATATGAGCATCAAAGTAAGCCTTCTGTCTCTTCTTAGTAGCATAAATTCCTGCTGTTGCTTGCAGTCTTGTCTCTTCCAATCGTTCTAAGTCAAGTATTCTTGAGGAAAGTTCATGACCCGTCCACTCATATTCCTGAGCTATTTTGAGAGTGGGTATCAGAAATTCTAAAGGCAACACAACATTCTGAATAAACACCATTTGGAATGGTGTGGCATTAAGTACTATTTTATAGGCTACATGATAAGCCCACAAGGTGTGGTGTAATTGTTGATCCCAATGTTGATTGTTCACAATTTTGGTGAGAATGTTGCACAGATTCTTATTAGTGCTCTCAGCTTGTCCGTTAGCTTATGGATGATATGGTGCCAATTTCTTGTGTACTACCATAAAGTCTTGTAATAGATATTCAATAACCTCATTTAAGAAGTAAGTACCCCTATCACTTACAAGCTCGATAGGAAGTCCGTATCTTGCGAAGACATTCTCGAACAAGAACTAAGTAGTGGTGTGTGCATCGTTTTTCCTTGTGGCCTTGGCTTCTACCCATTTAGTGAGATAGTCAGTGGCAACTATGATGCACTCGGCATGGGAATTCCTTGTAGGGTGGTTAATGGGTCCCATAAAATCTATTCCCCACTTTGAGAATGTGTGCCCTCCCATCATGGGTCGTAGGGGCATCTCATCCCTGCGTATGGGGTACTGAGTCCTTTGACATACATCACATCATTTTACATAGGTGTGGGCATCCATATGCAGAGTGGGCCACCATAATCCTGAAAATAGTATGGCCTTGATAATGCAATCTGGTCCAAAGTGGCCTCCTACTGCGCCCTGGTGTGCTGCTTCCAAAAGGTTAAGATATTCACTTTCGTGCACACATATCCTTAGATAACCATCTCGTCCTCGCTTATACAGATTATCACCAATGAGCTTATATTCTAAAGCCTCTTGTTCTAAGCTTCGTTTACGTGCTACAGTCATGTCTGCTGGAAAAGTCTTTGTCTGTAGATAAGTAACTAAATGTTCACTCTAGCCTAGAGTTAGGGTCACCTAGTATAAAGTGGCATGTTCAGTTGGGGGTCTATCACAACACTTTGGGCATTCATCACACAGTCGTCGGACATCTTTTTCCATTGACGACCAATACACACCTAACCTCTTCAAGTTCGATAGCATTGCTTATCTCGAATGGTGTTTCTCTAGTGCACCTACATGTGCTAATTGCAACCAATTGTTATACTCCTGTTCTTCCACACAATAGGCAAGGATATTTTGATGGTCTTGCCTATAGATACTTCCTCCGAGAAGTTGGTATCTCTGCGCTCTCACTACTTCTTACTCTTGGGTTCTCACTTGAGGGTTCTTAGGTCCGTATGTCAGTATTGGAACTAATGAGTTGGCCCATTCAGGGACAATTTCGACATTGAAGAGATATGCATCTGGTAGCTCGTCTACTACTCCCGTAGCTGCTTCTTTAGAACTTACTCTCAAGTGTGTTTTCCCTTTTTTGACGACATCTTCAAAGTCATACTCCATCAACAATAAAAACCAATGTATTAATCTACTTGTGTTGCATGGTTTGTTTACCAAATACAAAAGAGCCCGGTGGTCCGCAAAAAATCTAAACTTATTTGCCAACAAATAATGGTGAAACTTCTTCACTACATAGACCATTCCTAGTCCCTCTCGCTCAATACTAGTGTAGTTTCTTTCTGTTGCGTTCAACTGCCTATTGGCATATGCAATGGGCAAATATATACTTCCTTCCTCTATGGGTTGTGCCAACACACATCCTATGGCATGATTAGAAGCATCTACATGTACATGAAAAGGTTTATTCCAATCAAGCAAGGCTAGAATAGATGCAAAACACAATCGTCATTTAAGCTCACTAAAGGAACTCTTGCATTCTTCTGTCCACTCAAAGTTTGTTAGCAGGTTGTAGAGTGGTTTAGCAATGATTGCATACATATGTATGAACCGTCATTAATAACCACAATGGCCCATAAATGCTTGTACTTCTTTTATGTTATTTGGCCTAGGTAATTCATTAATTACACATGCCTTATCTTCATCCGTGGAGATTCCATTTTTTGAAATTATATGACCGAGTATCTTTCCTTGTCTTACCATAAAAACACACTTCTCAGGGTTTAAACAAACTTGATATTCCTGACACTTATCGAAGATGCGTTCAAATTCGGGGATATGCTATGGTCTATGCACTGAGTGAGCACACATGTCATCCACATACACTTCTAGATTTTTCCTTAAAAATTCTTTGAACACATGGCACATCAACCTTTGGAAAGTTGTAGATGTGTTTGTCAACTCAAAAGGCATTACTCGAAATGCAAAGATACCCCACTCAGTGGCAAATGCCATCTTATGTTGGTCCTCGGGGGCAATGGCAACTTGATTATAGCCTAAAAATCCGTCAGGGAAACTATATACTTCCTTGCCTGTGACTCTTTCCAACAGGTGTTCTGTGATAGGTAAAAGGTAACTATCCCTAATGGTGGTAGCATTGACCTTCTTTAAGTTAATACACTCTCAGCTTACCGTTCTTCTTAGGCATGACTACGATGGGTGATAACCATTTGGTGTGTTCTATTTCGTAGATAAATCTGTCTTCGATGAGTCTGTCTATTTCTTCCTTGATTTTTAGTGCATAATTGTCATTATACCTATAGGGCTTTTGCTTAGTAGGTCTTGCCTCGGAGGTCATGAGTATCCTATGGGAACATATATCAGGATCTACCCCTTTCAAATCTTTGTAACTCCATGCAAACACATCCCTATACCTTTTCAATAGAGCAATCAAACTTTCTTCCTCTTTGTTAGTCAAATCATGTCCTATGTACGTGCATCGTTCTTCTCCTTCCTCAAGTGCCACTACAACTTTCTTTGTGGTTTCATTATTGTCATAATCTTCTCCCGAACTTATATCTCTTTTTGGCATTCTGATCATGATTTTTTGGTCTTCTATCGCATATTTCCTAAAGTTTTCTTGCACTTCCATCAATGGTTCTTGTTCCTTAATTTTCCCGTTCTTTTCCTTCCTTGTCTTTTGATTTCGTTGAATAGAACTTGAATTATCCTGTTCCTTCCTAGGGGTGGTGAGGTCTGAAAATGTGGCTTCTACCTAACCTAGAAATTCCTCTTCAGAAGAACATTTAGGTCTGTCTGAATCTACTTCCCATTCCTCATGGTTCACTTGCTTACTCCATTTAAAGATTTCTCTTTCAAGATTATCCTCTTCTGTTTCTTCCTTCACTAGGTTTATAGCAAAGATTGATATATCATAACTGTCTTTGTCACAATGGGGGGTCCATTGTTATTCATTAATTGCAATGCCCATAGTCGCTAGAATCTCTGCCCAGCCATAGGGTTTGAATTCCTTGTCTGAAAATACTACAGGAGCGTATGCTAGGTCCTCCACAGGTCTAGAGGTGAGACCTACTCCTGACGTTCTGGCTTTCGCACGTTCCTCTTCCTTGGCCGCAATTTTACACATCCAAAGGTGTGTATCCGCATGCAACCATGACGGGTGTGATGTTAAGGAATGTACCGATTCCTTCTCCTCTTCGTTCCTATGTATCGTATTCCATTGCAAAGGTGGTATGTCCCTATGTGAATAGTCTGTGAGGTTCACTTTCAAGGTCACTCGTAGGTGTTGTAAGTACAAAGAGTTGGTTCCCCAATCTTGTACTACCTGCAATTGTCGCATAAAAGGTCTACCTAAGAGCATCTCGTATGCTTGATTCTTTCCAAAATCACATATTGCAAAGGTATGATCGAATTCTACTCCACAAGTGGATAGAGTAATTCCTTCCAATAGTCCTAAGGGTCTTTCTATATGTCTGTCAACCATCTACAGTTTCATCCTAGTAGGTCTAAGGGCTAGTTTTCCCCAACATTTACATAGAGAAGTGGTCGCAATAGCTACTCCTGCACCTGTGTCTAGGATGGCTTTGGTAGTGTGACCTTCGTATGTAATGGGCAAATAAGTGTTACCTTCCTCTCCGTCACTCGCATCTCCCACCTTATCTAGGGGTATTTCAGGCACCTTTCCTCTGGCACTTGGTCTAGAGGAGGATGTGGCTATTTTCGAGAACTGATCTATTACATGTTTCCATAGTTCTAGTTTGATCATCAACAGCTCATCCAAGGTCAAATGGCATTGTACTTTAGTGTTCCTAATAGCTTCTGTGTTCCTAGGAAGAACTGAGTACTCTCCCCTTACTTGAATAGTGGGGGATTTTACTTGAATTGAGCAGTCTTCCCAAGGGCCCGTAAAGTGAGGTAACTCTTGCAAAGAGTTAGATTCAAAACTAGTGTGCTCGCTTGGCCAATCATCCACTTGATCTCCATAAATAGATGGGATGTCTGTAGGGAATTGTTCTCCTAAGTCATCAATCTCGAGTATAGGAGGTTATGATTCTTGTTCCTGCCTCCATCTTTCTTCCTGAATCTCTTTCAAGATGGCGTGTGAATCTATATAGCCCGTTTGAGGATTTTCTAAGTCTGACCTAGCCCTTTCAGACATAGTGTTCTTCAAATGTTCCTTTGGGCTAGTTTGTGTGCTAGAGCTAACTTTCACGGGGTTAGATACTACTTTCCCTAGTCTTTCTAGTAGTCCTTGAAAATGCAACTCAAGCCTAGCCATAATTCCCCAATTTAGGTATTGTGATGGCTCAAACATTGCCTGGGCTAATTCCACCATTTTCATGGACAACTTGGTTCTCTGAATTTCCAAGTTGGCTCTTGGATAATTCTTGCTAGATTCTCCTACTTGTGGTCCTTCTTGTATCCTCGCTTCATAAGCTTTGAACATCATGTCAAGGTTTTCTAGGGTGGGGTATGCTAGTATTGATCCTACTTTAGAGGTGACTATCCGTGGTTCGGCCTCCTATGATGCCATTTCTAAGATTTTGGCTCCGGTTTCCCTTAGGCTTTCCTCTAACTCACTGATCTTTTAACCCCATGTACTCTTGTGTCTCCCTTGTGAATCTTTCCAAGTTCTCGATTTCTTTCCTATTGATCCTCCTACTTCACTGGCTTTAGCTATTTTTCTTGGTTTTTCTGGTCTGAATGGGTATGTACTGGGGTATAAACCCTTTGGCATGTTGCACTATGCCTATCACATTGATGGGTGTCACTTTTGTAGAGATGTTCGTAGGGTTCTTAGGGAAATTTCTTATAAAGTGCTCCTTTCCACAGTCAGGGCAAAAGCCTTGAATATTGAAGTATTGCGACTGCACTGCAATTGCTACATGTGGAAAATCTTGTATGAAGTGGTCTCCTTGGCATTTAAAGCATGGTCCTTTGGGTACCTATGGTCTTAGTTGTCTAGCATACGGCATAGGGTTGGGGTTTGCATACATGACTTGAGCATAATCCGGTTCCCAGTTTTGCTCATACATAGGGTTCTCATAGTAAGGGTCTAAGTTTTCCGGTGACTCCATATAGTAGGCTAGTGGGCTATCCACATGGGTAGAGTCAAAACTGTTTGTGTTAGGGTCATTATCTGTGATCAAAGGGGTCATGGGTACTAATGCCATGCTAGATTTCTCCTCTGGTGTGGCGTACTTTACAAAAACTACATTAGCAAGGGGTGGAGGTTGTTGTCCTAGGATATGTTTAGGTCTAGGCTGTGCTTGATATCGCGCTTGATACTGAGGGGGGCACGATAATATTGTTGTGGATGGTACTGCACTTGGTATCTACCTGGCTGATATTGTTGAGGGTAACTCTACCCAACCACTTGTTTATTGTATGGTCAATCTTGAGCAGTGTGGTTTGTGTATTTGCGCTTTATGGTGCAATACACTCCGTTGGATTTTCCTATGGGTTGCATTGCATGTGGGCACATGTTCGCCATATGTTCACCTCCACAAGTATAACACCTTCGAGGGGGGGCTAATTTGGTCCCTGGTTTGCTAGAAACTCCCAATCATTTGGCCACTTGTTTCGCTAAGTCCTCTATTGAATTGGAATGTCTGGATGAAGTCTCTGTGGTGCTATCGAATCTTTGTGAGCCTTATGCAGTTCTAGCTCATCTCCTAAGTTATCTTCTATGTCTACAAAGATCCATAAACATTGATCCAAGGTTCTTGGCTCCCTCAAAAAGACGTATGATCTTAGCTTAGCACTCAGGAGACCGTCTATGAACATAGCTATCAATTAAGCTTGAGTGGGTACTTCCAATGGGGGACATCTTTCTATGTACCGTCTAAATCTTCGATTAGGCCATCCTCACTATCTCTTGAGAGGTTTGTTTGAATGTGTGTATCAAGGAAGACATGTTGTGTGTGATTACACTCTTGGAAAATTCCGTAATGAAGGATTCCATCATGTGGTGGATGTCTCTAAATTGGTGTTGGTGCAATGGTCAGAACCAATCCAATGCATCACTCTTTAGAGTGAGTCCAAAGGCATTAAATTGTGTAAACATGTCTTCGACTTGTTCAACCTGTAGCACCTACTTAAACTCTGCTACGTGCTTGTAAGGGTCTCCCAATCCATCAAAACAATTCTTCATGGCCTTCACTAACTGACTAGGTCTCAAGGTTCTAGCATGGTCTCTTGGTCTAGGTAAGGGAAAAACATCCCCACCCCTATGAGCCCTATGATCCCTGAGAGGTTCTCTTTCAGATCTCCCACCTTCGGTAGGGGCTCTCTCCCTTCCTGCACAATGGATGAAACTACCCTCGACACCTTCCTTGTTCTTCTCTCGATGTCCTTGAGATGTGCCAATACCCAAGCTATCCTTAGGTGCTTGTGATCTTACTAGAGGAAAAACTAATTCTCCTCCCCATGTATACGCATGTTTTCCATGTTCTGTGACCTTATACACTCGTTTTGAGGTGTCATCTAAGTATACTACCTTTCCTGGGATCTCTGGGTCCTTTAGTTCATAAATCGTGTTTGCTCTTGCCGCAGTAGGATACTCTGGCCTATATCTCCAGGCTTCATTGGTCTTCTTATTCCAAAACAATTTTATACTCCTATTGTCTTGGGGCATCCACTTAGGAGTTATCACCCTCGTTAGTACATATTTTCCTCTTGGTGTTATGGGTTCCTCAATATGTTTACTTTGTCCTTCCACATCTATGTCTGCATTTTCTAGCATCTCACCTAGTTCATTCATTGAGTCAGCCCTAATTGCGATGATATACGTGGTCCCTTCTTTGTCTATATAAGCCTCATTTTCAAACTTAACGGCTCGATGTTCCAATCCCATAGGTTGGTCGGGATTATGTAATTGAATCACTAACCTATGAAGGCCATCCTCATATACCCAAGCACCCAATCTATTCGTACGAGTATACTCCAACTGAGTCTTATAGGGTCCCTTAGTCTTCTCTAGGTGGGCTACATTCAACGACACCCCTGGTCTACTCGAGTTGAAAGACATATCCGAATCACTCATATCTGAACTAACCTCGTATGGATAACTACCTAGCTATTGTGCCCATGATCATGCTGTAGTTCTCATGCTAGCCTCAGAAGATCAAACACTTCATTTATCACTTTTCCCTAAGTATTTTCCAGATCTCAGGTTCAGTAATCCTAATCTCACCTTGTCACGCTCACCCCTTTAATTAGATCAATCACTTAGTTCTTTATGCATTTTCTTTAGAGGTTCTTGTCTTGTTTACATTTGTCGTAAGGAATCGTTTTAATGTATTTATCCTTAATTCGTTTGAGTGTTGCATATTCAAATCACAAAATTCCTTTAGGCTTGACCCCTTCACCCTTTCACTCGTCAACTACATGTCAGTCAACTGGCGAATCCTGCCTACACTAGGAGTCCTAAAACACTCCATTGATCACAATATATCTTTGCTCAAAGAAATTTTTTGGAGTTTGAGATGATGATAGGGAACGATACTAGAGGAATAGCGGAGTAAAAGTGTGTAAAGACTAGCTACAAACAACAAAACAACAAAGGAATTTTACCTTCCAACAATTTTCTCCAACACACTTACCATCACACACTCAACCTAGAGCTCATCCCTGGCAACGACGCCAAATTTGGTGTCACTCTAACACAATGGAAAGCACCCACATGAGGAGCTCCACCTCGTAATTGTCAATCCACAGAGAGGTAAGGCCGATATGAAGATCAAGAGCAAGTGATGTGCATGAAGATGATGGTGAGAAATGCAATGAGCATACACACGCATGCATACACACAGACAAGGAAATTCACAACGGAGATCAATGGAAGGCAAGGAGAGAACTCATACTCATCTTCATTAACAAATAATTACAATAGCTCTTCTAGTTGTAGCTCTTAAGTTCAACAACAACCCACAAAATGAGCTCTCTAGCTCTATTTATAATTTTTGCCTAGTTTTGACTGGTTTCACATCTAGTGACCAACATAGTTAAAAAATAGGTTCTACCTCTAATTTGAACTATCTAACGGTTTCTAAAAAGTACAAAAATTGATGTGAGCTTTCTACTTAGACTCCTCAAGCTCGAGGAATCTTAGACTTGCACAAAATGGAGTCGCACTTGCGATAATTGGATGCATATACATATATTACATGATCTTAGTGATAAAAATCACTATTGCCATGATGAAGCAATATTAGTTTATGTACTTCCTCTTCTTCTATGACGAGATCCGGTACTCAATCCTTTGCCTTGAACAAGGTGTTTGTCTCCTAACCACTTACAATGGAACTGCCTAGTACATAGGGGGGATGACAAAAGTAAGGATAAAAGACTAGTACGCTCTTAGATAAGGGAAAGAAAGTAGTCTACCTTGTGCATACACTTGAGAACTAGCTATAAGGCTATGAAAGCGATGCATGGGGATATTTTACATGTGTGTGACATAGCTAATACTCTTTTTCTCTGCTTCACTCATGTGCTATTCTCTCTCTCTCTCTCTCTAGCTAGCTATATGATGACCAAGGTCGCAAATAGTCTAAAGGAAAAGGTAGAGTCTTGGCATTCAAAGAGAATTTTCACCGAAAAATGCTTAGTGCACGAGAATCATCATGTTACCAGGTACACAGTGACCTCAATAAGAAGAGATTGCGACTACATCTATCAGTATAAATATGGAAGCGATTGTAGATAAAACATTCATGGCTCCAACAATCGCAATAAAATTAAAAATAGCATTTCTATGGATCCTAAGATCTTGAAAAAGAGCTAGTTCTTAAGACATGATGACATGGATGCTAGGAAGCGGCTTTAAAGTAGAGATTACTATTGCTACATTGAGTTGCCCCTTCTATTAAGCTTCAAGGTGTGTACTTCATCATCAAATCTTTTCGTTTCCATGCGATTGACCACCATGCCTTTATTGTGGATACTTATACAAACATAAACATGCGCGCATAAATAAAATGCAAACACACACATATATATTACCACATAGACATATGCCTTTTTTACAAGCATAAAATTATTCTCCGAGACAAGGTGACTATCTGTTACGTCAAGTCTTGAGATGTATGTTCGATTCCATTGTGATGCCAAAAAGACACTAAAACAACCACATGCCAATCAAGTTACACCTGGACAAACGTCTAGAAAAGTAGATCCAAGACCAAAGAAACCTAAAAGTCAAAATTCTTAAGTGGTTAAACAACATTGGTTACCCAAGTGGAAACACAAGCCTCACACAAACACAAACTAGTAACACAATGTGAGGTTTTTTCTTACATTTGTAGAAGAAATCAGATTCTGATAGGAAGTTACAACATCGTGAGCCATGACCTTTAGTCACAACATCGTGAGCCATGACCTTTAGTCACACAAATTTATGGGTTCCAAAATCTATCCTTCAAGCTTAATCAACCCCAGATGTTTCAAACATTTGTCGAGGATAACACAAAGGAGGGAGGGGGAGTACGGGAGAAAGTACAAGAATCCAGGGTCACATAAACAAAAGTGAGCTCATACAAGTAAGAAGAAGCAACCATGACAACCAAAGACTAGGCTCATTCAAAAGTGGATACTTAAGAAGTCTCAACAACAAGAACAGGAGAAAACCATGTGTACTATTTGGGTCTTGAAGGGATGTACCATTCACTTCCAAATCCCATAGTCACTTCTTCACCGATCACTCATAGGATCAACTCACCATTGATGCATGCAGAATGAATGAAGTAATTACTTTTCATTATCAAAGTGCAGCTCCTACTCTTGTAATTCATGTTTATAATGTTTTGAAAGAGTACACAACCATTGCATATATGTATAAAGATAATATTTTTGGTTCTATATTCAAAACCAACATTGGCCATCCATAGATTCAAGTTCAATGATATAGGACATGAGGCTTACAAAATTGATTTATCAAGGGAAAGGTTAACCTCTTTGTGAGAGTGAAAGTTCTACATACATAATTACGATGATTGTTAAGAAATGCTATGCACCAACAGTGTAATTGAATCTACTATAATTGTTTGGAGTAATCCCTGAAGCAATTATTGGAAGTTAAGCAGTGAATTGGGAAAATATATAAAGGGCCTCTGAACTATCAGACCCCTGACCATCCCAAGAACCCACAAGTAAGAACATAATAACTTTAACCCACCTCCAGAGTGAACGCATCTTCTGAGCATGGGCACTCTTATAGGATTGCTTGGGTAGTTCCTCTCTCCTTGAACATTCAACTTCTTAGCTATTAAATCGGCTATCTCTTCTACATTGTTCTTGGGATTTGACGTACTGCTCACACTATCCTCACTCTTCACACTGCCTTGAGATATCTTTAAGTCTTCAGCAAGATTGTCCTCTAGGTTGATAATCTTTCATACATTCATGCAAATTTTGGACTCTCTTCACATATACTAATTATCTCAATGATCCATTCGCTAATCCTTCCAAGAATAATGAAAGCATTTTGTTTTGAGTGGGTTTCTCCTCAAGAGGGCATCTATCAATGTATTGCTTGAATCATCTCACTGCTAATCTTACTGATTCCATAGGAGCGTGTTTAAAACTATGGATTAATGATGACGAGTTGTTTTTTATTCCAGTCTTAGTGAATCCTTCAATCAATTCCTGATAGACTTGTTCCATGTTTTGGAAATCATTAAGATCTAAGGGTTGGAACCAAGCTAAGGCTGTGTCTGTAAGGGTTAGGCCGAATGATTCATATTGGATCAAGAAGTCTTCCACTTGTTCGGCTCTTATCACTTGCTTGAATTCAGCTATATGGTTGTATCACTATAGCCATCATAGTGACTTCTCATGCATTTGGAAACCTTGTATTGGTCTCAATCTTCTTCCAGGTTTAGGTGGTCTTGGCATTACAGGGAAAAGTGGTCGTCCTATTGGCATGCCTACTTCTCTTCCTATACGTGGTCTCCCTTAATTATTACTCTTATACTTCACACTTCACTGCAACACAGTAAAACATTAACACAGTACCTGATTCACTTCAATACCGAATACTGACTCTTACAGACAACTTTGCGATTAACATAACTCAGAGCAGAATCAACTTCACAAAATCGTCTAGACCGAACAATCCGGCGACGCGTCTCTCATCTCCTCCGTGCATACTCTATTGATTAGGAAAAAGCGGTACAACGTTTGCGCGACACCCTTTTGGTGCGCAACTTTACAATTACAATTAGTAAGGAGTATGTGGAATTTTGACTCCATGTGGAATATTCTATCATAGGCCTCCATTACAACACCGTTGGGGCAACTGTTAGCCTTGGTTCCAGGTGTACGATAAACTTGTTGCTGAAACTTGTTATCGTACACCCGGAACCAAGGCTAACAGTTGAAAAACCACAAAATCACTCAAGTGTTAATTGATGGATGGTGTGATAGCCACCCTTTGTAAATGGTTAGGATGGACTCAGATTGAACTTGTTCAATTCTTTGTGAGGATGGCGGATCAGTCCAGGCTCTATCCAGTGGGTTTGGTATGTGACATACCCATTACTCGTCAGGGAGCGGTGTTCAAAATGACGTTTGCTGTTCTAGAATTACTTGACTCAACTTTGGACTACAACTTGCTGTTCGGGAGGCCCTGGCTGAAACAAGCCAAAGTATTGCAGGACTGGTCAGCACACGAACTTATTTTCAAAAGTAACAACCGGAAGTATGTAGTTCCATTGGATACGATGAAGCCATGCAACCTCCATGCTCGACCCTATGTACCCGAACATGTGCATATGTTGGATGGACTTTCAGATGATGAAGAAGAAGCTTTTCTCAATGCTAACCAGGATTTGCTCGCCTTGGGAACAGTCGACTTACAAGCGATTGTAGATAATTGGAATCCAGTCGTCTGTTCGATAGTTCCGATGACAAAAGAAGGGGACCTAGCTATGGACCAAGCTTTGAATGCCCAGAGTTTCCACCATTTATTCCAATCACCTGAGGATATACCCATGCCACTACAGTTTTATGTACCGGAAGATCAACTTGTCACCTGTGATTTGGGAAATGAGGATACACCACGACCGGTCAAGATTAAGGTGAGGTTACTGGAAAAGTTGTTGACAGACTTCCAAGATGTATTTGCGTGGGACTATCGAGATATGAAAGGGTTGGACCCTCGCATCTATCAACACCGTGTGATGCCAAAGCCGGATGCATGCCCAATCAAGCAACCTAGTTACTGCATGAACCCAAATTATGCTACTCAAGTGAAAGCTGAATTGGATCGCTTGCTGAAAGTAGGTTTCATCGTTCCCATTGAGCATGTAGAATGGATTTCACCTATTGTTATCGTCCCAAAGAAAAATAAGCAGTTACATATCTATGTGGATTACTGAAAACTAAATGTGGTGATTGTATCGGATCCCTTTCCACTTCCCTTTTTGGATACAATGCTCGATGATGTTGCTAGATGAGAAATGTATTCCTTTTTGGATGGTTACAGTGGCCATAATCAGGTGCACATGGCTGAAAGGGACATACCAAAGAATGTGTTTATTACAAATTGGGGTGTATATGTATGTACGGTGATGTGGTTCGGTCTTTGCAATGCTCATAATACTTTCCAATGTTGTATGCAAGAAGTTTTTTCCCCCTACTTAACCACCTTTATGCGAGTGTATTTGGATGATTTTTCGTTATCATGTGATACATCGGCTCATCTTTACCACCTACAGTGCTGCTTCTCTAAGTGTTGAGAGTTTCGGTTGTGCTTAAATCCCAGCAACTCGGTCTTTTCGGTTTCTTGTGGCAAGTTTCTTGGTCATATTATTTCCAAGCAAGGCATGTTGGAGTAAGTCTATGTTGCAGAGCAAAGAGAGCACAGGGCAGAGAAAAAGATGGGCCCCAAAATTTTTCCGATTTGGACACCTTATTTTTGTATCATAATCATTTTGTAATATATTTTCCATTGTAAATGCACTAGAGGAGTCTTCTAGATGCATCCCCACAGAAGATTAGTAGCTTATCCATGTAAATTAGTAGGAAATTAGCCTTTTAGTGAATAAAGTTCCGGTCTCTTGTATGAAAGGACCATTTTTAGGGCACAAGTATATAAGTCAATTTGTGACTCTTTGTAAAGACTTTTTGCCATTGTGAGAATCAAGAGCACAGAATTTCAAATTTGTGTCTTCTCCTCTTTGTATCTTCTTCTTTGTGAGCTTGTATGCATGTGTGTTGCTTGGAAAGAGTGTTAGGAAGTGTTGTCTATCCATGAAAGCGTTTGTTTGTTGTGGTTAAGGTGTGTGTGAAGTGCAGGAAGTGCTGAAGTGTAGGAAGGTCATTCCCATGACTCAGTATTTTGCTCATAACTTGAAGTAGAAGTGTCAGAATTGAGTGAAAATACTGCCATTGGATGCGTCTTCTCAAGAGCTTCAAAATGCATATCTATTTGCTATATTTGGACTTCAAAGCTGAGAGAAAAGCTCAATTTAATGTTGGCTGCTGTTCCAAGTATCGTGACACCATGACTGACAGTTGAAGCTTGTTTGGATTAGTCTTTGCCTTGTTTGCACTCCTTGAGTAACTCATTTGCATTGATCGTCATTTGAATGCATGTCTTCATACACTCGGCTAGGTTTTGATACTCATCGGATTGATAATTAAAGCGTGAATCCCCACTATATGCACTTGAGGGGGATTGAGGTATAGTCTCTTTCTCCACAAGTCCCTAAGTTGGTTCTTAGGTACATACGTTTTTTGGCACAGTTGCCGGGGAGTGTCGAATCAAACCGAGGCATTCGTGTGATGGTAAGTAGCTTTTTGCATTGAAGCGAGAGGAGGAGTAGTGATTTTCTCTTCATTGGTAAGTCACTTTCATCCGCACTTACTACTTCTCACTCTTGAAGTGTGTGTAGTGAGTTATTAGTGTAGGGAAGTGAGTGGAATGAGTAGAGTAGGAGGAATGAGGGAGTAGGTTAGGTAGTTAGAGTAGCTTTCAGTCTTTGTCTTGATTGTTCTTTTTCAGTGAGTAGGAATATTCAAAAGTATAAAAGCCCAAAATAGTCTTTTGTAAGTCACTTGTTCTCGAGGTAAAAACACAATGTGACACATTGATGACCCAACATCGTCAACTCCAGGCACAACTAATGGACCTACAAAGATTACATGAAGCCAGCGAGGCCGACAAAGAGAGAATGAAAACTAGAAGCAACTTACTGGAAACACAACTAAAAATGTATATGGAGGAAAATGACAATTTACGTAATAGAAACAAAGAACTAATGAAGTCATTGCTATATGATCAACCCATTGAAAAACAAGAAACAACAGATATTGATCAGAAAGAGTTAAGAGATCAGATGGCAAAATATGCAGATATGCTGAAACAAGAGCAAGCATTAAGAGAAGAATGGACTCTAAAGTATGCCTCAGAAACCACCAAGCTTCGAAAACAGTTGAACACGGCTAACGCGAGACTGGCAGCAAGCTACAGTGAAAATATGGATCACGTAGCAGAAATTGGCAATGAACTGCTTGCAGCAAAAGAAGCACTCAGAGCAGCCATGCAAGAAAATAAAGAGAAGACTGAACGTATAGCACAATTAGAGACCCAAGCAAAAGAGAAAGCACTAATCGGGACACCAGTAGAGCCGACAAAAGAAAATCCTACTGACGAGGTAGAGGTACGTCCTCTATCTCCCCCGATTTATAATTCTCCAATAAAAGAGCAGATGGCGGAACCACATGATGATCATCCAATGCCATATACTACAGAAATAAGTCAGAAGGAACAGGCACTATTGGTGTTCCGGTTGACAGAAAATTTTGAAAATGAGGTCATCAAAGTCATGAAGGAAGCAAAGATCAAGGGTAAAGACTTAGATACGATTATGAAGCCTTTTAATATTCCCTACGGACTGCTGAAAGAGAAAACAAGACAATATATAAAGAAGATTACATAGAAAAGTCCAGACGAGCAGCTAAACTTCAAACATGACACATTTGCTTACACTCAAGAAGAATTTGAAGCTGCACAACCTATTTGGAGAAGGAAATTTTTGGAGAAACATCCTACATTACGGGTGCACTGGCAAGCGGCACCATATTTATTACAGGTAAATCCATCTTTTTGTCCAACACCTCGTCGAAGAGAAACCAGAGAATTTTTGGATATGCAAAAGACCGGTGTAATCAATAAATAGTGGTTAAACTATCCACTACTTCCAAGTCCACCGCATAACTATCTACCAACGGAGGATGATATGGTAAAGACCATCGAATTTCGGCTCCAGAATTATGCAACGATACCAGATTTAACTATCAAAATGACAAATAAAATACTCAGTATGATACTCACAGTATTGAAGGTCTTCAAACACACGGCATATACGTTTTTGAATTTCATTGGCATTAATCAAGGAATAGACATCCTTGTTTTTTACTTGTCTGTTATTCCTAGCAGCCCTACCATAATGGCTTATTATTCAAGACTCATGTTTTTGCCAAGTACATATATGCAGACCTTCGAAGAAGCCTTCTTCACAGGATTTTTTGAAATCGATTCAGAAATCTTTTTAAAGATGTCATCCAACTTGAATGCCAGATTAGTGGCATATGAACTGAGCTTCTTCGCCGATCACATACAACCACCTAATGATGGCGTAAAAGCTGAATAGTGGAAACAACTAATGATACGTGAAGCCAATTTGCTTAATGAAACAGAGCAAAAAGTGTATAGAACATACTCCCGTCGACTCTCAAAGCCTGTCGGGGATGACAGAGTTCAGGAGGGGGGCAGTGTTGAGGGAGAATCAAGCAAAAAGAAGAAAAGAAGAAGACAAAGAAAGAAGCTTCACTGAAAAGATCATATCTGAAGATACATCTCTACAAGAAGCCCCGTAGGGGTGCAACACCCATCTCTGCACAAAGCCCCGCAGGGGCACGCATCAAGGAAAAGCACGTAAGTGGAAGGAGGGACCAGGGCCAGGAAAGTATCCATGAAGATGTGCAAGAAGATAATTGGCAGGTACTAATCCTTCCAATGACAGCGTGCAGTGAAAAGAAAGTAAACAGGCTCAAAACAATACCACAGGGTCACATGTGTGCAACCAGGACAAATTTGAGGACCACAAGCAAGACAAAGGTCACTGGTGGCGTGCGTGGCAACCCAACTGAATACAACAACCCAGATATGTGATATACGGAATACCAAGGGGCAAAACAAAAGCAAAGGACATACCTCGGATAAGATAACCAATTGTCTGACAGTCCTTGTTGCCGCTTCGACCACTGGGTGCGTGTATTCAGGCCTCTTAAACAAACTGAAGACAAGAAGTAAAGCCTGTCAAGGGACGACAGAGACAAAGAGGGGGAGAGTGTTGCAGAGCAAAGAGAGCACAGGGCAGAGAAAAAGGTGGGCCCCAAAATTTTTCCGATTTGGACACCTTATTTTTGTATCATAATCATTCTGTAATATATTTTCCATTGTAAATGCACTAGAGGAGTCCTCTAGATGCATCCCCACAGAAGATTAGTAGCTTATCCATGTAAATTAGTAGGAAATTAGCCTTTTAGTGAATAAAGTGCCGGTCTCTTGTATGAAAGGACCATTTTTAGGGCACAAGTATATGAGTCAATTTGTGACTCTTTGTAAAGACTTTTTGCCATTGTGAGAATCAAGAGCACAGAATTTCGAATTTATGTCTTCTCCTCTCTATATCTTCTTCTTCGTGAGCTTGTATGCATGTGTGTTGCTTGGAAAGAGTGTTAGAAGTGTTGTCTATCCATGAAAGCATTTGTTTGTTGTGGTTAAGGTGTGTGTGAAGTGCAGGAAGTGCTGAAGTGTAGAAAGGTCATTCCCATGACTCAATATTTTGCTCATAACTTGAAGTAGAAGTGTCAGAATTGAGTGAAAATACCGCCATTGGATGCATCTTCTTGAGAGCTTCGAAACACATATGCTATTCACTATATTTGGAGTTCTGAGCTGAGATAAAAGCTCAATTTACTGTTGGCTGCTGTTCCAAGTATCGTGACACCATGACTGAATGTTGAAGCTTGTTTGGATTAGTCTTTGCCTTTTTTGCACTCCTTGAGTAACTCATTTGTATTGATCATCATTTGAATGCATGTCTTCATACACTCGGCTATGTTTTGATACTCATCGGATTGATAATTAAAGCGTGAATCCCCACTATATGCAGTTGAGGGGGATTGAGGTATAGTCTCTTTCTCCACAAGTCCCTAAGTTGGTTCTTAGATACACAGTCTATGAAAAGCCTAAGTATTGTCTTGAGTCCCAGAAAGTCATATAAGAAGCCTTAAAATGAAGTCAATGTAAAGTTCACTTGTGAACTACCTCTTGTAACTTTTGAAGAGTTTACTTAATGTAAAAGTGAAAGAATCTTAACTGGTTGAGTCCACTTGATCAAAAAGGGAAAGAGGAGCCACCAATTCATGATTTGTGGTAGACAGAGAATCAAATTAATCACAAATTGATTGGAGAGTGATTGAGGGAAGTTAGCCTCCCAAACTCAACTATAAATAGATGGCAGCTTTAGTCGTGGTTAGAGAGACCTATGTGAAGATCTCCAAGAGCTGCGCTTTATGCCATATCAAGGTGTGATTCCAAGGCACACATATGTATCAGTAAGTCCATTGTATTATAAAAGCAATATACTTTCATTTTCATGATCATTTGAGTTCATATTTGCATGTTCTTGTGAAGTACTACTCACTGCCATATCTCTCAGTTTTCCCAGTCAGATTGCATAGATGGTTTCTCTAAGCTTGGTCCAGAATTTTCAGTGATCTAACTTGTTAAAGTTAGCTCTAAAGGTCTACTATATGCTTATCAATTTTCATTTCATTTGGATGTTTCAATCTTCAGTTATGTTCAGTTGAAGTCAACCCTATCTGTTCATTTTCACTTCTCTGTCAGGTACCCGATTTTTTTACTCATCTTGTCAGAGTTGTTTCTCACTGTGTACTTACCCAAATTCAATGATTTAAAGCTTGTTAGATTCAGCATACTGTCTTGTATAATCATACAAATTTTCATAATCATTGGATTCTTAAATCGGGTGTTATGTGCATTTGTTTGCTCACGGGTCTCATTATTGTAGCAGCCCATGAAAATCGGGATGAAGTCATCAGTTGTTAAACATCATTCTCAGTGTGTGGTTCATTATTTTTTATGAGATTACTCTTGAAAGTTAGCTCTTTAAGTTAGCTAGCTTACCCAAGAGGAATTAAGCTAATTTTTTTGTGCTCAGAGAAATATGCAAAACACTAGACAACTGTATGAACCAAAATAGCAAGTTCTTCACCTCTGAGCTAACTCCAACTTATCTGTTTTGATCTCTCTTTTTGAGAGTGATCTTCCAAGGTACATAGGGTGTCTAATACATCCATTGGAAAGCTAAAAGGGCCCACCATATACTCATGGAGTTCATTTGGCTGGTGTAGATCAAGGATTTTGCAACACCTCTTCATCTTCAAGCACATACCTATCCATCTCTTCGCAAGGCATTCAGGTGGATCCAGATAAAGTGCAAGCCGTGCTACATGCACCTTCCGCTACGACACCAAAGGAAGTTATGTGATTCCTTGGTCAAATATGCTATCATGGGCAGCATCTTTGGTGGCTCACACATTTAGCCATACCCTTGAATCGGTTGATCACTAGTAATCCCTGACAGTTCGTGTGGACTGAGGAGTGCCAAATTGCCTTTGATTGATTGAAAATACTTTTAATCCAGGCTCCTATACTGCAAGCACCAAACTGGAAGCTCCCATTCCATGTCTTTGTGGATGCATCGGACAGTGCCATTGGTAGTGTGCTCATGCAACAACAAGAAAAGTGGTTTCGTCCTATCTATTATGCTAGCCGACGATTAACAGCTGCTGAACAAAATTATTCTGTCATTGAGCGTGAATGCCTGGGCTTGGTTTATTCGGTGAAGAAATTTCGGCACTACTTACTGGGATGCCAATTTACCTTCCATGTGGATCATGCTGCTCCGGTTTATCTTGTCCACCATCAACATTTAGGGGGCAGATTAGCCATGTGGATGTTGTTACCGCAAGAATTTGATTATGTGGTAATACATCATTTAGGGTCAGCCCATGCATTGGCTGATTTCTTATCTCGACTTGATTCCGATGAACTTCCGGGTGGAATTGATGATACTACCCTTGCTATCTATGTGACTGATTTGGTCCAAGATGATGGTCAGAAACTCCCGGTGGCACCTTCGTATTATGATACTCTTCTGACCTTCCTCAAAAGTGGAAGCCCCCTGACAAGTACTTCTACTTCGGCTCGTCGTAAATTGGCAATGTATAGTCGACGGTTTAGGATCATTGTAGGACAATTGTATTATCTAGATCCTTCTAGTGCACTATTACGGTGTATTCCACCCCATGAAGTTCCTCCCGTTATTGACATGGCCCATTCTACTCCTTCCGGTGGTCATTTTTTGATGGATCTTACTTACCAGAAAATTCAGCACAGTGGCTTATGGTGGCCCACTATGCAGCGTGATATTGCTACTTCTATTAAAATGTGTGATGCTTGCCAACGATCGGGACAACCTTTAAAATGGTGTCATTTTCCATTGCAGCCTCTTACTCTCCTGGAACCTTTTCAAAAGTGGGGCTTGGATTTCATTGGTCCCATTACACCTCCGGCTACGCTTACTAATCATTGATATATACTTACTTGTATGGATTATGCTACTCGGTGGGCAGAAGATTGGGCTTTACGGTCCGCCACTATGTCAGTGGTGGTCAAATGTTTGATGACTGATGTGTTCCCTTGGTTCGGTCTTCCCTTAGAGATTGTTTTGGATCAGGGCACACATTTTGTTAATTCCTTACTGCAAGCGCTTACTCACACCCTATAGATTGTTCATAAATTTAGCTCTCCATATTATCCTTGTGTTAATGGTCTTGCTGAAAGTACCAATAAAACCTTACTTAACATGCTCAATAAATTAGTTCTGGAATGTCCGGAGCATTGAGATCAATTCCTTCCTTCCATCCTGTGGGCATACCATACTACGTACAAAGTGGCTACAGGGAATATGCCTTTTAGATTGGGATATGGGTTGGAGGCCATTGCACCCATGGAGTTGGTGGTACCTAGCCTCAGGGTGGCACTAGAACATAAGCTCTTACTGGAGGAATCCTTTCCTTTCTAGTTGGATGCGTTGTAGTCCTTGGACGAACAACACTGGGAAAGTTTTCTAATGCTGCAAGAAGTCCAACTGCCACAAGCCAAGACCCATGATCAGTTTCTCCGCACTCCTGTTTTGACCAAAGGACAATTAGTTCTGTTCTATAATGCTAAGTCTAATCGTTCAGTGGGCAAGTTCAAACTTCAGCGGTTTGGTACTTACTATATTGAATTGTAGGTTGGACGTGCCATGTTCTGGCTATCCACGTTAACTGGTACCCTTCTCCCTAAGTCAATCGATGGATCGAAGCTTCGTCCCTATTATCCCATGCCTTCTTCATCTTGATGATTTATCGATATTTTTATTCTCTGCCCGGTTTATACCACTGTTCTAGCTCGACGTCCCTTTCCAGGCTGTGCATTCCGGTTGACCAACTGGCCGTAACATTTCCATTTTATTACCTAAGCATGATTTTTTGTGAGGATGGCGGATCAGTCCAGGGTCTATCCAGTGGGTTTGGTATGTGATGTTGGTGCAGATCAATCACCAATTGAAGATTTGAAGGACAAAGGATGGATATGAGATCAAGTTTTGAAGCAAAGAAGATGGACACATTCACAGAGTGAAAGACATGTACACATATGTACATTAGTTAAGACATAGGTTACATATACTTATGTTTTGATAAAAAAGTCTGTACATAATTGCCTATAAATACTTTTGAAAATGTCGGGGCATTAAGAGAAGACAAGGAGAGACTATGTATGAGCATAGGAATAGTGAAAGAAGGTATTGTAAATGTCAGTAGACACATGAGAAGTGAGTTGAAGTCTCTCTCTTATTTCCAGTTGTAGTCTTCTTCAGAAATGAAAGAAATATTGCGCCCGATGTTTCTGTGTTTGCTCCGTCTGTGGTAGATCATTTGTGAAATCCTTTTGAGGATATCTAATTTCATAGTTAATGAGTTTATGACTAGAGTTTCAGAGTCTAATTGTAAACAGGCTAGGAGAATTGTGTGTAGGAACATTCATATGTAAAGAATGTTCACAGTCTTCTGAAACAGGCGCAGATTTTCAAGTCCAATGAAATGAGTAGTGCTCAGTGCACAGTGTAAAGTTTTACACATATGATAGCTCAAAATCTAAGTTGAGAGATAAGCTATCTATAGCCAAAAGGATTTGGTAAAACGGGCTCGACGTTGTGAGAACCAAAGTTAAGAAGTTAGGGGTGTCAAATCGACTTCTCAGAAGTGCAGATTTAGACATAGGTAACTTGTGAAGTTGATTTCTCAAGTTATACTAAACCTTTTGAAGAAATTTAACTTGGAGGAGGTGCGCAACTTCTAGGCGACACTTCATACAAAATTTCATAGAAAACTTTACATGTTTGATAAGTCAATGAGAAGAAATTGTGCAGCAGACTTTCTGTGTTTTATCTTCTTCACAGAATTTTTCAACTTTTGATAATTTGGAGATTGGACCTCTAATTTGGTGAAGGTTTTGACTTACTCTTGATATAGAGGTGTTCTAAATTCAAGAGTAGGTTGTTCTTTTGGAGATTAACACTCTCCATCAGTGGTATCAGAGCAGGAGACATCAAAATCAAAGAAAGGAGGATCCCAACTGCTGCAGATTCAAGAAATTCAACAATTGAAGAGCTAAAGGTGAAAGCTTGAAGGCAAAGCTTGAGGAGAAGACCATACGACATCAAGAAAGACAAAAGGAGTCTAATTCGAAGCAAAGGTACATATATCATTTATAAAGTTTGAAGATTTCAATACACAGGTGGACACAAGATGGGAGATTCTCTTCAGATAGAGAAATTGGATAGGGAAAACTATCCTGCATGGTCAATGAGGATGGAAGCTCATCTTATGAGTAAAGGTTTAATAGCCTACATCACAGGAGAAGAAGAGAAGCCAGAATTCAGAGATCCTAGTGTTCCAACTAGGGAAGAGTTGGCAGATTTGAAAAATTGGATGAAGAAAGATGCTCAAGCTAGGAGCATTATATATATGGCAGTCAATGATTACTTGTTACCTCATATTCGAGGTCTTGAAAGTGCTACTGATATTTGGAATGCTTTGGAGGAGCATTTCCAGAATACTACCAAGTCAAGGAAGGCATCCTTATGGGCAGAATTTACAACCTTTAAGAAGAAGGCTTCTCAATCCATTTCAGACTATGTAACAAGGATGAAAGACATTGCAGATGCTTTAGGAGCTGTTGATGAAGACATTGAGGAGGATAAATTGGTAAGGCAAATCCTTACAGGTTTAAGAGGTGATGACAAATGGAAGCCATTCATTTTGTCTACAGAGTTATCACTTGATCATTTCACTCCTGATTTAAATCAGTTGTTAGGTCATATGCTAACATTTGAGCAGGATGTTAAAGGAGATGGTGACAAGAGTGCAGGTCATGCAATGTACTCAAAGGACAAGAAGAAGAATAGCAAAGGAAAGCAACAAGCAAATGAAGATGAAGGTACAACTAGTCAAGCCAACTTCCTAAGAGGAAGAGGAGGTGGCAAAGGTAGAGGAAGAGGCAGGAACAACAAAGATGGAGGCAAAGCTTGCTGGATTTGTGGTAAGACAAATCACTTAGCTAATGATTGTTGGCACAATACTCAGAGTAATAATGGATATAGTCAAAATTATAATGCAAGAGGAAGAGGTGGCAGAAATCAAAGAGGTAATTTCAGAGGCAGAGGTAGTAGGGGTTTCTTTGGAAGAAATGCAGGTAGAGGTTTCCAAAGTCAACAATATAACAACACCTACTACAATTATGCTTCAGATCAAAAGGAGGATTCAACATTGATAATGAATGCAACTTGTGAAAGGCAGAGTGAAGATCAAAGAGTCTTCTACATTGACTCAGGGTGTAGCAATCACCTAAGTGGTAATATAGCTTTGATGACTAATTTGGAGAATAAGATTTTTAATCATGTTGTTCAAACAGGTGACAACACAAAGCACAATGTGAAGTCAATTGGATCAGTGAAGGCCAAGGATGGTAGCACCTTATTGAGTAAGGTCTTGTATGTTCCTACAATTCCTAAGAATTTGATAAGTGTAGGACAAATTGTTGAAAAGGGATATGAAGTAAGGTTCACTAATGATGGAGTATATGTGGAAGACCCTAGCCAAGGGTATAAACAGATTGTTTCAGGAAAAAAAGAAGGAAGATTGTTCACATTGAAGATTCAAGGCAATATTGGTCATGCTATGTTCACATATGGAGGACATAAGATCTCTGAGTTAGATCTTTGGCACAAGAGGCTTGGACATTTCAATGAAAGAGGTATTAGAGACATGATTAACAATGGTTCAGTGCTTGGATTGCCTAATGTTGCAGGTCAACATATGACATACAAATGTGAGGCATGTCAATTAGGTAAGGCTCATAAGCATTCTTATTCCAAGCATGGTTTTATGTACTCAGAGAAGCTTGAATTGGTACACACAGATGTGTGGGGACCATCAAAGGATTTCAGTATAAATGGGTCAAGGTATTATGTGATTTATGTTGATGATGCTACTAGATGGATCACTATTTATGTGATCAAAGATAAGTCAGAAGTGTTTAATACATTTAAACACTATCATGCATATGCAGAAAGAATTACAGGACATAAGTTGAAGAGACTAAGGTCAGATGGAGGGGGAGAGTATTTCTCTAATGAATTCAGTAATTACTTGTGGGATGCAGGTATAAAAAGGGAAGTTACTTGCAGGTACTCTCCTCAACAAAATGGTGTAGCAGAAAGGAGAAATAGAACTCTTGTTGAGTTTGCAAGGTCCATGATGAAGGAGAAAAATTGCCCTAATTATTTGTGGGCTGAGGCTGTAAATACAGCTACTTATTTGGTCAATAGGTTACCATGTAAAGCCTTGCAGGGTATGACACCCTATGAGGCTTGGTGGGGTAAGAGACCTACCTTGGATCATTGCAGAGTTTTTAGATGTGTAGCATATGCATATGTGCCATCACAATTAAGACACAAATTGGAACCTAAAGCTGAAAAATATGTTTTCATTGGTTATGATGATAAGCAGATGGGTTATAGATTGTGGAGTCCATCTACAAAACAATTCATGGTTTCTAAAGATGTTACATTTGATGAGCAAAGTACTTGGTATGCAGGTACAATCAATATCAATACAGGTGATGAAGAAGAAGTGAGCCAAAGGAAAGGTAAATCAAAGGTTCAGATATTTGATGAACAAGAGAATAATGAAGTGCACGTTGAAGTGGAAGAAACACCTAGGTTTGATCCTGAATATGAAGAACCAGAAACCTCAAGAAGTGGAGAACTTAGGAGGTCTACAAGGAACAAATGGCAACCTACAAGGTATAGCTATGATACTTCATTTTTGGCCACAAAAGATTATGCTTATATAATGAAAACAGATGAAGACCCTTCTACATATGAAGAGGCAAAAGGTAAGGAAAAATGGGAGAAAGCTATGCAGGAAGAATATGATGCACTATTGGAGAATCAAACTTGGGATTTGGTTCCAAAGCCAAATAGTCAGAAAATTATTGGATGCAAGTGGGTTTACAAGACCAAGAGGTTTGCAGATGGAAGTGTGTCTAGATATAAAGCTAGACTTGTTGTCAAAGGGTTTGCTCAGACATATGGTGTTGATTATGATGAGACTTATAGTCCTGTGGCAAAGATGACAACCATCAGGACACTTATAACTATTGCTGCTTGTAAAGGTTGGAAGTTATGTCAACTTGATGTAAAAAATGCTTTTTTGAATGGTTATATTTCAGATGATGTGTTCATGGAGCAACCTCAAGGGTTCAGAGATACAAGGTATCCAGATCATGTGTGTAAGCTCAAGAGAGCTTTGTATGGCTTGAAGCAGGCCCCAAGGGCATGGAACTATAGACTTGTAAAGTTCTTGAAAGAACTTGGATTTCAGGTGTCTAAAGCAGATAGTAGCTTGCTTGTCAAAGCAAGTGATAATGGTTTCATATACATGTGCATATATGTTGATGATATAATCCTTACAGGTACAGATGAAGAAGGAATACAAAGACTCAAGAAGCAAATGGAAAAGGAGTTCAAAATAAGTGACTTGGGAGACTTGTCATACTTCTTGGGCATGGAGATTACATATACTCAACATGGAGTATTTGTGACCCAAGAAAGGTATTTGAAGAACTTGTTAATCAAGTTTAAAATGGATGATTGCAGGGTAGCACCTACACCAATGGAGGTGAATCACAAATTGAGTAAGTTTGGAGGTGAAGAATTCAAGGACATGAGACAATATCAGAGTTTGGTTGGTAGTCTTATCTATGCTACTTTAACTAGACCTGATTTATCATATGCAGTAGGGGTTTTGTCTCAATTCATGCATTGCCCAAGGAAAGAACATTGGATTGCAGGACAAAGAGTGTTGAGGTACATTAAGGGTACACTCAATGAAGGTTTGTATTATGGGTTCACATCAGATACAAACATCAAGATCTATAGTGATGCAGATTGGGCAGGTAATCCAGATGATAGAAGATCAACTTTTGGATACATGTGTTATGTGGGAGATAAGTTAATCTCATGGTGTTCCAAGAAGCAACATACAGTTGCTTTGTCTTCTACAGAAGCTGAATATAAAGGCATGGTTGAAGCTGCAAAGGAAGTGATTTGGCTCAAGACCTTGATGAAGAGTTTTGACATTGTGCATGGGATACCAATTATATATGGAGATAACATGAGTTCATTGTATGTAGCTGCTAATCCTATTTTTCATGCCAGGACCAAACACATTGAGATACAGTATCACTTTCTAAGAGAGAAGGTGATGGATAAGGAGATTGAAGTCATACATACTTCAACTAAAGATCAGATAGCTGATATGCTAGCTTGGATGGACCAAAGCTACAGAAGTTTAAAGACATGGCAGGTATAAAGAAGATAAGAGAAACCTCAATTGATGATTGAGGGGGAGCTGTTGGTGCAGATCAATCACCAATTGAAGATTTGAAGGACAAAGGATGGATATGAGATCAAGTTTTGAAGCAAAGAAGATGGACACATTCACAGAGTGAAAGACATGTACACATATGTACATTAGTTAAGACATAGGTTACATATACTTATGTTTTGATAAAAAAGTCTGTACATAATTGCCTATAAATACTTTTGAAAATGTCGGGGCATTAAGAGAAGACAAGGAGAGACTATGTATGAGCATAGGAATAGTGAAAGAAGGTATTGTAAATGTCAGTAGACACATGAGAAGTGAGTTGAAGTCTCTCTCTTATTTCCAGTTGTAGTCTTCTTCAGAAATGAAAGAAATATTGCACCCGATGTTTCTGTGTTTGCTCCGTCTGTGGTAGATCATTTGTGAAATCCTTTTGAGGATATCTAAGTTCATAGTTAATGAGTTTATGACTAGAGTTTCAGAGTCTAATTGTAAACAGGCTAGGAGAATTGTGTGTAGGAACATTCATATGTAAAGAATGTTCACAGTCTTCTGAAACAGGCGCAGATTTGGAGTCCAATAAAATGAGTAGTGCTCAGTGCACAGTGTAAAGTGTTACACATATGATATCTCAAAATCTAAGTTGAGAGATGAGCTATCTATAGCCAAAAGGATTCGGTAAAACAGGCTCGACATTGTGAGAACCAAAGTTAAGAAGTTAGGGGTGTCAAATCGACTTCTCAGAAGTGCAGATTTAGACATAGGTAACTTGTGAAGTTGATTTCTCAAGTTATACTAAACCTTTTGAAGAACTTTAACTTGGAGGAGGTGCGCAACTTCTAGGCGACACTTCATACAAAATTTCATAGAAAACTTTACATGTTTGATAAGTCAATGAGAAGAAATTGTGCAGCAGACTTTCTGTGTTTTATCTTCTTCACAGAATTTTTCAACTTTTGATAATTTGGAGATTGGACCTCTAATTTGGTGAAGGTTTTGACTTACTCTTGATATAGAGGTGTTCTAAACTCAAGAGTAGGTTGTTCTTTTGGAGATTAACACTCTCCATCATGTGACATACCCATTACTCGTCAGGGAGCGGTGTTCAAAATGACGTTTGTTGTTCTAGAAGTACCTGACTCAACTTTGGACTACAACTTGCTATTCGGGAGGCCCAGGCTGAAACAAGCCAAAGTATTGCAGGACTGGTCAGCACACGAACTTATTTTCAAAAGTAACCACCGGAAGTATGTAGTTCCATTGGATACGATGAAGCCATGCAACCTCCATGCTCGACCCTACGTAGCCGAACCTGTGCATATGTTGGATGGACTTTCAGATGATGAAGAAGAAGCTTTTCTCAATGCTAACCAGGATTTGCTTGCCTTGGGAATATTCGACTTACAAGCGATTGTAGATAATTGGAATCCGATCGTCTGTTCGATAGTTCCGATGACAAAAGAAGGGGACCTAGCTATGGACCAAGCTTTGAATGCCCAGAGTTTCCACCATTTATTCCAGTCACCTGAAGATATACCCATGCCACTGCAGTTTTATGTACCGGAAGATCAACTTGTCACCTCTGATTTGGGAAATGAGGATACACCATGGCCGGTCAAGATTAAGGTGAGGTTACTGGAAACTTTTCAAAACAATCTACTACAGTTGTTGACAGACTTCGAAGATGTATTTGCGTGGGACTATCGAGATATGAAAGGGTTGGACCCTCGCATCTATCAACACCGTGTGATGCCAAAGCCGGATGCATAAGCAACCTAGTTACTGCATGAACCCAAATTATGCTGCTCAAGTGAAAGCTGAATTGGATCGCTTGCTGAAAGTAGGTTTCATCGTTCCCATTGAGGATGTAGAATGGTTTTCACCTATTGTTATCGTCCCAAAGAAAAATAAGCAGTTACATATCTATGTGGATTACCGAAAACTAAATGTGGTGACTGTATCGGATCCCTTTCCACTTCCCTTTTTGGATACAATGCTCGATGATGTTGCTAGACAAGAAATGTATTCCTTTTTGGATGGTTACAGTGGCTATAATCAGGTGCACATGGCTGAGGGACATACCAAAGAATGTGTTTATTACAAATTGGGGTGTATATGTATTTACGGTGATGTGGTTCGGTCTTTGCAATGCTCGTAATACTTTCCAATGTTGTATGCAAGAAGTTTTCGCCCCCTACTTAACCACCTTTATGCGGGTGTATTTCGATGATTTTTCGTTATCAGGTGATACATCGGCTCATCTTTACCACCTACAGTGCTGCTTCTCTAAGTGTCGAGAGTTTCGGTTGTGCTGAAATCCCAGCAAGTCGGTCTTTTCAATTTCTTGTGGCAAGTTGCTTGGTCATATTATTTCCAAGCAAGGCATGTTGGAGTAAGTCTATGACAAGCCTAAGTATTGGCTTGAGTCCCACAAAGTCATATAAGAAGCCTTAAAATGAAGTCAATGTAAAGTTCACTTGTGAACTACCTCTTGTAACGTTTGAAGAGTTTACTTAATGTAAAAGTGAAATAATATTAAGTGGTTGAGTCCACTTGATCAAAAAGGGAAAGAGGAGCCACTAATTCGTTATTTGTGGTAGATAGAGAATCAAATCAATCACAAATTGATTGGAGAGTGATTGAGGGAAGTTAGCCTCCCAAACTCAACTATAAATAGATGGCAGCTTTAGTCGTGGTTAGAGAGACCTATGTGAAGACCTCCAAGAGCTTAGCTTTATGCCATATCAAGGTGTGATTCCAAGGCACACATATGTATCAGTAAGTCCATTGTATTATACAAGCAATATACTTTCATTGTCATGATCATTTGAGTTCATATTTCCATGTTCTTGTGAAGTGTACTACTCACTGCCATATCTCTCAGTTTTCTCAGTCAGATTGCAGAGATGCTTTCTCTGAGCTTGGTGCATCATTTTCAGTGATTTAACTTGTTAAAATTAGCTCTATAAGTCTAATATATGCTCAGCAATTTTCATTTCATTTGGATGTTTCAATTGTCAGTTATGTTCAGTTGAAGTCAACCCTGTCTGTTCATTTTCACTTCTCTATCAGGTACCCGATTTTTTTACTCATCTTGTCAGAGTTGGTTCTCAGTGTGTACGTACCCAAATTTAATGATTTAAATCTTGTTGGATTTTCCATACTGTCTAGTATAATCATACAAATTTTCATAATCATTGGATTCTTAAATTGGGTGTTATGTGAATTTTTCTGCTCATGGGTCTCATTATTGTAGCAGCCCATGAAAATCGGGATGATGTCATCAGTTGTTGAACATCATTCTCAGTGTGTGGCTCATTATTTTTTATGAGATTAATCTTGAAAGTTAGCTAGACTTACCCAAGAGGAATTAATCTAATTGTTGCTGTGCTCAGAGAAATATGCAAAACACTGGACAGCTGTATGAACCAAAATAGCAAGTTCTTTACCTCTAAGCTAACTCCAACTTATCTTTTTTTATCTATCTTTTTGAGAGTGATCTTCCAAGGTACATAGGGTGTCTAATACATCCATTGGAAAGCTAAAAGGGCCCACCATATACTCATGGAGTTCATTTGGCCGGTGTAGATCAAGGATTTTGCAATACCTCTTCATCTTCAAGCACATACCTATCCATCTCTTCACAAGGCATTCAAGTGGATCCAGATAAAGTGCAAGCCGTGCTACATGCACCTGCCCCTACGATACCAAAGGAAGTTATGCAATTCCCTGGTCAAATATGCTATCATGGGCAGCATCTTCGGTGGCTCACACACACTAGTAATCCCTGACAGTTCGTGTGGACTAAGGAGTGGCAAATTGCCTTTGATTGATTGAAAATACTTTTAATCCACGCTCCTATACTGCAAGCACCAAACTGGCACCTTCCATTCCATGTCTTTGTGGATGTATCGGACAGTGCCATCGGTATTATGCTCATGGAACAATAGGATAAGTGGTTTCGTCCTATCTATTATGCTAGCCGACGATTAACAGCTACTGCACAAAATTATTCCATCACTGAGCGCGAATGTATGGGCTTGGTTTATTCAATGAAGAAATTTTGGCACTACTTATTGGGATGCCAATTTACCTTCCATGTGGATCATGCTACTCCAGTTTATCTTGTGGGCCATCAACATTTAGGGGGCAGATTAGCCATGTGGATGTTGTTACCGCAAGAATTTGATTATGTGGTAATACATCATTTAGGGTCAGCCCATGCATTGGCTGATTTCTTATCTCGACTTGATTCCGATGAACTTCCTGGTGGAATTGATGATACTACCCTTGCTATCTATGTGACTGATTCGGTCCAAGATGATGGTCAGGAACTCTCGGTGGCACCTTCATATTATGATACTCTTCTGACCTTCCTCACAAGTGGAAGCCCCCTGACGAGTACTTCTACTTCGGCTCGTCGTAAATTGGCAATGTATAGTCGACGGTTTAGGATCATTGTAGGACAATTGTATTATCTAGATCCTTCTAGTGCACTATTACGGTGTATTCCACCCCATGAAGTTCCTCCCGTTATTGACATGGCCCATTCTACTCCTTCCGGTGGTCATTTTTTTATCGATCTTACTTACCAGAAGATTCAGCACAGTGGCTTATGGTGGCCAACTATGCAGCGTGATATTGCTACTTCTATTAAAATGTGTGATGCTTGCCAACGATCGGGACAACCTTTACAACGGCATCATTTTCCACTACAGCCTGTTACTCTCCTGGAACCTTTTCAAAAGTGGGGCTTGGATTTCATTGGTCCCATTACACCTCCGGCTACGCTTACTAATCATTGATATATACTTACTTGTACGGATTATGCTACTCGGTGGGCAGAAGATTGGGCTTTACGGTCCGCCACTATGTCAGTGGTGGTCAAATGTTTGATGACTGATGTGTTCCCTTGGTTCGGTCTTCCCTTAGAGATTGTTTTGGATCAGGGCACACATTTTGTTAATTCCTTACTGCAAGTTCCTTCATTGCATGCTTCCATTCTATTTTTGCTTTGGCCTCTTCAAATGATGATGGCCCGTCTTCGTCTATGTCATGTGCTATGTAAATAGAATGTTTAGTTACTAATGAGGTGTCAAACCCATACCTTTCTGGTTTTTTCTTTTCCCTCATAGATCTTCTTAGGCCATGATGTGATGATTCTGCCTCATGTCCAAGTTCTTGCAATTTTGTTTTACCTTTAGACTTCCATGCTTTGATCTTTTCCATATGGGATTCTTCATCATCCTCCGAGGTGTCTTGTTCCTCAATATTTGGTTGTTCTCTACCAAGATTTGGAAAATCTTCTTCAAGATCATCTGGTAAATTGACCTTCCTGCATGAATCTTCATACCATGAATTGTTCTCATCAAAAACTACATCTCTGCTTACCAAGAATCCTTTGTTGGTAGGGTTGTATAACCTGTAGCCCTTTTGATTTTTGTCATATCCAATAAATACACACCTTTCTACCTTTGGATCCATCTTGCCTCTAACCTGTGAAGGAACATGAGCAAAAGCAATACATCCAAAAATTTTACAATGATCTAAGCTTGGTCTTCTTCCATTCCAAGCCTCATATGGAGTCATCCCATCAAGGGATTTTGAAGGCAACCTGTTAATCAAGTAAGTGGCTGTAGATACAGCCTCAGCCCATAAGTAATAGGTAAATGCTTTTCATTTAACATAGACCTTGTAGCTTCAACAATTGTCCTATTCCTCCTTTCTACCACTCCATTTTGCTCAGGAGTGTACCTTGTAGTTACCTCTCTTTTGATTCCTCTTTCTTGAAGAAAAGAATCAAACTCATGGGAGAAGTATTCTCCCCCTCCATCTGACCTTAACCTTTTTAGTGATTTACCTGTTTGATTCTCCACAAGAGCCAAATATCTTTTGAAACATGAAAAAAATTCATCTTTGTGTTTCATAAAGAATAGGATAGTCCATCTGATGCAATCATCAATAAAGGAGACATAATACCTTGATCCAGATATTGAAGCTTCCCTGCTAGGTCCCCATACATCTGCATGAACCAACTCCAAGAGATCTCCATGCATATAACCTTTCTTCATGAATGGTAACCTGTGAGACTTTCCAAATTGACATGCACTACACTTATAAATCATATGTTGTTTTGACAAATTAGGGAGTCCAAGTACACTTTGGTCCCTGCAAATTTGCTTTAATGACCTTTCACCAATATGTGCTAACCTTTTGTGCCATAGTTCCAATTCTGTGAGTGTTTGACTACCATAATTAAAGAGAGCAATGTTTCTAGTGTCCTGTAGTTCAAATGTGAATAATCTACCTGTCTTTTCACCTTTTGCAATTTTTCTGAATCCTTGACTTGGATCTTCAACAAATGCTCCTGCTTTTGTGAACCTGACTTGCAACCCTTTCTCTACTATCTACCCAGCACTTATCAAATTCTTTGTAATGGTAGGGACATAGAGTACCTTACTGAGTAGGTTGATGTTTCCATCTGGTGCTTTGACATTGCCTATTTTCTCCACAGGATGTCTTGTGTCATCTCCTGTTTGTACCTCATGCTTATTCCTTGGATCTTCTAAATCTGATAGGAGTGCCACATTTCTTGCCACATGATTTGAACAACCTGAATCTATGTAGAAAACATGCTCATCAGATTTACCTTGTGGCATAGCCATGTTCATGATCAATAATGTCCTCTTTGTTTGAGTCTTCTGTATAGTTATTGTAGTCTCTCCTTCTTTTGTAGCCTCCTTGATAGTTTGAATGATTGTAGTTGTTGTAATTGCCATGGTAATTGTTGAACCTTCCTCTTGAGTAGCCATAACTTCCTCTATTGTATCCTCTGCCTCTTTGATTCCTGGAATTCCTAAAGCAATTTTCAGTTGTATGATTAGTTAATCCACAAATAGAACATGAGTTGGAGTCTTGGGATCTCCCCCTGCCTTGTCTACCTCCTCTTCCTCTACCTCTGCCATGTCTTCCTCTACCTGCATAGTTAGCTTGATATGTACTTGCTTCATCATCCACTTTCTTTGCCTTTCCTTTGTTATCTTTGGACTTGCTTTTATTAGTGTATAAAGTTGAAGATTGATTAGCTTTAGAGCTTTCTCCATTTTTGATAAGCTTTGCCTCTTGAGTACGTAGTTGTCCAATGAGTGTATTGAAATCAGGTACATGCATGTCCATGTACAAATCCATAGCTATGGTGAATGCTTCCCACTTGTCATCTGCCTTCAAGCCATTGATGACCTGCCTTACAATTTGCTCTTCATCTATTACCTCTCCAATGCTTCCCAACTGATCTGCTATGTCCTTGAGCTTTGTGACAAAATCAGTCACATTTTGTTTGGGAGCCTTCTTGAGAGTTTTGAAATCCAGCCATAGTTGATGCTTCCTAGCTTTAGTACTTGAAGAAAAGAAAGCTTCAAGTGCATCCCACACTTCGTGAGATGTCTTACAACTTCTAATGTGAGGCAACAAAAAATTTGAGATAGAGTTTAGGAGATAAGACCTTGCAAGTGCATCCTTGGAGCACCATGTGCTCAATCTTTCTTGCTCTTCTTGTGTTGGTTGACTTTTGTTCCTGAAACTTGGCATAACTTCATCTCCAGCCACATAACCATATAAACTTCTACCTTGGAGATAAGCTTCCATTCTTAATGACCAAGCTGAGTAGTTACCTCTGTCCAATTTTTCAATTGATGAAGGAAATCCATCTGCCATGTTGTCCAACCTTGCTTTGATACCACTCTGAAGAGATGGATAGGTATGTGCTTGAAGATGAAGAGGTGTTGCAAAATCCTCTGATAGACAAACGAACTCGAGGAGTATATGGTGGGCCCTTTTAGCTTTAAAATGGATGTATTAGAAACCCTATATACCTTGGAAGATCACTCTCAAAAAGATAGATCAAAACAGATAAGTTGGAGTTAGCTCAGAGGTGAAAAACTTGCTATTTTGGTTCATACACCTGTCCACTATTTTGCATAATTCTCTGAGCACAGTAGCAATTAGCTTAATTCCTCTTGGGGAAGTCTAGTTAACTTAACGAGCTAGCTTTCAAGAGTAATCTCATAAAAAATAATGAAGCACACACTCAGAATGAGTTTTAACAAGTGATGACATCATCCCGATTTTCATGGGCTGCTATAGTTTGAGAACAGTGAGTAGGAAAATGAACATAACTCAAAATGTAGGAATCCACTGATTATGAAAATTTGTATGCTTATACTAGACAGTAAGCTAAATCCAAAAAGCTTAAAATCATTGAATTTGGATAAGTAACCACTGAGAAATGGCTCTGACAAGGTGAGTGAAAAAATCGGGTACCTGAGAGAGAAGTGAAGATGAATAGACACTGTTGACTTCAACTGCACATAACTGAAGATTGCAACATCCAAATGACATGAAAAGTTGTGAGCATATAGTAGACTTATAGAGCTAACTTTAGCAAGTTAAATCACTGAAAATGATGCACCAAGCTCAGAGAAATAATCTCTGCAATCTGATTGAGAAAACTGAGAGTAATGGCAGTGAGTAGTACACTTCACAAGAACATGGAAATATGAACTCAAATAATCATGAAAATGAAAGTATATTGCTTGTACAGTACAATGACTTAATGATACATATGTGTGCCTTGTAATCACACCTTGATATGGCATAAAGCTCAGCTCTTGGAGGTCTTCACATAGGTCTCTCTAACCACGACTAAAAGTGCCATCTATTTATAGTTGAGTTTGGGAGGCTAACTTCCCTCAATCACTCTCCAATCAATCAATGATTGATTTGATTCTTTACCTACCACAAATCACGAATTCGTGGCTCCTCTTTCCCTTTTTGATCAAGTGGACTCAACCACTTAAGATTCTTTCACTTTTACATTAAGTAAACTCTTCAAAAGTTACAAGAGGTAGTTCACAAGTGAACTTTACATAGTCTTCATTTTGAAGCTTCTTTTATGACTTTGTGGGACTCAAGCCAATACTTAGGCTTGTCATAGACTTGCTCCAAAAATATATACAGGAATTCCTATTTGAAGCTAAGAAGAAATGTAGTCAGAAGAAGTTTCTAAATGGAAGTTCTGCATTGACCTTGTCGATTTATGAAGCACTTGAAATGAAAGAATGTCTACAATTGATGCCAACCTCCACCGAAATGGAAAAATATGTGAAGTCGGACACCATTCCAAAGAAAAAAAAAACCATATCCAAAGAGGGGGCAAGTGATGGCACAAGTGCGTGAATGAAAGCACACAAGCATGCACACACATACACACACGCGCACACAAAGTAAGAGCAAAGAGTGGAACAATGGAAGATCTTCGATTACAAAAGAAATCTCTTACAAAGCTGAAATCTACAAGAAGCTACCCCCAAAAATGAGCTCTCAGCCCTTTTTATAGTTTTTTGAGTGGTTTTGGCCCTATCCAGACTTAGTGTCTGGCCTAGTTAAAAAATAGGTTCCAGAGCTTATTTGGGGACTCAAACGGAATCTAAAAATTATGAGAATTGGTAGGATGATACTTCTAATACTCCTCAAGCTCGAGGACTCCTTGGTTTGAACAAAATGGAGTTGTAAAAATGGAAAATGTTATTTACAATGGTTTTGAGTGACAAAAGTCACTATATTTATAGGGATTTCTTCTGAAAATTTGACGTGCTTTTTGGAGCTCCCTACTTGCTCCTCTTTCTTGTGTATCCACTTCTTTGATGCACTTCCATGCTTTGTCCTTGACCTTGAGCTTCAACACTCCCCCCCCCCCTCTTGAGTCTGTCATCACTGACAGACCCTTGTTGTAGTGGTTGTTCCATGTAGTACGTTGAGAGGTAGTGTCCTTCATGTATCAACAGGAGCGGTCCATCTTCCCAATATAGCCTCGTCGGTTGTCGGGTTCGTTTGTTTTCCACTACTAGCCTATTCCCGAGTTGTGCCCAATGTATGTACTTCTTCCTTGGATCTAAGCTAGAGGGTATACTTCTTGGCTTTCAAAGGTTGGTAGTTGCTCAAAAGAGGTTGTCGATGTTGATCGTGAGTAGCTATCTACTGTGAATTGCTTCCTAGGTACTGATGTTGTACAGTGGATGTCCTTGAACCTTTAAAACATGAGGCCAAGTACTTGTGATCCATCATGATTGATGGTTAAGTGTATTAGTGCATGGGTTGGAAAAAATAGGTGCCTTGTGCACGGCCTTGTAATGTAGCCCTATGCATGCATACTTGGGAAATGCATTGAAAGAATTATGGTGCAAGAAGTTGGGTCTTGAGCTAAGTGCTCACGGGTATGCCGACGAAGAGGTTTCCTAATCGATCATGGTTATGTTGTTGTTGAAGCATACAATTCTTAACATGGTGAAAGTTCCGTCGATCTTCAACTCTTCGTGTTGTAGTTCCATCATGGTGATTGACCATCAGCTTGTTTGTGTTGATGGATGTCTGTGTTGATGGTTCGCATTGGGGATTCTTCAAACGCACAATCCCGTTCTTTCTCTTGTCTTCTTCCTCTCCCCCTTTTTTTTTTGGAACAATGGAGTAAAACAAGAAACAAAAAAGGTGTTAGCATCAATAAAATATTTTACATATGTCAAGTGTGTTGCATGTGCCTGGGATCCTCAATTGTGTCTATGCACGGCCGTGTAATGTGGCCCTATATTAATGCATACTGTGGAAATGCATGACCTAAATGACGCAAAAGACAAGGTTATGCCAAAGGCACATGGGTGTTGCACGTCGGGGCTTTCAATGTTGTTGGTGGATGTTGATGCAGTCTTTGTTGGGGGTAGCCAATGGATCTTCAAATGATGTAATCCTTCTTATAGGGATCCATTTCAGGATAGTATTTGGCCCTATAGACATAAGCTCTATCCTCTGTATCTTTGGGTGGTTTTTGAATTTTGGTATCCAGTGTGGTTGGCTCTTTGGCTCTGTGGAAGCTAGTGGTACTTTCGGCTTCCATACCCATACCCTTTTTGGTTGTCTTTTTATTACCGGCTAGGAGATGAATTTATCTTCTTTTGGTCTCTGCCCTTGGTGTCGACTCTTGCTTCTCCGTGGTGTTTTTGCTGAGATTTTTCTCGTGAAGGAGATCATATTGTTTGGTGCATGTAGGAGTGCCTTGGGTACCCACATTTGCAAATTGCCCTTGTTGAGCTGCAGCTAATTTCTTTGGCACCCAAATTTGTATGTTATTATGGTCGGCCTTCATCGATTGCTTTGGTACCCAAACCTGTCGGAGACCTTGGGATTGGGCTTGTCCTTGTTTCTGGGTGCTTCTTTTAGCATGGTAGGCTTGCCTCAATAGAAGTGGTGGTGGCAAAGCTAGTGATTGCTCTCCTTTTTGTACCCAAATCTTCTTCCTACCCTGAACTTCTTTCTTCTTGAATTTTGTCTGTCTAGTCGATATAGCAGATGTCTTTTTTGCTTGCCTCTTTGGTCGAGTTATGCTTGCATTAGTCTGTGAAGGAGAAGAGAGGTTTGTTGGCCTTGGAGCGTGTGCTTCCATGATTGAGTCCTTTTGCTTTGTAGGGCTATTGACACACACAACATGTTCTTTGCAAAGATTAGTTTCGAAAGAACTAAGAGAATGTGTGACCTCTAGATTTGTGAGCATGCAATTGTCTAATTCTAAGGTAACACATTGTTTATGTACCCAAACTTGAAGAAGTTGGCTTTTAAGGTTTAAGTTGACTACATGGTCATAGATCCAGTCTTGACCCAAGACAAGTGGTTCGGTAAGGTCCTCGTCTTCACACACTAGCATTTTCACGTGCATCGGGACATCTTGAAGATAGATGGGAAGTTCCACTTCGCCCAAAAAAGGGGTTTCCACACCTCCCAATCCTACGAGATAAGCTTCTATGGGATTGAGTTTCAACTGCAGATCTTGGCAGTATGAAAGTCTAACCACAGTAGTTGCTGCACCTGAGTCAATCAATGCTCTCACAATTCTTGCATTCTTCCCTTGTCCTACCGCTATTGTCACAAATGGACGTCGATCAATTATTTGAGAAGAAATTGCACTCGATGTTTGACACATGGCCATGTGGTATCTTGGGGCCTCAAGATTAACATCTAGCCCGAGGTGTCTTAGCTTATTTCTCCTAATGCTTTCTCTAACCTCTGCCTGTGCTTCTTCTCTAACCCTTAACTCTTCATCTTTTTGCTTCTTAGCAGTGCTGAGTCTCTTTAGCATATCCTCTGTAAGAGGTTCTTGATATAGCTTGACTCGACAACCACTGATATAGTTGGGCAAGATATCACCTTCTAGTGTGGCCAATTGAACTGCACCGCTAGTGGAAATTCTATTAATGATCATGGGTCCATATCCTCTTTTTTCCAATTTACGGGCATGTTGCTTTAGTGTAAAAACCAACACTAGGTCTCCCTCTTTCAAGCCTTTATCTTTGATATGTGCATCGAAGTATGCCTTTTGTCGTTTCTTTGTAGCATAGATGCTTGCCGCTGCTCGTAGCCTTGTCTCACCTAAGCATTCTAGATCAAAGATCCTAGAGGATAACTCGTGTCCATTCCACTCATGCTCTTGTGCTACTTTTCAAGTTAGGAAGTCCAATGGTAGCACAACATTTTGTCCAAAGACCATCTAAAATGGGGTGGCATTGAGTACCATTTTGTAGGCAACTCAATAAGCCCAAACAGCATGATGAAGTTGTTTGTCCCAATCAGAGCATTTGTTATTTACTAGTTTTATCAGTACATTACATAGGATCTTGTTTGTGCTCTAGGCTTGTCCGTTAGCTTGTGGATGATAGGGGGCAGACTTCTTATGTATCACTAAGAATTCTTGGAGAAGATTTTCAATGACTTCATTCAAGAAGTGTGTGCATCTATCACTTATTAACTCTATTGGTAATCCATATCTGGTGAACACGTTCTTGAATAAAAACTTCGCTGTAGTTTGAGCATCATTCTTTGTTGTAGCTTTGACTTCTACCCACTTCGTGAGGTAATCGGTGGCTACAATAATGTATTCGGCATGGGAGTTTCTTGCTGGGGGGTTAATGGGACCTACAAAGTCTATACCCCATTTTGAGAATGCACGTCCTCCCATCATTGGCCTCAAAGGCATCTCATCCTTTCTAATCAGATATTGTGCACGTTGGCATGTGTCACATTTCCTCACATAGGTATGTGCATCCATATGAAGAGTGGGCCACCAAAGTCTTGAGAATAGAATGTTCTTGATTACTCTATCAGGACCAAAATGTCCACCTGCAACACTACTATGGGCAATTTCTAAGATTTTCAAATATTCTGATCCATGAACGCACAATCTTAAGTAACCATCTTTGCCTCTTCAGTATAGGTTATCTCCTATGAGGGCGTAGTCTTGAGCTTCTTGCTCCATGCTTCGTTTACTTGCTAGACTAGTCTCATTGGGTAATGTTCCTAATCTCATGAATTCTACCAATGGAGCACTCCAATATGGAATCAACGACACGTGATAAAGGGTGGCATGCTCCACTTGGGGTCTCTTCTGGCACCCTGGACAATTCTTAATCTACTCATGTATGTCTTTGTCCATACTAGGCCAATACACTCCTAAACATTTCAAATTTTGCAGTGTTTGTAGTTTAGAATAGTGATTTCCTAGAAATCCTTCATGGGCTTATTGCAACCAACTACTACGTTCATTGTCCTCGACACAACAAGCTAATACACCCTCCATATCTTGTTTGTACATGCTTCCTGCCAATATTTGATAGTTTTGTGATCATACAATTTCATCCTTGTTCGTCTTCATATTCTTATTTGCAGGTCCAAAGGTTAGGACTGGTACCAGCTTATTTGCCCATTTAGGAACAACTTCTAGATTCAATAGATAAGCATCGGGCAATTCATCAGACACTCCTTGTGGGCAATTCATCAGACACTCCTTGCGGTGACTCTCCTGAATTGATGCAAGAAAGATGATCTGCCCTAAGGTGGGTCTTACCTTTCCTAAAAACCACTTCAAAGTCATATTCCATTAGTAAGAGGAACCATCTTACTAGACGTCCTGTATTGCAAGGTTTATTGACCAAGTATAGTAAAGCTTGATGATCAGTGAAAAATTTGAACTTGTTGGCCAATAGATAGTGTCTAAACTTCTTCACAACATATACCATGCCTAAGCCTTCTCTTTCGGTTGTTGTATAGTTTCGTTCAGCGGTGTTCAATTTCCTACTAGCATATGCTATAGGCAAATCTAGATTGCCTTCACTTGTGGGTTGTGACAACTGTTGGTGCATTTTGCCCAAGCCTACATGCTTGATATGCTTGATATTATCCTCATTTGTAAGTCACATGAGTAGTCATGTGAACACCTCTTGTAAAAGAGTACATTTTATCTCTTGTAAATGGAAAAAGAAAAAAGTAAAAGGATGGCTTACCTCATCCATGATGTAAAAGCAAATTCGTGGCTCCAAATACCAAAATCACGAATTTTTGAGCTGAGGGAATCTCTCCTAACTTTGGGGATCACTTTTAGGTGGAGCCATTCAAATTCGAATTCAAAACTCCCTCCAAGAATAGCTATAAAAGGAGCAAGAAGGAAGAGGCGATTAGCAAGCCTTGTACGTGACCACTTCATGTCATTTTGTAGAGATTGAAGAGCTTACTCCATAGCTCTATCATTCTACTCCCATTGTGCAAAGATTCATTGCCAATGTGGTTGTAATCATATGTGAATCTATACATTTATTATCATCTACCTCTCTGTTTTGTTCTCTGCTATACTCACTCAGAGAAGTAACTTCAGAAGGTCATATCTCGAGTTTTACTGAACCTTTTTCAGTGTTTTAAAGTGCGTTGGATAGCTCGCACTGTCTAGTTTCTACCTATAAATTTGCAAGGTCATTGGATTTATACTTTTGGAGATATCTGCATTTTACTGCTTACTGGTCTATCTCTGCAGAGCCCCGAGAATTGTGGGAATGTTCCAGAACTTGATGAAACTTGTTCTCAGTGCTCAGTCCATCATTTGAAGTGTTTTAACTTGGAATAGGAAGCTTGCTAAGTCTATTTGCTATGCCCAAAAGGAATTTTTCTAATTCCTTCCAGGTTGAGAGCACTGTTCATTTTTTCCAGCAGGTGTATGTCCAAAAATAGCAAGTTTTGGGAGCTAGTCATTTCGCAACTAGCCTGTCTTGACTTAAAGTTTTGGGATACATGTTCCAAAGTACTTGGCTGATATTTTGGTGGATTTAGGAAGCTCAAAGGGTCTACTAATCAACTCTGAAGTCTCAGTTGACTGGTGTGAAGCTGGTTGTAGCGGCACCTACTCATCTTTGGATTGCATCCACCATCTCTCTTCACAGTGGTATCAGAGCATAGTCAAGCAACATGGGAGATGGATTTCCATCAACAATTGACAAATTGGATCGAAACAACTACCCGGCATGGTCTCTAAGGATGGAGGCTTACCTTCAAGGAAGGAATCTATATGGATTCATATCCGGAGATGAAGCAATGCCAACCATGAGGAACAAAGGGCAACCATCACATGAAGAAGTGGAAGGACTTTCGAATTGGTGTTCGAAGGATGCACTTGCAAGGTCCTATATTCTAAACTCAATCTCTGATTTTCTTTTACCTCATGTCAAGGGATGCAAGACATCAAGAGAAACCTGGAATGCACTTGCTTCTTTCTTCTCTTCCAACACTCGAGCAAGGAAGAACCAATTGTGGATGGAGTTCACAACAATGAAGAAAAGCCCGAAGCAAAATGTGACTGATTATGTCACAAAGATGAAGGAGATTTCCGACCAACTTGGAAGCATTGGAGAGGTAATTGAAGAGGAGCAAATCATAAGACAAATCATGAATGGAATCAAAGCAGACGACAAGTGGGAGTCATTCACAACAGCCATGGATTTATACATGGATATGCATGTACCCGACCTCAACACACTCATGGGCCAACTCTTCACTCATGAAGCAAAGATTAGCAAAGGTGGTGAGTCCTCAAGAGGTAATCAAACTTCTGCCTTATATTCTGATAAAGCTAAGGTCAAGGACAAGTCAAAGAATAGAAAGAATGAAGATGAAGGAAGCTCTTTCCAAGCAAACTTTGCAGGTAGAGGACGAGCTAGAGGAAGAGGCAGAAGTGGAAAGCAAGGCAGGGGGAGATTCCAATCATCTCAACCTTGCAACATATGTGGCTTATCTAACCATACTACTGAAGAATGTTTCAGGAACCCGAGGAACTCAAGAGGAAGAGGATTCAATAGAGGTGGCTATGGATCAAATAGAGGCAGGTACAATGGAGGCTACAACAACAACTACTACAACAACAATTACAACAACAACAACAACTATCAAAGTGGCCATAGAGGAAGAAGAGATTACAATAACTATGCAGAGGACCAAAGTCAAGAAGATTCATTATTGATTATGAATCTATCAACAAAGAAGGGTAAGGATGATGATCACATATTTTACATTGATTCGGGATGCTCGAACCATGTAGCAGGAAATGTGGCTTTACTTTCTGATTTGGAAGATCCTCATAACAAGCATGAAGTGCAGACAGGAGATGACACAAAGCACTCAGTGGAGAAGATAGGTAATGTGAAGACATCAGATGGGAATATGAACCTCTTAAGCAAAGTCTTGTATGTCCCTACAATTACCAAAAATTTAATAAGTGTTGGACAGATTGTTGAAAAAGGATTGCAGGTTAGATTCAATCGATTTGGAGCATATGTTGAAGACCCAAGGCAAGGCTTTCGAAGGATTGCCAAAGGAGAAAAGACAGGAAGGCTTTTCACTTTTGAAGTGGAAGATACAAAGAACATAGCTTTGTTTAGCTATGGATCTCAAACTCTAACAGAGTTGGAGATATGGCACAAAAGGCTTGCTCACATTGGTGAGAGGACACTCAAACAGATTTGCAGGGACCAAAGTGTACTTGGTTTGCCTAATATCACAAGGCAACACATGATTTATAAGTGTGAAGCTTGTCAACTCGGCAAGGCTCATAGACAGCCTTTCAATAAGAAAGGATATATGTATCAAAATCCTTTGGATCTAGTGCACACGGATGTGTGGGGTCCAAGTAAGGAGCCATCTATATCAGGCTCAAGATATTATGTGTCTTTCATAGATGATTGTAGCAGGTGGACCATTCTGTTTTTCATGAAGCACAAGGATGAAGTGTTTAATTGCTTTAAGAAGTATATTGCTCTTGTTGAAAACCAAACAGGTAGGACTTTGAAACGACTCAGATCAGATGGTGGAGGAGAATACTTCTCTTCTGAATTTGATGCCTTCTTGCATGAAAGAGGCATTAAAAGGGAAGTCACTACAAGGTATACACCTGAACTCAATGGTGTAGCAGAGAGGAGGAATAGAGCTATTGTCGAAGCTGCAAGGTCCATGCTCAATGAAAAGGGATCGCCGAACTAACTATGGGCAGAGGCTGTGTCGACAGCCACATATCTCATAAATAGACTTCCATCTAAGTCACTAGATGGAACCACTCCATATGAAGTGTGGAATGGAAGAAGACCTAGTCTAGAGCATTGTAAAATCTTTGGATGCTTAGCCTATGCTCACATTCCTTCTCAAGTAAGAGGGAAATTGGATCCCAAGGCAGAGAAGTGTGTATTCATTGGTTATGATCAAAACCAAAAAGGATATAGATTGTACAATCCAACCAATAAAGGATTTTCTGTGAGTAGAGATGTAATTTTTGATGAAAACAAATCATGGTTTGATGATGACAGGAAAGTGAAGCTGCCATATGACTTGGATGAAGATTTTCCATCACTTCAACCAAAGGAGCCAAAGCAGATTGAAGAAAGTGATTCGGAGATTGACCTAGAAGACTTGGAAAGACTAAAGCTATGGAAGAACAAAGGTAAAGCAAAGATGCAGGATGCTACATATGGACCCGAGAGCTCACATCAACCACTTAGAAGGTCTTCGAGGGAGAAGAAGAAACCAGAGAGGTTTGGTTATGATACTTCTTTGGTCACCAAGCACTCAATCTACATTGCAAAGGATTCAACCAATGAAGAACCTACCACATTTGAAGAAGCACAAAGCAAGAAAGCTTGGAGAGATGCAATGGATGAAGAAATGGAAGCCTTGAAGGAGAATGACACTTGGGAGCTTGTACCTAACAAGCCATCTATGAAGATAATCGGATCTCGATGGATATACAAAATCAAGAAGAATCCAGATGGAAGTATAAATAGACACAAAGCAAGGTTAGTTGCTAAAGGGTTTGCTCAAACCCATGGTATTGATTATGAGGAGACTTTCTCTCCTGTTGCAAAAATGCCTACAATTAGGGTTCTCATTAGTCTTGCTGCATCTAGAAATTGGAATCTTTATCAACTTGATGTAAAGAATGCTTTCTTGAATGGATGGATTTCTGAGGAAGTGTATATGGCACAACCTCCTGGATATGAGGATGCACATCATCCTAACTATGTATGCAAACTAAAGAAAGCTTTGTATGGATTGAAGCAAGCTCCAAGAGCTTGGAATTTCAGATTGGTTACTTATTTGCAGGACCAAGGATTCAAAGCTAGCAAGGCGGATACCTCTTTGTTCATAAAGAGGAATGGATCTGAAGTGATCTATTTATGTGTGTATGTTGATGATATTGTTATCACAGGCAATGATCTTGAAGGAATCAAACAGGTAAAGAGTCAAATGAAGGAGGAGTTCAAAATAAGTGACCTCGGACCACTCACTTATTTTCTTGGATTGGAGTTGATCTACACAGATTCAGGTATATACATCACACAAAGGAAGTATGTCCATGACATGCTCGTCAAGTTCAAGATGGAAAATACCAAGTGTGCAGGTACACCTATGGAGCAAAATCATAAGCTTAGTGCTTATGAAGGAGAGCCAATTGAAGACATCACAAGCTATCAAAGCTTGGTTGGAAGTTTGAACTATGCAACACTCACAAGGGTGGATATATGCTATAGTGTTAGCATATTGAGTCAGTTTATGCATAAGCCGAGAAGACCACATATGGAAGCGGCCAAGCGAGTCCTCAAGTACCTAAAGGGGACCATGAATGAAGGTTTGTTCTATTCATATACTTCAGATATTGAGCTAAAGGTCTACTCAGATGCAGATTGGGCCGGATCTAAAGATGATAGAAGAAGCACATCAGGGTATATATCATTTGCAGGTTCAAAAATCATTTCTTGGTCATCGAAGAAGCAACCAACCGTGGCATTATCTTCTACTGAAGCTGAATATAGAGGTTTGGCTAATGCAACTCAAGAAATCATGTGGTTAAAATCTTTGTACACAGATCTTGGACTTCATTCTTCAACACCTCACATTTTTGGTGACAACACAAGCTCACTACATCTAGCAGCTAATCCGGTATACCATGCTAGAACCAAGCATATTGAAGTCCACTACCATTATGTAAGGGAGAAGCTAATGAGCAAGGATATTCAACTATCCTACGTCTCTACAGATATGCAATGTGCAGACATGTTGACGAAAGCTCTTGATGGTACGAAATTAAGTAGATTCAAGTTGATGATTGGTTTGCAGGAAATCAAGGACAATTGAAGACTTATTTGGAGGCCAAGCATGTTAGGCTTGAGGGGGAGCTGTTGGTGCATTTTGCCCAAGCCTACATGCTTGATATGCTTGATATTATCCTCATTTGTAAGTCACATGAGTAGTCATGTGAACACCTCTTGTAAAAGAGTACATTTTATCTCTTGTAAATGGAAAAAGAAAAAAGTAAAAGGATGGCTTACCTCATCCATGATGTAAAAGCAAATTCGTGGCTCCAACTACCAAAATCACGAATTTTTGAGCTGAGGGAATCTCTCCTAACTTTGGGGATCACTTTTAGGTGGAGCCATTCAAATTCGAATTCAAAACTCCCTCCAAGAATAGCTATAAAAGGAGCAAGAAGGAAGAGGCGATTAGCAAGCCTTGTACGTGACCACTTCATGTCATTTTGTAGAGATTGAAGAGCTTACTCCATAGCTCTATCATTCTACTCCCATTGTGCAAAGATTCATTGCCAATGTGGTTGTAATCATATGTGAATCTATACATTTATTATCATCTACCTCTCTGTTTTGTTCTCTGCTATACTCACTCAAAGAAGTAACTTCAGAAGGTCATATCTCGAGTTTTACTGAACCTTTTTCAGTGTTTTAAAGTGCGTTGGATAGCTCGCACTGTCTAGTTTCTACCTATAAATTTGCAAGGTCATTGGATTTATACTTTTGGAGATATCTGCATTTTACTGCTTACTGGTCTATCTCTACAGAGCCCCGAGAATTGTGGGAATGTTCCAGAACTTGATGAAACTTGTTCTCAGTGCTCAGTCCATCATTTGAAGTGTTTTAACTTGGAATAGGAAGCTTGCTAAGTCTATTTGCTATGCCCAAAAGGAATTTTTCTAATTCCTTCCAGGTTGAGAGCACTGTTCATTTTTTCCAGCAGGTGTATGTCCAAAAATAGCAAGTTTTGGGAGCTAGTCATTTCGCAACTAGCCTGTCTTGACTTAAACTTTTGGGATACATGTTCCAAAGTACTTGGCTGATATTTTGGTGGATTTAGGAAGCTCAAAGGGTCTACTAATCAACTCTGAAGTCTCAGTTGGCTGGTGTGAAGCTGGTTGTAGCGGCACCTACTCATCTTTGGATTGCATCCACCATCTCTCTTCACAACAACACACATCATATTGCATAAATGGATGCATCCACATGTACATGGAATGGCTTATTCCAATCAAGAGTGGTCAGTATTGGTGCTGTGCACAAGCGTCTCTTCAGCTCATTGAAGGACTTCTTGCATTCGTCGTTCCACTCAAAATTTGTCAACAAGGCATAAAGAGACTTAGCTATAATTGCATACATGTGAATAAACCTTCGGTAATATCCACAATGGCCCATGAAGGCTTGTACCTCTTTAACATTCCTTGGCCGCGGCAACTCCGCTATGGCTTTTACTTTGTCCTCATCTGTTGATATTCCATTCTTAGAAACAATATGACCTAAGATTTGACCTTGAAGTACCATGAACACACACTTTTCTGGGTTCAGACACACTCGATAGTCTCTACACTTGTTGAAGATCTGTCCGAGCTCAGGGATGTGACATCTCCTTTACATATACTTCTAAGCTCTTTTGCAAGAACTCTTTGAAGACATGACACATGAGTCTTTGGAATCTTGCAGGTGCATTGGTGAGCCCAAATGGCATCACACGAAATGCAAAGACTCCCCACTCTGTGGCAAAGGCCGTTTTATGTTGATCTTCTAGGGCAATGGCTACTTGGTTGTGGCTTGAGAATCCATCAAGGAAACTATACACTTCCTTGCCTGCAACACGCTCTAATAAATGGTCAGTGATTGGAAGCAGGTAACTATCTCTTACCGTGGTGGCATTAACGTTTTTAAGGTTATTACACACACGTAACTTCCCGTTCTTCTTGGGCACCACTACAATGGGGGACACCCATTCATTATGCTCAATCTCATAGATGAATCCGGCTTCAATCAATCTGTCGATTTCCTCTTTTATTTTAGCTGCATAGGTGTCATTATATGTGTAGGGCTTTTGTTTGGTGGGCTTGGCATCAGCGTTCATGGGGATCATATGAGAACAAACCTTCGGATCTACTCCCTTCAAGTCTCTATAGTGCCATGCAAACACATCCCTATATTCCCTTAACAAGGCTACCAACTCTTCTTCCTCTTCTTTACTTAGGTCATCTCCTATGTATGTACATCTCTCTTCGTTCTCTTCAATGGTGACTATGATTTTTTTGGTCTTTTCTTTGTTATCATACGCTTCTCCTGTGGTGGCCTCTCTCTTAGGCATTCGTACCAAAATTTTTCAGTCCTCAACTTCATATTTCCTAAAATTTTCTAGTACTTCTAAAAATGATTCCTCCTCTTCTTGTTTCATAGCTTTTCTCTTCTTTTTCTTTTGTCCTCCTTCATTTCCATCCTTTGAATTGACAGTTTTAATGCTTGTGAGAGGTTCTCCTTCCTTTTGGGTAAATACTCCTATATCTTCTAGATAGTTCTTCTCTGAGTCAAAGCAATTATCCATTACACCGGACTCTAGATCGTCTTCATTCTCTTCTTCTTCTATGAATTCACTAGGGTCACATTCTTCTAGCATGGGCTGACACATGAACACTGAAATATCATAACCCTCCTCATCACAATGAGGTGTCCATTGTTCTTCATTAACTGCAATATCCATGGTCGCTAAGATTTCTGCCCAGCCATGAGGCTCAAATTCCTCATCTGGAAAAATCATCGGCATATAGGCTGGGTCTTTAACTGTTCTATCCCCTTGAGAAGTTCCTTTTTCTCTTGCCTTTAAGCGTTTTTCCTCTTCCTTTACGACCTTGCACATCCACAAATGAGTATCTTCGTGCATCCAGGATGTATCAGATGAACTTTTAGAATGCACAGAGATTGAATCTTCTTGCTCCTTGTGGATAGAATTCCACTATAGGGGTGGTACATCTCTAAAGGTGTAATCCTTCAAATTGACCTTGGTTGTGGCCCCTAAGCGTTGCAAGTACAAGGAATTGGTTCCCCAATCTTGTACAACTTTCAGTTGTCGTAGGAAGGGTCTTCCTAGGATCATTTCGTAGGTACTAGTTTTACCAAAGTCACATATAGCAAAGGTGTGCTCAAACTCTACACCACAAGTGGTTAGAGTTATCCCTTCTACCAATCCTAGAGGTCTTTCCACATGGCCGTTAGCCATCTGAAGCTTCATTCTAGTTGGTCTTAATGCGGGTTTACCCCATTGCTTCCACAGGGAAGTGGTCCCAATAGCAACACCAGCACCAGAATTTATGATCGCTTTGGTTGTGTAACCTTGGTAGGTGATCAGAAGATAAGTATTACCTTCCTCACCTTTGCTCATGTCCCCTATTTTGTCTAGAGGTATCTCTAGAACTTTCTTCTTAGAGCTTGTTGTTGGCATATTGGAATCAAGTTCTGGAACCTGATCCTTCACATGATTCCATAGCTCCGGTTTGGCTTTGAGCAGCTCTTCTACAGTGAGATGACATTGAACCTTAGTGTTCTTCACGACATCAGTGTTTCTTGGAACCACTGAGTCTTCATTTCTGACCAATATTGTGGGAGCTCTGATATGAAGAGATTCAGATTCCCATGGGCCTTTGAACTGTGGCAACTCTTGTATAGAATTGGATTCAAATTATGACCTTTCTTCTCTTTGTTGCTCTACTTGGTCTCCATAAATAGATAGAATGTCCTGTGGGAATTGATCATGAAGGTCATCAATCTCAAGAATAGGAGGGGAAACATCCTTCTCCTTGGCCCATTTCTCTTCTTGTATTTCTCGCAAGAACTTTTGAGTGTGCTGTTGAATTGAAAGAGGTTCTCCATCATCTATGGAGTCGGGAACATAGACTTTCTTTCGTGATGAGCTTTCTTTTTCAATATTTGGTTGAGCCTGTGGAGGTAAAGAAACTTGAGGTTTATTTACCAACTGCTCTAATCTATCTAGTAAGCCCTGAAAGTGCAAACCCGGTGTAATAGCATTCGTCTGATTGAATGATTGATTGGCCTCGAACATAGCTTGAGCTAGTTCCACCATTTTTACGCACATTTTTGTCGGTTCAATCTCTAAATCTGCTCTAGGGTAGCTTTTGTCTAGGTTTGCAGGTGTTGGCCCTTCTTGAAGTCAAGTCTGGTATGCCTTGAACATCATGTCCAAGTCTTCTAGGGTTGGATCTGCAAGAACAAACCCTACTTGTGGTCTATTTACAATGGTTGGTGGGTGGGGTTGAGGTTGGGGATGAGGTGGTGTGGATGGATGAGTTTTGACATTCGAGGGGGTTTGAGAGGCAATATCTTCTATTTTTGTCTTTGCATCATTCAAGCTTTCTTCTAGTTTGGATAACTTTTTGGTCCACTTACGATTGGCTTTCTCCCTAGTATCCTTCCATGTTCTTGTTTTTTTCTTACTAGGCTCTCTTGATTCACTTGGCTCTGATTGCTCAGCTAGTTCAGCTTGTTGTAAGGCTTGTGCCCTAGTAACTGCATGTATAGGAGCCACACTATTGCTACTGGAACTTCAATCCCCCATTAAGCCTACTACATTAACGGGTGTAACCTTTGGTGCACTAGAGGGATGTTCGGGACAATCTCTCAGGAGCTGTTCCTTGCCACACTCAAGACAAACGACTTGTATTGTGATGTTCTACCCTTGTGTCGAAGATGGTGGCTAGGGTGGTTGTTGTTCTGGTATAGGTTGAGGGTGGCTATATCCTCCATGTTCATACAGTCTAGTTGCTCCTTGTGGTCTTGGGCATGGGTTATACCTAGGAACTTCTCTGTCTTGTTCTCTAGGAGGGTACCCGTATGGTCTACATTGGGGTGGTACAAGTGGTCGTGGTTGTCTATTCACTGGATAGTATTCGATGTTGTGGTTTGGGTACTTCTGCTCACTATAAGAGTACATGTTAGGCTCCTGAGTTGATGGTCTATTCTATGGGTTGTTGGTGCAGACCAATCACCAATTGAAGATTTGAAGCAAAGAAGATGGATACATTCACAAGAGTGAAGGACATGTACACATATGTACATTAGTTAAGACATAGGTTACATATACTTATGCTTTGATAAAAGTTTGTACATAATTGCCTATAAATACTTTTGGAAAAATGTCGGGGTATAGAGAGAAGACAACGAGAGACTATGTATGAGCATAGGAATAGAAAAATGAGATGTTGTAAATGTCATTAGACACATGAGAAGTTAGCTGAAGTCTCTCTCTCATTCAGTTGTAGTCTTCTTCAGAAATGACAGAATTTTTGCGCCCGATGTTTCTGTGTCTGCTCCATCTGTGGTAGATCATTTGTGAAATCCTTTTGAGGATATCTAAGTTCATAGTTAATGAGTCTATGACTCGAGTTTCAGAGTCTAATTGCAAACAGGCTAGGAGAATTGTTAATAGGAACATTCATATGTGATGAGTGTTCACAGTTCTCTGAAACAGGCGCAGATTTTGAGTCCAAAGAAATGAGTAGTGCTCAATGCACAGTGTAAAGTTTTACACATATGATAGCTCAAAATCTAAGTTGAGAGATAAGCTATCTACAGCCAAAAGGATTTGGTAAAACGGGTTCGACATTGTGAGAACTAAAGTTAAGAAGTTAGGGGTGTCAAATCGACTTCTCAAAAGTGCAGATTTGGACATAGGTAACTTGTGAAGTTGATTTCTCAAATTATACTAAACCTTTTGAAGAACTTTAACTTGGAGGAGGTGCGCAACTTCTAGGCAACACTCCATACAAAATTTCATAGAAAACTTTACATATTTGATAGGTCAATGAGAAGAAATTGTGCAGCAGACTTTCTGTGTTTTATCTTCTTCACAGAATTTTTCAACTTTTGATAATTTGGAGGTTGGACCTCTAATTTGGTGAAGGTTTTGACTTACTCTTGATATAGAGGTGTTCTAAATTCAAGAGTAGGTTGTTCTTTTGGAGATTAACACTCTCCATCAGTGGTATCAGAGCAGGAGACATCAAAATCAAAGAAAGGAGGATCCCGACTGCTGCAGATTCAAGAAATTCAACAATTGAAGAGCTAAAGGTGAAAGCTTGAAGGCAAAGCTTGAGGAGAAGACCATACGACATCAAGAAAGACAAAAGGAGTCTAATTCGAAGCAAAGATACATATATCATTTATAAAGTTTGAAGATTTCAATACACAGGTGGACACAAGATGGGAGATTCTCTTCAGATAGAGAAATTGGATAGGGAAAACTATCCTGCATGGTCAATGAGGATGGAAGCTCATCTTATGAGCAAAGATTTAATAGCCTACATCACAGGAGAAGAAGAGAAGCCAGAGTTCAGAGATCCTAGTGTTCCAACTAGGGAAGAGTTAGCAGATTTGAAAAACTGGATGAAGAAAGATGCTCAAGCTAGGAGCATTATATATATGGCAGTCAATGATTACTTGTTACCTCACATTCGAGGTCTTGAAAGTGCAACTGATATTTGGAATGCTTTGGAGGAGCATTTCCAGAATACTACAAAGTCAAGGAAGGCATCTTTATGGGCAGAATTTACAACCTTTAAGAGGAAGGCTTCTCAATCTATTTCAGACTATGTAACAAGGATGAAAGACATTGCAGATGCTTTAGGAGCTGTTGATGAAGACATTGAGGAGGATAAATTGGTAAGGCAAATTCTTACAGGTTTAAGAGGTGATGACAAATGGAAGCCATTCATTTTGTCTACAAAATTATCACTTGATCATTTCACTCCTGATTTAAATCAGTTGCTAGGTCATATGTTGACATTTGAGCAGGATGTTAAAGGAGATGGTGACAAGAGTGCAGGTCATGCAATGTACTCAAAGGACAAGAAGAAGAATAGCAAAGGAAAGCAACAAGCAAATGAAGATGAAGGTACAACTAGTCAAGCCAACTTCCTAAGAGGAAGAGGAGGTGGCAAAGTTAGAGGAAGAGGCAGGAACAACAAAGATGGAGGCAAAGCTTGCTGGATTCGTGGTAAGACAAATCACTTAGCTAATGATTGTTGGCACAATACTCAGAGTAATAATGGATATAGTCAAAATTATAATGCAAGAGGAAGAGGTGGCAGAAATCAAAGAGGTAATTTCAGAGGCAGAGGTGGTAGGAGTTACTTTGGAAGAAATGCAGGTAGAGGATTCCAAAGTCAACAATACAACAACACCTACTACAATTATGCTTCAGATCAAAAGGAGGATTCAACATTGATAATGAATGCAACTTGTGAAAGGCAGAGTGAAGATCAGAGAGTCTTCTACATTGATTCAGGGTGTAGCAATCACCTAAGTGGTAATATAGCTTTGATAACTGATTTGGAGAATAAGGTTTTTAATCATGTTGTTCAAACAGGTGACAACACAAAGCACAATGTGAAGTCAATTGGATCAGTAAAGGCCAAGGATGGTAGCACCTTATTGAGTAAGGTCTTGTATGTTCCTACAATTCCTAAGAATTTGATAAGTGTAGGAGAAATTGTTGAAAAGGGATATGAAGTAAGGTTCACTAATGATGGAGTATATGTGGAAGACCCTAGCCAAGGGTATAAACAGATTGTTTCAGGGAAAACAGAAGGAAGATTGTTCACATTGAAGATTCAAGGCAATATTGGTCATGCTATGTTCACATATGGAGGACATAAGATCTCTGAGTTAGATCTTTGGCACAAGAGGCTTGGACATTTCAATGAAAGAGGTATTAAAGACATGATTAACAATGGTTCAGTGCTTGGATTGCCAAATGTTGCAGGTCAACATATGACATACAAATGTGAGGCATGTCAATTAGGTAAGGCTCATAAGCTTTCCTACTCCAAGCATGGTTTTATGTACTCAGAGAAGCTTGAATTGATACACACAGATGTGTGGGGACCATCAAAAGATTTCAGTATAAATGGGTCAAGGTATTATGTGATTTATGTTGATGATGCTACTAGATGGATCACTATTTATGTGATCAAAGATAAGTCAGAAGTGTTTAATACATTTAAACACTATCATGCATATGCAGAAAGAATTACAAGACATAAGTTGAAGAGACTAAGGTCAGATGGAGGGGGAGAGTATTTCTCTAATGAGTTCAGTGATTACTTCTAGAATGCAGGTATAAAAAGGGAAGTTACTTGCAGGTACTCTCCTCAACAAAATGGTGTAGCAGAAAGGAGAAATAGAACACTTGTTGAGTTTGCAAGATCCATGATGAAGGAGAAAAATTGCCCTAATTATTTGTGGGCTGAGGCTGTAAATACAGCTACTTATTTGGTCAATAGGTTACCATGTAAAGCCTTGCAGGGTATGACACCATATGAGGCTTGGTGGGGTAAGAGACCTACCTTGGATCATTGCAGAGTTTTTGAATGTGTGGCATATGCATATGTGCCATCACAATTAAGGCACAAGTTGGAGCCTAAAGCTGAAAAATATGTTTTCATTGGTTATGATGATAAGCAGATGGGTTATAGATTGTGGAGTCCATCTACAAAACAATTCATGGTTTCTAAAGATGTTACATTTGATGAGCAAAGTACTTGGTATGCAGGTACAATTAATATCAATACAGGTGATGAAGAAGAAGTGAGCCAAAGAAAAGGTAAATCAAAGATTCAGATAATTGATGAACAAGAGAATAATGAAGTGCAGGTTGAAGTGGAAGAAACACCAAGATTTGATCCTGAATATGAAGAACCAGAAACCTCAAGAAGTGGAGAACTTAGGAGGTCTACAAGGAACAAATGGCAACCTACAAGTTATAGCTATGATACTTCATTTCTGGCTACCAAAGATTATGCTTACATGGTTAAAACAGATGAAGACCCTTCTACATATGAAGAGGCAAAAGGTAAGGAAAAATGGGAGAAAGCTATGCAGGAAGAATTTGATGCACTATTAGAGAATCAAACATGGGATTTGGTTCCTAAACCAAATAGTCAGAAGATCATTGGATGTAAGTGGGTTTATAAGACCAAGAGGTTTGCAGATGGAAGTGTGTCTAGATACAAAGCTAGACTTGTTGTCAAAGGGTTTGCTCAGACTTATGGTGTTGACTATGATGAGACTTATAGTCCTGTGGCAAAGATGACAACTATCAGGACACTTATAGCTATTGCTGCATGTAAAGGTTGGAAGTTATGTCAACTTGATGTGAAAATTGCTTTTTTGAATGGTTATATTTCAGATGATGTGTTCATGGAGCAACCTCAAGGGTTCAGAGATAAAAGGTATCCAGATCATGTGTGCAAGCTCAAGAGAGCTTTGTATGGCTTAAAGCAGGCCCCAAGGGCATGGAATTATAGACTTGTAAAGTTCTTGAAAGAACTTGGATTTCAGGTGTCTAAAGCAGATAGTAGCTTGCTTGTCAAAGCAAGTGATAATGGTTTCATATACATGTGCATATATGTTGATGATATAATCCTTACAGGTACTAATGAAGAAGGAATACAAAGACTCAAGAAGCAAATGGAAAAGGAGTTCAAAATAAGTGACTTGGGAGACTTGTCATACTTCTTGGGCATGGAGATTACATATACTCAACATGGAGTATTTGTGACCCAAGAAAGGTATTTGAAGAACTTGTTAATCAAGTTTAAAATGGATGATTGCAGGGTAGCACCTACACCAATGGAGGTGAATCACAAATTGAGTAAGTTTGGAGGTGAAGAATTCAAGGACATGAAACAATATCAGAGTTTGGTTGGTAGTCTTATCTATGCTACTTTAACTAGACCTGATTTATCATATGCAGTAGGGGTTTTGTCTCAGTTTATGCATTGTCCTAGGAAAGAGCATTGGATTGCAGGTCAAAGAGTGTTGAGGTACATTAAGGGTACAGTCAATGAACGTTTGTATTATGGGTTCACATCAGATACAAACATCAAGATTTATAGTGATGCAGATTGGGCAGGTAATCCAGATGATAGAAGGTCAACTTTTGGATACATGTGTTATGTGGGAGATAAACTTATCTCATGGTGTTCCAAGAAGCAACATACAGTTGCTTTGTCTTCTACAGAAGCTGAATATAAAGGCATGGTTGAAGCTGCAAAGGAAGTGATTTGGCTAAAGACCTTGATGAAGAGTTTTGACATTGTGCATGGGATACCAATTATATATGGAGATAACATGAGTTCATTGTATTTAGCTGCTAATCCTGTTTTTCATGCCAGGACCAAACACATTGAGATTCAGTATCACTTTCTAAGAGAGAAAGTGATGGATAAGGAGATTGAAGTCATACATACTTCAACTAAAGATCAGATAGCTGATATGCTTACAATAGCTTGGATGGGCCAAAGCTACAGAAGTTTAAAGACATGGCATGTATAAAGAAGAAAAGAGAAACCTCAATTGATGATTGAGGGGGAGCTGTTGGTGCAGACCAATCACCAATTGAAGATTTGAAGCAAAGAAGATGGATACATTCACAAGAGTGAAGGACATGTACACATATGTACATTAGTTAAGACATAGGTTACATATACTTATGCTTTGATAAAAATTTGTACATAATTGCCTATAAATACTTTTGGAAAAATGTCGGGGTATAGAGAGAAGACAAGGAGAGACTATGTATGAGCATAGGAATAGAAAAATGAGATGTTGTAAATGTCATTAGACACATGAGAAGTTAGCTGAAGTCTCTCTCTCATTCAATTGTAGTCTTCTTCAGAAATGACAAAATTTTTGCGCCCGATGTTTCTGTGTCTACTCCGTTTGTGGTAGATCATTTGTGAAATCCTTTTGAGGATATCTAAGTTCATAGTTAATGAGTCTATGACTCGAGTTTCAGAGTCTAATTGCAAACAGGCTAGGAGAATTGTTAATAGGAACATTCATATGTGATGAGTGTTCACAGTTCTCTGAAACAGGCGCAGATTTCGAGTCCAAAGAAATGAGTAGTGCTTAGTGCACAGTGTAAAGTTTTACACATATAATAGCTCAAAATCTAAGTTGAGAGATAAGCTATCTACAGCCAAAAGGATTTGGTAAAACGGGTTTGACATTGTGAGAAATAAAGTTAAGAAGTTAGGGGTGTCAAATCGACTTCTCAGAAGTGCAGAATTGGACATAGGTAACTTGTGAAGTTGATTTCTCAAGTTATACTAAACCTTTTGAAGAACTTTAACTTGGAGGAGGTGAGCAACTTCTAGGCGACACTCCATACAAAATTTCATAGAAAACTTTACATATTTGATAGGTCAATGAGAAGAAATTGTGCAGCAGACTTTCTGTGTATTATCTTCTTCACAGAATTTTTCAACTTTTGATAATTTGGAGGTTGGACCTCTAATTTGGTGAAGGTTTTGACTTACTCTTGATATAGAGGTGTTCTAAATTCAAGAGTAGGTTGTTCTTTTGGAGATTAACACTCTCCATCATGGGTAAGGTTGTGATAACCCTAGTCCTTCTCTGGTGCATATATGAGATGGATGATCTCCACCGCAAAGTGTGCAATTTTCTAATATTGGCACTCTCAAGGAGGAGTTCTTGTAGTTCTTTTGTCCTTGCACCCCTAATTTCTTGGCCACTAACTCTACCACTTCCTCCACATAACTTGAACTAGAAGTCTCATTACTCCTTGTATCCTCTATCTTTGTAGGAACTTGTGTGATTTTGAGATCCTCAGCTAAGTTGTCTTCCAAATCTATGCACTCTTGAAGACACTCACTGAGAGTTTGCAACCATTTTACATATACCAAGATTCTCAATGTTCTGTTGGTTAGACCTTCTAAAAATAGGGATATCATTTTTTGCTAAGAAGGTCTCTCTGTCACAGGGCATCGGTCTACATATTGATTAGATCTTCGTGCTACATTTTTTACTGTTTCATTAGGAGCTTGTTTGAAACTATGTAGTAAGGATGATGAATTGTGCTTGATCCCTCGCTTAGTGAATTCCCAAATAACTTCTTGGAAGAAATGTTCAATATGGCCAAAGCAACTTGGATCCAAGGATTGAAACCAAGTTAAGGCTATTCCTGCGAGGGTTAGCCCAAAGGATTCATATTGCACGAAAACGTCATCCACTTGCTCCACACGCAATACCTGCTTGAATTCTGCAATGTGGTCATATGGCTCTCATGTGCCATCGTAACGATTTCGCATGCATTTGGCCAACTGGATGGGTCTCAATGTTCTACTAGGCTCTGGGGATCGCATATGATGGGAAAAGTGGGTTTTACTAGGTGTATTCTAGCTCCTACACCTTGGGGTGATTCTACCCTAAGGGTGGTTCTATTCAGATTTCCCCCTAACATGGTGGATTGCACCTCTGGTCTGTTCGTTATACCATGTTGGCTTGTTTGTCCTAACATCACATTTTTGTTCTTTGTTGGGTCTCGAATGGATTTTGTGAGATAGTTGCCTGATCTCAAGGAGGGAACATAGGCAAACCCATGTACTTTAATCTAGACCTATCTTCTTTGTCTATCGGCCAATATCTCCTTTGATTTTGGTCTAGGTATGTGACTCTATATGGTTTTTCTGGATCCCTTAACTCGTATATAGTTGTTGGGCAGATGCTTTCTCCTTGTGTTGGTGAATCAGTTTGGAGGAGTAGGTCAGACCCATGGATCAGGTATATGTCCAACAGGGAATCATCTTGAGGTATCCAATCCCCTCTCAAGACTTGAGTCACCACAGACTTGCCCCTTGGAGTAGTCACCAGTTCTTCTTGGTTAGATTTTTCATAAGTTCCTTGCCTCTCTAAGTCTCCATCTTGTCCATGTAAACTCCGCCTTCATACATAGATCTGGCCCATCTTGTCCATGTAAACTCCGCCTTCATACTTGACAGTTGGTCTTGGAATTATTTCAGTTTCTGTCGTGTTTATCATTCTTGCTACTGACCTGTGTAGACCATCAAGGTAGATGGGTATTCCTTGCCAGTTAGTGGATATGTATTGAAGAGATATCCGATATTCCCCTTCCACTATAGACATGAAATCTTCCTTAAGTACTGAACTAAGCATGTCTTAGAAGCCAAGAGTCTCTCCCAGTTAAATGACATTTCTGACTCACTCATCTGTGAACTCAACATGTAGTGCTAATCACTGAGTTGTGAGCCCACAACTTGGTTGTTTGGTTGACACTAGCCTTAGATGATTTGATACTTTATCTATCTCTTCCTCAGTGTCTACTTGATCTTAGGTTCATAAGCCTTGTCTACAAGTCCAAAATTGTCCTTTGAATTGCTCAAAATCTTGTGGAACCCCTTGCTTCCTAGTCCAACCTGAGGGTCAACTTCAAAATACCCTATCTAATAATCCTCGTATTAATTTTATGTTTGGGTTCCCCACTATCAAAGTACCGAACATTTGATTCTACTACAAAAATACATTACTCATGAGAAGATGGGTCATAGTTGCAAACAATAGTAAATACCCATTCTTCATTTTGCAACGATCCCAAAATCACTCCGAATGAATTTGGTATGAAAAAGTCATGCCAATTCAGGGTTCTAGGGGTTAAAACAGGGAAACAGGATCTCTTTGGGAGTACCTCAGGACAGGCAATACGATACTGGACTTTAAACAATACGCGACACCACTATGGACGATAGCACCTTAGACGATACAATACCACCAAGGCGATACCAATTTGCACAATACGATACTGGTATCCAGACGATACGATACTGGAAATAGCCACAATACGATACCAACCTCACGATATGATACCACTACCAGGTCCACAATACGATACCAAAAATCACACGATACGATACCAAGTTAGTGGACGATACGATACCATGTGGACGATACGATACCAAGGTGACAGACGATACGATACCAAAAAATTTAGGCGATACGATACTGGAACTCTCACGATACGATATTGGTTTTATGGATGATACGATACCAGAGGATTGGACGATACTATACCACTTTTTTGCACGATACGATACTATGATAGACATGATACGATATCGCTCGATCGATGATACGATACCAAAACAAGCGACAATACGATACCACTCGATCGACGATACGATACCGTGACCGCCACGATACGATACCACTGAGGCGATCACGATCGTGATACCAGCACTTGACGATACGATACCAGAATGGTATCGCGATACCTCAAGTGGGTGTGCACGATACGATACCTCGACAAGTATCGTGATACTTGGGAATTCTGGTATCACGATACCAAAACTCAACCAGACACGATACTTGGAGATTTTTTAAGCCCAAATTCAAAAATTTTTGCAAATATGTGTACCTTAGGTTCTCCTTGTCACTCCTATGTGCCTATAGATGCAAAGTCTCCCTTCAAAGTCACGATACAACACTCGCGATACCAAACACAGCTCTTATCACTCCTCGATACCACCACTCAGATTTTTGATGTTTTATGTGGATTTCAAGGCAATTTCTCCAGCGTTTTAGCTCTGAATGTCCTCTATGCTTCTTTCTCGCAGCCATAGGTGAAAAACAAGATGAATGTACAGTCGAAAGTGAAGAAAATCTGAGAAGATGAAGGTGGGGGAAATGGTGGTGATGACGAAGATGGGGATGAAGAAAAACTCAGAAGCTGAACTTAAAATGGTGATTTTTTTACCTTCCAACATCGCTACTCTACGTCTTACCATGACACGCTCGTCCTCCAACCTCTCTCCCTGGCAACGGCGCCAAATTTGGTGTCACTCTAGCACAATGGTGAGTACCAACGTGAGGAGCTTCACCTCATAAATGTCAATCCGTGGAGACGTGAGGACCGGTATGAAGACCAAGAGCAAGTGATGGCACAAGTGCGTGAGTGAAAGCACACAAGCATGCACACACATACACACACACGCGCACAAAGTAAGAGCAAAGAGTGGAACAATGGAAGATCTTCGATTACAAAAGAAATCTCCTACAAAGCTGAAATCTACAACAAGCTACCCCCAAAAATGAGCTCTCCAGCCCTTTTTATAGTCTTTGGAGTGGTTTTGGCCCTGTCCAGCCTAGTTAAAAAATAGGTTCCAAGGCTTATTTGGGGACCCAAACAGAATCTAAAAATTATGAAAATTCGTAGGATGATACTTCTAATACTCTTCAAGCTCGAGGACTCCTCGCCTTGAACAAAATGGAGTTGTAAAAATGGAAAATGGTATTTACAATGGTCTTGAGTGAAAAAAGTCACTATATTTATAGGGATTTCTTCTGAAAATTTGACATGTGCTTCTTGGAGCTCCCTACTTGCTCCTCTTTCTTGTGTATCCACTTCTTTGATGCGCTTCCATGCTTTGTCCTTGACCTTGAGCTTCAACAGTATGTGTGTGTCTATGTGTTTGTGTGTGTGTCTATGTGTGTATGTGTGTGTGTAAATGTGTGTGTATGTGTCTATGTGCATATATATATGTGTGTGTGTGTGTGTGTATGTGTGTGTATGTGTGTGTGTGATGTGTGTGTATGTGTCTATGTGCATATATATGTGTGTGTATGCATGTGTATGTGTGTGTATATTTGTGTATATGTGTGTGTATGTGTTGTATGTGTCTAGGTGTTTATGTGTGTGTGTATGTGTGTGTGTGTGTGTCTATGTGTGTGTGTGTGTGTCTATGTGTGTGTGTCTATGTGTATATGTGTGTGTGTCTATGTGTGTATATGTGTGTATATGTGTGTGTATATGCATGTGTACATGTGTGTGTAAATATATGTGTGTTTGCCTTTGTGAGCGTACCTTTGTGCTTCTTTGACCATCACTAGCTAGGAGGTTGTGTGCACATGCTCGATCTCTCTCTCTCTCTCTCTCTCTCTCTCTCTCTCTCTCTCTCTCTCTCTCTCTCTCTCTCTCTCTCTCTCTTGCACGTGCGTCTCAATCTCGGCACAATTGTGAGGGAGAAATCAAAAATTTTTTTTTAGCATTCCAGAGTGTCGCTTACGCTTTGAAATCTTAGGATGTTGCTTATGCGACGCTCCAGCATCGTAGGCACTTTGCCAATGTCAGTAGGAGCATTGCCAGATAGCGATGCTATTTGCAACGGTCCAAATTAGCATTGCATAAGCAACAGTGTGCATTGGTTATGCCACATGTCATCTTTTTTTTTAATAAAAAAGAGTTTCATCACTTATGCAATGCTTTCATCACATTGCGATGAAATTCGCTTTTTTTCAATGGGGGGGCAACCCTAAGGCCCCCTATTTCTAGTAGTGATAGGTGAAGGTATGTAAGTTTATCTTCGTAGTCGCTTGATGTTGTAAATACAATGCATCTCTTCCCTAGTCTCGTACTACTTTGAGTTATCTCATGAATGCTCATCCCAAAATCATCTCATAGTTGCTCGCTTTTTCAAACTGACATATGGCTAAAATGTGTTCAAACTCCATTCAAGATGTGGTCAACCTAATTTTTTCTAGCATTCCTAGTGGCCTTTCAACATGATTGTCTACTAGCTGGAGTTTCATTCATGTAGGTCATGGGGCTGGCTTTCCCCATTTTTTCCAAATTCCTTTGGTGGCTATGCCTACACCTGCTCCTCTCTCTAAAATTACTTTCGTCAAGTACCCGTTAAACATAATGGGTAGACACGTGTTTCCTTCATCTCCCTCAGTGAATTCTCCAACTTTATCTATTGGGATCTGAATGGTTGGCAGAGCTTCTACTCCTTTAATCTCATTCCTAGGTTCTTCTACTTCTATCTTCAAGTGCTTGGCCAATTGCTTCCACAATTGGGGTTTTGCTCATAGCAATTCTTCTACCATCAATGAACATTGTATTTTGGTTTACTTGAGTTCTCATAAGTTATGTGACGTCTCATCTTGTGATCTTTCATCTTTTCCCTTGATCGTGGGAGCATGGAATACACCCGATTTTCTCTCGTACTCTCCCATGTAATTGGGTAGCGTGGACATGTTATCCACTTCTTCTTGATTTTGGTATAGGATGGACACTTCCGCATATTCCTCTCCTAAGTTCGTTACAGGTTGATTTTCCCAAGTTCCTAATTCTTCAAAGGGTGATGGAGAGTTCTTCTTCTTTTTCCACCGTTCCTCTTGAATCTTGGCCCATAGGTCATGTGGCCATTTGGCCTCTAATTCCAGAATCATTGAGACCTGTTTTTGCTTATTACTCTGCATGTTTTCCTCCCTATTCTCCTCTTGTTGTTTCTTTACTAATTTTAGGTTGTTAGATTCCATGCACTCATTGAACTGGTTTTCTGGTATCATCGTCTCCGAAAGGGTTGGGATAGTACGTTCCTGTATGGTTTGAGTTATTTCTATTAGTTTCCTACATATTCCAATCTCTCCTTCTCCAAATCTCCTTGTGAATAGAGTTTTTCATGTTTCTCTATGCTCGATCCAACCGTGATCCTATACTGATAAGCCTTTAACCACATGTTCAAGTCTTCTGGCATGGGGTCTACTAGAATTGATCCTATCTGAATTGGCTTAGATGCTTTGATCGTCTGATGAAAGTTCCCTTGCTTCTCTCGTTCTTGAGGTTTTTGCTTTTCCTTTACTAATTTCGCATCCTCTTCACTCTTCTTTCGTATCCATCTATTCCTGAGTTTTTCTCTTCTACTCTTACATCTTTGAGTTTTCCTTGTTTTATTAGTTTCCTCTAGGTCTTCGGAATCCTCAACTAGTCGGATCTTGGGTTCCAAACTTTTATCCATCTCAGGATCGGACTGTATTTCTTTTACCATGTTTCCTTTGGCTTGGGCTCTAGTGATAGCCTTTAATGGTACTGTGTACTCCTTATCACTTCTCGATGATTCAATTACTTCTATCACATTGATCTGTGTGGTGTTGGGACCATTGTTAGGATTTTTAGGGCAATCTGTAAAAAGGTGTTCCTTGCCACAATCATTGCAATACCCTTCCCATACTCTAGGGATGGTGGGTTGTATGGTAGGGTGCACTCTCTTATAAACTGATCTCCTCCACACGTATAGCATGGTCCTCTAGGGACAGGTGGTATAGTGGGTGGTCTAATTGGACCTGGGACCTTAGATGTGGTGTGCATAAGGTTTGCATATTCGAGTCCATAGAAATTTTCATATCCCTCATACCCATAGTAGTGTTGCTCATAGTTTTGGTCATATTCTATATACTTAAATTGTAAGGGTAGTACTCTCTCTGGGCTTGGTCAAATCCCTCATTTGCAATTTCCATATTGGTTAAGGGTGTTGCAGGTACTATAGCTCTTTCTAGAGTTTCCTCCGGTTAAGTGTACTTGAATGGCACTACATTCTATGGATGGGATGGTTGTTGTCCTAGTATTGGTTGTGGTTGACCATATCCTCCTTGCTCATATGGTCTAGGTGTTATCTATGGTCTTGGGTACGAGCTAAATCTAGTAGCCTCTCTACCTTGTTCCCTAGGGGGTTATTCGTATGGTCTATATTGTGGTTGTACCATTGGTCTTGGTTGCCTATTAAATGGACAATTCTCGGTGTTGTGGTTGGTATCTTTTGGCTCAATGTGACAATACATAGTAGATCCCTGCATTAGTTGCCTATTGTATGGATAAGGTTGTGACATCCCTAAACCTCCTCTTGTGTAGGCATGGGATGGGTGATCTCCACCGCACAGTGTACGTCTTCTCAGCATAGGCATTCTCAAAGGGGGTTTCTCGTAGTTTCTCTATCCTTGCACTCACAATTTTTTTGCTACCATCTCTACTAATTCCTCCACATTACTCAAACTAGAAGTCACATTGCTCCTAGTGTCCTCTGATTTAGTAGAGCTTAGTGTGTTTTGGAGATCATCTGCTAGGTTGTCTTCCAAATCAATACACCCTTGAAGACACTCGCTTACTGTTTGCAACCATTTTGTGTAGACTAAGGTTCTCAACATCCCATTAGTCAATCCATCTAGAAATAATGATATCATTTTTGGCTGGGAAGGTCCCTCCATCAATGGACATCGGTCAACATACTGGTTAAATCTTCTAGCGGCATTTTTCACTGTTCAGCTTTCATGCACCAATTTTCAAGGTAGACCAAACACTATAGTGTGGAAAGAGCTCTTAGAAATTCTATTCAAGGGAAGGGGTTCTCATGTGTTAGAATTAGCTTGTTGCATCCAAAAATCTTATAATCTTTGTACCCATTCTTGAGAAATAGAGAGCTTCTAGGATCACCTATCTCTCACCTACTCATGAATGTGTGCGCATTGATGCCTATGCATGTGTGTGTCTCTCTCTCTCTCATTGTAGGTGTGTGTACTTCCATCTTGCAGTGTTCAGTTTTCATAAAATTGATTAATCCCTCCTCAGATTACAAAATATTTTTATTAAATTTTGCATGTAGAAAAGGATTATGAGCATGGGCATGAAGGAGCTAGGTATCTACCAATTTTTCCATCTCAAATCCCTCTTCATGATAGGTGTTTTATCATTTTTTACCCAAAAAACTTCTAAAAATCATAAACCCCTAATTTTCTCATAAACCAAGCCCCACATTCTAAAAGCAAAGTAGTAATCAAGTTTCAAGGGCATGACTAGTGTTTGTAGACCACTTCTCATAGTTTTCTAAAAATGGTTTGGCTCCCAAATAGATTTTGGATGCTACTTTTCAAGCTAGGCTGGACACTAGAGTGTGGATAGTGCTCTTAAAAAGTCTGTATAAGTGAAAGCGATCTCATTTGTTAGAGTCTGATTGTTGAGTACATAATCTTATGAGCTTTGTATCCATTCTTAAGCAATACCACGCTTCTTGGAGAGCCTACTTCTTACCTACTCATGAATGTGTGTGTTTTGTGTTTTGTGTGCGATCTATAACAATTTGTTATAGCATGGAAGAGTGCAAGTGAGAGTGTGTGAGAGAGATGAATGGTCCAAGAGAGTTGAGGGTTGATGAGTTTGAAAAGTGGGAGAACATGTTCTAAGAAATGTAGCTGAGGAAAAGCTGACTAGAGAGAGTTGGACTTGGTGTGCATGTTGGGTTTGAGAGTTCGAGCTTAATTGAGGGTTTGATTTATGTCAAGTGGAGAGGTGGAATAAGAGGTGGAGTTCAAAGGAATTTGTAGTTGGTCCTTGGGTTAATAGTTTGTGGTTGGAAGAACATAGAGTCAAAATGTGGCTTGTAAAAGGGGGTTGTGTGAGAATAACATTGGTTGTTAGTTGCATAAAAAGAATGTGAATCTTTTGAAAAGTCTGAGTTGAGAAGGATGATGAGTGGCTAAGAAAGATAGGAAAGATGTTTTGAGGGAACCTTGGGTGGGCTAAAATCCATTTCATTTGAGAGAGATGGCATATGATTATTTTTCTAAGCATGTGCATAAAAGAGAAAGGGTTGCTAGAAAGTTAGGCATAGGTGTGTATGTGAGTGAAATAGAGACATTTAGTGTAATGAAAGGGGGAGAGATTGTATGAATGTGATCGTACATGAAAGGAGCCTATGCTAAAAATTAATTGGGAGTAAGTAGAGGTAATAAGTTGGGAGTTAGAAATTTCTTGCATTGTGGAGGTAATTGGTAAAAATAAGTGGCCTTGAGTAAAACATAGACATAAAAATAGTTCTGCAGTAGCCTACAAGACTATTTACATTCTGACTGGTCTATTAGGGAAACGTGTGCAATATCTTATTCAAGATTACCATGGGTTTGCCGAGTGCCCCATCATGTGGCACAACCTTGTAGCAACCCTAGTGCTTGAAGAAAGATTGAGGAATATGGTGATGCCAAGGGGTCATTGTGACATAATCTTGATTCAGATTGAGTACATGGTTTTTCCCACTCTTCAAACACAAGAAACCAATGGATGGGCAAGGTAAAATAGCAAAAGGAATAACAGAGGGGAGAATAAATGGGCTAATAATAATTGTCTAGGATCATTTCAAACAAGAAGTGCAACATAAACATAATCCTAACATGATACAAAGTCAACCAATAATGCCGTTATGAATTTAGGGGACCACACAACCTAGACATTCTCAAAGATTGTTTGAAGAATGGATAAAGATCACCCACACTCTACCAAAAACCAAAGAGGGAACCTCAAAGGAGGCATCAATGAAATGTGGATGCATATCAATGTGTTCAAACACCTAGAGCCTTTAGAGAGTTAAGGCTAGGGTCAACTATGCACACACAAATAGGGACAAGCAACTAACTAACTAACTAACTAACCTACTAACTAACTAACTATCTAACTAACTATCTAACTAACTAACTAACTAACTAACTAACTAACTAACTATATATATATATATATATATATATATATATATATATATATATATATATATATATATATATATATATGTATGTGTGTGTGTGTATGTATGCATATATATATATATATATATATATATATATATATATATATATATATATATATATATATATATATATATATATATATATATATATATATATATATATATATATATATATATATATATATATATATATATATATATATATATATATATATGTGTGTGTGTGTGTGTGTGTGTGTGTGTGTGTGTGTTTGCATATATATATATATATATATATATATATATATATATATATATATATATATATATATATATATATATATATATATATATATATATATATATATATATATATATATATATATATATATATATATATATATATATATATATATATATATATATATATATATATATATAGGATGTTCAGTTAACCATCAAACCCATCTTGGACATATCCAGGTTCTTCGACTCCGTCATAGCAAGAGCTACTTGCTTATGGGACTCTTTGCTGACGATGCAAATGGTTTTGTGCATAATGAACCTAATAGTATCAACACCTTTTGGCATTGTCAAATGTTTTCTATGCTACATCCGAGTTTAAAATTAATCACTCCAAAACTACGTTCAAAGACGTTTTTGGGCCCCACTTGCAATCCTCGTTTACTAGGGATGTAAGGAGCTATACAGTGGACAAGTCTTTCGGATCCTTAGTATCCTAATTGGATTTGAAGTTTCTATGGGCCATCATTGGAACTAGGTTTTGGCCAAACTAGATACTAAATTAACCTACTAGAAGGGTGTGCCACACAACTTGGCAAGGTGCACAATGGTGATCAACACCTTTCATCTATTATCTAGTCTTTGGCATGTTGAAGTCCGAAAAACAAAGAACTAGGGATGCTTGAAAATACTTGCAAAAATTTTCTCTAGATAGGTGATCTCAATAGGAAGGGTGTGCCAAAATCAAGTGCTCCTTGTGTGCTAAGGAGAAAGATTTTGGTGGGTTAGGCATTTTGGATGTGAGAGGTATGGTAGATAAGATTGCTGCCAAGTGGTTGATCAAAGTGTGGTGCAACATTGAAGCTTCTTGGTCAAAATTAGTTCTCAAAAACAAATCATTTCTTATGCTTGTGGGAATCCCTAGTTGGAAGGACCTCAATCTGCTCAACTTGATGTTTCAGAGCATTGGATGACTCCAAAAAGTTTAGACCTTGTTGTTTGAAGAGATGGATGGATACCTCAAGGAAGTGAGGTGGTACTGCTAAAACTTGCTTTGTACCTACCCTAATACACTTCACATTCATATAGTAGGACTTTTTAGCTTTCAAATGACACCAAGAAAGTATCTATGTACTTTGGAGTTGATGCTTGAAACACTTAAATGAAGATAGACTAGTTCAAGAATAACTAGTGTTGAAAAACTTGCTATTTTAGTCCATATATTTGCTGGTTCTTTTACTCAGAGCTCATAGTACAGTAACAATTGATGACATTCCTTTTGAGGGAATTCAATTCACTTAGATAGCTAATGATTGCAACTGGAATCATTTATATTGATCAACTATGATTTGAGAAATAATTTTAGCAAACCAAAGCTTACCCCCGACTTTTTAAGGATAATGAGTAGATGACCAATGAGCATGTCGAAGACGATTTCTCCCAAATGCCTTGACATTTGGTCAAAACAAAGTAGACTTCTAGATGGTTTAAAAGATTATGAAAAAGGGTTGAGTATTCACTAAGATATGACCAGAAGAAGTTCAGTGTTTTGAGTAGTCATAACAAAGAAGTAGAGAGAGATGTTCAATGAGCTATATGTATTATATAACATGATTGTACAAGATCATTGGCATTGTAATGATGCTCAATTATGATGGACTGAGTGAGCTATGGTATGAGCTAGTCAAGCTCCACAAATGTTCAAGGAATGAGCTGAGAATGAGGCTCACTACACCGCAAAATTTTACAAAGTCCTTTTATAAGAGTTTCTTCTAAGTTTGAATTTGAATTCAAACTTGGCTCCAACTCAAAGTGACTCCATTGATTTAGGAGTTATTCTCTTATCTTTAATTTGTAACCAATATTCCTCCTAACTCCAGGAGATACAAGCTTTTACAAGATTCTCCCAGTGATTAAAGTTTTACACTATCATCAAGTGGTTACAACCCATGATTCACATGTATCATCAAATGCTAATTCCACAAAAGTCCTCCATGCTAAGCCAAATGTCTAGGTTTGATCATTTGCACCAACAGCTCCCCCTCAATCCAAACATCTTGGCTTGCATTTTTTTATCAATATTCTTGAATATCCTATTATCCAATCATGCTTTTAAACCTACAAAGTTTAGTACCATCAAGTGCTTTGGTTAACAAATCAGCACACTGCATATTTGTAGATACATATGCTAGTTGAATCTCTTTGCTCAAGAGTTTCCCTCTAACATAGTGATAGTGCACTTCTATATGCTTAGTTCTTGCATGATAAATGGGGTTGGTTGCAAGATGTAAAGAACTAATATTATCACCAAAGATCATTGGTGAATGAGTGTGAAGTCCCAAATCTGAGCAGAGCAATCTAATCCACATAGCTTCTTGTGTGGCATTTGTTAATCCCCTATGTTCAGCCTCTGTTGAAGATAGAGCAATAGTTGGTTGCTTCTTAGAAGACCATGAGATGGGCTTATCACCTGCAAAAGATAAATAGCCAGAAGTACTTCTTCTATCATCCTTACATCGTGCCCAATATGCATCTGAGTACAACTTTATATCCAAATCTGATGTGTATGGGACGTAAAGACCTTGATTTTGAGTACCTTTGAGATACTTCAAAATTCTTTTAGTAGCTTCTAAGTTAGGTGCTCTAGGTTTATGCATGAATTGGCTCAGAACACTTACTCCATAAGATATGTCAATCCTTGTTAATGTTGCATAGTTTAGAATTCCAACTATGTTTTGATAATCTATAATATCTTCAAGCAAATCACGTTCATGAGCAGTTAATTTATGATTTACCTCCATAGGGTTTCTAGCTACTTTTTCATTCTCCAGGAAAAACTTCTTCAACATGTCCTACACATATTTCCTTTGAGTGATGTACATTCCAGAGTTAGTGTATACTAACTCCAGTCGAAGAAAGTATTTCAAAAACGCTAGGTCACTGATCTTAAACTCCTGCATAATCTGGTTTTTTATTTGTTTGATGCCATTTGCATCACTACCTATAAGAATGATGTCATCCACATATACACATAAATATATCATCTTTGAATTACTCCTCTTGATAAATATAGAAGAATCTGCCTTTCTCATCATGAATCCTTGCTCTTGAAGATAGGTTGTTAACCTATGGTTCCATGCCCTAGGTGCCTGCTTCAAACCATAAAGGGCTTTCTTTAATTTTCATACATGATTTACCTTACTTGGATCTTCATAGCTAGGAGGTTGAGTCATGTAAACCTCCTCTGAAATCCATCCATTGAGAAAAGCATTTTTCACATCTACTTGATACATATTCCAATTTCTAGATACAGCTACACTTACCAATACTCTAATGGTTGGCATCTTAGCCACTGGTGAAAAATTTTCTTCATAATCTATTCCATGGGTTTGTGCAAAACCCTTAGCCAGAAGCCTAGCTTTGTACCTGTTTATGGATCCATCTGAATTCTTTTTTATTTTGTAAATCCACCTAGAACCAATTACGAAGTACATCAATTTGCATGCTTAACATATAAGATGCTTTCAATTGGACTATTCTCAAAACCATTTCAATCAACTAGGCATGTATCTTTTCATATCAAGCACGTGGTGCTTGTTTCAAACCATATAATGCCTTTTTGAACTTGCACACTTTGTTTTCATACCCTTTCTACACAAAACCATGCAAGTGAAATAGATACACTTATTCATGTAAGTCACCATTCAAAAATGCATTTTTAATTTCCAACTGATGTACATTCCAACCATGATGAGCTTAGAGATCACAGAAAATTGCATGGTAGCCATCCAATTTTCTAACTAGGCTCATTCTCATCACAAAGACTAGAGGCATCCATTGCATAGCAATTTGATGCAAAAGAGGCACTATGTGATCCTCAACAAGTACGATATGATACGGATGCATCTAATTTGCTATCTTGCAAAGTTTGCACTAGCCATTTAGACATAGTTTTTTCCTCCTCTATATTAGACCTATCAACAAGTTCATCATGTAAATCTGCATGAGAAATGGAATGATCTACATCATCATGTGGAGCTTGTAAATGCTAAGAAAAAACCTCATTTGGACCAGCATTTTACTGTCCACCTGTAAAGAGAGGCAGCAAAGTATCATACATATCTTCGGAGCTAACTGATGTCTTCTTAGTACACGAAAGTCATGGCTGAATTGCATCTTCCACAAAAACAACATCACAACTAACCAAAATGTGTTTAGTATGTGGATGATATAGACGATAGACTTTTCTTTCAAAACTATACCCAACAGAAATACATTTCACTACTTGATCATCCAATTTCCTACGTTGTTGTTCACGCACTAATGCATATGTTAGGCAACCAAAGACACATAGATGAGCAACAAATGGCTCGCAATCATGCCAAGCCTCATATGGAGTGATAGATTTTAATGCCTTGGTGGGACACCAGTTAAATACATATGTTGTATGCATAATAGCCTCAAGCTAGAAGCTATGTGGTAAAGCCTAACTTTTCACCATACACCTCACCATCTCCGTGAGAGACATGTTCTTTCTTTCTACAACTCCATTTTTTTTAGGTGTATACAACATTGTAAATTGAATTTTTATCCCACATTTATCTTAAAATGCATTAAAATTAGAATACATGTATTCCCCCCATGATCAAAATAGAGGGTGACCAATTTACATGTTGATAGATTTTCAACCAAAATAAAAAACTATTTGAAGCATGTAAACACTTCTGACTTTTCTTTCAATGGATGCACCCATGCAAGCCTAGAAAAAGCATCAATAAAAGTCATGATGTAAAGGTAGTTCCCAAAAGAAGGTGTCTACATAGGGCCATAGACATTACTATGAACAAGATGCAATTTATGAGCAGCTCAAGCTGAACCATTTTTAGGGAAGGAAGAATACTGCATTTTGCCTAAAGTACAAACTTTGCAGACATGTTTACAAGGTGCCTCAAGTTTGGGTAGAGACGATACATTTACGATTTCTTTAGGCATAGAAAACTAGCATAATTCAGATGACCAAAGCATGCATGCCAAAACTTTGCATATGAGATAGCGTGAGAATCTTGAACTACACATGTTAAATCATTCATAGATTTTGCATAGTCTATGAGTTTATACAACCCACAACATAAAATGTGAGAAGCAATAATAACATCACCATTTGACATATCATGAATTGTACATCTGTCATCAACAAATTTGCAACAAAGCCAATCTTGGCGAATGTTGAAACTGACAGAAGATTTTTCTTGATCCATGGCACAAATAAAGCATCTGACAATGTGAAAGAACTATCAACAACAATAGTCAAAATGATTTTACCAGCTCCCATTACAAGATAAGAGGAGTTGTTAGCGCATGTGATAGTATTCCTTGTAGGGGTAGGTTCAAGTGAACTGAAAAAGTTGTGCTGCAAGGAAATATGTTTGGGTTCCCACTATAAAAGTACCAAACATTTGATTCTACTACAAAAATACATTACTCATGAGAAGATGGGTCATGGTTGCAAACAATAGTAAATACCCATTCTTCATTTTGCACAAGGTTAGTGGACTCTATTTTTGGTGTAGAGGCCTCTACAACAACCATTCGAACCTCTTTCTTCTTTGCCTCTTTGCATCTAGTTTTGGTCAACTCGTTATGAAATGAGCGTTTCCTCAGTATTTGCAAATTTATTTCTACTTTTCTATTTTCTTCTCATCTTTTTTTTCCTTCTTCGAATGTGTAGCATTATTAGGTTTTTGCATACTATAGATGAGCTCCATTTACCTTTGCCCTTTTTGTTGGAGAATTCCTCTCCTAATCGCAGCGGAAAGTGTAGAAGACCTTCTCAGGATGAAGACTCTTGCCAACAGCAGAACCTTCAAATGAAAACTAGTACCAATTGAAATATCCAATGAACTTGAAACTTTGGTCACTCAAACTAGACACCTAGAGCTTTCAAATGCGATATCAAACACTCAATTTGGAGTAGATTTGAGTTGTCAACTATTTGATTCAAAACAGACTACCTGTCCACTCAGTTAAGCTGAAAACTGGACTTCACTAAAACCTAAATAACTCAGAGAGCATAAAGAATTTCATAAAACTGTTCTAGACAGAGGAAGTACTCAAGATAAGCTTTCCAACAAATGTTTAAACACTAAATTTGGATACATATGTTGAGAGATATGACTCTCACAAGTAGACTACCCAAAAATGGGTGTGCGGCTGGACACAGCTGAAAACTGGACTTCACTAGAACCTGAATAACTCAGAGAGCATAAAGAATTTCATAGAACTGTTATAGACAGAGGAAGTACTCAAGATAAGCTTTCCAACGAATGTTTAAACACTAAATTTGGATACATATGTTGAGAGATATGACTCTCACAAGTAGACTACCCAAAAATGGGTGTGCGGCTGGACACACTCTATGAGAGTGAACTGAACGAAATGACTCAAACCAAATGAAGTAGATACAAGGGGGCTTCCACGCCTTCTTTCTCTCTCATTGAGTGTCCTCCCTTGCTTCTTTTATAGCCAAGTGACCAAAAACTCTCATGATGAGTTTGAGAGCTCTTCTCCATCATTTCTCCACTACTTTGGACAGCCACTCCTCTTACAATTCAGATTTTGGATTTGATTCTCTTTTGAATGATTCTCTTTTGGCCTCCACTACTTGCTGAAGTAAATGCTTCTATTTTTCATTTTTGTATTTTCCTTCTACTTGAAGAAAATCCTTTTTGCAAAAATATATACGAGCTTACTTCTTTATTTTTAACACTCCCCCTCAAGCTCACATGTGAGCTTGCACCTTCAACCATATCTTGTAAGTTGATGTCGTCCTTGAACCTCTTGAGCTTAGAAGCATCGAGGGACTTTGTAAGCATGTATGCAACCTGGTCATTAGTTCCAATGAACTTTATATCCACATCCTTGCTCAAAACTTTTTCTCGAACATAATGATAATGCACTTCTATGTGCTTGCTTCGTGCATGAAACATTGGATTGTTTGTCAAGTGAATGCTTGACATGTTGTCACCATAAATTGGAATGGTCTCCACCTGCACATCAAGATCAGCCAAGAGCTTCTTAATCCACATAGCTTCACAAGTTGCAAAGGCTAAACCTCTATATTCAGCTTCTGTAGATGATAGTGCAACAGTAGGTTGCTTCTTTGAGCTCCATGTGATAGGTTTGCTACCTATCATGAACACATAACCTGAAGTGGATCTTCTATCCTCCTTGGAACCAGCCCAATCAGCATCACTGAAGCCCTTTACTTGCAATTCTTCATCATATCTATAAAACAATGCATGATTGACAGTGTGCTTCACATATCTTAGCACTCGTTTGGCTGAATTTAAATGTTCACTTGTTGGAGCTTGCATAAATTGAGAAAGAACTCCAACAATATAACACAAATCTAGTCTTGTGATCGTAGCATAGATCAATGAACCTATAATACTCCTGTATGTAGTTACATCATGTAACTTCTCTCCATCATTTGAGCATAGCTTCACATTTGTGTCCATAGGTTGAGTGAGTGGTTTGCATTCACTCATTCCAAATCTGAAAAGAACATCCAATAGGTACTTTCTTTGCATTAAGTAAATGCCATCTTTCCCATAGACTATCTCAATGCCTAAAAAGTATTTCAGCTCACCAAGATCTGAAATTTTAAACTCCTTACCGAGTTTCCTTTTGATCTCTTGTATTCTTGTAACATTACTTCCTGTTATGATGAGATCATCAACGTATATGCAAATATATACCTGCTTACCTTCTTCTTTCTTCATGTAGAGAGAGGGATCTGCATTACTTGGACTATACCCACACCTTGTGAGGTACTCGACCAATCTTTCATTCCAAGCACGTGGTGCTTGCTTCAGCCCATACAAAGCTTTCTTCAATCTACAAACAAAATTTGGATGCTTTTTGTCTTCAAATCCAATCGGTTGACTCATGTATACCTCTTCTTGAAGTTCACCATTGAGAAAAGCATTTTTTATGTCGAGTTGGTACAATGGCCATCTCCTTGCTGCACTCACTCCAATCAAGGTTCTAATTGTTCCCATCTTTGCAACCGGGCTGAAAGTCTCTTCATAATCGATGCCGTGAGTTTGCTTGAATCCTTTTGCTACTAGTCTAGCTTTATGCCTTGCTAGAGAGCTGTCAGCATTTCTCTTTATTTTAAACACCCATTTATTTGGAACAATCTTCATACCTTCAGCCTTTGGAACTAGCTCCCATGTGTGATTGTCCTTGAGAGCTTTCATCTCTTCTTGCATAGCTTTTTGCCATTCTTTTTGTGTACATGCTTCTTCATATGCATCCGATTCTTTATCTTTGACCACCTGTGTCATATATGCAAAATGTTTTGCAATAAAACTATCATAGCTCAGCCTTTTAATTGGATACCTTGCTCTTGAAGACCTCCTTTCATTTCCTTTTGAACATTGCTTCTTCAATCGGTTCAACTTTACCTTCGGTGTGATCACCTCTTCATACTCTTCTTCACTTGTATTTGAATCACTATTTTGGGCAGCACTTTCGGCTTTAGATCTTTCATAAGCTGATGTTGGTGATGAGGAATGACTCCTTAGCCTCCCCTTCCATGTTGAGCTTTCTCCAAGTGATGTAGAAGCTTCTGGACCTGACATTTGAGTGCTTGTTTGCTGAAATTCTTCTTGGACGGCACCTTCATCATCTTCGCAATCTTCTTCAAGAGTCTTCTCTTTCCCTTTGTCTCCAAACCATGGTCGTAGCTCATCAAATACCACATCTCGTGAGACTCGTAGCTCCTTTGTCACCGGATTGTAGCACCTATATCCCTTTTGCTCCGATGAATATCCAATAAAAATACATTTTTCGGACTTTCCCTCCATCTTTGTCCTTAGTTCTTGAGGGATGTGAACATAACACACACATCCAAAAACTTTGAGATGTGTAAGGTCAGGCTTCTTACCGGAATAAACCTCCTCGGGAGTTAGATTATGCACTCCAACCGTTGTGCACTTGTTCATCAAATAAATGGCCGTACTAGTTGCTTCAGCCCAATAGTTTAGTGGCATCTTCATCTCGTTGAGCATGCATCTTGCAACTTCTGTGATATGTCGATTTTTCCTTTCAGCTATTCCATTTTGTTGAGGTGTGTACCTACATGTAAATTGTCTCTTGATTCCATTTTCATAAAGAAAGTCTGAAAATTCTTTGGAGAAATATTCTCCTCCTCCATCGGACCTCAAGGTCTTTATGTAGCGTCCTGTTTCCTTTTCTACCTGTGCTTTAAATCTCTTGAACATGGAGAACACATCTGATTTTTGTTTTATGCAAAACATCCATACTTTCCTTGAATGATCATCAATAAAAGTGACAAAATATCTATTACCAGCCACTGATGGTTGTTGTGATGGTCCCCATACATCCGTGTGTATCAAGTCGAGGACATTCCTTGCCACATAGTTGCTTTTCTTGAATGGTTGTCGAGTTTGCTTTCCTAGTTGGCATGCTTCACAAAACTCATGTAGTCCGGCATCATTGAATCTTGGAAGACCTCTTACCACTTCATGGTTGCTCATGTCCTTGAGCTTGGGAATGTTGATATGTCCAAACCTTTTGTGCCACAAATCGATTTCAGCTATCCTCTTATTTCCAAACTGAATATACATCACCTTTCCATGCGGTTGTTGAATGTCCAAAGTGAACAACCTTCCTTCTTTCCTTCCTTGAGCAATGACCTTGAATCCTTCTTTTGGATTCTTTATAAAGCAGCCTTTTTCATTGAAGATAACATGATATCCTTTCTCTACCATTTGTCCTACTGAAATCAAATTCTTTGCAATAGTAGGAACATGAAGAACATCAGCCAATACCTTCTTGTCTCCAAGCTTGATATCTCCAACATGCTCAATTGCGTGTTGAGTTTCATCGCCGGTCTCTACACATCCTTTTCCACTTGGAGCTTGTAGCTTTGTGAACAAATCTCCTTGGCATGTCATATGGTTGCTGCAACCTGAATCTATGAACCATTTTTGGTCATCACTTCTCGAGTTGTTGTAGTCATGCTTCATGGCAAGCATGGTTTGCTTGTCTCCTTCACTTGATGTACCCGCATAGTTATTTTGGCTCCTGTGGTTGCCTCCATTCAGCCTTCCATTCTTTTGCCAACAATCATTTGCATAATGTCCTAGTTTACCACAATGATAACATGTTATACCTTTATGAGGATTGTATGAACCTCGACCTCTTCCTCTATTTCTTCCTCGACCTCTTCCATGTGTGTTGTCATTTGAGTTGTCCTTGTTGTCGTCCGAGTTGTGTTGACTGAAATTTGTATTGTTGTAGCTTCTTCCTCTTCCTCTCGAGCCTCCTCTTGAGTTCCTTCCTCTACCTCTTCCTGCATATAACATTTGACTATGGCTGTTCTTACCTTTGTTGCCTTCTCCTTGTTGAGCAACCTCTTCAGCCACAAGATTTGGTATAATTTCGTCGAATGTTGGTAGAGGATCTCTATAAAGGATGTTTGTGATGAGGGGCTTCCACTTTTCTTCACTCCTCAAGCCATTGAGGGCTGTTTGGACGATGTCTTCCTCTTCTATCTTGCATCCAACTGATGCTAGTTGATCTCGAAGCTCCTTAATCCTCAATGTATACTCACTAATGCTTTGGTTTGAGCTTTTCTTCATGTCGTTGAGCTCGTTCTTGAGTTGCATCCTCCGAGACCTTGTTGAGGTAGCATACACCTTCTCCAATGCTTCCCAAACTTCTTTGGCTGTTTCTAAGCTTTGCACATGACCAATCATAGTGTTAGAAATAACTTGTGAGATGAGGAACATCACCCTTCGATTCCTCTCTTCCCAATCAGCAAATTGTCTCCTTTGTGCCGGAGTAATGTTGGGATCTTCAAGGTCTACCGGTTGTGGATCATCTCCACTAACTAAACCCCATAAACCTTTACCTTTAAGGTAATTTATCATTCTATACCTCCAAGACTGAAAATTGTCTTTGTCTAACTTCTCAACTTGTTGTCCTAAATCAGCCATTGAAAACTTCCAAGATTGAAGTTTACCTCAAGTATGTTGTGGCGCTCTCTCTTGAATTCACGAAGCTCCCCCTTGATTTGTAGCTTTCCCTTTGCTTCAGTTTAGTTCCAATGCTTTGCCTCTTCAAACTCCAAGGCTCTGATACCAAATGTTGGAGAATTCCTCTCCTAATCGCAGCGGAAAGTGTAGAAGACCTTCTTAGGATGAAGACTCTTACCAACAGCAGAACCTTCAAATGAAAACTGGTACCAACTGAAATATCCAATGAACTTGAAACTTTGGTCACTCAAACTAGACACCTAGAGCTTTCAAATGAGATATGAAACACTCAATTTGGAGTAGATTTGAGTTGTCAACTATTTGATTCAAAACAGACTACCTGTCCACTCAGTTAGGCTGAAAACTGGACTTCACTAAAACCTGAATAACTCAGAGAGCATAAAGAATTTCATAAAACTGTTCTATATAGAGGAAGTACTCAAGATAAGCTTTTCAACGAATGTTTAAACACTAAATTTGGATACATATGTTGAGAGATATGACTCTCACAAGTAGACTACCCAAAAATGGGTGTGCGACTGGACACAACTGAAAACTGGACTTCACTAGAACCTGAATAACTCAGAGAGCATAAAGAATTTCATAAAACTGTTCTAGACAGAGGAAGTACTCAAGATAAGCTTTCCAATGAATGTTTAAACACTAAATTTGGATACATATGTTGAGAGATATGACTCTCACAAGTAGACTACCCAAAAATGGGTGTGCGGCTGGACACACTCTATGAGAGTGAACTGAACGAAATGACTCAAACCAAATGAAGTAGATACAAGGGGGCTTCCACGCCTTCTTGCTCTCTCATTGAGTGTCCTCCCTTGCTTCTTTTATAGCCAAGTGACCAAAAACTCTCATGATGAGTTTGAGAGCTCTTCTCCATCATTTCTCCACTACTTTGGACAGCCACTCCTCTTACAATTCAGATTTTGGATTTGATTCTCTTTTGAATGATTCTCTTTTGGCCTCCACTACTTGCTGAAGTAAATGCTTCTATTTTTCATTTTTGTATTTTCCTTCTACTTGAAGAAAATCCTTTTTGCAAAAATATATACGAGCTTACTTCTTTATTTTTAACACTTTTGACTAGCTAAGAAATCTTGATTTGTAACATGCATAATAGACATGTTTTACTTGGACTAATCTTCCTACAACAAAAAAGAGACTAACTCTTCAAATGTTAAGGCACTTGGATTGCCTTTCATCATCAATCAAAGAGTAGAAGCAAAATTCTAATACAAGTTAAGAACAGTTGCACAAGTGAACTATCTAGTAAAACGTCATCAACAAAAATCAACTACTCCTTCAAATCTTTGATCTTTTTCAAAAAATATTCCATGGAATTTCCTTCATTCATGTGCTCACTCTCCAACTATTTTTTAGAGGTAAGAAACACGAGCCTCATTTCTTGCCTAGGATAAAATTGTAAGTGTATCCCAAGCATCCTTTGTTGTCTTACAAGAGCAAATGGAAGGGATAATTGCATGTTTGTTAGACAAAGCTATCAATGGATGTGTCTGAGCATCTCTACCATCCCAACAAAGGTTCTCTATAGTAGGTGCAGCATGAACCACAACATGAACAAGAATTTGAAGACCATCATCTTCAACACCATCTACATCACCTTCAATAACTATATTTGTAGGTGTAGTAGGGCATTTTTCAATACCCTGCACATTATAGCCCTTTTCCTGCCAATACATGATGCATCATATATGCCCATAATGGATAATTACTATCATCCAACATTTCCTCAATAGCTAACATACAAAATACATCATTTCTTTTAGCCATGGCCACTACCTAAATACCATGATGCAAAAAAATGATTGTATCTCAAAAAGTTGAACAAAACTACCCCATCAAGCTCTACTAAAGTTGTAGAAGAATTTGATCTGCTTGTGTTGGCAAATCAAAACCTGTATATATGTTTGGCACAAAAGGACGAAATTGCTTGCACATATGCTTCGATAATGTGTTCAAAGGGTTGAACAAGCTCAGATCAAAATTTTGACGCCACACAGGGAAGTATTTTTGAACTTGTAACTGCCTTGAGTATGCTCACTAATTTCTGTGTGATTTTGAGACTGTGACCAGAGGGATGTTGATGATGCCCTAGATGAATTGGTCACTTGCTCTAATACCAATTGTTGGAGTTTTGAGGTCTGTGAAAGCACAGGAACAACACAAGGAAGAAGAAGAAGCTTGGAGCACAACACACAATACTTAATGTACTACCAATTCAATGTACAAAGATAAGTAATGTGTTAGGATTATAGGCTTATATACAAGCCGATGGAAAAAACCTCCTAAAGAGATAAAAAAGTGCACAGTCATGTGTTCACATCACTATTGAAATATATCAACAATAATGATCCCATAAACCAATGTAATGATCCAAGATTATTTGACATTACCATAGTTCATGTAGATAGAGAGAGAGAGAGTTTATATCCACTTTTGAGATGGATGAGGGTAAAGATCCAATAGATAAATCCATTGTGATAGACCTAGCAGGTAACATAACTCACGTGAAGGTAACCCCAGACACAATTGGGGTAGCTTTGATATTCCCAAATCCTCAAAGGAAAAGATCAATAAATAAAGATTACACATAATTCACTACCTTTGAGGATCTCAACATCCTAGCCTAAATTGGCTCTATTATTTCTGATGTACAATTCAATATAACTTACTTCACTAGATACATTCACCTAGCCAAAGCTCTAGTCCATCCCTTTGACTCATACATCAACAAGACTAGGTGATACTCTAAATTTGTTCCCGATTACATTTGAGCAATGGATGAAGGCCCATTACTTGTTACACTTATGTGTTCCTCAAGTAGCTTTGATGAGAACCTTTTCCCTATACATGGATACTTTTTATGCTAGTGCTGATTAGAGGTTGTTTCCCATGTTACTACATACATGATTCATTCATATGAGGTGGTACTTTGTACTTAGGGATATTATTCAGCTCTTGCTTCAGTTCTAATCATCCTAAATAGAGAGAGCTATTCCAACCATCTCTCTTCTCTATGTTTCTTGTTGCATTTGTGCTCCTTGTGTGTGTTTCCCGTGTGTCTCACACTTCTACACACACCCAACAGTGGTATCAGAGGAGGTCCAGCTCCTTCTCAAGTTCTAGTTTTTTGTGTCATGATGCACATGCACTTTTAAGAGTCAAAATCACCTTCGAGGCATAGAATAGTGATTTTCAGGAACCAACAAACATTTCCATGAATTGCACATTGCACTGGTGTTTTACCTCCATTTTGAAGCCCATTTTGGCTATCAAAATCACCATCATACTAATGGATTGTGTGCTAAAATTTCAGCACTCATTTTAGCTTTTGTTGAAGTAAACATCTTATCACATTCTTATTCTTTAGTGAAATGGCATGCAACAATGACTTGTTTGGCATGCCTCAAAATGAAGATAAGATTGATGGGACCAACTATCCAATGTGGTCTTACATGGTGAAACATGTTCTTGTTGCAAAAGGATCATGGAACATAGTGGCAGATGTAGATCGAAAACCCACAGGTTCTTCTACTTCACAGTCTACTATCACAGATGGAGCTTCTTCTTCAAGTAAATTGGTTATTCCTTATCCATCTACAAAGGAGAACCTTAGATGGGATTGAAAAGATGCTCAAACTCATGCATTGATTGCACTTTTTGTGAAGTGTCATATAGTTGTCATTTTCTACATCAAAAGAGAATCCCAATATGTATGCATTTGATGAGGTTATGTCTCTTCTTTTGTAAGAAGAGCAATCTAGAATCAATATGAGTGGTTTGATTGAGGGATTCCAAGCACTTTCTATCTCACAAAAAGGGAAAAACAAGTTTGGTTTAGCCTTGGGTTCATCAAAACCAAAGCCTCAACCTTCCTCTTCCACTCATTCCTCTAATGATGTTGATTTTCAAAAGAAGAAGAGATGCAAATAATGCCAAAAGCTAGTCATACTATTGATGAGTCTAGAGAGCTTTCTAAATACAATGAAAAGAAGGAGTCTTGCATGTCTATTGCTAAAAATTCTTCAAATGCAAAGAATGATGAGGCCAACATGTCTCAAGATTTTTGGGCATGTGTTGTTACATGTCATTATGATGCATCATTGCATTCTAAATGTATGGTTGTGAGTGAGGCTGATTCGGATTAGTTCTTTCATAGTAGTGCTTCAAAGCACATAAGTTCATGCAAAAGGTTTTTTGCATCTTTGAAAAATGCACCCAAAGGAGGACATGTGGTGTGTGCAAACAATGCCTCTTATCCTATCATTGGAGTAGGAGAAACTGAGCTTATGACTGCAAATGGAGGTGTGGTTCTCTTGAAAAATGCATTTTATGTACATGTTACCAAGAAGAGCTTAATTTCAATTTTTTTGATTGGCAAATCTTGACTGCATGTACACTTTGTTGATGATAAGTGTATGGTTCATGATTTTAGCAATGGTGATATTATCTTGATGTCTGGTACATTATGTAATGGTTTGTATCACTTGGATACATACAAGAGGGATTCCTCAAATGCCTTGGTTGCTCATAGTCCTTCCATGGCTGAAATGGAGCTTTGGCATGCTTCACCACAAGGAATACGAGCGCATAGCGATGATTAAGGCAACACAACTTCATCGCTATAAAATTGCAAAAAGCGTCGAGCGCAGATCGTCAATTAAACGACGACCTAAATGACGTTTTTTTTTACATGTGGCATGACGGGATGTGTGATGCTTGCATTGAGCGTCGCTAAAGCGACGGTTTAAAAAAGCCTCGCATAAGGGATGCTTTTTTGCATCGCATAAGGGACGCTTTTTTGTGTCGCATAAGCAATGCTTTTTTGGGTCGCATAAGCGATGGTAACAACGTTGCTTATGCAATGACAATTCCAGTACTTTTTACGATGCCTGACCATCGCTTACACAACGGTCTGTTGACGAAAAAAATTAAAACGTTGGAGGCTCTTCGATCAGCATGTTCACACATCTGATCGAAGAGCTCTCCAATGTTAACAATTGTGTTGTGCTTCCGAGCTGAAACAAGTATACGCATAATTGTTGTTTTGCCTAATCTCTATCTTATTGTCTCTCTCTATCTTTGTTTCTCTCTTTCTATGTCTTTCTCTCTTTGAATTCTCTCTCTCTCTCTCTCTCTCTCTCTCTCTCTCTCTCTCTCTCTCTCTCCTCTCTCTCCTCTCTCTCTCTTTATTGCAAGTTATTCAAGACGTTAACCAAGCAAAAAGTATGGCTCACTATTGTAAGTACAATTTCCATTCTACATTTGAATTGTGTTATTTTCATTAGTTAGCATACTCACACTTATTGATATGCACATATACACTTATACATGATGAAGATGCACATTCACACATATACACATATACACATGCACATACACACACATACATGTGCACATACATGTGCACATACACTTACACATACACATGCATATGCACAAACATTTCTACAACCACATAAAAAGACTTGCATGCATGCATTATTGCATATATATATATATATACACATACACACATTAACATATACTTAAATACATGTATATGCACATCCACATGCATGCACATGGATGCAAATGGAAATGCACCCACACGCACATGCATGTTTCATACATATACACATGCATATACATACATTTGTATATGTTTATACACATATACATACATATGCACATATGTATATATACACACACATACACATATATACACATATATATGCACACACATACACACATATACACATGCACACACACATGCACATACATACATATACACATATAAATGCACATACACACATATACACATACACTTACACATATACATGCACATACATATACACACATGCACATGCACATACTCATATACACACATATACTCTTACACATGCACATGCACATACATACATATACACACACATACACATGCACATGCACATACACATACATACACATATACACTTACACATGCACATGCACATACATGCATATACACATATACATATGTACATACATTCATATACATATACATGCACATACGTACACACATATACATGCACATATGTACACACATATGAATGAATTATATAATTAAAGTACTAAAACACATGCTTAATAGAAACAATAATAACAATCAATAGAATAAAACTTTTCATTACTTAATACCATACACATAATTCAAAACATAACTAAAATGAACTATATATATATATATATATATATATATATATATATATATATATATATATATATATATATATATATATATATATATATATATATATATATATATATATATATATATATGTGTGTGTGTGTGTGTGTGTGTGTGTAAATACATATAATCCAAAGTCATAATCAAGAATCCTAATCATCATCATCATGATCATCATCATCATCAGTATCATGATCATCCTCATCCTCATCATGATGATCACCCTGTGACGATCGAGATCGTCCCTCCTGTGTCTGTCTCTCCACCTCATCCATATCTGCCTCTCCATAATACTCATGTATTACATATAACAAACATAAATAAGCAAAACAATTAAAACATCCATAAAAATAAAATAATTATATAAAATTTAATAATACTCACAAACGCATCTAGATGATCTCGCATATACTCGCTCAAATGCCAATATCCAAAATGTGTAGCATATTCGATCTCATGTTTCGTAGGATATCAGCCATAATCCTTTTGCTGCATTGAAACAAATAAAAAAGATTAGTTTCTTGCATTTTAACTAAAGTAAAAAATATACTCACAATAACACATATGCTTACAAATGTAGCTACAAAACCATGATGGCCCATTTGGCCTAGGTGCGATGTGTGGCCTGAAAAATTACTAAAATATATGAAAATTATAAATATAAACTATTAATTTGTATACCTTCTCCTGAAGAAATGACTCCTAAAGACATACCTGTCTACAAAAAAAGTACCACTTCTCAGGTGGTATGTTAGGTCGCCTCTTAAATTTTTCCACCATACAATGTCTCGTGTTAATTTAATCTCAAACAGAAAAAAGAATCACAATAGATACACATATATACACACACATACACATACACATACCCACATACACATATACATGCAAACATATACACATACATATATGCATACATATACACATATACATACATATAACATAAACACACATATACATATCCACATATATACATACACACACATGCATGCATATACACTCATTCATACAAAATACATGCATTTATCCCACAATAATGTGTATTTGTGTATATGTGAATATGTGTGTATGTGTAAATGTGTATATGTGAATATGTGTGTATGATTAAATATGTATATATGAATGTTTATGTATGTAAATAATCATATTATTAATATCAAATACCATTATTTGTAGATTCTGATCAATCAGATGGAACTCCACCACCGTCTCCTCATCGTGCAAGGACTATATACTGTAATTATATCAAACATTTAATTTTAAATATCTTTGATAGATACATAACTTATATTTTTTTTTGTTTCTTATTATAATCAGATTCTGATTAATCAGAAGGCACTCCACCACCTCCTACCCATGCAAATACTTCACATGTGTCCTCCGATAGGAATTATGATGAATTTTACTATCAAGAGCATATTATATGTTGGTGTAACTCTTGTTCTGGCACGTATCGAAGACCACGATTGGAATGTATTGAACATGAGGCAGAGTATGGTACTTTTGAGCATGCACCATCACCTGGTCAACATGATAATGCTTGAGTATGTATTTTTTCTATAAATTAATTTCATTATTTTATTTAAAAACCATATACAAAATCAAATTACTATTAATATATAGGAATACTTGTTCGATGATGATGATGATGATAATTTTTCTCATAATGTTAATATACCTCGTACATGTCATGGACTTTTTGTTCATCAATTAGAAGCAGAGGTTTCTAGAAATCCTCTACCTCTTGGTTTAGAGACTCAAATGGCTAGAGATTATCCATTGCCAGCTCTTGATCGTTCTCTAGTACAAACATATGATAGAAGAAGATATGGAGGATGGAATAGAGGACCACTTCCTTTAGATAGAGAGGTTTTCAACTTTTGGGGTAATCGCTATATGATTGCTCCATCCACTATTACTAATGCTGGTCGTGGTCTCTTTATTGTAGAGGATTTGTATGTGCCTCCGAACTCTAACGTCACTCCTATGTCATTTTTTGGTCCTATATATGCATGGGGAGATTGGCATCGACTTGCACGTTATGTTCAAAGCATGAGTACTTATGGAATATGCTTGAATGCAGCATCCCTTACTGGTAGAAGGATTTCGTGGAAATCTTGCTCTCATAAGACTTTTTATGAGAGTGAGTTTTGCCTTTCTCTCTCTACTAGGATCCATAATACCTATACATATAAAACAAAATGGGTTAGAAATCAATATATATATGTGTACATATGTATGTGTGTATATGTGTATGTAGGTGTATATGTGAGTGTGTGTATGCATGTAAGCATGTATGTATGCATATGCATGTGCATTATGTATGCAAATGTATGCATGTGTGTGTATGTGTGTGTGTATGCATGTAAGTATGTATGTATGCATATGCATATGCATTATGTATGCATATGCATATGCATTATGTATGCATATGTATGCATGCATGTGTATGTGTGTGTATGTGTCTCTATGTGTGTATGCATATATATGTGTGAATGTCTCTATGTGTCTGTCTATGCATATATATGTGTGTATGTGTCCATGTGTGTCTATGTGTGTGTATGTGTGTGTCTATGTGTGTGTGTCTATGTGTGTCTGTGTGTATATACATGTGTATATGTATATATGTGTCTCTCCATGTGTATGTATGTGTGTAAATGTGTGTGGATGTGTGTATGTGTCTGTGTAAGTGTGTATGTGTCTATGTGTGTACGTTTGTGTATATGTGTGTCTCTATATGTGTATATATGTGTGTATCTGTATATACATGTCTATATGCATGTGTATGTGTGTGTAAATGTGTGTGCATGTGTGTATGTGTGTGTGTAAGTCTGTATGTGTCTATGTTTGTATGTGTTTGTTTATATATGTGTGTGTTTCTCTGTGTGTTTAAGTTTGTATGTGTGTATGTGTGTGTGTCTATGTGTGTAAGTGTGTGTGTGTGTGTGTCTATGTGTGTATGTCTGTGTGTATGCATGTGTAAGTGTGTCTGTGTGTGTGTGTGTCTATGTGTGTGTGTAAATATCTGTGTATGTGTATATGTGTGTATGTGTCCATGTGTGTGTATGAATCTATCTGTGTGTATGTGTCTATGTGTGCATGTGTATGCATGTAAGCATATATCTATGCATATGCATGTGCATTATGTATGCATATGTATGCATGTGTGTGTGTATGTGTGTGTATATGTGTGTATGTTTGTGTATGCATGTAAGTATGTATGTATGCATATGCATATGCATTATGTATACATCTGTGTGTATATGTGTGTGTATGTATGTGTATGTATGTGTATGTATGTGTCTATGTGTGTGTATGTGTATGTGTATGTGTATGTGTATGTGTATGTGTATGTGTATGTGTATGTGTATGTGTATGTGTCTGTGTATGTGTATGTGTCTGTGTATGCGTATGTGTATGTGTATGTGTATGCGTATGTGTATGGGTATGTGTATGCGTATGTGTATGGGTATGTGTATGCGTATGCGTATGGGTATGTATATGTGTATGTGTACGTGTACGTGTACGTGTACGTGTACGTGTACGTGTACGTGTACGTGTACGTGTACGTGTACGTGTACGTGTACGTGTACGTGTACGTGTACGTGTACGTGTACGTGTACGTGTACGTGTACGTGTACGTGTACGTGTACGTGTACGTGTACGTGTACGTGTACGTGTACGTGTACGTGTACGTGTACGTGTACGTGTACGTGTACGTGTACGTGTACGTGTACGTGTACGTGTACGTGTACGTGTACGTGTACGTGTACGTGTACGTGTACGTGTACGTGTACGTGTACGTGTACGTGTACGTGTACGTGTACGTGTACGTGTACGTGTACGTGTACGTGTACGTGTACGTGTACGTGTACGTGTACGTGTACGTGTACGTGTACGTGTACGTGTACGTGTACGTGTACGTGTACGTGTACGTGTACGTGTACGTGTACGTGTACGTGTACGTGTACGTGTACGTGTACGTGTACGTGTACGTGTACGTGTACGTGTACGTGTACGTGTACGTGTACGTGTACGTGTACGTGTACGTGTACGTGTACGTGTACGTGTACGTGTACGTGTACGTGTACGTGTACGTGTACGTGTACGTGTACGTGTACGTGTACGTGTACGTGTACGTGTACGTGTACGTGTACGTGTACGTGTACGTGTACGTGTACGTGTACGTGTATGTGTATGTGTATGTGTATGTGCATGTGCATGTGTATGTGTATGTGTCTATGTGTATGTGTATGTGTCTATGTGTGTGTATGTGTATGCATGTATCTATGCATATGCATGTGCATTATGTATGCATATGTGTGTGTGTGTGTATGCATGTAAGTATGTATGTATGCATATGTATGCATGTATGTGTATGTGTGTGTATGTCTCTCTACGTGCGTGTGTGTATGTGTGTATGTGTGTGTGTATGTGTGTGTGTATGTGTGTGTGTATGTGTGTGTGTATGTGTGTGTGTGTCTGTGTGTATGTGTATGTGAGTATGTGTGTGTATGTGTGTGTATACATGTAAGCATGTATATATGCATATGCATGTATGTGTGTGTATGTGTGTGTATCTATATATATGTGTCTGTATGCATGTGTATGTGTGTGTGTAAATGTGTGTGGATGTGTGTGTGTGTGTGTAAGTGTGCATGTGTCTGTGTGTGTGTGTGTATATGTGTGTGTATATGCGTGTGTATGTGTGTGTGTGTGTCTATGTGTGTATATATGTGTGTATCTATATATATGTGTCTGTGTGCATGTGTATGTGTGTGTAAATATGTATGGATGTGTGTGTGTGTAAGTGTGTATGTGTCTATAAGTGTGTATGTGTTTATGTGTGTGTATGTGTCTATGTGCGTGTATGTGTCTATGTGTGTATGTGTATGCATGTATGTATGCATATGCATGTGCATTATGTATGCATATGCATGTGCATTATGTATGCATATGTGTGTATATGTGTGTGTATGCATTTAAGTATGTATGTATGCATACACATATGCATTATGTGTGTATGTGTGTATGTGTGTATGTGTCTATGTGTCTATGTGTGTATGTGTCTATGTGTGTATGTGTCTATGTGTGTATGTGTGTGTGTATATGCGTGTGTATGTGTGTGTGTGTTTCTATGTGTGTATGTGTGTGTATGCATGTGTATGTGTGTAAATCTGTGTGTATGTGTATGTGTATGTGTATGTGTGTGTGTATATATGTGTGTGTGTCTATGTGTATGTATGTGTATGCATGTATCTATGCATATGCATGTGCATTATGTATGCATATGCATGTGCATTATGTATGCATATGCATGTGCATTATGTATGCATATGTGTGTGTATGCATGTAAGTATGTATGTATGTATGCATATGCATATGAATTATGTATGCATATGCATATGCATTATGTATGCATATGTATGCATGTATGTGTGTGTATGTCTCTCTATGTGTGTGTGTGTGTATGTCTCTCTATGTGTGTGTGTGTGTATGTCTCTGTATGTATGTATGCATATGCATATGCATTATGTATGCATGTATGTGTATGTCTCTCTATGTGTGTGCATGCATATATATGTGTGTATGTGTATGTGTGTATGCGTGTGTATGTGTGTGTATGCATGTAAGCATGTATGTATGCATATGTATAATTGTATGTGTATGTGTGTGTATGTCTCTTTACGTGTGTGTGTGTATGAATATATATGTGTGTATGTGTATGTGTGTGTATGTGTGTGTATATGTGTGCAGGTCTATGTGTGTATGTGTGTGTGTCTATGTGTGTCTATGTGTGTATGTGTGTATGTGTGTATGTGTGTGTCTGTGTGTATATACGTGTGTATCTATATATATGTGTCTGTATGCATGTGTATGTGTGTGTGTAAATGTGTGTCGATGTGTATGTGTGTGTGCGTAAGTGTGTATGTGTGTATGTGTGTGTGTATGTGTGTGTGTATGTGTGTGTATGTGTATGCGTGTGTGTCTATGTGTGTATGTGTGTGTGTCTATGTGTGTATGCATGTGTCTATGTGTGTATATATGTGTGTGTGTGTGTATGCAGGTGTATGTGTGTATGTAAATTAGTGTGTATGTGTGTGTGTGTATGCAGGTGTATGTGTGTATGTAAATTAGTGTGTATGTGTGTGTGTATGTGTGTGTGTCTATGTGTATGTGTGTGTGTCTATGTGTGTATATGTGTGTGTGTATGCATATGTATGTGTGTGTATGTGTGTGTGTGCATACCTAGCTTCAAGGAGTGTGTTGATCTCTCTCTCTTGCTCTCCTCTCTCTCTCTCTCTCTCTCTCTCTCTCTCTCTCTCTCTCTCTCTCTCTCTCTCTCTCTCTCTCTCTCTCTCTCTCTCTCTCTCTCTTTGTGCATCCAAATCCCGGCATGAATGTGTCAGGAGAAATCAAAATTAATTTTTAACATTCCAGATCATCGCTTATGCGATGCTCTGGAACACCGGACATTTCTTATGCGATGCTAAAGCATCATAGCCAGGTTGCCAATGTTGCAAATAGCATTGCTAATTAGCGACACTAGTTGTGATGCATAGTTTTAGCATTGCATAAGCGATGCTAACATCGCTTATGGGATGACAGCTCTTTTCTTTTTAAACACGACCATCGCTTATGCAATGCTACTGTCGCTTATGCGACGCTACCGTTGCTTATGCAATGCTACCGTCACATATGCGATGCTACCATCGCATAAGCGACAGTTCCCAATTTTTTTCAATTCAGGGGCATCGCTATGCCCCCCTATTTCTAGTAGTGCTTGTTTTGGTCACTTGAGCTTCAATAGTTTTCTTTGCTTGAAAAAGAAGGACATGGTTATTAGTTTCCAACACTTTAGTCCATTGAAAACCATGCATGTGAAGGTTGCATTCTTGCAAAAATGCATCCTGCTTCTTTTCCGAAAGATATTCATACACACACTACAAGAAAATTGTAGCTTGTTCATAGTGATGTATGTGGTCCCATCAAGACTCCACCTTTTTGGAAGCATGTATATTTTGTTACTTTCATTGATGATGCTACTCGGCATACATGGGTGTATCCTAGGAAAGCAAAGAATGAGTTATTTTCTTGCTTCAAAGCAGTTTTAGCTATGGCTGAAAATTTTTCTTCAAACAAACTTTTGACTTTACACACAGATCCTGGTGCTGAATACATGTCACATGATTTTAATTATTTTCTTCATGAAATAGGAATTTCACACCAATGTATGGTGCCATATACACCTCAACAAAATGGTGTTCCAGAGAATAAAAATAGAACAATCCTTGAAATGACTTGATGTATGGTTAAAGGAAAGCACCTTCCTAACAAGTTTTGGATGGAAGCGGTCATGTGTGCAAACTATGTGTTGAATTGCTACCCTAAAAAATAATTGAGAGTCATCACTCCTTATGATGATTGGAATGGACATAAACCTATGGTTAGTCATATGTGCTTGTTTGGTTGTTTGGCATATGCTCTTGTGCCATCACAACAATGCCACAAACTTGATGATAAGGCAAAGAAATGTACATTTGCTGGTTATAGTGCTGAAAGTAAGGGATATCATTTTTACCATCCATGGACGAGCACAATTATTGTGATTCGAGATGTGGTATTTGCTAAAAATTCAGTTTTTCCTCTTCTTGAATGCAAAAAACAAGCAACAGTTAGGTCGCAAGATGTGTTTGATATACTCGTGCCTTTGTTCCAAAGTGTTGCGCTTAACTATGGTCATGTAGATCAGTCAAATGAGGTTCAAAGGGCTAAAATATTCTAGCAAAATAGAGCTAAAAATGCAAATAATTTCCAACTAAACATGGCTGAAATTTTCCCAACCACATATGGCTGAACATCCGCATCAAAATATGGCTGAAAATGAGCATGAAATTCAGCTCATGCATGATATGCATGTTGATGATGTATCACATAATGAATGCATCTCTATCAAGAGTGCACAAAGTATGCCAAAGTGGCTAAAACAAACTTTGTAAGATAGGAAATTGAGGGCACCTCTACTTAGTAGAACAAGATCAAGCTCTCACTATGCATCAAGTAACTTTGAGGATTATTCTCTTATTGCAACATCATGTAATGAAGAGCCACTTACTTTTGAAGATGCATGTGACAATCCACACTAGATGAGTGGTATGCAATCAGAAACGGATTCCATATATAAAAATGGTACTTTGGATTTATGTGAATTGCCAAAAGGAAAAAATTACATTGGTACAAAGTGGGTTTACAAGATTAAGATAAAGTCAGATGGTAGCATTGATCACTACAAAGCTAGATTGGTTGTGAAAGGATATGTGCAACAATATGGCATTGACTATGAGGAAAGTTTTGCACCTACTTCATGCATGACAAGCATTCATACCCTCGTTTCATTGGCTACCCAACAAGGTTCGAAACTACATCAATTGGACATAAAAACAGCTTTCTTGAATGGTGGTTTGCAACAAGAGGTTTATGTGAAGTAATCTCATGGATTTGTCATGAAAAGGAAAAACTTATGGTTTTTCACTTGCATAAAACCTTGTATGGTCTCAATTCAAGCTCCATGTGGGGGGTATGAAAAAATCCATAAGCACTTGACTCCTCTTGCATTCAAATGTAGTCCAATTGAAAGCACATTCTACGAACGTAAATATGGGGCTGATCTTATTGTTTGTGTTTTTTGTTGATGACATACTCTTGACTAGTTCATGTGATGCAAAACTTGAAATTCTTATAACTGATTTGTAGTATACTTTTGATGTCACTTATCTTGGTCTTTTGAGCTACTATGTTGGCATCGAGTTTGTATCCATTGAGTGGGGAATTGTTATGCATCAAGCAAAGTATGTTGAAAAACTACTTCAATGTTTTGACTTTGAGGATTGCAAGCCAGTTTCTACACCAGTGGAGATGGGATTTTGGTTCTCAATTGAGGATTCCAATGATGCATTTGACACTTCTCTTTATTAACAAGCTATGGAATGTCGTATATATGCATGCAACACAAGGCCAGATATATAGTATGCAGTCTTCAAGTTGATTCGATTCATGCATAGCCCTAGCATTAAGCATTGACCAGTAGTGAAATGTGTGTTTAGATATCTCAAATGAACTTTGAGTTTAGGTCTCTTTCATGGTAGAGATATTCAGCCATGCTCACATTCTTTTACAGATAGTGACTGGGGTAGTTGTTATGATACTTGCATGTCCACTGGCGATAATTGCTTTTTCCTTAGAGACTCATGCATATCTTGGTTGAGTAAGAAGCAACCTACATTAGCACAATGGAGTTGTGAAGCTGAGTATAGGGTAGTTTGCATAGCTATAGTGGAGTGTATATGGTTGAGATGCATATTGATGGATCTTTGCATGGAGATTGATGTTGCTATGCATATTCTCATTGATAGTCTGAGTGCATTGGTTGTTGCATGAAACCCAGTGTTTCATGCATGAAACAAACATATTGAGGTGCATTATCGCTATGTGAGAGAGCACCTTTGTTGCAGAGCTAAGAAGAGCAAAAGGCAGAGAAAAAGATGGGCCCCAAAATTTTTCCAATTTGGATACCTTATTTTTGTATCATAATCATTTTGTAATATATTTTCCGATGTAAATGCACTAGAGGAGTTGTTACAAGGCTAATGGAGCGAGACAACCGCAACCGCAGACGAAGGATAAACAAGATTGATGGCTGAAATGACGGAGAGGTAGGAAATTTCGCAAGAGGCGGTAAATGAAGAATGCGGAAGCAATAAAAAGCAGAAGACAGGAAGAGAAAAGAGTTCTATCGTCGGAGAGCAAAGAGTTCTGTCGTCGCGTCATTGTTACGTTCAACTGGTGGAGTAGAGTTTATGGTGTACACAGACTCTTGGAGTGATAGTTAGTAAGTATGTATTTGGGAGAGACAGAAGGGTAGATATGTCTATGTTCGCGAGATATTGCTGAGAACCTTGAGTATTGTTCCATTCTATTCATAAACATTTGTTCTGTTATTCTTTGGTTGAATCGATTCTCATTGGGTATTTTGTGATGTTGTGAGTTTATTTGATGATCAGTTATATATGATTCCATATTTTTCGACTTTGAGATTGTGTATTGATTGTCCTGCGTGAGACTGTGTAAGAACAGATTTTATTACTATTTCGGTTAAGTAACGAGGATTTTATATGTTAATCAGTGATCATTGAGTATTCGACCAGGATCTGTGTGTAGACAGAAGTCTTAGTAAATCATTAATTGCGGTAGAGATCCATGATTTGAGTCAGCATATGAAAAGTTTAATATAATTTCGATTCGAGTTGTCTGTGCATTTCAGTCGATGCGTTTAGTTGTCGCAGGAAATCGTCTTATTACGTAGTATTCTGAGAGGGACGTATTCTCGTAGTTGTAAGTTTTGACAGAATCACTGTGCTAGTACTATAATATATTCAGGGCCAAACATTCCAGTGCTAATCAAACCGAGTAGTAGTTAGTATTCAAACTCAACTCCGGTATTAAGACGTGAAAAATTACTGGTGATTGTGTAAAAGATTGGGAAAATAGTACAGGGCCTCTGTCTAACAGACCCCTACCACTCCCAAGAACCCAAGGACTCGATAATACTCGTCCGAAAATTGGATTGAGTTATTATCGACTAACATTTAACATTTGGCGATCCCGCTGGGGATGTGGCATTGAGATTGCCTGGTATTTTGTTCAAATTAAAATTTTGAAGGACAGTAGCAACAGAATCAGATTGTTGCGATTCTGTGTGTTCGTAATACTATATGATCAGTACGGAAATGCTACATGCCGATTACCCGATCAGGAGAAAAGTATCCCAAGAATCATCAGTTAGGGATATTAAGAACAACTTTGGGAGGTACTAGTACAATTAGACCTGACCCAGTTATTGAAAAAGTGACAAACGATAACACTGATTCCGGTGAAATTACGATAGAACGTAGTACACCTCTAGAATTGCCTGGTGTTACTACGATACAGACTGTCGAAAATACAGCAATTTTGGAACCGATTAAGACGCAGTTGGAATCTAGCATAAAAGTCTTTGGAATAGATTCAGATACGATTAGAAACACTTTAGGGAAGGAAATTAATACAGGCGAATCTACGTTATATCCAGTCACGATTTTGACTCCTTCCGGTGGAACTACGGTAAGAAAAACACAGTTTTCCGGTGACAATTCAGCCCTTTCGGCTGAATCTTCAGCTCAATTACAACGTTTGGGAGCAAGTCCTCCTACTTTGGATATCAAGGAGGAAGGAAGACTATTCGAAACAGAAATTCGCAATATAGTAAGTAAGCTAATTGCACCGGAAAGTGTACCATTAGGCGAAACAAATTTCGGTAGTTCAGAAACTCCAACCAGAATTACAGAAGGAGTGTATAATACATTTACGATGAATGAACAACTACAACGACAAGTAGGTCAACCCAGATTGGCTTCAACGGGAGTAACATACACAAAGTTTAGTGGGTTTCCAGGAGATGATCCAGATGCACACGTACGCACCTTCGAAATCAGTTATGCTGTTCTCAACCATCCACCGGATCCGGCGTACAAAGCAATTGTTTTTCAATCTACACTTGTGAATGAAGCAGCAAGGTGGCTCACTGAATATGATATTAATCATTTCGGTACTTATGAAGCAGTACGAGACGCTTTTCTACAGCGATTCAGGTTGAAAAAGAATCCTGCAGAAATCTTTGAGTATTTACAGAACAATAGACAGAAACCAAATCAAACTGTACAAGAGTATGCTACCCTTTTCAGAACTCATTTAAGACAGCTACCCCAGGCTCATGCTAATTTACCAGACGATGTTATTACACAGTGGTTTATCAATGGTTTGCTTCCTCAACTTAGGCAAATCATGATTATAAGATGTCTAGGAGCCATGACCCTCGATGCAGTAATAGCAATGACCCTCCAGCTAGAAAACAAAGTCGGTGGATTTTCAGAAGATTTGGAATGGATTAAAACAAATAAACATGTGGCTGAAGAAATAACCAGGCAAGTATATTGCACCACCTGCAAGAATTCGGGACATACAAGTGCCCAGTGTGCGTTAAATCAGACTTATTGCGCCATTTGTAACATTGTGGGACATACCACTGAGAATTGTGCATACAATGCTAGAAGACAAGGAGCAGCAACAGTTAATGCAATTATTCAAGAGCAAGGGCAGTCATCCAATCAATATGTACCCCCACATTTGAGACACAATCAACAACAAGGGTATCGACATTATCGAGGACAGAGGAACAACAACTATAACACACCGCGCTGGCAGAATGGACCACCACCGGAAAATCAAAATTTACCACCACCTCGATGTCATTTATGTGGACAGTTGGGCCATATTAGAAGATTCTGTAGAGATGCAGCGGAATATGATCAACGGAAAAAGGAACGTCAAAACCTAATGGCCAATGTGGTAACAATTACACCTGTAGAGACACAGGCAGCAGCAGTTCAAACCCGTTCCGGTAAACAATTGCAACCAGCAGCAGAATTATTTGAGCCAGTGATACGTGAACAACACAGAATGAACCATAAGGCTAGCCAGTGGACTACCGTAGAACCACCTGTTTTTCCAGAACCTACTCCAGTGATCCAATCCCCGGATACCACACAAGTTCATGCTGACAAAACAAAAGCAGGTACATCATCTGCAGTAGAATTACCACTTTCAGACCAAGCTTCGTCATCAACAGTTAAGGAAGATGAAAATCAAGTGCAACCAACTTGGGATATATTATCAAAAGCATCCATCACACTGCCTTTCGGGCAATTACTGGCATTAGTACCAGGAATACGCCAACAATTTCAACAACAGTCTACTACAAAATCTGCTTGCATTCCGGCTACCGCAACCGTGCAACCAGAATCAGACTCTACGGTAGATCACTCCGTTCCTCTGATTACGGTATGGTTTCATAAACATCAAATTCCACAAGTTTTAATCGATGGGGGGTCCGGCGTGAATATTGCAACTGCGTCACTTTGTAAGAAGTTAGGATGGACTAAGATAGAACCAGTACAATTCTTTGTTAGGATGACTGATCAATCTAGAGTTCATCCAGTAGGATTGGTCCGAGATATACCTATAACTGTCCAAGACACAACATTCAAGATCACTTTTGTTGTTCTTGAATTGCCGGAATCTACCCTAGACTATAATCTACTTTTCGGTCGTCCTTGGTTAAAACAAGCCAAGGTAATTCAAGACTGGTCAGCTCAGGAACTTACATTCAAAGATAAGAATCGTAAATGTGTTGTAAAATTAGATGCTATACAACCCTGTGAGTTACATGCTCGACCATATTTCGCCGAACCAGTTCATATGTTAGATGGATTGTCGGATGACGAAGAAGAAGAATTTCTGAAGAATAATGTTGATTTGATGACGATAGGAACTATTGATCTACAGTCTGTGGTAGACACTTGGAATGCTCCAGTATGTACAGTAATACCCATTGTCGAAGGAATTAAGGAGGACAATACCATTTCGATTCAAGGTAATGAATTACAGCAGCTTCTCGAACCTTCCGCTGATACAGAGAAACATCAACAATTTTATGTTCCGGAAGATCAGTTAATTACTTATAATCTTGGAGATAAAGACCACCCTCGTCCTGTAAAGATAAAGCAAAACTTACCTGAAACTTTTCAAGCAGATTTAATCAAGCTACTCCAAGAATTTACTGACGTCTTTGCATGGGATTACAAAGACATGAAGGGTCTGGATCCTCGTATCTATCAACACAGAGTTATGCTAAAACCAGAAGCAAAACCGATAAGGCAAACCAGTTACCGGATGAACCCACATTATGCATCTCAGGTAAAGGCTGAACTTGATAGGTTATTAAAAGTGGGATTCATAGTACCAATAGAACATGCAGAATGGATTTCACCAATCGTGATTGTACCAAAGAAAAACAAGCAATTGAGAATTTGCGTAGATTATCGGAAATTAAATGCTGCAACAATACCGGATCCTTTTCCAATTCCTTTTTTGGATACGATGCTTGATAAAGTAGCAGGTCATGAGATGTATTCATTTCTAGATGGATACAGTGGATATAACCAAGTAAGAATGGCTGAGGAAGATATACCGAAAACTGCATTTATTACAAATTGGGGTGTTTTTGCCTGTACCGTAATGTGGTTTGGATTGAGAAATGCACCAAGCACATTTCAAAGATGTATGCAGGAAATATTTTCTCCTTATCTTACCTCATTTATGCAAGTATATCTTGACGATTTTTCAATTTTCGGTAAAATGATTGCACATCTAGTACATTTACGATGTTGCTTTCAGAAATGTAGAGAATATAGATTGTGTTTAAACCCAAACAAATCTGTGTTTGCGGTTTCATGTGGCAAATTACTTGGTCATATCATATCAGCACAGGGTATTCAAGTTGATCCCGATAAAATTTCAGCAGTATTAGAAGCTCCGGTGCCTAATACACCTAAGGAAGTAATGCGATTTATGGGACAAGTGAGATGGCATGGAAGGCATTTACGGTGGCTTGCTCATGTAGCAATACCACTGAACAAGCTAATTTCCAAAACTGCAAGGCAATTTGAATGGACCCAGGAATGTCAGGTTGCGTTTGATCGACTGAAACAGTTATTAACACAAGTTCCCATTTTACAGCCACCGGATTGGGATAACCCATTTCATGTATTTGTTGACGCATATGATAGAGCAGTAGGGAGTGTACTGATGCAACAAACAAATAAATGGTTTAGACCTGTATACTATGCTAGCAGAAGATTAGCACCTGCAGAGAAGAACTACTCGGTGACTGAGAGAGAATGCTTAGGATTAGTATATTCGGTGAAAAAATTCAGACATTATTTATTGGGCCGAAAATTTACATTTCATGTCGATCACGCTGCACTGGTTTACTTGGTTCGACAGCAACATATCGGTGGCCGTCTAGCACGATGGGTTCTACTATTGCAAGAATTCGACTATGATGTCATTCATCGGCCAGGTAGTTCACATGCCTTAGCAGACTTTTTATCACGCTTAGATTCAGGTGAACCTCCGGTTGGTATAAATGATACAACGCCAGCCATTTATACTTCAGAACCAACTACTGAAGAATTGTCAAACCAACCAGTGCCAACTACGTATTATGATCAGTTATTGACCTTCCTTTCAAGTGGATATCTACCTTCTGAAGTCCCTACAGCTACACGCCGAAAAATTGCAGGTTTTAGTCGACGATTCCGGTTAGTTGCTGGAGAATTATATTATACAGATCATACCGGAATCCTACTTCGCTGTATTCCACCACATGAAGTTAACTCAGTCATTACTTTGGCTCACTCAACTCCTTCCGGTGGACATTTTGCAGCAGATCTTACTCACCGGAAAATTCTACAAAGTGGACTTTGGTGGCCAACTATGTATAGAGATATATTGGAATTTATCAAAACTTGTGATAGCTGTCAAAGGACTGGACAACCATTACAACGCCATTACTTTCCACTTCATCCAGTACTTCCTTTAGAACCATTTCAGAAATGGGGTCTTGATTTCATTGGTCCAATCACACCTCCCGCAGTATTCAGCAATAACAGGTATATATTGACTTGCACAGATTATGCAACTAGGTGGGCAGAAGCATGGCCTTTACGCTCGGCTACAGCAGTTGAAGTAGCGAAATGTTTATTAACAGATGTCTTTCCAAGATTTGGACTGCCACTAGAGCTTGTTTCAGATCAGGGTACTCATTTTATGAACAAGTTGATGAAAGTATTAACACAGTCATTCCAGATTAGTCATAAATTCAGCTCACCATATTATCCTCGTGCAAATGGATTGGCAGAAAGTACCAACAAATCTCTGCTAAATATGCTTCAGAAATTGACCAGAGAAACACCGGAAAGATGGGATCAGTTGCTACCTGCAGTCTTATGGGCCTATCGTACTACATACAAGGTAACCACCGGCTTGACACCATTTAAGTTAGCCTATGGAATAGAAGCAATAGCTCCGATGGAAATTGTAATACCAAGTCTAAGAGTAGCAACGTCTCAGAAGCTTTTACCCGAAGAGTCATTGATATTTCGGCTGGAAACACTTAGAGAATTAGATGAACACCGATGGCTCAGTTTCTTAACTATGAAAGAAATCCAATTAAGACAGGCCAGGACTCATGACCGAAATTTAAAGACGACAGTATTTTCGGTAGGACAGCTTGTTCTCTTTTACAATGCAAAATCCAATAGATCAGCCGGAAAATTCAAGTTACGTTGGTTCGGTCCATTCAAGATTTCAGAACAAATTGGTCCGGCTACTTTTCGATTGACTACATTGACTGGACAACCACTTCCAAAAGCGATAAACGGTTCAAAGCTACGGCCGTATCAAGTAGCGCCACCTCGGCTATAACAAGGGTACACAGCGTACCACAAATTTTTTACTTTTCTTTTGTTTTTTTACTTTATTCGGTGTAATCAATAAAATAAGTGTAATCGCCGTACTTTAATATCTATTTATGTCCAGCCGCCCGCTCCCATCTCTGCATGCACGCACGTCAGATATAGACATTACTGTCTGTTTTGTGTAATTAGTACCGTTTAAAATATTCTTTGTACAAACTTCTTTTATAACTCACTTAAACTCGCCGGATAGGTCATTTAGTCTTTGCGACCACAGCCCTAGTTTCTGAATACTTGTGTTCTGCGTCTTGCATCTCTGTGTAATGGAATCTCTAGCGAACTATACAGCTTTTGCCGAGGGTATCCCGGCTGAAGTAGGAAATTATCTGCATATACGAGGATTGGGTAGTTTCGCCGAGTTGCCCTGGCACTCAGTAGAAGCTCACCCCTTCTTTGCACAGATTATTTCCGCTATCGCTCGGGTATCTCCTACTGAGAAACGATGGGTTTTCCCTTCCTTACCGTATAGAACTCTGATCACATTCCAAGTGTTTACAGAAGTTTATCATTTGACTCCACAAGGCCGCGAGAATGTTCCCATGATCTCAGCAACCCGAATGGCAGAGTTGTTTCCGCGATTTTCATCGAATGAATACGCCATTCTCTGTCGACCAGAACCTGAAAGAACGGCACTACAATTCCTCGTTGCTATACTCAACTTTCAAAAACGTACCTATGGAGTGCGTCTCCATTATGAAACAAGTTAACAAAGGAAAAACCCCGAGATCTCGACTACCACACATTTTATCATTTCTGTTTCCAACCATAATGCAAGCACAACCACCACCAAGAGGACCAGTGTTACAAATTGAAGAATCAGCGCAACCCTTAGATGAAGACGATGAAGATGAAGAAGAAATTAATCAGTTATTCCGAAGAAAACGGATCAGAATCAGTTCTTCTGAAAGTAAGAATGCAGACTCAATCGAACAAGGCGAAGAAGTTCAACAGGAGGTTGACCGGCATTCAGGCGGAGTAACACAAAAGGAACATGAACAACAGCAGGAAGTACAAGTAGAGAATGAAGCTGATAAGCAAGACAAGGAAGCAGAAACAGAAGCCAAGCATCAAGAGGAAGAGAGGTTTCATGATACAAATACATCGATGCACCAGGAATCATCAACGCATTCACTAGCATCTGAGCATCTACAAACGCAGAAGCAGACTGAAACGGAAGCAATGTCAACTGATAAAGTCTGTCAACAGCAGCAGCAAGAGAATCAACAAATCCATGAATGTCAACCTACTAATGATGCATTGGATAAGCTCCTGAAGGCGGCAGAAACAACAGATGTCGGCTTCTCTGCGAATGAACAACAGAAGGCAAATAAGGTAAGTAATTCTAACACAGCTCGTCCTATTTCACAACCGCAACAGGAAACACATCCCATTCAAGACCATCCCGATCATACATCATCATCTTCCCCGAACTACTCACCACCGAATTCCTATCAATTACGCACCAATACGTCTGCTCAACCGCGACAACTTCCACAAACACAATCTGTTCAAGTATTTTCCGACTTAGCATCAATCGGACAGTTTCTTATTAACCTCTCCAAGCAATTACCTGCTCAGATGAGAGCTGATACAGACAACATTTACAAGGAGTTGCAGCAGAAAATAGAAATACTGGAAGCTGATATCACTCCGCTTCAAGAAGAAGTATATACAGTTAAAGCAGAAAATCAAGCCCTACAAGAGCAGGTGAAACAGCTGCAAGAACGACTCAGTGATCAGGCAGATATAACAAAACAGCGAGATGAAGCTCTGGAAACTATAAACAATCATAAAGAAATGTTGACAGAGGCCACTGCAGAAATTACTAGGTTAACACAGAATTTCAAAGATGCAGAAGATGGCAGAATTGCATTAGGCAACTTACTGGAAGAAACTAGAAGAAGGCTAACTCAAACAGAATTCGAGTTGGATACAACAAAAAACAGTTTATCAACAGTCAACAACATATTGCATAAGTATCTCATTGAAGAGCCTCAGAAACAGAAAAAATTAGCAGATGCGAGAAGGGAAAGAGATGCATTTTACAAAACAATCCAGTTTCTGAACCAACAGTTAGAAAGACTCGAGAATCAAATACGTAACAAAAATGATAACATTCATCGAATGCAGCAACAAGTAACAGATATGAAGACGGCCAGAGATGCAGCATTGGCCAATGAATTTTATTTACAGGAAGCATTTTTACAAACAGAGGCTGAAAATTTACTTTCGGGAGCTATAGCGCTCAGTTCGGTGCGGACAGATGCCCAATTATTAGAACCCGACACCCTGAAAAATGTATTAGAAACGCTTAAGAAAAAGATTGCCCGTATCTTTCGGTCAGCTAGAAATATGTATTTAGAAGGTCTCGAAGCAGAAATATAGATTTTGGGCCTACAAATCCGGTGTTGTACTGGTATATTTTAATAAAAGTCATGATTTTTATGCATAATATTTTTCGCACATGTAAAAGACGTCCCAAGTCCAGCTTCGATTTCCAGAATGATGATTTTGATTCTAGAATTTTGATAAACAGCATGAACTGTCATGACCGAAGTATCATCATTTTATTAAGTGGCAGCTCAGGTTCTAGTACTTATAAAATGCGTATGACCGACAAAGTATTTTTCTGTATAGCGTTCTGCAAGTTCTTGTGCTCATTAACCAAAACCTCTAGCGCATTACTTTCGGCAAGTCTTACAATCATGTCTGAATCGGATATACTAAGATGGCAACTCAGAAAACGTACGCTTACACAGAACCGTGTGGTGACAACAACTGATACTACATCACAGGGTGATGAAGATGACTCAAGAACTTCGATAACATCACCAGGTCTGCATAAACACATATTATTTTCTACAGAATTCAAAATAGAGTTTAACAGTTCTTCAAGGGAAAATGAGAACTGGTTACGAAGGATTGGACTCCTACAGTTTGCTGAATTACCCTGGGAACAGTGGACAGGCAACAACGATGCAGAGAATCAGTTACATATTATGCGACAAACAAAAGGTTTTCTTGAAAATCAGGTACAATTTTCTCCACAATTAGTTTCGTCAGTATTTCAATTACCATTGTATGAAGAAGTAGATTTTCCCAAATGCTCTTACAATGACCGGCGAAGGTCGTAGATGCTATTTTATGATCAAGAATGCCACATATACTCGCCGTGGACAATTTAGATGGTACTTAGAAAGGCTCTGCTTTATAGTCAGATTTGATCTTATGTCTAGAGAAAATTTTTCGCCTCTAGTACAAGCAGAGAAAGGAGAAAAAGTAAGTTGGGCTCATTGGTTGTACAATCATTTACACAAACAGTTTTTTGTTGGGGATAGACGCGGATCCCAAAAATACACTCGTTTACCTGTATATTTAGCTGCTTTATTTGGTTTTGTCGAGTCTGTAAAGGAGAAACAGTTACACAGGTCTCCCTCTTTTTACCACAAAAACCACACAACGCCTCAAGAAGAAGCCCAACCCTCCACCTCGGCTGCATCTTTATTACACACAGGTAACCACCCACAGAACCAAACAGTAGGAACACCATTTCGGCTGTCCCTTAGAAGAAAAAAGACAGACAATGTGCCTACTGCCAGTCCAAAGCAAACACCGAATAACATCCAACCCGATTTTGTTACAAAAATGCAGAACCAACTCCAAGAAGTTTCCCAGTATTTACGGCAACAAGAACAAGCGTCCAACTCAGTAATAGCACAGATGCAAAAAGAGTTGGACGGCAAAGATGCGTTAATACAGGTATTACAACAAGGCAACCAGCGTATTACGGCCGAATTAATCACAATAAAAAAGTATGTCCAAGGCCTCAATCAGTGGCAGCAAGCTATCCAAACACAAATTCAAACTGAGATGTCCAGTTTTTCTACCCTGAATGCTCACCTGCAAACCGAAAATCAACTTTTGCAGTCAAGAATACAAGTATTGCAAGAGTTCGAAAAGCACATATTAAAAGATGAGGGTGTAGAATTAAATGCCACAATGATGACAAATATGGACATAAATTTACTAAAAGAACAGTTGGATAGCCATATTCAAAATCGCTGGACACTTTTTCGCAGGAGATGGTTAGCTATACTTGTTCCATCACTAGAACAAGTACAATCAGAAAAGATTGGGACGTCAAAACCTGGCATGGACCAACAGACACCGTAAAAGGATATTTTCAGCCAGGTGGTGATAGGATACTGTATGGGTACATGACTTCTGCAGAAGACATGGATTCAACAGCACAGAGGGTACTTTGATTCCATAGACGAAGCACTTAAAGCACATGATCAAGAAGCATATAAGTAAGCAGAACTTCATGAAGAGGCAACTAGACCAGCTATACGAGTTTGAGGAAGTTCTGGAGGAAAATCAACCTATCACGTATAGTGACACACTCGGGATTGAAAGATATTTGATGAATCACCAGCAGGATATGGACAGTATACAGAATCTTTCTGATAAATGTATAGAAAGAAAATAGGAAAATAGCTCAGACAAAAGGATATCATCTACAGTATTGCACTTGCGGGTTCGAGTCCACCGTGCGTGCCAGTGTTACAAGGCTAATGGAGCGAGACAACCGCAACCGCAGACGAAGGATAAACAAGATTGATGGCTGAAATGACGGAGAGGTAGGAAATTTCGCAAGAGGCGGTAAATGAAGAATGCGGAAGCAATAAAAAGCAGAAGACAGGAAGAGAAAAGAGTTCTATCGTCGAAGAGCAAAGAGTTCTGTCGTCGCGTCATTGTTACGTTCAACTGGTGGAGTAGAGTTTATGGTGTACACAGACTCTTGGAGTGATAGTTAGTAAGTATGTATTTGGGAGAGACAGAAGGGTAGATATGTCTATGTTCGCGAGATATTGCTGAGAACCTTGAGTATTGTTCCATTCTATTCATAAACATTTGTTCTGTTATTCTTTGGTTGAATCGATTCTCATTGGGTATTTTGTGATGTTGTGAGTTTATTTGATGATCAGTTATATATGATTCCATATTTTTTGACTTTGAGATTGTGTATTGATTGTCCTGCGTGAGACTGTGTAAGAACAGATTTTATTACTATTTCGGTTAAGTAACGAGGATTTTATATGTTAATCAGTGATCATTGAGTATTCGACCAGGATCTGTGTGTAGACAGAAGTCTTAGTAAATCATTAATTGCGGTAGAGATCCATGATTTGAGTCAGCATATGAAAAGTTTAATATAATTTCGATTCGAGTTGTCTGTGCATTTCAGTCGATGCGTTTAGTTGTCGCAGGAAATCGTCTTATTACGTAGTATTCTGAGAGGGACGTATTCTCGTAGTTGTAAGTTTTGACAGAATCACTGTGCTAGTACTATAATATATTCAGGGCCAAACATTCCAGTGCTAATCAAACCGAGTAGTAGTTAGTATTCAAACTCAACTCCGGTATTAAGACGTGAAAAATTACTGGTGATTGTGTAAAAGATTGGGAAAATAGTACAGGGCCTCTGTCTAACAGACCCCTACCACTCCCAAGAACCCAAGGACTCGATAATACTCGTCCGAAAATTGGATTGAGTTATTATCGACTAACATTTAACAGAGTCCTCTAGATGCATCCCCATAGAAGATTAGCAGCTTACCCATGTAAATTAGTAGGAAATTAGCCTTTTAGTGAATACAGTGCCGGTCTATTGTATGAAAGGGCCATTTTTAGGGCACAAGTATATAAGTCAATTTGTGACTCTTTGTAAGAACTTCTTGCCATTGTGAGAATCAAGAGCACTGAAATTCGAATTTGTGACTTCTCCTCTTTGTATCATCTTCTCTGTGAGCTTGTATGCATGTGTGTTGCTTGAAAAGAGTGTTAGGAAGTGTTGTCTATCCATGAAAGTATTTGTTTGCTGTTGTTAAGGTGTGTGTGAAGTGTAGGAAGTGCTGAAGTGTAGGAAGGTCATTCTCGCGACTCAGTATTTTGCTCATAGCTTGAAGTACAAGCATTAGAATTGAGTGAAGATACCACCATTGTATGCATCTTTGCGAGAGCTTCGAAACGCATATGCTATTCATTATATTTGGAGTTTGGAGCTAAGAGAAAAGCTCAATTTACTGTTGACTGCTGCTCCAAGTATCGTGACACCATGACTGACAGTTGAAGCTTGTTTGGATTAGTCTTTGCCTTGTTTGACTCTTTGGGAAGCTCATTTGCATTGATCATCATTTGAATGCATGTCCTCATACACTCGGCTAGGTTTTGATACTCATCGGATTGATAAATAAAGCGTGAATCCCCACTATATGCACTTGAGAGAGATTGAGGTATAGTCTCTTTCTCCGCAAGTCCCTAGGTTGGATCTTAGGTACACACGTTTTTGGCGCCGTTGCCGGGGAGTGTCGAATCAAACCGAGGCATTCGTGTGATGGTAAGTAGCTTTTAGCATTGAAGCGAGTAGAGGAGTTGTGAATTTCTCTTCTTTGGTAAGTCACATTCATCCGCACTTATTACTTCTCACTCTTGGAGTGTGTGTAGTGAGTTGTTAGTCTAGGGAAGTGAGTGGAGTGAGTAGAGTAGGAGGAGTAAGGGAGTAGGTTAGGAAGCTAGTGTAGTTATTAATCTTAGCTTTGTTGAAGTCTTTGAAGATAGGAGAATTTTTCAACAGGTATAAAAAACAAAAAATCGTCATTTTTCAGTCACTTGTTTTCTGAGCAAGTATCGTGAGAGTCTTTAGCCGAGTATCGTGTTCGGATAGCAAGGAGATTGGGGGCAGCGCAGAGCGATTAGGAGTGTTGGAAGAGTTGGAAGATAATTTTCAAGGTGAACATCTTAATATTCCATTCATCTTTGCCACTAAATCAAGTATTTTAGGAGAACGATCTGCCGTAAGTATCGTGAAAGACTGAGCAGGGGCAAAGAGACTTTATTTTGTGATACAGACAGAGGGGAAAGGGTAGATGCACTCTAAGAACATGTGTATGAACTCAAACTCTAAACAACACTTGCAAAAAATTGGAAAAGTGTCAAGTATCGTGTTCTCCCATGGTTGAGGTATCGCGATACCTAGGTATCGTGAACTCCTGTAGTCGAGTATCGTGATACTTGGAAGTGGTCGAATATCGTGTATCGTTGAGAGACCCTCACGATACCAGCCACATATCGTGTATCGTGTATCATGAAAAATCAGATACCGATACCTGTCAAGTATTGACTATCGTGAAATTCCAGTCGCGATACCTGGCACATATCGTGTATCGAGAAATTCAGATCGCAATACTTGTTGGATATCGTGTATCGTGGAGGCAACTTTCCCGATACTTGTCGTCTATCAAGTATTGCTGGAAAATTTTCGCGATACCTGTTAAGTATCGAGTATCGTGAGACACAGCAAGGTCAAGTATCGTGTATCGAGTTCATGAAGTATCGAGTATCGTGTTTACCAAGTATCGTATATCCTATTTCCTGAAGTATCATGTATCGAGTTTTTGCAGATATCGTGTATCGTCTTGTTCAATTATCGAATATCGTGACAGATTCTTTTTAGGGTGAAATTGTTGGAGTTTATTGACCTCCAAAGTATAGCAGGAAGTAGGTGGAACCCCCTAGGAACAAGTTGACCTTCTCACAAACTTCATCATAGAAAACCAGTCATGCTTGCAGAGCTTACTACTCTCTACTCACTCAAAAGTTTTTAAAACTGTTTTAACCACATATACTAGAGACCAAGAGCTTTCCAATGAGCCAAAGAACACTCAATTTGGATAAATACTCAATGAGCTATGACCTCTGCAATATGCAGCTTTAATGGAGACCTTGAAACAGAGATGAACCTGAGGACATAAATCACTTGCAGAGACTACTGCTCTTAACTCACAACTCCAATGAATCTGAAAATTTCCAGAATACAAATAGACTTGGAGAGCTTTCTAACAAGCCAAAGAACACATGATTTGGATACATACACAAGGAGATATGACCTCTGCAAGTTGGATGTTTAATGGAGACCTTCAGCAGGGATAAAAAACAGAGAACACACACTACTTGCAGAGAGTGTTGCTCTCAGCTCACAAATCCAATGATTATGAAAATTGGTACTATGAAAGTAGACAAGAAGAGCTTTCAAATGAGCTATCAAACATGTAATTTGGATATATAATGAGGGAGATACAATCTCTGCAAGCTCTGCATACAAAAACTAGAGTAGCATAGAGATACTCTCTTGGACATCCCACAAGATCACGACTTTTCTCCTCTTTTTATAGCATGGGAAACTAATCTAAAACCTTCCTAATACATCTAAATTCGTGGTAGACACTTGGATGGAGGTATTACATGACTCAAGTGCTCAAATAAGCAAAGTATTGATGGACTTTGAGAACTAGCCACATCGACCTTCCACTAGGACACCACTGAAGCTCCCTTGTGACTCACTAATTTGACTCACCATGTTCTAGAACTCACGTGGTATTTTTGCTACATTTTATGAATAATATGAGCCTTCTTGAAGTATTTGAAGACTTCCCAAAGGTATTTACATAATTTGAAACTTGTACCCTACATAAAACAAATGTTCGCAACATTCTCCCCCTCAAGTTTCAAAGGGTATTTCCTTCATGCCAAGAATATAGTTGAATCTTTGAAGCTTTGGTCCATCCAAGGATTTGGTGAAGATATCTGCAACTTGATCCTTTGTTCCAACAAAAGAAACCTGCACTTCATTGTTCATGGCCTTCTCTCGAACATAATGATAGTGAACCTCTATATGCTTTGTTCTAGCATGAAAAATAGGATTTGAGGTCATATGAATGCTGCTCAAGTTATCCCCATATATCAGTGGTACATCAACCTGCACATTCAAGTCATGAAACAACTTTTTAAACCACATAACCTTAGTAGTAGCCAATGCTAAACCTCTATACTCAGCCTCTGTAGAAGATAAAGCAACTGTAGGCTGTTTCTTTGAACTTCATGTTAATGTCTTGTTTCCTGCTATTACCACATATCCACTTGTGGATCTTCTGTCATCTTTGCTTCCAGCCCAATCTGCATCACTAAAGACTTTAAGAGTTAGATCAACATCATGACTATAAAATAATCCTTCGTTCATGGTACCTTTCAAATACCTAAGCACTCTTTTCGCTGCATGCATATGAGGTACTCTAGGTTCATGCATAAACTGTGACAATACTCCCACTGCATAACATATATCAGGTCTAGTTTTTGTTGCATAAATCAAAGATCCTACCATGGATCTATATACATTCATATCATGCAACTCATCACCTTCCTTTGCACTCAGCTTTACATTACATTCCATTGGAGTAGAAACAAATTTACATTCCTGCATACCAAACCTTTTCAGCATATCACATATATACTTTCTTTGTATCAACCACATACCTTCATCGCTATACACAATTTCAATCCCAAGAAAGTATCTGAGCAAACCAAGATCTGAAATTTTAAATTCCTTTCCCAAATTACCTTTTATCTCATCAATTGCTTTTGCATCATTCCCTGTAATCAACAAGTCATCCACATAAATGCATACATAGACACACATGCCATCTACAAGTTTTACATAAAGTGAAGGATCAGCATAACTCGCTGTGTATCCTTGCAGCATAAGATACTTTACCAACCTTGCATTCCATGCTCTTGGTGCCTGCTTAAGACCATACAATGCCTTCTTTAACCTGCATACATGATTAGGATATTTTGCATCCACATAACCATCTGGTTGTGACATATACACTTCTTCATTTAACTCACCATTAAGAAAGGCATTTTTTATATCAAGTTGATATATATTCCACCTTTTACTTGCAGCTAAAGCCAACAAAGTTCTCACTGTTGCCATATTTGCTACTGGACTAAATGTTTCCTCATAGTCCACACCTTGAGTTTGACTATATCCTTTTGCTACAAGTCTAGCCTTATATCTAGACACACTACCATCACTATTTCTTTTAATCTTAAAAACCCACTTGCAACCAATTACCTTTTGCTTTGGTGTACTTGGAACTAAATTCCAAGTCTTTTTATCCTGTAGTGCTTCCATTTCTTCTCTCATTGCTTTCTCCCACTTTTCATCTCCTTTGGCCTCATCATAACATGTGGGTTCATTTTCCTGCTCAACTTTTGTCATAAAAGCATAATGAGTATTCATGAAAGATTCATAAGTATACCTTTGAGGTTGCTTACTTACTCTTGAAGTTCTTCTTACCTCCAATGTAGATGCTCTTCCTTTCTTATTAGGAACCTTTGATGATTCTCCATACTCACATACATCACTAATTTCCTCTCCTTCATCATTAACTTCAACAAGTTTGAGTTTACCTTTACTTTTAACACTTGGAGGTGACTCTTGCCTTAATCTTCCATTGAAAGGTGATCCTCTTTCTTCATCTAGACCACTCCTTTCATCATTTAAACTTCCTGATGGTTGAACTATGCATTCATCTCCTTCAACCACACCTTCTTCATTTTCATCCATGACCTGCAAACAATTCTTATCTGCATACCATGAAAGTGATTCATCAAAGTTTACATCTCTTGACACAACAACCTTATTGGTATGAGGATTATAGCATCTATATCCTCTTTGAGTATCTGCATAACCAATAAATATACATTTTTCTGATTTTGCATCAAGTTTAGATCTCACCTCACTAGGTACATGTACATAACATACACAACCAAATACTTTCAAATGACTTACACTTGGTTTCCTTCCATGCCATACCTCATATGGTGTCAAATGATGAACTCCAGCAGTCGGAACTCTATTCATAATGTAAACACTTGTGCTAACAGCTTCAGCCCAAAAATAATTAGGCAAACACATATCATTAAGCATACTTCTAGATGCTTCTGCTATGATTCTGTTTCTTCTTTCTGCGACTCCATTTTGTTGTGGAGTATACCTGCATGTAACTTCTCTTTTGATACCTTCATCATACAAAAAATCAGTAAAAACTTGAGAGAAATACTCTCCCCCTCCATCAGACCTTAGCTTCTTAATATACCTTCCTGTTTGCTTTTCGACATATGATTTGAACTTCTTGAAACAATCAAAGACCTCACTCTTATGTTTAATGAAATACACAAATGTCATTCTACTATGATCATCAATGAATGATACATAGTACTTATTACCAATCAAGGATGCCTCTTTAGTAGGTCCCCATACATCTGTGTGTATGAGATCTAGCAAACCATCACTTACATAACTTGAATGCTTGAAAGGTTGTCTACTCTGCTTACCCATTTGACATGCTTCACAAAGATGCACCATATGTTGCTTAGTAAGATCAGGTAATCCTTCAACAATCCTCTTCTTTGATAGCTCCTTTAACCTGTGTACATTCATGTGTCCAATCCTTTTGTGCCATAGATCAAGCTCTGCTATTCGATGCATACCATAAGAGAAATAGTTTGTATGATTTGGGTTTACCTTGAATGTAAACAATCTACCTTGTTTTTGACCTCTAGCAATTAGCCTCCTTTGCTTTGGATCCTCAATGAAGCAACCTGCATGATTAAATCTCACTTGTAGACCTTTTTCTACCATTTGACCAACCGACATCAAATTCTTAGTGATCGTTGGCACATAAAGTACATCCTTCAAGCAATTTTTCTTGCTCTTATCCTGCATAACAACATCTCCAACCTGCATAATCTTATGTGTTGTATCATCTCCTGTTTCAACATGACCTTTACATGACGGATTATGCATATTAGAAAACCATGAAGCATCATGAGACATGTGATTAGAACAACCACTATCTACATACCATACATCACTATTGGAATTCATCTTAGTTTCTACATTCATCATAAGAAGAGAATCATAATCATCACTTTTACCTTCAACTGCATAATTTCCTTGTTGTTTACCTCTTCTTGAATAGCCTCCTCTTCGATTACCACCTTGATTATTTTCATTTTGATAACAATCTTTGGCATAGTGTCCATACCTTCCACATATATAGCAATTGTTCTTATTATCTTCACTCCTTTGTCTTTGGTTGTAGTTGTAGTAGCCTCTCGTACCTCTAGCGCTTGATCTTCCTCTTCCTCTTGTGTTGAAGAAGCCACTTGAAGTCCTTTGATCATCGATCCTTCTTCCTCGACCTCTATTTGAACCTCTTCCACCTCTGTTTCCACCTCTTGATGATCCTACATAAAGAGCTTGTCCTTGAGATCCTTTTTGATTTGAAGTAGAACCATTTAGATTCATCTCCTCCGTGACCATGAGGGCAATAAGTTGATCAAAATCTGGTAATTCTCCTCTGACATAAACTGAAGTAATGAAGGGTTTCCATCTCTCATCATCTTTGAGTCCGTTGAGAGTATGTGCAACCAAGTCGTCGTCCTCCACATGAGCTTGAATTGATCCTAGTTGATCTGCAATCTCTTTAACTTTCAATATGTAATCATTGACCGATGTCCTTGTATCTTTCTTTATGTGATTCAACTCATTTTTGAGTTGAATCTTCCTTGCTCTTGTACCTGTAGCATACAACCTTTCCAATGCAAGCCAAACATCTCTACTTGTGTCTAGATCTTGTATGTGTCCTACCATTGAATCTTGAATATTTTGTGATAAAATGAATATAACCCTTTTGTCTCTCTCATTCCAAAGTCTAAACTCCCTCAATTGTTGCTGATTTGGGTCCTCTGGTAATGTGGGTTTGATATCTGTGCCGTCAATCAAACCATACAAGCCTCTACCTTGCAAGTATGCTGTGATTCTAAACTTCCATGCCTGATAATTGGTCTTATCAAGCTTCTCTATTTGTGCATGTTGGTCTCCCATAATACAAATGCTAAGCTTCCTCCTTTAAGCCTCCTTTCCAATGTGTGTGATGAGAAGAAATATAATATTTACCTTGTAAATGAGGTATGTGCACCTTTCTTTGCTTGGATGTTGCTTCAGATGCCTCCTTGCAATCTTCTTCTACCTTTGTGTAGTGTTGATGATGAACTGCTTCTTTGATAGCTTCAAATTCTTCGTCAAGGTATGATAACCTTCTCCAAGCCTCCAAGTACTTGCTCTGATACCAATGTTAGAGTTTATTGACCTCCAAAGTATAGCAGGAAGTAGGTGGAACCCCCTAGGAACAAGTTGACCTTCTCACAAACTTCATCATAGAAAACCAGTCATGCTTGCAGAGCTTACTACTCTCTACTCACTCAAAAGATTTTAAAACTGTTTTAACCACATATACTAGAGACCAAGAGCTTTCCAATGAGCCAAAGAACACTCAATTTGGATAAATACTCAATGAGCTATGACCTCTGCAATATGCAGCTTTAATGGAGACCTTGAAACAGAGATGAACCTGAGGACATAAATCACTTGCAGAGACTACTGCTCTTAACTCACAACTCCAATGAATCTGAAAATTTCCAGAATACAAATAGACTTGGAGAGCTTTCTAACAAGCCAAAGAACACATGATTTGGATACATACACAAGGAGATATGACCTCTGCAAGTTGGATGTTTAATGGAGACCTTCAGCAGGGATAAAAAACAGAGAACACACACTACTTGCAGAGAGTGTTGCTCTCAGCTCACAAATCCAATGATTATGAAAATTGGTACTATGAAAGTAGACAAAAAGAGCTTTCAAATGAGCTATCAAACATGTAATTTGGATATATAATGAGGGAGATACAAGCTCTGCAAGCTCTGCATACAAAAACTAGAGTAGCATAGAGATACTCTCTTGGACATCCCACAAGATCACGACTTTTCTCCTCTTTTTATAGCATGGGAAACTAATCTAAAACCTTCCTAATACATCTAAATTCGTGGTAGACACTTGGATGGAGGTATTACATGACTCAAGTGTTCAAATAAGCAAAGTATTGATGGACTTTGAGAACTAGCCACATCGACCTTCCACTAGGACACCACTGAAGCTCCCTTGTGACTCACTAATTTGACTCACCATGTTCTAGAACTCACGTGGTATTTTTGCTACATTTTATGAATAATATGAGCCTTCTTGAAGTATTTGAAGACTTCCCAAAGGTATTTACATAATTTGAAACTTGTACCCTACATAAAACAAATGTTCGCAACAGAAATATCGTGTATCGTGGACTTTTTTTTGGGTCAAGTATTGTGAGTTGTGGATTCTCTATCAGTCTTGTTCCAACCAAATTTTTTCCTAGAATTCAGACCCTCGGTACAGAGTTCTAGGAGCTAGAGGTTGCCTAAGGTTAATCAGAGCTTTGAAGTGAAGGAACCTAAGGTCTGGGAGAACCCTAGGAAGCCGAAGAAGTGTAATCTCCTCAGTGGGAAGTGTAGCCGAACCCAGTAGCCGCTCACATTATTCTGAAACCTCTAGTGAGTCAGAGGAGGAAATTCCCATGGTTTCCGAGGATATGCAGAACACTGTACCAATGATTGGCATGATGTCAATTATTGAGGGAGAATATCGGACATCTTTGGAATATGTGAACACCAACCAAAATGATATATCTATCTACCTAGATGGTCTAAACCGATCAGTGGCCAGACTAAAGAAAGCTTCAGATGCCTACATAGTGCCTAGGCCAACAGTTAAGTATGTAGGAGGATTTTATATGGACAAGAGAGACATCCAGTATGTAGTCACGGAACACCCTGAAAACATCAATGAACATGGGGAAGAAGATAATGCTCATAACCTCAATACAGAGGGACATGAAGAGCAAGTGACCACTCCTAGAGGGAGATCTATTGTTGTTAGGGTTTGGAGAGGAGACCTAGTTCCCCAAGATGACTCCCTGATGGATGTGTATTTGATCAATGGAATGGAGCACCTCCTTAGAGCCCACTCTTCATTATGGGAAGTAGCCCCTAACCCAGTTACTGTCTATGAGTTACAAGATCCTGAATTTTCAACCATCATCACATATTTGGACAAAAACCATAGGAGGTACTGGCCTCTAACAGAGTTAGAAACAGCAGGGTTGAAATATTAGAACATCCTTGTGTTCCCTCCTCAAGATCAAGCCACTACTTCTCAGAACCCTCAAGGAACCTTTCAGGATAATTCATATCAGCAGTCTGGACAGACACAACAAACCCATAATCCAGTCATACCACATGTGCAGTTTGCTATGCCAGGAAATAACCCTAACTATCAGCCTCAGCCACCTGTTGACCCAAGGAATAGAATTCCTGCCCCAATCAGACCACCTATAGCAAGAGGACCAGGTATACCCATAGGAAGACCAGTTTTCCCGGTGATGCCTAGACCACCTGAAGCAGGAAGAAGATTAAGGCCTATTCAAGTTGTGAAATGCATGCGAAACCATTATGATGGCTCTAGTGAACCTTACAATCATGTAGTTGAATTCAAGCAAGTTATCAGAGCCGAAGAAGTGGAAGACTTTTTGATCCAATATGAATCCTTTGGTTTAACTTTGACAGACACCGCTTTAGCTTGGTTCCAACCATTAGACCCTAATAATTTTCAAAGCATGGAACAAGTCTATCAAGACTTAATTGAAGAATTCACTAAGTCTGGAATTAAGAACAACTCGTCATCATTGATCCATAGCTTTAAGCAAGCTCCAACGGAATCCGTGAGATTGGCTGCAAGAAGATTTAAACAGTATGTGGATAGATGCCCTGTTGAAGAGAGACCCACTCAAAACAAGATGGTGTCTTTATTTTTGGAAGGGTTAGTAAATGGATCATTAAGATCTCTGGTATATGTGAAAAGAGTTCAAACCTTGCAAGAATGTATGAAAGAATGTATTGACCTAGAGGACAATCTAGCGGAAGATCTGAAAATACCTCAAGGTAGTGTGAAAAGTGAAGATTCCGCCAGCAGCACATCAAACCCTAAGAACAATGTAGAGGAAATAGCCGACTTAGTAGCAAAGAAACTGAACGTTCAAGGACAAAGGAACTACCCCAACAACCCAATGAGAGTGCCCATGCTTAGAAGATGTATGCATTGTGGAGGTGATCATCCCTCTCATTTGTGCACTAGGGAAGTAGTCCCACCACCTGCTTATGCTTACAATAGACCACCTATTCTGGGCCCTCTACAATATTGCAGCATAGAACAAAAGTACACCAATCACAGTGCAGAAAATTGTCCTTACAATCGGCAATCAAGACCGGTACAACCTGTTATGAGACCTTATGGATACCCTCTAAGAGATCAAGGAGGAGAAGCTTTTAGATATCCCACATATCAGCAGTAGGAACCATTACCACGACCTTGATATCCCACATTGATTGCCCCAAAAATCCCAACAAAGTTAACTCGAACGTGCAAATCAATGTGATAGAAGTAATAGAGTCGCTAGGGAGTGATAAGGAGTACACCGTGCCATTGAAAGCAATAATAAGAGCTAAAGCTAGAGAGACACTAGAAAAAACTGAGGAGAATGACCAAAGCGACAGAGAGGTGAGTATACCCACACCCCAAAGAGTTGAAGAATCAGAAGAACCTGGGAAGAGTGTCACAAGTAAACGAACACAGAGATGGAAGAATCGTAGGGACGGGATAAAGGAAAAGAAACTACAACAACAGATGGAGAAGGAAAAGAATGAACAAGATCAAAAAGAAAAACAGAAACTTGGAGAAGAAAATCAAAAAGAAAAGCATAAAAAGGAAGAGATAGGATCGGTTTTAGCAGATCCTATGCCAGAAGAGTTAGCCATGTGGATTCAAGCGTACCAGGCACGAATAAGAGCAGGACCTACCATTGAACAACATGAAAAAGAATATCCTAGAGGTGACCTAGAGAAAGAAAGGTTGGAGATATGCAAAAAATTAATTGAAGTAGCTCAACAGACCTTAGAAAAACCTGTTCTTGGACTACCCAATTCACGAATTCCCGAAAGAGAATTCCAAGGGTGTGTCATCCCTAATGACCCTGAGAAACCCAAAGAAGGTGAGACACTTAATGAAAATCATTGCGAGGATAAAAGAGAAGGATCCATTGTCCCTGAAGTAGATGGGGAATGGCACAAAGACTTGTGGGCAAGAGTCCAAGAAGACCGATGGAAGAAAGTGGAAGTAATAGAACCACCCTTTGAGGAGCTAGAAGCAGAGGGTGAAATCAAAGACTCCATACCTGAACTGAATTTAGAAGAATTAGTACAAATTGATCCAAGTGACAAAGAAAATGACAGTGTAAAGATTTTACCAAATTACACAGGGGAGTATGAATGCAACTCGGAATTATACTGCATTCCCTCAATAAGAAAAAAAGAACAGAATACATCAATTCAAACATCGGACATCATACAACATCTGAGAAAGGTAAAAATCCCTTGTACTCTGACATTAGAAGAACTTTTGAAGATTAGACCACATTTGAAGGAGAAGCTAGCTGGCCAATTAGAAACCAAGGCAGAAGAGAAGGAGATGCCATATGAAGTAAACACACTAAAAATCCTAGTAGATAAGGTTGGAGATTTCAGTGAGGGAGATGAAGGAAACACTTGCCTTCCAATTACCTATAGAGGTTACACCACTAAAGCCATCTTAGATTCTGGAGCTGGAGTAGGAATCGCTACTAAAGAAATCTGGGAAAAATGGGGAAAACCAGCTCTAAGACCAATGCGCATGAAGATACAAATGGCAGACCGACACACTGAACGATCCTTGGGATTATTGGAAAGAGTAATTTTTACCACGTGTGGAGTTGAATTCGAGCACACCTTAGCGATATGTCAATTTGAAAGGGCTAGCAATTATGAAATGATACTTGGAAGACCCTTCATGAGACAGCTAAAGGTAGTGCAAGATTGGGGAAAAGATGCAGTGTACTTACAACATGAAGGAGCCACAACAAGAATAAATCTCCACACATACACGTATCAAGATGTTCCCCCCTTGCAATGGAATCAGATATATAGGGAGGAAGACGATCAGTCAATTCACAGTATGGGTTCAAGTGAGCAATCTTGGATGAACGAAGACACTCATCTATGGATATGCCAAACTGCAAAAAAGGAAGAGGATAGAAGGAAAGGATGGCAGCAAAGACAAGGAGTAGCTAGGTCTATACAAGATCCAGCTTACATGCCTCAAGTATTCTTAGACGAAGAATTCGAACCTCATGGTTGGATGGAGATTTTAGCTACTCTAGATGTGTGTGTAAATGAAGAAGTGATAACCCTAAATGAATGCATTGATGAGGAAGGATATGATGTTAGTCTATACGTGGTAGTTCTTCAAGAGGTTGAAGAAGGAGAAGTAATTGAAAAAGAATGGAAGGAGGATTATGAGAGTATTGAAATGGAGCAAGACCAAATGGAAATAGAAAGTGAAAATCAGGGAGTAAGTGTCATGGCTAATGAAATAAACCAAGAAAGGACACAGGAAGCAGAGCTTGGATTAGATAAAGAACAAGACGATGGAGAAAATAAACCACAAGATCAATTTGAAGTGTCTGCCCACTTCAAAAAATATGAAGTAGAAGAGAGGAAAATTGCTATTCAAATGCCAAAACGAGAAGCACAGCCAGGAATAGCATATGACAACAAAGAACAGACCAAGAAAATAGTAGTAACCTTAGAGGAAGGAGAAGAACGATGTACTTTTATAGGTCAAGATGTCTCAACGGAAGAAGAGCAAGAATTGATACGACTCATTTGAGAATACAAGGATGTCTTTGCATGGACATATAAGGATTTGAAAGGAGTGGATCCTTCTATATGTGCCCATAGAATCCCTATGACACCTGAAGCTAAACCTTCCAAAAAAAGACCATACACATACAACTATGTTTACTCAGCAAAAATCAAGGAAGAGATCGATAAGTTGTTAGATGCTGGGTTCATTTACGAGATCGAACACATGGAATGGGTATCTTCTTTGGTGGTCGTACCGAAAAATAATGGTGAGTTAAGAGTATGCATAAACCTGAAAAAAGTAAATGCTGCCACCATAAGGGATAGTTACCCATTACCCATCACGGATCATCTCCTGGAAAGAGTGGCAGGGAAGGAATTTTATAGTTTTTTGGACGGCTTTTCAGGGTATAATCAGGTAGCCATTGCTCTTGAGGACCAACATAAAACAGCCTTTGCAACGGAATGGGGAGTATACGCCTTTAGAGTCATGCCTTTTGGTCTAACCAATGCCCCAGCCACCTTCCAAAGATTGATGTGCCATGTATTCAAGGAGTTCTTGAGAAAGAGTATGGAGGTATACGTGGATGATTTATGCACTTATTCAGCTGTACGATCAGAGCATATCCCTGAACTAGGAAAGATCTTTGCCAAATGTCGACAATATAGAGTATGCCTAAATCCGGAAAAGTGTGTCTTCATGGTGCGACAAGGAAAAATATTAGGACACATTGTCTCTAGAAATGGAATTTCAACTGATGAAGACAAAATCAAAGTAATTCTGGATTTATCGAGACCAAAGACTGCTAAAGAAGTGCAAGCATTTATGGGACATTGCGGATACTACCGAAGATTTATACATATGTATGCCATAATTGCTAGACCTCTTTATGCATTATTGTCTTAGTTTAATTGGACTGAAGAATGTGAAAAGGCCTTTAACGAATTAAAGAGTCGATTGAGTTCAGCCCCAATCCTTCAAGTACCTAATTGGAACAAACCATTTCACATTCACGTAGATGCTTCCAAGTTTTCCATTGGTTGCATCCTAGCTCAACCCGCAGATACAAGAAAGTTAGATCACCCTATAGCCTATGCCAATAGACAATTGAATCAAGCAGAACGCAATTATACTACGAATGAAAGAGAAGGTCTAGGGATGGTGTACGTAGTGAAGAAGTTTCGACACTACTTATTGGCAAACAAATTCAAATTCTTCATTGATCATCAAGCTCTATTGTACTTAGTCAATAAGCCTTGTAATACGCGATGACTAGTACGATGGTTTCTATTGTTGATGGAATTTGATTTTGAAGTAGTAGTCAAGCAAGGGAATACCCATGTTAGAGCAGATCACTTATCAAGAATGACACATGGAGAACCACCCATAGGAGTACCGGATGATCTGCCTGACACGTACCTGTTTAACCTCGAAGTACGTCCCCAATGGGCAGAAAAGTTGATCCCTATACTCACATATGGACCTAAACATGGGATCACACCGACTCGAAACCAAGACCTATGGAAAACTAAAAACCTCTATATCATTGTTGGAAGTCTATATCACCAAGACTCAAGTGGATTACTCATGAGATGTGTAGAAGAAGAAGAACAAGAAATGTGGCTTCAAAAAGCACATGTAAATCAATGGAAAACTCATTTAAATGCGAACGGAACATGGCAAACACTGAAGAGATTAGGCATATATTGGCCAACCATGCAAAGGGATACACATAACTATGTATCAGCCTGCCCAACTTGTCAAGAACAAAATCTAGAAGAGAACTCTATTCTATGCTACTCCATAGTGGCACCAAGATGGAGCATGCCTCTGGTGAAGTTCTTGAAGACCCAAGAGTACCCAGAAGGAGCCACGCTAGCAAGGAAACGTGCACTTGTAGAACAAAGCAAGGACTATGCTCTCATAGGAAAACAACTCTTAAAGCGAGGAAAAGATAATCATTTACGAATGTGCATTCATGAAGACGAGTATCTTGATGTCCTAGAGATGGCACATACAGCTCTGCAGGAGGACATTTCTCTGCAGATAAAAGTGCAAAAATGATTCTCTTTGCAGGAATGTGGTGGCCAACTCTACATCAGGATGCAGCCACATATGTTCAACGATGTGATACTTGTCAACGAACGAAGTATCCCATTAGAAGAGCTTAAATGCCACTGAAACCCATGATGAGTACAAGAGCCTTCACAAAATGGGGAATAGACTTCATAGGACCTATTAGCCCACCAGCTAAAGGATCCCATGCCGAGTATATAATCGTAGCCACAAACTATCTGACCAAATGGGTTGAAGCCAAAGAAACCAAGAAAAATGATGCAAGGACTACGGCCAAGTCTCTCTTCGAGAACGTTTTCACTAGATTTGGACTACCGATAGAAATTTTGAGTGATAGAGGTACGCATTTTGTGAATGAAGTGATAGAAGCCCTACTGAATGAATTCTTAGTAATTCATAAGAAATCAGTCCCATATCACCCACAAGCAATGGACAGGCCGAAAGTTCAAATAAAATCTTGTGCACGGTTCTCACTAAAATTGTTAACAATGGTAGATCGGATTGGGATAAACAATTACATCATGCTTTATGGGCATTCCGGGTAGCTTACAAGACCTCCATAGGAACTACTCCTTTTAACTTAGTGTATGGACAGAATGCTATTTTGCCAATTGTTTTCTTAATACCCACTCTCAGAGTAGCAACAACTTATGAGTGGATGGGACATGAACTATCAGCTCAATTGGATCAAATAGAAAAGTTACATGAAACGAGGTTACAAGCGGTAGCAGGGATTTATGCTGCAAAAAGGCGACAGAAGGCATATTTTGATGCTCATATTAAAGATAAAAATTTGAAGGAAGGAGATTTAGTTTTGGTATATACCCTGAAACAACATGCTAAGAAATTGCAGAAAAGAGGATATGGCCCATTAATCATCAATCGCATATCCACCAGCGGGGCTATCAGTTTAGCAACCCTAGATGGAGAAGTATTGACAAACTATATCAGCGGATGTCGAGTGAAAAAATATCTAGAGCCATTGACTAAAGAGATAATGTCACGACTAATAATGGGTAAAAATAGATGCATAGAGGAAGAAAGAATACGAGAAGAAGCGAGGCAAGAAGCATTAGAACGAATCAGAAAAAGAAAAGAGTGGATTGGAGAGAGAGAGATGATAGATATCGACTAGGCGAGGAACTTGTCCCAATGGCTAATTTTAGAGCCTCTGAAAAACTAAGACAACAAATCAAGCAACCTTATTTGAATTTGGGCGCTGGAACAAAAGAGTACCACTTAGTGGATGCTCTCATTGATACAAGAGTAGCTGTAAGCTGTATTAAGTATTCATTGACATAGAAACTCAAAGAGGAATTACGCCCATCTAAGGCACAGCTGATTGGAATAGGAGGAAAGATCACCAAGTGTATAGGAGAGATTATCTTACATCTACACCTTGGAAACAACACTATGGAACAGAAACTTGTAGTATGTCAGGATCAGGACTTAGTAGAAGAGCTCGTGTTAGGTCAAGACTGGATATACAAATATGAAGTGACTATCCAGTTAGCCCTATGATACATCTCAGCCAAGATAGAACATCGAGAGGTATTCAGCATGTTAGACGAACGGCCAATCAAATCCAAGGATATAGACTCGAGAGTTCCCTCTAATGAACATGATGATGAATGTATGTTCACTAGCACTATGGAAACCCCTTCATCAAGTACTTCACGTGAGGATACACCGAATTCCGCTTGCACACAATCTTCTAGTCCAGTAAATCACAAGAGTAGTACTCTATCTAATAACAGCTTCAGAAAGGAAACCAGTGCACGAGAAACTAGTCAGCTAGACGGTCGCAAATCTTACACATTAGAGTATACCCTATTCCTTACACTAGACAGGCTTGGATAAGGAAGGATCAAGTGGCTGCATACCTTCAACAACATAAACACTATCGACATCAGAACGAACCACCGAACAAGCAGGCAAATCACTTGGGACACCTAGGTCCACAAAGAATTGCTCTAGTATGGATTCCGAAGAAGGTGGTAGCTGCCCAGCCAGCCCGAAAACAAATATGGATTCCCAGGTCATGTACTCAAGGGACAATCATCAGGAAGGATGAGTCAAGGCACAAGGACAATCTGTACAAACTAAAGGCAAAACAACAGAAGACGAACAACTACAGGATAAAGCAGGAGTCTGGAGATGCAATGAAAATCATTCAAGGAGTCCAAAAGCAGACAAACCGAATGCAAAACATGAGAAGCACCACATTCACCAGGAATGTTGGAAATACAATCTGTCCTAACAGAATAAAGCAGATTTGGATGCCAAAAGGCAAGACAAGCTGTATGCATCAACCAAATAATTCGAGTTGCACACATTTGGAGTTACTAGAACCCAAAGTATGCATGATAGGGCCACATTACAAGGCCAAGCATTCGGCACATTCTCCTTCTACTTCAGGATAGTGAAGCACATTTTCCTCTTGGGAAATAGGAGAGCACTTGTACATAAGCTAAAGAAAACTACTCAAAAATTAATAACAGCTTCGGCTATGAACTAACTTTTTTGTTTTTCTTTCAGACAAAAACATAAAAATATCTAAAAGTATGAAAAATCACAGGTATTACCTTTCTCACACCCACGGGGAAGGGACGACACCATTCACGCGGAGAGTTGCCAATCTAATGATGGATAAATGAAGGATGATTCTTGATACCATCTGGCCATTAATTACTACTCTATATTGAGTGTAGATGACATCTTCTAATTCCGAGGCCACGCAAGAGGAAGAGGTCTAGCTTCTTCCCTTGGAATCAATAACGAAGGCAAGAGGTCATTGGTTTCTGGATGACCAACCAGTGTCCGATCTCATTCTCATGGCAACCATCAAGATTATGGATAGGGATCACTACTTCCCTATCATGTCACAAGATTTCAAGACTATCATACAAGGATTACCGCGCATGATGGATGTCTGGACACAAGCAGGAATTGATGCATTCCTAAGATAGCATATCTATCTGCCAGATTTCCAGAGATGTACGCAAGTGATGAATACACTTCAGTCTGCATCAAATAAGGCATCTGTCCCGGAAGCAAGAGTACTTGAAAAATTTGGTACCTGGAAAATAATTCAATTCACTCATGAGCTAATTAACAGAGCTTTTCGATGGAATCAAGGACTCACGAATGTCAAAGATGAATGTCATGATCCGAAAAAGAGAACATTTTTGGAAATCAACAGAACAGATATTGAAGACGTTGTTCGCTTAGTTCACTAGCATTTTTGCTTTCCAAGTATGCATAGATACACAACACCTCAAAAGATTGTTGTGCAATTACTCTCACATGCTATGAGGCAAGTCGGAAATCAAGTAAATATGACACCATATGTTCAAGACCGCCTATTTGAAGCAAAGAAGAAGTGGGATCAGAAAAAGTTTCTGAATGGTAGTTCGGCCTTGATCCTACTCATTTATGAGGCACTTGACATGAAGAACTGCTTGCGCACGATGCCAACCTCAACAGAGCTAGCCAAATATGCCAAGTCAGCGACTGTTCCAAAGAAAAAGAAAACAACCATCTCTATTGAAGAAGTAGGAACCAGTTCAAAGAAACCCATGAGGGGAACTAAACGCCTAAGAGAGGAAGAAGCTCAAGAGACACCACAAACAAAGAGAACACATGTATTGCCAAAGATTCCTGTGACACAACAACCGATTACGAAAAGAGACCTCTCTGCAACCCTAGAAGAAACACATCAGTATATGCGGGGGCAAGTAAATTTGAATATTCAAGGTCACCATTACAGACAGGCAAGCCAGGAAAGAACACACAAAGATAAAGAACATACTCCAAAACAATCTGCCAGATACAAAGAACTAGGGTTAGAAGATTCGAGCTCTGATGAAGAATCCAGCCCAGAGAAGGACACATTAGACACTGATATATGAACCGAAACAAATAACAAAGAATGGACAGACATAAATCAGGTTGAAGTCACACCTGACAATCAACAACAAAAAGCACAGCACCAAGAAGTACAAACCGACCAGGAACACTTAGTTCAGTTAAATGATCTGTCAAAGATAAGCATCAAGGAAGCTCCAATAACTAATAAAGATGCAGTGCCACCTATCAAAGAGGAAATACAAACTCCAGTGGACCAGGACTCAGGCCTACAACCAAATAAGGAGCCAATTGTGATCGAGGTACCTGATGATACACCTCAAGGTAAAATTGACCATAGGGAGGTTGAGCCAAGGATACAACTCCATATTAGGAAGCCCCATGGTACTACGCTCCATATTGCACAAGGTAAAGATGTTACAACAAGTGAAGAACCTAGCATCCCTACCACATGGTTAAATGTGGATGTAACTCAATTGAAACCTATTTTCAAGCAAATGATACAAACGGCCATGGATACACAACAACAAATGATGGAAACAGATGCAGATTATGACAAGGCCATGCGAGAAAAGAATCAATTTCAAGTCATGAGTGAACAATTGTCCGCACAGCTCATCCAGGCCCAGCAAGAAATTTCAACCAAGAATATCGAAATAACCACAGTCAAGGCACAATGTGATACATTGATAAAGCAGCATCATCAACTCCAGGCACAACTGACAGATTTACAAAGACTACATGAAGCTAGTGAAGCAGACAAGGAGAGAATGAAAGTTAGAAGCAACTTACTAGAAACACAACTAAAGGTATACATGGAGGAAAATGATAGCTTACGTGGCCGCAATAAAGAATTGATGAAGGCATTGCTATATGACCAGCCTATAGAAAATCAGGAGACATTAGCTATTGACCAGAAGGAATTAAGAGATCATATTGAGAAATATGCAGATTTGCTAAAGCAAGAGCAAGCCCGAACAGAAGAATGGGAAAGAAAGTACATCAATGAAACAAATGAACTTAAAATGCAACTGCAAAATGTGAACGCCAAACTTGTAAAAAGTTACAGCGAAAACATGGATCATGTAGCAGAAATTGGCAATGAGTTGCTTGCGACAAAAGAAGCACTAAGGGCCGCAATGCAAGAAGTAAAAGAGAAGACATAACGACTTGCACAATTAGAAACCAAAGCAGAAGAAAAAGTATCCATCGGGACACCAGTAGAGCCAACACAAGAAAATCCTACTGACAAGGTAGAGGTACGTCCTCTATCTCACCCGATTTATAATTCTCCAATAAAAGAGCAGATGGCAGAACCATGTGATGATCATCCAATGCCATATACTGCAGAAATAAGTCAGAAGGAACGGGCACTATTGGTGTCCCGATTCACAGAGAATTTTGAAAATGAAGTCATCAAAGTCATGAAAGAAGCAAAGATCAAAGGTAAAGACTTGGATACAATCATGAAGCCTTTCAACATTCCGTACGGATTATTGAAAGAGAAAACAAGGCAATACGTAAAGAAGATCACACAAAAAAATCCAGACGAACAGTTGCATTTTAAAGATGACACATTCAATTATACTCAAGAAGAATTTGAAGCTGCACAGCTGTTTGGAGAAGAAAATTTTTGGAGAAAAATCCTAAATTGCAAGTGCATTGGCAAGCAGCACCATACTTATTACAGGTTAACCCTTCCTTTTGCCCAACACCACGTCGCAAAGAAGCCAGAGAATTTTTAGATATGCAAAAGAATGGTGTTATCAATAAACAGTGGCTGAATTATCCGCTACTTCCAAGCCCGCCTCATAATTATCTACCAACGGAAGATTATATGGTAAAAACCATTGAATTTTGGCTGCATTGTTATGCAACAATACCTGATCTGACTATCAAGATGACAAATAAAATACTCAGTATGATACTTACGGTATTGAAAGTCTTCAAACACGCGGCGTATACATTTTTAAATTTCATTGGTATTAATCAAGGCACAGATATCCTCATTTTTTATCTGTATGTTATGCCAAGCCGACCCACAATAATGGCATATTATTCGAGGCTCATGTTTCTACCGAGTACCTATATGAAAACATTTGAAGAAGCCTTTTTCACAGGGTTTTTGGAAATTGACTCAGAAATTTTCTTGAAGATGTCTTCCAATTTGAATGCCAGATTAGTGGCATATGAACTAAGTTTCTTCGCTGACCATAGACAGCCACCACATGATGGTGTGAAAGCAGAACACTGGAAGCAACTGATGATACGTGAAGCTAATCTGCTTAATGAAACAGAGCGAAAGGTATACAGAACATACTCCCGTCGACTTCCAAAGCCTGTCGGGGACGACAGAGTTCATGAGGGGGGCAGTGTTGAGGCAGATTCCAGCAAAAAGAAGAAAAGAAGAAGACAAAGAAAGAAGCTTCATTAAAATATTAACATTTGAAGATATATCTCTGTAGGAAGCCCCGCAAGGGTGCAACACCCATCTCTATACAGAGCCCCACAGGGGCACACGTCAAGGAAAAGCACGTAGGTGGAAGGAGGAACCAGGGCCAAGAAAGTATCCATGAAGAAGTGCAAGAAGATCTCCGGCGGTTCCATAGCCACACAAGGGTGCTTCAACCTCTTGATCTTTGGAAGGTCCAGATCGAAGGCTGAAGGACCACATCCTAATACCTTCCACTGGTGGCGTGCATGGCAACCCAACTTAACAGGCAACATAAATGCATCAGGTCCAGAGGATGTAAAAGAAGAATCAAGAAGAGGCCATCAAAACCGAACACTTGTTTAACAAACAGGCAGAACTGACCAAGAGATGCGTGCGGACAACAAGTGATAGACAAGAAGTAAAGCCTGTCAAGGGACGACAGAGACAAAGAGGGGGAGAGTGTTGTAGAGCTAAGAAGAGCAAAAGGCAGAGAAAAAGACGGGCCCCAAAATGTTTCTGATTTGTATACCTTATTTTTGTATCATAATCATTTTGTAATATATTTTCCGATGTAAATGCACTAGAGGAGTCCTCTAGATGCATCCCCACAGAAGATTAGTAGCTTACCCATGTAAATTAGTAGGAAATTAGCCTTTTAGTGAATAAAGTGCCGGTCTATTGTATGAAAGGACCATTTTTAGGGCACAAGTATATATTAAGTCAATTTGTGACTCTTTGTAAGAACTTTTTGCCATTGTGAGAATAAAGAGCACAGAAATTCGAATTTGTGTCTTCTCCTCTTTGTATCATCTTCTCTGTGAGCTTGTATGCATGTGTGTTGCTCGAAAAGAGTGTTAGGAAGTGTTGTCCATCCATGAAAGTATTTGTTTGTTGTTGTTAAGGTGTGTGTGAAGTGTAGGAAGTGCTGAAGTGTAGGAAGGTCATTCCCACAACTCAGTATTTTGCTCATAACTTGAAGTAGAAGCGTCAACATTGAGTGAAAATACCACCATTGGATGCATCTTTTTGAGAGCTTTGAAACGCATATGCTATTGGCTATATTTGGAGTTCGGAGTTGAAAGAAAACCTCAATTTACTGTTGACTGTTGCTCCAAGTATCATGACACCATGACTGACAGTTGAAGCTTGTTTGGATTAGTCTTTGCCTTGTTTGCACTCTTTGGGAAGCTGATTTTCATTGATCATCATTTGAATGCATGTCCTCATACACTCAGCTAGGTTTTGATACTCATCGGATTGATAAATAAAGCGTGAATCCCCACTATATGCACTTGAGGGGGATTGAGGTATAGTCTCTTTCTCCGCAAGTCCCTAGGTTGGATCTTAGGTACACAACCTTCATGCAAGAGACATTGATTTGGTATATGCCCCTACACAAGATAATGTGGCAAACATATTCACCAAAGCTATTCCATGAGAAATTTTGAAGCTTTTCACAAAGCTTTAGGCTTATTTCCTAGTGGGGGATATCTACCACTCCTTGTATTTTTCATATCATTCACTTCAAGGGGGTTTGTTACATTTATGTGTTCCTCGAATAGCTTTGATGTGAACATTTTCCCTATACATGGGTATTTTTTTACTATAGTACTTGCTAGAGGTTTTTTCCAGCAATACACTCAAACTCAACTCAAGTGCCCCTAGACCCAAAGAAACATGAGAGACGGCATGTTCCTCATGCCAAAAGAGAATATTATAAAGTTCTCATTCTACAATAAATGGCTCTCTTACTCTAACAACACACTCCATGTCTATTTTCACTTAGCCCATCAGTGGTTCACCTCCAAGATCTCAAAAAGAAGCTAGTCCAAGTTGCATCCATGAGGAGGAAGCTTTTCACATGCCCACACTACCATAAGTGGATCCTGAAGCCAGTGCTCCACAAATCCTAGAAACACACCTATCACCACCTTACAACATATATGATTACATCATCATTTATGTTTCCCAAGACAAGATTCATATACTATTCCTTTTAAACGAATTTGGCATGGATTGGTTATGTGGTAAGATTTGGAAGAATGGAAGAGATCACTACTAGATATTTGAAAAAATAGAAGAAGACAACACTAGATGGAGTAAGATAAAGATAGTATTTGGGGCACAATCACTAACAAGAATCATTCCCACTTCCTTATTTGGAGGATGCAATTTCATGCAAGTTGTTACTACAAGAGCATATGAAGCCTTAATTAAACAACTTGATAGACACTAGTCTGCCTCCACCCATCCAAACAAGAACAATGAAAGAAGATGCAAGGTGAGTTGGGTGGAATTCGAAGATATACAAGTCTTTTAAGGTCCCAAAACAAGGGAGAATCATGATGTTCATATGAATAAGAAGAAGACACACCTCTTGACAAAAAAGAGATAGAACTAACACACATCATAGAGATCCATTGAAGAGCTATCGTAAGGGCTATATTTTAGGACATGTTCCTCAAAGCCAAACCCTTTTGATTTGCCAATGACATCCTTGATAATTTTAAGGGATGGTATAATACATGCCCAAGAAGAAAGGATGATGAAAAATAGAAGCAATCCTTCTCTCACAACGCAAGCTATCAAACTGGAATGAATGAGAATAAGCAAGATCAGATCAGTGTTCACCATTGAAGAAACAATGGCTCACACTCATCAAGGCCAAAAAGAACAATGTACAAACACAAGGGGGATCTAATTGTGGTCCATATATCTGTGCTACCTTTACCCAACTAGTTATGTATAATGAGAAAGAAGCAAAACCAATCAAGAGAACAATCAACATTTGTGAGATAATTTTTCAAACCAATCGAAGAAGTATTAGATGAGGGCACCCCTCATATTACACCACCAAAAAAACAACCTATAAGTAGGTTAACTATTGAAGTACCAACCACTATAAGTAGGTTAACTATTGAAGTACCAACCACCACTTGGGTAGTTGAAGAAGTTGAAATGTATGAGCCTATGGGAAATTTTCCTCGAAGCAAGGGAAGAGTAACAACACAATTTCATACTACTAAAGAAATACCAATAACACTCCGAATATCTCAATTCATATACATAGTGGATTTGGATGCATATACACGACCATCGCCTCAACCAATGGAACTATTTGGAGTTAACTTCACCCACTCTCGAGTCATCCTAGCACAAGACGTTGTTGTAGGAAGAAAAACTCAACGAGCTTCACTTGTCACCATGGATGCTTCACCAACATTTGTAGCCACAACCACTACACATATAACCATAGTTCCTATCATGTTTTCTATTCAAGGCTCTTCAACCATGAAAACACTAGTCACTACACAAATGGAAGGTGGTACATTAAAGAACGAAGTGGGTGTACGTTACACAAACTTTCTTGATTTAAATCTATTTTTAGGTGTTCATCCTGACATAAGAGAAATCACTCAAATGAATGAAGTGTATTAAGTGACATGAAAAGCCGAGAATGTTTAAAGGTAGATCAAAGGCTTCCAAAAAGAGGCAATCATCTTAAAGACATCACAAGCCTTACAAATGAATGATACACAAAAATTTTGATAAGCACATGCTAAGAAGGATGAGACTGTACAAAAGATACAACAACTCAAGATCCATGGTGCAATTAAAGAAGACATAAAAAAGACAACATAAGGTAAGGGAAGACAACAACAACCCATTGATAGAATTCATAAGAGATGCACTAGTACCAAAAAAATTAAAGCCGCTTGGTTGATCCACATATGAGGAACTAACCTAAGAAAATTCCCCGATTGCGAGAGGAAAATGACATGAAGGACACAACCATACATGACCTACATTCTAGACTCCAAGAACTACAAATACGGTACAACATGTTAAGCAAGTAAGAGGAGTAGAACCCCTAGATATCCATTGTCAAGCACAACAATTTCTGTGAAAGGGGGGAAAGTTGAGCACACATAACTGGGAAATGTATTGAATGCAATTGATTGACGAAAAGGTATTGAAGAGGAAAAAAGCAGGCACAATGTGTGCAGATTTCTTTTTCATAACCATAATTTTTTTGTAATTAACCCCTTCAAGCTATATCTCACTTATTATGGATGTATTATTTTTTGTAATTATCAAGAGCATGGAAAGACTATTAGATGTATATACATAGCTTCCACTATCTTAGATAGGTCAATAAAATAGTTCGAATAGCCCTATAAGGAGACTATGACTATTTTCAACTAGGCTGACCATTTTGGTGTGAACAAGGTTTCTCACATTTTATAAAGCTCAATGAAATCTCAATTTTGTAAAAATAAAAAAAATCATTATGGAAAGTGAGCTCTTGAGAAAATCTCGTAATCCTTTCTTCTCCATTTTTCTTGTTTTTTTTTGCTCATGTGGAGTTTCTAGGGTGAGAATTTTCTTGATAGAGTTTCAAATTCTATTTTCTCTCTATAGCTACTATTTTTTGCAGTTTTGAATGTCAGTTTTGTTTGCTAGATCTTTCTATTGCATAAATTTTGATATGCAAGAAAGGAGGGTAGCTTTGACATATTTGTTAATAATACTACCAAAATTTTTGGAGACTAATTCCAAATTTTACTCCTTTTCTCTTCTATCTCTCTCAACTCTAAGCATGTTCTTATTGGTTTCCATGCCCCAAAGTGGGTAGATACTCGGTTGATAATTTGGTGCTTTTCAACCACCCACTTGATGCCATATAGGTGACTCTTTGGAATCTTATGGGTCTATGGAAAATAATCCTAATGTTTTTTTCGTAAAAGATGCAATTTAGCCCTTACTTTCATGTACCAAGGAGACATCAGTTAGCATCAGTTAGCTCAAAGGATGTGTATGACAGTTATTGCCTCTTTTTACATGTGGATGGTCAAATGTTGCCTAATGAGGCAATTTCTTAGCGTTTATAGGTTGCAAATGATTGTTCAGACCATTCTATTTCTCATGCAAATTTACATGATGCACTTATTGATGAGAGAGCTAACATTGAAGAGGCTAAAAATGTGCCTAGATGATTGGTGTAGACTTTTAGAAAATAGAAGGTTAGATTCACATAGTAATCCACTCAATGTTGTGATCCAAAATTCACTTCTGCTTCCTCATGTTGTTTGCATGCTTCTATAATCCTCAAACTCCAACACTAATTTAGCAGGAAAAAGCACCAAAAAAAGCATCTTGCCTTCCTATCAACCCTCTGGTTCTACATAGAGTTAGGAACCTCCAAACATGCTCATCAGGTTCTTCATTAGCTAGACCCATAAAATATGGAAATTTGATATAGAGTTGAAAGATTAAGTTTCCAAATCTATTGCCACCATGTTTCCAATAGAAAATGTTGAAGAAGATGGGCAGCCAATAGACTTGTGACTGAACTTCTATCTATTGTTTTTGAAAGAGGTTACCTTGTTTAATGTATGAAATTGGATGGGGTCATGAATTATGCATCCTCCCCACTTTCTAGATTAAGAATTAGGGATAAGGACACATACCTCTTTTGAAAAATGATGTTTCAATGCTTACTAGAGCCTCATTCCTCTACACTTTTTGAAGGCTTTGTTGTCTTGATTCCTCTATAATTATGCAACCCAATACCACCATGCATGTCAAATTTGTTGAGGGTTAACTTGGGGAATGGTTCTTTGAGTGTTTGCAAAAGAAGATGATAAGCAAACACTTTGTGCCCACACAAATTTTGGTTAAGAGAGTTGTAACCCAAAAAGATATTTGAGAGGGCTAAGGAGCAGAAGAAGGAAAATTCAAAAGTACAATCAAGTATACCAAAGTAAAACTATAAGATAAGAAATATACAACCAAATTATAGTCCAAGTATACCCAAAATATTGCACTGGTAGGTACAAAGATTGTGTGATGCCTCTTCTCCTTCACCACTTAGCTTGCTCTATGCAACCTTGCACTCAAGCCTTCTCCAAGATTGAGAGCACATACATGCCTTCATAGATGACATGAAATCATCTCCTTGGGAAAGCAAATTTGTGCATATTATGATTGCATAGAAGCCATTCAATTTTTTTAATTATATGCTTCAAAAGAAATAGTTAATAGATACATTAGGATATTGGTTCCCCTTAACACTTCTTTTATCTTCCCTTCTTCTCTCCATTTACTAGACTTCTAGATAGAGATTAATAGATTATGGTACTTCGCTTTCGAATTCAAAACATTGTATCAAGCTATTTACAATGTGAAACACGTCATGTTACATGGTTTCCTTTGATGTGACACCTTGTGTGCTATAGGGGGTGTGAGAACCCACGCTTTGAGACCTTCATGTTTGGGCTCTCACATGAGTGCCATGTACCCATGTGAGGAGACACTTGGGAGTTCCATCATATATTAAGAGAGAGCGAGAGAGAGAGAGAGAGAGAGAGAGAGAGCATTACATGAGAAGGTACATAGAGAACCTAGAACTCCTAGAGGTAAATTTTTCCTCTCTAGGATCATAAGGCCAAAGTGGATCCCTGAAGATAACAAGAGTATAGAAATATTTGTTAACAAAGGAAATGATGAAGCTTTTTGGAGACTTAAACTGGAGAAGGATTAGTAAAGTGGATGGATTCATCATATACAAGCTCAAGGATCCTAATGTTCCTAGAAAGATCATATACTTGGACAATACTTTTGAAAGGATATATGTAGTTATTGAGCATAGTAGACATGCATACACATGGAAGGGTGACCCAATTTTCTCCTCACACAAGTCTACTAATCCTCACAATTAAAACATAGCAAGATCTTCTCATGTCCTAGGAGCACAGAAAGAGAAGTCTAAGGAAAGACTTGAAGTGCGCTTTGTACACATTATAGAATTAGAAAGATCAAGGCTAGAAATAGACAGCACTGAAATCCAAGAGATATGGATGACTTTCCATTGCCTAGACCAAAAGAACATCCTAGAATCTTGAGACTACCCTAGTTAGTGAAGTCCACAAAGAACTACTTTGATGGCACAAGAGACCCATACGATTGCATAGCATAATTCAAGAAAATGTTGAGAGTAGAACAAGTCAAATACTTGTTTACTCAATGTGAGGCATTTGCACTTACCTTAAAGAAACAAACTAACTTAGTTTTAGCCATTGCATCAAGAGAAGTTTAGGAATATCAAAAATTTGTTGGATACTTTCATAGCAGAGTTCTCCAAGAATGGAATTAGACATAACACTTCATCCTTGGTCCATAGCTTCAAACACACACAACCCATGAAACTTTCAAATAAGAAGCCATAGATTCAAGCAGTACATCGAGAGATATTCTATTTGGAGATGCCAACTCAACTTGCTAAGAAAGTTTCCTTATTCTTAGAGCCTAAAACAAACAAGTAGTTAGGCAAAACTACCAACAACCATATCAGCAACCAGGTAGATATCAAAACCAATACTGCACAACATAGATCTCAATTAGTGCTAGGATAGCAACCACCCCCTACCAATGTAATCTTAATCAAGTACGTGGCAGTAGAGGATATCTTAAACAAAGAATTAGTGTCAACATCCTCCTTGATCTGAGAGAGTGATCCGAATGCACAAAGTTTTGACTCAACACATGGAGATAGCCCACCTATGTATTACACAGAATCACTAGTGCATAATCAAGCATATCAATATGATACACCACTGATAGACCCTAATTGGGAGCCTAAATACTCCAATGTTATGTACATGAATCCCAACCCTAGGCCCCAAATGAGACAGATGATACCTCAAGCCCCTAGAGGACCATGCTATAGATGTCAAGGAGATCACTTTATTCATGAATGTCCACTCCCCCCACCAAGGAAAACCCAATGAATAGTGATTCAAGGTTTTGTCCTAATTATGGAAAGGAACATCTCCTAAGAGAATGTCCTAAGAATCCATTCAACACTCAAAAAATTACCCCAATCAATGTAATTGTCCTGGTAGTGGAACCTACTGGAAGTGTAGTCAATATTGCCCCTGCACAAGTAGTCACCAGAGCACAGGCTCTACAAAAGAACTTTGACATAGAGCGAGAGAAGAAATCTGAGACTAAGAAGAGAACCAAGGCATGGAAAGCTACCAGAGAAAGGTTGAAAAGTAAATGGGAAAGAAAGTTGAGGGAGCTAGAAGAAAGTCTCAAACAAACTAAAACAAAAATTGTAGAACTTACATCTCAAACTCCCTCCCATACATACCCACCATCCATACCACCTCAACCCCGAGTAGGATTAGTCCTAGCAGATCCCACCCTAGAGGGCTTGGACATCATATCCAAGGTCTACCACGGTTGACCGCAAGAAGGGCCAAATATAAGTGAGTTTAACAAATGTTATCCTAGAGTGTACTTAGATATTGAAAGGACCAAGATTTGTGAAAAGATGTCTGAACTAGCTCAAGCTATGTTCAACGCAAGCCCTCTTTTCAATCGAGCAAACTCAATTAAACCCGAGTTACATTTTGAAGGACTATTGGAGAGATTAGAGCAATTGGTGGCTGAAACCTAGACTTTGGCAACACCAAAGACTCCAAATAGTGGAAGTGGAAGAAAAGGCTCACCTCCATAGGGAGCTTTTGTTCCTAATTCTATAGATGATGGAATCCCTTTCTCTATAAATCAGTACTTCTAAGAGTTCTTAAGAGAAATAGAAGAGGATAAATGGGCCAAGGAGGGAAGGAATCCTCCTCCAATCCCTGAAATAGATGATCTTCATGATCAATTCCCTTCAAAAATTTCCTCTATTTATGAAGAGCAAGAAGACATGCAATCAAGTGAATTATTAGACTCCAAATTTGATTCCTTACAAGAATTTCCTCATTTCACAAGCCCTTGGTAATCTAAGTCTATTCAGATGAGAGCTCCCACAATGATGATTAGAAATGAAGAATTTATTTGACCTAGGAACACAAAAGTACTTAAAAACACTAAAGTGCAATGCCATCTCACTTTAGAAGAACTACTAAAAGTCAAAATAGAGTTGTGAAAACCAATTGCTAGAATTTCCCACTTTCAGCTACGATCACAAAGAAAGGTGTTGGAGATACCCATAGATAAGATAGGAGATATGAGCAAAGGAGAAGAAGAAAATATTTATCTACCTATCATGTATGAAGGATACATGATGAAAGCAATCTTAGATTCACGAGTAGGAGTTGGCATTGCCACCAACTCCTTATGGAAACAATGGGGCAAGCCAGCTTTAAGATTGACAAGAATGAAGCTACAAATGGTATATGGACATATAAACAAGCCACTAAGATTGCTAGATGGAATCACGCTCACTACTTGTGGTGTAGGTTTTGAGCATACATTTGCCATCTGTGATTTTGGAAAGAACCATGTCTATGAGATGATCTTGGGAAGACCATTCATGAGATAGTTGTAGATAATGCAAGATTAGGGAACCAATTCTTTGTACTTAAAACATACAGGGGTAATGACCAATGTCAACCTCAAGGACTATGCACATAGAGAAATAGCATCCTTGAAATGGAACACTATCCATAGCACACGAAAGACATGGAATCAGTGCACTCTATAGTGTGTTCGTTAATTTGAAAAAAATTGATGCAGCTACTATTAAAGATACTTATCCGCTTCTTATCACTTAAGATCTATTGGAATGTGTAGTAGGCAAGGAAATTTACAACTTATTTCATGGAATTTCTATTTATAATCAGGTAGCCATAGCCCTAAAAGATAAGGTGTGATGCCATTTGGGCTCACAAATGTTGTGGCTACCTTCCAAAGTTCAAGGCTTCTTGAGAAAGAATTTGTAAGTTTATGTGGATGATTTTTGTGCTCATTCCCATGTCAGAAAAACACACATCCCAAAACTCAAATAGATCTTTGACAAGTAGAGAGAATAACAAGTATGTTTGAACCCAAAGAAATGTGTCTTCATGGTCAGGCAAGGCAAGATATTAGGCAACATTATGTCAAATAATGGAATTTCAATGGATGAGGATAATATGAGGGCAATACCTAAGTTTCCAAGACTTGGGATGATTAATGAAGTATAGGCTTTTTATGGGTCATTGTGGATACTACTTCCATTTCATCCATATGTACATTATAATTGCAAAGCTACTCTACAACCTCCTTACTACATTTGAGTGGAATGAAGAATGTGAGAAATCATTCTTTAGTTGAAACAAAACTTGTGCTCAGCCCCTATCTTGAAAACATTGGACTAGAATAAGACATTCTATTTTCACATAGATGCTTCCAATTTTTCTATTGGATGCATGCTAGGACAACCGGCAGGTGAAGAAAACATAGACCTTCCCATAGACTTGTAAGCAATTGAATGCTGCAAAGAGGAATTATAAGACCACCAAGAGAGAAGGGTAGGCATGGTCTATGTGTTCAAGAAATTTTGACACTATTTTCCCACAAATAAATTCAAATTTTTTACAGACCATCAAACTCTACTCTATTTGTTGAACAAACCTTGCAATACAAGCCAATTAGTAAGATGGTTTCTCTTACTAATGGAGTATGATTGCAAAGTATTTGTTAGAAAAGGGAAAACCCACCTAAGGGTCACTTTCTTGACTTAGTTCAAGAGAATCCTCACATAATAAATGGATATGCACTCATGTGAATACAAAAGGAAATGAGGTAGAAGAAATCATTTTTTTCAACACCCCCTCTACATCTCCATTTTGGAGTAGTTGAATGTTTAGAGGTCTACGAAGTGCTCAAGCAGAACCCAAGGTAGAGCCTTCATGAACATGTCTGTCAGGTTATCCTAAGAGGTACATTGCTCTAGAGTAATCTCCTATGATACGAGCTTCTAGCGGATGAAATGGTACTAGATACCAATGTGCTTTGTCTGACCGTGGAATACTAGATTTTTGGCAATGTTCAGGGTTGATTGGTTGTCACTGTAGATGTGTGTCGGAGTAACTTGTCAAGTACCAATGTCAAATAATAATCATCAACACTAGATGACGTCACATGCTACGAAGTTGTATGCTCAATACTTGGCCTCAGTGGATGATAGTGTAATTGTAGGCTACTTCTTACTTGCCCAAGAGATAGGTCTTGATCCAAGAAAGCATATGTATCCAAATGTAGACCATCAAGAATCAGGAACACTATCCCAATCTGAATTTGAATATCTAGCAATTTTGATGCCCCCTCTATTACAAAGACCGTGATGTCATGTGAGGGCAAGATATTGAAGTAGTCTTTGAGAAGCATCCCAATGTGTCTGATGAGCTTGATGTGCAAATTGAGTGAGCATATTGTTAGTAGTAGTAGTCAACATAAAAGAAGAGGGAGCATGTAAAGAGAGATGAAGCAAGACCAAATGGGTCCGCCTTAATAAATTTTCTACAAGTGATGTTCTCAAATATCAAAATCATCATAATGAACAACAGTGATTCTAATCACTATACTTTGTATCATAGAAAACTCCAATTTTGTGACTTAGTGCTCCAGTTTGTGCAAGTCGAGGAATCCTCAAGCTTGAGGAGCTTAGGTAAAATGTACATATTGATTTTTTTATTTTTTGGAGATCATTTGATACCTCAAAAGTAGTGTAGGATATAATTTCTAACTAGGCTGGCCATTAGATGTGAAATCAATCGAATTCCCTCAAAAACTATAAAAAAATATAGAGAGCTCATTTTTGGGGTGGGTTGACTTGAGTTAGCTTGTATGTGAGTTGGACATTGTAAGAGCTTTGATGAATAGAAGTATGTATCCTTCCATTGTCTCTCTATTGTCTCTTCCATGTGTGTGTGTCTATGTGTGTTGGTGTGCTTCTGACCTTCAACTTTGCGCACATCACTTGTTCACGATTGTCATATCATCCCTACACCTCCGTGGATTGAAATTTAAGGAGGTGGAGCTCCACAACGTGATACTCATCCCTATCTAGAGCAACACCAAATTTGACATCGTTTTCAGGGAACGTGCTCAAGGATGAACATGTGATGGTAAGTGTGTTATGAGATCAATGTTGGAAGGTAAGTCGTAAGATTTTGCAAGTTTTTTCACTAGTTTTGGTGTTCTTTTATCTCATCTTCCCTTTCCCTACCTTCTTCCTCCATAACTATACTTCATCATCTTCATCCAATTTTTTTTATTGTTCTCCATATCCACCCTCATTCACCTAATTTCCCTCATTTACTTGTGTGAGTGAGAGAGAGAGAGCATGTGAGAGTCATTGTGCAAGATTCTTCAACATTTTTAGCTCAACAACATGTGTAGGTGAGATTTTGTGTAATTTTGAATTCTACACTTGTAACCTTGGCATGTCATGACAAGCTAAAAAGGCGGAGTTTTTCACTTTGCATCTATAGCACAGGAACTCCCCAATGCCTCCCTGGAGCACTAGATGCTTCAGCTTGATTACAAGTTTTTTAGACCATCATGATAAGGCATCCCATCGTGATAGTGGTGGATAATTTTGAAATGGCACCCCATCACAATAGCCCTAGACCTTTGCAACAGGGCACCCCATCATGACAATCCTAGACCATCATGATAGGGCACCCCATCATGACAACCCCAAATCATCACGATAGAGCACCCCATCATAACAGCCATAGACCATCATGACAAGGCACCCCATCGTGATAGTGTCAGACCACCATGACAGGGCACCCTATCGTGAGAACCCTCGACCATCGTGATAGGGCACCCCATCGTGATAGCCCTAGACCATTATGACAAGGCATCCCATCATGATAAGCCCAAGCCATCATGATATGGTACCCCATCATGACTATCCTAGACCATCATGATAGGGCACCCCATCGCACCAGCCCTAGACCATTGCATTATGGCACCTACATTGAAAAAATAAGGTTTTGCAAATTTTATCCAAATTTTCCCATTTTGAAATACTTTGGGTTTTCTGAGGATTCTACGGCAAGCAATTGCCCACACCACAAGATTCAAGACAAAGCATGGTACTTGGGAGAGACTTTTGAGGCATTCAAGGACATAAAAAGGGCATATAAAGTGCTTGCATCAAGGTTGAAAATTCAAAAAACCCTCAAGGCTATAACTTAACACAAATGCTATAACATTAAGGGAACGAACCTAAGTTCAGACCACAAGATTAAGTGAAATAATGTTAATTACTCCTTCACAGATATACCATGAGACAAGATAAATACCCAAGGACATTAAAAAGAAAAAGTAATTAGTAGTCTAAAGAACATTGCAAATGTGTACTTTAACATGGTTGGGTGGAAAAGGGGATCAAATTCATGAACATTAGATCAGGTAGACATATAAGTAGAGCTGATCAACAAAGCATCACATCATCTCAAGCTAGTATCAATCATACTGCAAGATCTTGGGCTCAATAGTTGAGTGAATAGCCCTATGTAGTTAGCTCAGATACTAGTGATTTGGATCTATCTTTTAGCATGGATAAACCCATAGGTGGCACAAGACTAGCATACTTACAAACACTAGAAGGTCCTTATAAGACTCAACTTGAGTACATTCAAACCAACCATTTAGGTGATCGCATCTACGAGGATGGTTTAATAAGATCAATGGTCCAACTTAGGAATCTAGAGCAACCTTTTGGTGTTGAGCAACCCATGGTCAAATTCAAATATGGCTCCTACACAGATAAGCAAGGAACCATGTACATGGTAACCAACTTACCTGACATGACATATGAATTCAGATCAGTTGTACCCAAGTCTAAAATAGGAGACTTGGGCCATGAAAGAAAATACAGAGAACCTAGAACTCCTATAGGTAAGTTAGTCCTATCAAGGATTATCATGCCAAGCTCAATACCCCAAGACAATGCAAGCATAGAGCTCTTTGTTGGCAGAGAAACCAATGAATCCTTCTAGAGGTTTAGACCTAGCAAACCTCATGATGTAACAAGAATCATTATATATAGATTGAAGGTTTAGATATCCCAAGAAAGATCATATACATGGGTAGCACTTATGAGAGGATGTTTGGTGTTTCGGATCATAGTAGACACAAATACACTTGGGATGGTGAGCCATTTTTCCCCTTGTATAAGTATACTAACTCTCATGGTCAGAACAGAGCAACATCTTCTCATACCCTAGAAGCTTAGAAGGAGAAATCCAAAGAGCAAACAAAAGTGCACTTTGTGCACACTATAAGAAGGGAAATACTAGCACTAGATATAGATTGAGTGGAATGGGAAAGACCTAGAGGATATAGGCACCAAAGAGGCATGGATGACTTTCCAGGGCCTAGACCAAGAGAACATCCAAGGATTTTGAGACCCACTCAGTTAGTGAAATCCATGAAGAACTACTTTGATGGTATGGATGACCCATACGATCATGTGGTAAAATTCAAGCAAGTGTTGAGAGCAAAAAAAGTCGAGGATTTGTTCACTCAATACAATGCTTTTAAACTAAACCTAAAGAATAAATCCCTAAATCAGTTTCAACCCCTACATCAAGGACAATTCATGGATATCAACTAGTTGCTAGATGTGTTCATTATAGAGTTCTACAAAAGTGGAATTAGACACAATACCTCATCCTTAATCCATAGCTTTAAGCAGACACCTTAGGAAACTATGAGATTAGCAAGACGTAGGTTTAGACAATACGTTGAGAGATGTCCAATCCCAGAGCTACCTAAAGCTAAGAAAATTTCCTTATTTCTAGATGGCTTATTGAGTGAAAAACTATGATCATATGTCTATTTCAAGGAACCCTGAATCATAGAGAAATGTGTGAGAAAGTGCATTGATATTGAGGATAGTTTGGGTGCTGAGTTAGAACTCTCTAAAATCTATAAGGATTCAGATTTTTCAACCAACTTCACATCCAAAACCAGAACCTCAATAGATGAATTAGTTGAACAAGTCGCTTTAAAGTTAGGAGTATTGAGTAGATGGCCTCAGTGAAGCATACTTATAGTTGTGGAGGAGAGCACATGGAAAATGTGTCTCCCTTGCTAGCTCACAATTTAGGGAACCTAAATGCCCAATATTGCATCACTGAGAGAAATTACATGAACCATATGGCTCAAGATTGTCCCTATAACAAGAAAGTAGTTAGGTAAAACTACCAGCAACTAGGTAGGTGTCAAGTTGAGCACCAACAGCATCCTTACTGTAGGCCACCACCAAACTACCACCCACAATATCAAAAATAGATTAGACCACAACCCATGCTAGGACAACAACCACCACCTCTTGCCAATGTAATTTAAGTCAAATATGTGGTGACAAAAGATAACCTCAATAGGGCATTAGTGCCAACCTCTTCATTGATCTCAAAGAATGATCCTAATGCTCAGAGTTGTGATTTGCCACATGCAAATAGCCCACCAACCGATTATAGAAAATCTTCTAGACATATTGAGGTTTACCAATATGAGGCACCTCTAATGGATCCCAAGAGCCTGAATATTCTAATGTGATGTCCACGAACCCTAATCCTAGACCCCAAATGAGATAGATGAGACCATTGGCACCTAGAGAACCATGTTTTAGATGCTAGGGAGATCATTTTGTGAGGGAATTCCCACATCCCCCTCTTGCAAGATAGCCACACTATCTCACCATGCATAGCTACACTATCTCACCATTCAAGGATTGTGTTCAAAGTGTGGTAACATATTATATGTGAATGTCCCAAGAACTCGACCACCTCTAAGATAACCCCAATCAATGTAGTAGGCATTGTGCAAGGATCAAATGGTTCTCCACCTACTTTAGTGCACATCCAAACACTAACTAGAGCTCAGCCTTTACAACAAGCTCAACAAGTGACACTACAACAGGTTTGACCGTATACCGAGGTTTTTACCGAGGGAAATGAACGTGCATATTTTTGCCCCAATGTCAGTGTAGGTATCGGTATGCGTGTCGGTGTTAAAGCACCGGTATAGGCATCGATATGGGCATCAGTATAAATGTCGATATTACCGATGCCCATACCGACACCTCTGTTGGGTGTACGGTCGTGTATACCGGCGCCCGCTGGGTGTACCGATGCTTATTCCGATGGCATTACTGGGACTACCGTCGCTTATACCGATGGCCATATCTGCAAAAAAATTTTTGGGCAAAGTGTGTTGTCTTTTGCTACAGCAACATTACCATGATGTTGCGTAGCAAAAGACAATACACTCTGCCTAAAAAAAAACGGAGTACATGTGATGTGTACTCTAATGTCAACCGAAATATGATTTCATAAAACAGAATATTATTGGACACAAAAGAGATAATCAGAATGAACCATGAACCATGAACCATGAACCATGAACCATGTACAAAACGAGTTATATATTTCATAAATGAAGCATGTACAAGAGTGTGGCAAACCACTGTCAAAATTTTGGTGTGCCACTGACATACACATGCAAAGAACGTTCCATATAAACAGCCGTGCAACAAAGAACATTAATGAAATGAGATAAATTCACATGAAATTTACAAACAACAAGTAAAAACCAAGTTTATAAATTCATCACCTCATCGCAAACGCTCCCATGAAACGACCACACCGCATCCCTCCAAGTCCTCCAATAGTGCAATCAATCCATGACGATATCCATAAGCCTCCTCCGCTCGTGTTGGAGGACGACTCATTGCCAGCTCCTGCAACAAATATACAAAACATTAGAGGAACATACATGAGAAGCTTAACACAAACAAATTCAATAAATCAAATGGTACTTACAAACTCGTGTCGCATCGTGTCATATCCGCCGCTGCCCAAATGTGGTGGTCCAATCATATCTAAACATGCGGCTACGGCATCTCACTGTTGGCGATATTGGCCAGGAGTCTGTTGTTGCTTGTTGTGAATCATATCCCACTCCTCAGCATCTAACCATACAGGCTTTGGTAAGCCTGCTTCATTACAAGCCTCGGATCGTCGATGGGACATAACTTCATGTGCGGTGTGTAGAATCCACTCTGAACTGACAAGAGGTTGTCCATCGGCTGGTCAGAACTCCTGACAAATCATCTGGGATATAATTCTTCTGATCTTTATCTTGTTCACTCCATTTCAACATGATAGAGTGTCCAAACTGTATGGAGCAAAGTTGTTGTATATGTGCATGCATTGCTTTGCCAGCCGCATCCATCACCGGAGCTCCATCTCGGATACTATACACCTTGGAGTCATCATGGTCATGAGCACCCCAAGGTGTACGTGGTGTTCCACGTGGTGTACCGCGTGGCGTACCTACATCTGGAGTACTCATCCTAAGAGTAGAAGCGGGCGACACAACATCCGTTGCACTGCCACCACAACAACCACCTCCTCTAGACCTACCTATAGATCCACTCCTAGAACCTCCTGCTCTAGAGCGTGACCTCGACCTACGAGATGGGCCAGAACCTGTATCGAGCTGAGGTGTCAAACGCACATGTCTACTACTAGAGCCAGTAGGGGATGGCTGAAAAGATGGTCATGGTGGAGTCATAAATCTAGGAGACATACCTCTGGCAGGAGTAGCACCACCCGCAGGAGTGAAACTGGTTGGAGTGACACCGGCAGGAGTGACACCAGTGGGAGTGAGGCCGACAGGAGTGAGGCCGGCAAGAGTAAGGCTGCCAAGAGTGAGGTCGGGAGGAGTGCTACCACAAGCGATCCAATACCCTGATGCAGCGTCCATATACACGGGAGGTACCTGAGAGATGAACTCTAAGAACTGCTCCTGTGTCATGGAATGTGGAGTGACTAGAGGATTGTCTCCCATCATGCCCTGTAACAAAAGAACTCAAATAATTAGCATGTGATAATAAAGGTAATATAGAGAAATGGTAGTATACAAAAAAACCTAGCAAAAAAAATAAACAAAAATTAGTACCTACAAGTATTTGATTCAAAAATCCTCTAGTCTAGCATCCTCTTGGAGATCCGATGCACCAAGAATATCTATCTCTATATTGATGACTTCTAAATCGCTTGCTATGCTGGTTTCTTCCTGATCATCATCTATTGCTTCATCATGTATTTCATCTTCTTCAATGACCTCTTCTTCTCGAACCATGATCTCTTCCTCCTCGACTATCGAATGAATCTCTGAGTCCACTATAGATGGACTTTCTTCTACATCTATGTTCTTACAAATTTGTTTACTACGTGGGATGACTTGTAAAACAAATAGCCACTCTGGTTCTTTTGAATCTGGTATGAAAACAACTTGCTCATAGTGTTCAGGAAGTACAAATGTATCTCTTTTATCCGTCCATAATTTTGTGGAGTCGACTTGAAGCAAACCGCTTTTATCCTGCCTCACTGTTGTGTTTCTTCCAGAGGTGACTACTTTGAACCATTTCACATCAAAATCAAAGTAATCAAACTTCCTAAAAGATAGTTTCAAGATATCTTGAATCACACCACAATAATCTAGTTGGCCTCCTTGAGCATTATCATCTCTTGCACTCGTTCTACTTTTTTGCAAAAAGTTCACCATCACCCCACTATCAAAAGTAGACCTATTTTTATCGATTCGTGCAATCCGAAAGTGTTGTCCATGAGACCATAGTGCACCGTATTTAGTATACTCCCAATCACATACCTTTGCGAGTTCTTCTTCTTCTTCAGAGATATCTTCACCTGTTACCTTTGCTTGTGAAACTGCTATCTCTAGCCATCTGCTCGTTGGAAAATGTGGAAGAGGTCAAAGACTTTCTGGAAGAGGCAAAAATCAAGTGGAACGATTCCTTCGAAACTGAGCTCTTTCCTTTGCGTTGGTCTCCTTGGCAAGCTCATACTTTCCTAACCACTTCTGCATAGGCTCGGAGTTAACTATGCAAAACTTCATTGCCTTCTCTCTGAAAGCTGCATCCATTTTTCTTTGCAATCCTTTACCTTGTGGTTCAGCGCCTACGAGACAAACATCTTCATCATCGCTCCATAAGCGAGGCATTTCGGGATTCGACATGCGTAGAAACTCAATTATGAACACAAGAGACTCTTGTACAAGCCATCCCTCTGCCATGCTACCCTCTGGACGTGCTCTCTGTCGAACAAACCCTTTTAATGTCTTCATAAAGTGCTCTAAGAAGAACATCCATCGACTATGGACAGTTCCTACTATTGCAACTTCATCTACCACATGAACTAGTAAATGAAGTTGAATAGTGAGAATACTTGTGGGAAAGTATTTCTCTACCATACAAACATCCTCGATAGCATTGAGTTTCGTACTCTCTATGCTATCTCTATTTATCTCTTTAGAAGAGATCCACCGTACTAAAGAACTAATTTTATAAATGGTTCTTCGTACATCCTCCGAAAGACAATCTTTTTAAGGCTTTTTAAAACACTAGTTCTTTTTATATTTATTTATCTATATAATTATCCTATTATATATATTTATTTATATATATATTTAGATTTTTTTCTTAATTTATTCCTTATTATATATATTTAATTATATATATATTTAATTATATATATTTAATTAATTTATTTAAAACACTAGTTCTTTTTATATTTATTTATCTATATAATTATCCAATTTTATATATATATATATATATATATATTTATATATTCAGATTTTTTCCTTAATTTTTTTCTATATTTTCTCTTTATATAAATTTAATTGAGTTATATGTATGCCTAAACCCTAAAACCCTAATCTTAAAGATCTAGACCTAAAATATGTATATTTCTATATGCATGTGTATATACATGTATATATGTATTATATGTGTATGTGTATGTGTGTATATATGTTATGTAGGTGTTAAAACCCTAAAACCCTAATCAAAAAGACCTAAACATGTATATATGTGTATGCATGTGTATATATATGTGTATGTGTATATATATGTGTATATAGATATGTGTATAAGTATATGTGTGTATGTGTATGTGTATATATATTTACTCTTATTAAAATCCTTAAAATTAAACCTATTTTTATATATTTAATCATATATATTTAATTTATTTATTCAAAACACTAGTTGTTTTCATATTTATTTATCTATATAATTATCCTATTTTATATATTTATTTATATATTCAGATTTTTTTCTATATTTTCTCATAATATAAATGTAATTGAATTATATGTATGCCTAAACCCTAAAACCCTAATCTTAAATATCTAGACCTAAAATATATATATTTCTGTATGCATGTGTATATACATGTATATATGTATTATATGTGTATGTGTATGTGTGCATATATGTTATGCATGTGTAAAAACCCTAAAACCCTAATTGGAAAGACTTAGACCTAAAACATGTGTGTATGTGTATGCATGTGTATATATATATATGTGTGTATGTGTATATATATGTGTGTATGTGTATATATATGTGTATAAGTATATGTGTATGTATGTGTAAATAGCCTAAAACCCTAATCCTATTTTTATATATTTGATGTAAGAAAAACTTTAAAATCAAAATTTTATATATTTAATTAAAACACTAGCTTATGTGTGTGTATATGTGTGCATGTGTGTGTGTATGTGTGTGTGTGAATGTATGCATGTGTGTATATGTGTATGTGTGTCTATGTATGCATGTGTGAGTATATGTGTATGTGTGTGTATGTATGCATATGTGTGTATGCATTCGTGTGTGTGTGCATGCATGTGTGTATGGATGTGTGTGTGTGAGTGTATGCATGCATGTGTGTATATGTGTGTGTATGTATGCATGTGTGTACATATGTGTGTGTATGTATGCATGTGTGTACATGTGTGTGTATGTATGCATGTGTGTATATGTGTATGTGTGTGTATGTATGCATGCATGTGTGTATATGTGTATGTGTATGTATGTATGCATGCATGTGTGTATATGTGTGTATGTATGTGTGTATGCATATGTGTATATGTGTGTGTATGTATGTGTGTATGCATGTGTGTGTATGTATGCATGTGTGTATATGTGTATATGTGTATATGTGTATATGTGTATATGTGTGTATGCATGCATGTCTGTATATGTGTGTGTATGTATGCATGCATGTGTGTATATGTGTATGTATGTGTGTGTGTATGTATGTGTGTATATGTGTGTGTATGTATGTGTGTATGCATGTTCTTATATCTTTTTAGTTTTCTTGCTCATATAGTTCTGTGAAGAGATCGCCCGAAGGTGCACCCAGAGATCTGATGCTCAACCCCTCAACCATGCCCGAGCGGTTGTATCTCATAAAGAGTCACTTTTTCTTAAAGGCTCTCTCTTCTTTTATTCTTCTACCCCCACTATACCATATGGTAAAATAACCATGTGACTCATGTGACATTTCCTTCCCCTTGAAAGCATTTTTGTCCTCGAAAATGTAGATGAAATGTCCATAATGGTAGAAGAAAGTGCTCGGACTCCCCTGAACCCCATGTACTGTATGTACATGGTCGTCTCTGTGTGTTGTTTCCCCAAATCCTTCCTATTAAGAGATCTCATATGAGATCATCTCAAAGGTGGGAAACCGTCTAAGTGGTGCCTACTATCTCCCATATACACTCAACTTCCAAATTATCACTCCCATAACATATAACATCACCAAAATGGCCTAAGCCCATATGATGTATCCTCTATGGAGTAACAATATAGAAAGCAAGTGTAGAGTGCCAAGCTTATAAGCTTGAATATACAATAATGGAGATAATAAACCATAGAATCCTATGAAATATAGAACAAAGTCCCATAACAAGTGACTTCAAACCCATCTAAAACTACATGATAGATTGCCCTCATAACACTCCAGGTCTTCCTAACCTTGAGTGTACTCACAAGTAATAGTTTAACTTAACTATATTTTGAACTATGCAAATCCATCATCTAGCTCTCGGTAGTAAAATGCAATCTCTACATTTCACCAACCAAGAAGTCTGTGGTTTTTCATCCATTACCTGTGGACTAAGTTCTATTGGAAGAGCATCTATTGGCACTTGTGCAAACTCTAATATTTCTCTTCCTTGTATTTTGCCATATGAAAGCAGAAAGCATTCCCTTTGAGATTCAGATAATCCCTAAGTACCCATCCTCTTAACTGATGTTTACTCATCATACTCATGATGTAACACCAAGTAAGAGGTTGGTTCTCTAATAGGTTAGATATATCCCCCTGGAAACTCAAAAGAGAAGTATCATCAATCTACTCCCAATCTAACTAATGTCAATAACTAGATTATCTCAGCTAGTCAAAAACCATCACTAGAGTAACATAATTGCTCCTCTCTAGAGTCTCCATGTGAGACTCAATATAACCCTCATGATTAACTGATCTCCCTCTTATCTTTGATAGAAGAGTGCTACTTCTATCTGACAACCTAAAAGTGAGAAAGTGAAACTCTCTCTCTCTATTCAATCTCTTCTAAGGAAAAGAACTCTAGTAGTGGAATCTATTCCACTTTCCCTTTCTCTTTGGAAGAGACTCCTTTGAATCCATTTTCTCTACTCATCCATAACTAAGAACACATATATAAGCTCTCCAAACTTTTTTCCTCCCAAAATAGTGGAGAATTATACTCCCATGTGAAGGAAAATTGCATTGAAAAGTAGAGGAAATGAATTCCTTCTCTGAAATATAGACTAAGAGATGTTTCCTAAACACCTCTTCTCTCTAAAGGAAAACATACTCTATTCTTCTCCTATGAAGAAATCATGTTTTCCTGTTTTCCTTTCCTTCTTTCTCTCTCAAAGAGTAGGTGCTAAAGTGAGACCATTGAACTAAAGTGAGATCTCTCATGGATCTCTCAGCTAATTCCCACTTTCTCCTTTCCTTAAAAGAGAAACTCATGAATTTATTTAGTCCTCTCTTCCATAAATAATGCATAATCCCTCATTACATATATTCCTATGAAGATGGAGAACAAATCTCCCCTGACTAATGAAGGTGTATGTAGTGAAGAGTGGAGAAAACAAATTCCTAACAAGGGTGAAAGCCCTCTGCTAAAATGGTCAGCAATGATATGACATGATACCATAAACACATGTGTATCCATATCTAAGAGCTATCTATGCTAACCATACTCTATGCATGGATCTATACGATCCACTCAAACTTATGGAATTATCCTTCCTAAAAATATCAAAATGAGTATGTGATATCCATGGTGATAAAATCACTTATCACATTCTCTACTGGAAGAATAAATCTTCCCTAAACTATGAAGGATAACTCCCAATCCTAAGGAGATGTCTCCAATGATCTAGTAAGAGATGATACCATGAATGATGAGTCCTTTTCTCCTTGGCCATAGAAGAAGAGTGCTCAAAGGGAAGTCATTTCCACTGTCCCATACCAGTGAAAACTTCTTCCAATTCACGGTACCATACCTACACTAAACCAAATATATATTCCATGTAATGGAATATGCAAGTGGACTCAAATGAATCCCATATCCTAAAATCATATGAGTGGACTCAAATGAGTCCCATGTCCCTTAACTAGTATAATTTGGTTCTAGTCAACAATGTGACAATGGATATCCCCTTCTATTCCAAACCAACTTTTTCCTAGGTGCCAAGACTAAGCCTAGGTACCTCTCTGTAGATCCTGATATACATATATGTATTGGGTACCCCAACTATTCTTAACTAAGGGATCTATACTCTAAATCATAGAGTCAATGCCATGCTCGTGGCCTTCCTAACCATCACTCGAATCACATAAGCACCCGTCGATGCTCTCTCATGAAACCCATCTCTGTGATCCCATCTAATTGGTTTCCTTAGTAATGTAGCAGAAATGCTTCACTACTTGGTCAAGTGATGTGTATGAGTGAAAATAGTCATTCTTTGGGTATCCATGATAATACCCCATAGCCTCCTAGTCACACTGTGAGACTCTTGTGAAGATAACTAAATCTTCACTTCTTTGGAGAGTATCGTATACATATCTCCCGTGCCTATATGCAACTTCCTAAAACCTATAGGATTGCTTGTGCACATTACTAATAGTGAAGGTGTACCTCCTTCCCTTATCAATCCTATAGTCTAAATCCATAAGGATTATATGTAAGGATCCAATAACTACTGAAGTTGCCTTACCTCTACTATTATGATGGTCCTAAGTCCATGAAATACATGCTGCATGCTAACACCTTATTGATGTTTGCAGAGAAGGCATGTTATCATGCCATAACATTCTTACCTAAAGGTAAGTGCGTATATAACGCCATGCGGTAGGAAAAATTTCGACAGCATTTCCTCGGGAAATGGAATCCCAAAAAAAATTAACCATAAGCTCAGTGGCACACAAGCCACCCAACAATGTAGGGCTTGACATGCCCATGGCATGCACGCCATAAACTCATATATGGACTCCATAACCTGCAAAAACATAAAAGCAATTGATAGCAACCATTCTCTGTGTTGCATAGCCATATAGTTTCTGTAATCCTCTTTCCTGCAAAGAATCAAAAAGTGTTCTTCTCGCCTGTCGATCCATACTTTAGAATTTAAAAAAATATCAACATTTGATGTATGCAATCCAATTTATGCATGTACATACAGAACATGCCATAACATAAAGTAAAATGCATGAAGCATAAAGCATACGTCCCTGAGTAGTTTGGTTTTGGAATTGCATGCATCCAATCGTTCTCGACAAGCTTCGAGACCTCTGCACCTTCCTCCTTAGATCCTAACATAAACTTTGAAGTGTCTGAAAACATCGGAGCACTCTCCAAAACATAAAGCATGGTCAGATGATTACTAAAATAATGCAATTTTACCCAAAAAAATGCATTTAAAATCCCTCTTTATACCTGAAAAAACCATTTTAGGACCTGCACATAATCATAAAATGAGAGATGTATCATGCGCAAATGTCTCAAAGTGAAATTACTCAAATCGCCTTCCCGGTTTGAAAGATATGGCTCCTAGAAGGTAGTTGCCAAAAACTGTTCAGACTTTGCAGAGCTGTACAGACCTGCAAAAATACATATTTTTTTAATTTCTTTTTCTAAACTTTAACTGGACCTTGTGCTCTTCGAAATGAGCCATAGTACGTTCAATTTGGAGTTTTCTAGCCCAAGATATGGCCATTCCAAGCAGGACATGTCAAACTAGTGGACTGTTGGAGGGGCTGGAAAAAGTGTGAAAATGTGATTTTTGGGGTGCCCAAAAGCATTCTTCCATCAAACGAATCCCAAAATTCTCTCCATAACCTCAGAGAGTGGTATGGGAAGATGCTTGGGCCTAATTTCACCTTTCCAAATCCTCCCTTCGTGCATACTAATTTGCTCCCCAAAAGAGGCCTAAATCAAGATTTTTGCTTTTATGCAAAAACTTAAATGGGAGCTTTTAACAAGCTTCTAATCCACTCCTAGTGTGGATTTTTCTTGGATTTTCTCATTCTTCATGCTAATACATATACCATACCTCATGTATGTATGTACTAATCCATGGGAAGCCTCTTAAATGATCTTTTTTCTTACTCCCAAAAGTGGAGTTTGATAAAAATTAACATCTGAAATTTTTTTTCAAAAAGTGTGGAATGGGGGTCTTTGAGGATACAAAATTCTTCCTTAACTTATCATTTTCATGAATCTAATGATTCGCCTATGAAGTCCATGCACCATACTCTCAGTATATATACTTTTTTCCATCCATCCATAGCTACCACACCTCTTTTCCCTCTTCCAAAATGGGAATTTCTTAGATTGAGGTGCTGAAAATTTTTCTCAAACTGTGATGGAAGGGGGTTTTGTGGAGCTTCAAACTCCCATCATACTAAGGTGATCTTTAAATTTCTTGATCTTATATGGAATTCCATACATCATACTATATGTGTGCATGATTTTCTCCATAAATCTATGAAAACTCCCGCTTCATTTCCCTTTCCCAAAATGGCTACTTATCCAAAATAGCTCCTAAAATTTATGTAAAAATCATCAACAAGGCTATTTTGAATATGCCTAAAGCTTGTGTTTTCTTTTATTTTGAGGGAATCCTTGACTTAAGATGAGAGTACATATGCCATAATCTCCATAAAAATGATTTCCCTCCAAGAACTTGGCCCCCTAATGCTTCATAATCATTCTCAAAAATGGAAATTCTTACAAAAATTCAAAAACACTCAAACCTGGAAGATGAAGGCATAACTTCTTCTAATTGAAACCTCAAGGATGCGAGCAAAGATCAATTCTTCTACGTGTCTAGTTACTCCTTCCAATGGCTTTGGGTCCATCGAACCTTCCCTTTTCATCTTCCAAAAAGGAGTTCCACTCAAAACATTTAATATCTGAAAACTCCTATAAGAAGCAGGGTGATATTCCGGCCACATCATGCTTCAAAGATGAGGTTTCCTATTGGAATTGTGCCATGGATGATAAGAATTTCGAGGTCAAATTCTCCTTCCTTGCATCTCTTTTCTTTTCATATTTCATCCTCTATGTACACAGTAGAACTCCCTCTTCTCCTCAATAAAAAATTGGGGTAGTGCCTTTGAGACCTCGGGGAGATATGGAAAACATCGCTAGAGGCGTTTTATGTGGATTCTTTGCTCCTTTGAGGACTCCTAAAATCTTTCATCTTACACTATACCACATAGATACAGTATGTGTAAAAACACAGCAAAATAGAGCTCATGTAGAAGAATAGGTGACGTAGGTAGGCGACTGCCTCTCTACTTCGATGTCGCGGGTTCAATTCCCTTGCAGCGCGATTGCATGGATGACCGGCTACTCTGATACCAATCTTATATCTTTTTAGCTTTCCTCCTCATACAGTTCCGTGAAGGGATCGCCCAAAGGCGCACACAGAGATCTGATGCTCAACCCCCCAGCCACACCTGAGTGGCTGTATCTCATAAAGAGTCACTTTTTTTTAAAGACTCTCTCTTCTTTTATTCTTCTACCCCCACTATACCATATGGTAAAATAACCATGTCACTCATGTGACACATGTGTGTGTATGTGTATGTATGCATATGTGTATATATGTGTGTGTATGTATGTGTGTATGCATGTGTGTGTATGTATGCATATGTGTATATTTGTATGTGTGTGTATGCATGCATGTGTGTATATGTGTGTGTATGTAAGCATGCATGTGTGTACATGCATGTGTGTACATGCATGTGTGTACATGCATGTGTGTACATGCATGTGTGTACATGCATGTGTGTACATGTATGTGTGTATGTATGAATGTGTAGATGTGTGTGTGTATGTGTGTGTGTATGTGTGTGTGTATGTATGCTCTATCTTCCTATCTCTATCTTCCTCTCTTTCATCTCTCTTTATCTCTCACTCTCTCTCTCTTGATCTCTCTATCTCTCTTTCTCTCTCTCATCTCTCTCTCTCTCTCTCTCTCTCTCTCTCTCTCTCTCTCTCTCTCTCTCTCTCTCTCTCTCTCTCTCTCTCTCTCTCTCTCTCTCTCTCTCTCTCTCTCTCTCTCTCTCTCTCTCTCTCTCTCTCTCTCTCTCTCTCTCTCTCTCTCTCTCTCTCTCTCTCTCTCTCTCTCTCTTTCTCTCTCTCCCCTCTCTCTCTCTCTTTCTCTCTCTTTCTCTCTCTATCTCTCTCTCTCCCTTTCTCTCTCTCTTTCTCTCTTTATCAATAGAGAATAAAACAATCTATTACAAGTATGTCCCTCTTTTGGATCGTTGTCGTCAAAGCGTAATGTATGTCGTCTATCATCGAATTCCAAAGAATCGACGCCAAAGAACTTCTGCAAAATCAAAGAGAAGAGAAATTATAAGACCTAAAGCATAGAGAAAGACAAAGGCTAAGAGTACGTGCACCACTTACCAAGATGTGAGATCTAAACAGAGAGAGAGAGTGTGTGTGTGTGTGTGTGTAGAGAGAGAGATCTTTGTGTGTGTGTGCACAAGACAATGCAGGTCGCAATTCGGTTCATGTGCGCAAATTCGACAGAAGACAAATAGTACTCAAACACACGCAAAAATGTTCAGTTTTGCTCTCGGGTTCCTGGTATGTTTAAAACATGGCCTCGGTATGGGCGTCGATAACTTCAAGTAAATTACCGATGCCTATACCATCACCCATACCAATGCTTATACCGATGCTCATACTGACGCTTATACTGGCGGTCATAAGACACCCGGACGATCCAACGGTCGTACCGACGGTCACTTGACCGTCGATATCTTTAAGTGGACTTTTCCAACGTTTATACCGATGCTCGGAGTGACCGTCGGTATAGGCAACGTCAGTATGCCCCTCATATGTTGTAGTGTGAACCAAGATAAACCCTCATAGTCGAGCGAAATTGGAGTGTCTAGTAGAAAGAAGATCAAGCCATAGAAAGAATTTAGGGAAAGAGTTAAGAGAAAATGGAATAAGAAATTAGCAGAGCTAAAAGGAAGCTTGAAAGAAACCAAGGCAAAGATAATAGAACTAACATCTTAAGAACCTCTAGAAATTCCTCCTTTACCAAAGTCAAGATCAGTTCTAGCAGACCCCATCTTAGAAGACTTGGATATGATGTTCAAAGCTTATCTTGCTCGATTGACAGAAGAACCTAATGCAATAGAGTTAGAAAAGATCTATCCTAGAGAAAACCTAGAGATTGAAAGAACAAAGCTTTGCATGAAAATTGTTGAACAAGCTCAGGCTATGTTTGAGGTTACCTAATATGTTAATCAGAGTAGCCTTGTAAAACCAAAATTGCACTTCTATGGATTTTTAGAAAGATTAGAGTGATTGGAATCTAAAACCTATCATTTAGCACCTAAGGAGGCTCGTTCTATAAGAAGGACACTAGGAGAATTCCTACCATTAAAGACACATGTTTCTAACAAGGATGCTTGAGATAAGTACTCACAAGGATTCTTGAGATAAATTCCACCACCCATTCAAGAGATAGATGATCTTCACTATCAATTACCTCAAGGCATTCCATCTATATATGAAGAGCAAGACGATGTACAATCAAGTGAACGATTAGACTTCAGATCTAATTCCTTGCAGGAATTGGCTCACTTCATAGGCCCATGGGAATCAAAGTCTATTCAAATGGGGGCTCTGTTGGCAGCAGTCAGGGCATCTCAAGACAAGGGAGCCGACATAAGGAATCAGAGCAAAGAGAAGGGCCAAGCAGGCAAAGCAATCAAAGAAGATCTGGCAAGTAGGCCATTCAATTTTTCGGATCTAATCCCTTTTTAACAGTGATTGTCATCACTACATGAACCTTGTAAATATCGTTTTTGATAGATTCAACTCCATTTTGTTCAACCCGAGGAGTCCTTGAGCTTGAGGAGTATTAGAAGTATTTATGTACCAATTTTCATAATTTTCAAAGCTCGTTTGAGCTTCCAAAATAGCTTGTGAACCTAACTTTTAACTAAGTTGAACACTAGGTCTGCACATGGCCACTAGCTAGTCAAAAACTATAAAAGGAGCTAGAGAGCTCATTTTTGGGAAGAACAAATTGTATTTTGAACTAAAGAAGAGCTCTTGATATTGTGCTTTGATCTTAATCAAAGCTTCCATTGTCTCACTCTTTGTTCTTACAGGTGTGCGTGTGTGTGTATGTGTGTGTGTCTTCATACCATCCTCATGTCTTCCCGAATTGACATTAAAGGAGGTGCTACTCACCACTGAGCTACACCAAATTTTGGTGTCGTTGTTGAGGATTGAGCTTTGAGGACGAGCCTGTGATGGTAAGACATAGATTAGAGATGTTGGAAGAGTAGGTAAGCATTTCTTTTACTTGTTTTTACCTTCCTCTTCACTTCTTCACACCATATCCATTCATCATCATCTTCACCATCGCGACCATATACCTCTATCTTCATTCATTTCCTCATTTCCACTTGAGAGCGAGAGCGAGAGAGTGCTTGTTTGTGCCTTTGTTTTCTGTGTTTTCCTAAGTGTTCTTGCAAGTACCAGCTTCCTTTGCAGCTACAGCAGCTCTAGCAAGTGGGAAAATTGTTTGTGCAGGTCTCAAGGCATTGACCTCTGTCGATCACGATCGATAGAAAAGTTCACCTATTGGTAAAACTAAGTGCACCACCACAAAGGACATGATGAGCACATTCCAAATCAACTAATGACAATTAAAAAATTCCTTAATTTCTTGTCAATCACGATCAACAAACCCTGTGAATCGCGACCAATAGACCCTGTCAATCACAACCGATAGACCCTGTCAATCGCGACCAACAGCCACATCGGATTGCCACATAGGACTCAGTCAGTTGCAATTGACACCATCGATTGTGATCGACTAAAACTTTACGATTTACACAATAAAATGTGTGTCCATGTGTCCATCACAACAGACACATCCCCGATTGATTGAAATCACGCCGAAATTTGCAGAAAAGTGTTGATTGCAATTGACACTGTCGATTGCGATTGACAGACCACGATTGACTGCCACGTTAGACTCTATCGATCGAGACTGGAAGACCCTGATGGACACCCCTGTCAATCGCGATTGACAACCCTGTCGATCGTGATTGACAGCCATTTTTGACAAGTTTTTAGGGTTTATTTTATTTCAAATTTTGGGGTAATTGTTGGCATAAATATCAAGTAATTAGTGCATTGTGAGGCCCCTCCACAAGTAAATTGAGAAATCCAATTTGGCTATTAGCATGCTTCAACCCTGTTTCGACCTTAGAACTCTGAATATACATAACTTCCTCATACAAACTCCATTTCTAGTGATTTTGGTCTTGTTGCTGGGGGAGGAATTAGAGCTTTCAAAAATCTACAAAGATTCAGATAGCTCTACTAGCCTTAATTCAAGTCCATCCACATCTATTGAGGAATTTCCTGAGAAAGTAGCTTAGAAGTTAGGAGTCTCAAGCAAACAAATACCAAGGTCCGCCCTAGTGAAAAGGTGTTATACTTGTGGAGGCGACCATATGGCAAATGTACATCCCATTATGGCTCAACCCCAAGTGAACCCTAGCAGCTAATACTGCACCATAGAGTGAAGATACACTAACCACACTACAGCAGATTGCCCCTATAACAAACAAATTGTTATGCAAAATTATCCTCAGCCATATCCACAACACGAAAGATATGAGAACTAGTACCCACCACAACAATATGGTAGACCACAGCAACCCTACCAAACCCAACAAAGGCCTCAACCTGTGTTAGCTCAACAACCTCCAACTCTAGCCAATGTGATTCCAGTAAAGTACGCAGTTGAAGAAGAAAATCTGAATAGAGCTTTAGTGCCAGTAACTCCATTACTGTCAGAAAGTGAACCCAGTGATCATAGTTTTGACTCTACTCATATTGATAGCCCCCAGGCTTACTACATGCAGTCACCTGAGCATAAGGAGTCCTACTATTATGAAGACCCGAGTGAACCTAGTTGGGAGCCAGAGTATGCAAATGTCATGTATGCAAACCCCAACTCTAGACCTCAACCTAAGCAGGTAAGACTCCCATTTCCTAGAGGACCATGCTACCGATGTTAGGGAGATCACCTCATTCGTGATTGGCCTATGCCTGCACCTACACAGCCCCAATCTGTGACAATTCAAGGTTTTTGTCCCGATTGTGGGAAAGAGCATCTCTTGTGAGACTGTCCTAAGAACCCCAACAATGTTATTCACTCATATCAATGTTACTGGGTTAGTTATAGACTCTATAGGAAGTGTAACTTCCACTGCCCCAGTGCAAGTGGTTACTAGAGCCCAAGCTTTGCAGCAAAACCAAGGTTTAGGACAAGAAAAGAGTTTTGAGGTTAGAGAGACTGAGAGCATAACCAACAAAAGGAAAAGAGCTTGGAGGGATAGTCGAGAGAATGAAAATGCAATGGTCAAAGAAGATGAGCGAACTTGAGGAAAGCTTGAGAGAAACGAAAGCCAAGATAATTGAACTCACATCTCACACTCACTCTCACACTACTCCACACCCACCATTCCCACCTCCCTCCAATCCACCACCTTCCAAACCACCTCACACAGTCCCACCACCCCCTAGAGTAGGATCAGTCTTAGTAGATCCCACTCCTGAGGACCTCGACATGATGCTTAAGGCATATTAGGCCAGACTCCAATAAGGGCCAAATGTAATAGAACATGAAAAGTGTTACCCTAGAGTTGAACTAGAAAAGTGTTACCCTAAGGTGGTGGAATTGGCTCAAACCATGCTTGAAGCCAATCGCCTCTTTAACTTCTCTAGTTAAGCTAAGACACAATTGCACTTTGATGGACTGCTAGAAAGACTGGAGAGGCTAATTACAAAATCTGAAAAAGGCCCCGCCTCTCAAGGTAAGGACAAGGCAAGTGAAAGGTAAGCCTTCTTGCCCAGGAAGCTTATGTGCCTAACTCCACAAAACCAGACATATCTTCTTCTATGAATCGATATTCCCCAAAATTTCTAAGAGAGATTCAAGAAGAGAAATGGGCTAAAGAAAGTGAAACTCCTCCTCCCATTGAACTTGTGGATGACTTGCAGCACGATCAATTCCCTCAAGACATTCCTTCCATTTATGAAGAGCAGGAGGAAGTCTAAACTCATGAGAGATTAGACTTCAAGTCTAATTCCTTGCAATAACTACCCCATTTCACAGGCCCATGGGAAGTGAAGTCTACCTGTATGAGAACACCCACGGTCATGGTAAGGAATGAAGACTCAATCATACCTAGGAATACGGAGCTAGTGAAGAACACTAAATTGCAGTGCAATCTCACTTTAGAAGAGTTACTCAAGGTTAAGCCAGAATTATGGAAACATGTAGCCAAGTAGGTGCCAAAAGTAGGCGCAAGTAGGATCTCATAGAACTGTGCCGGAACTACCTTTGCACAAGATAGGAGACATGAGCAAAGGAGAAGATGGAACCACCTATCTTCCAATTACCCATCAAGGTTACACTACCAAGGCAATTTTGGACTCAGGAGCAGGAGTTGCAATTGCTACCACTTCCCTATGGAAGCATTGGGGCAAGCCAGCACTCAGGCTAACGAGAATGAAATTGCAGATGGCCGATGGTCACATTGAGAGACCTTTAGGATTGCTAGAAGGAATAACTCTCACCACATGTGGTGTATAGTTTGAATGTACTTTTGATATATGTGAATTTAGCAAGAATTAGGCCTATGATATGATTTTGGGGAGACCATTTATGTGGCAGTTGCAAGTGGTACAAGATTGGGGAACCAATTCTTTGTATTTGCAACACTTAGGTGTTACAACCAAAGTCAATCTCAAGGATTACTCTCATAGGGACGTACCCCCTATTCAATGGAATCCCATCCATAGAGCTAAGGATGATACAAAATCAGTGAATTCCATAGGATCAGGATCCTCATGGATGCATGAAGACACCCACTTATGGATGTGCAAAGTAGCAATAGAACAAGAGAAGAGAGAAAAATCCAGAGAGGTAGGTGTGAAGGAAACTCATAGATCAATTCAAGACCCAGCCTATGCACCTGTAGTATTTCCTGAAGAAGAATTTGAACCTCATGGTTGGGCAGAAATTTTAGCAACAATGGATGTAGCCATCAATGAAGAACAATGGACACCCCACTATGAGGAGGATGGCTATGACATTTGAGTCTTCACAATAGAGCCACTCATGTGTGATTCGGTTATTGAAGAGTGTGAGCCTAGCACGGATGCATTCGAGGACACAAGTGACTCCGATTTAGAGTCAATTCTTATGAGCCCACCTTTTACATCAGATGAGGAATATTTCTACAAAGTAGAAGTTCACCCTCAGAGACACAAAAAACTTACAAATAATGTGAGGTTAACCACACAAGTGACCGCCAAGAGTGAAGGCAAGAAAAGGAAGAAGAGAGAAGTCACACCGGAGGAGGAAGAATCTTTGTTTGAGGCCCCTGAAAATTTTAAGAAGTTTGAGATAGAAGATAGGAGAGTCATGATAAGAATGCCTAAACGTGATGCACAAGCCAGAGAGGCCTATGATAACAAAAAGAAACCACCAAGAAAATTGTTGTAACCATAGAAGGAGAAGGAAAATGCACGTACATAGGACATGATCTGACTGAGGAAGAGGAGTACTTGCTCTGAGAATACAGAGATGTATTTGCTTGGATCTATAAGGACTCAAAAGGAGTAGAGCCGGACATATGCTCACGCACGATTCCCATGACCTCAGACGCCAAATCCCCTAAGCAGAAGCCATACACATATAATGATAAATATGCTGTCAAGATCAAGGAAGAGATGGATAGATTGGTAGAAGCTGGATTCATCTATGAAATTGATCACATTGAATGGGTGTCCCCCATTGTAGTGGTACCCAAGAAGAATGGCAAGTTACGTGTATGCATTAACTTGAAGAAGGTTAATGAAGCCACCATTCAAGATAACTATCCGCTTCCAATCACTGAGCATCTACTAGAAAGAGTAGCAGGCAAGGAGGTGTACAGCTTCCTTTATGGATTTTCTGGCTACAATCAGGTAGCCATTGCTCCAAAAGGTCAGCATAAGACCACTTTTGCTACAGAATGAGGCATATTTTCTTTTTGGGTAATGCCATTTGGTCTCACCAATGCACCTGCTACCTTTCACAGACTGATGTGTCATGTATTTAAAGAATTATTGAGGAAGAATTTGGAAGTCTATGTTGATGATCTCTTTGCTCATTCCAACATTATACAAACCCATATCCCTGAGCTAAGAGCTATCTTTGACAAATGTAGAGAATATCAAGTCTGCTTGAACCCAGAAAAGTGCATTTTCATGGTCAGGCAAGGCAAGATTCTAGGACACATAGTGTCAAAGAACGGCATATCTACAGATGCAAAAAAAGTTAGAGCTATTGCAGAGCTACCTACGCCAAAGAATGTCAAGGAAGTACAAGCTTTCATGGGGCATTGTGGCTATTATCGCCAATTCATTCATATGTATGCGATCATTGCAAAGCCGCTATACTCCCTTTTGACTAACTTTGAGTGGACAGAAGAATGTGAGAACTCTTTCAATGAACTTAAATGGCGATTATGTTCAGCACCAATCTTGACCACACCAGATTGGAGCAAACCCTTTCATGTTCACGTGGATGCATCCAATTATGCGATTGGGTGTGTACTTGCACAACCTATGGGCAAAGGTAATATGGATCTTCCAATTGCCTATGCTAGTAGACAGTTGAATGTATCTTAACAAAACTATACCACCACCGAATGAGAAGAATTAGGCATGGTATATGCGGTTAAAAAGTTTAAACACTATTTGCTTGCAAATAAGTTTAAATTTTTTACTGATCATCAAGCTTTACTATACTTGGTAAACAAACCATGCAATATAGGTAGATTAGTAAGATGGTTCCTCTTACTAATGGAATATGACTTTGAGGTAGTGGTGAGGAAGGGCAAGACTCACTTGAGAGCAGATCATCTCTCGAGGCCCACATCCGGAGAGGCCCCACAAGGAGTATCAGATGATCTCCCTGATGCTTACTTGTTCAATTTGGAAGTTGTACTACAGTGGGCCAAGACCTTAGTGCCAGTATTGACATATGGACCTAAACATCCGGTAATGAACCCTCAAGAGAGGGAGGTAGTAAAAGCCCAAAAGTACCATATCATGGCAGGAAGTATGCACAAGCATACAAATCAAGGGATATTAGCTTGTTGTGTGGAAGAGGAGTACGCAAAATGGTCAATTAGCATATGTGGATGCATTAGAGCAACACTACTCAAGGCAAAGAACTTTACAAACACTAAGGAGGCTCGGAGTGCATTGGCCAATGATGGAAGCTGACGTTCATAAGTTGTGTAAGGAATGCCCAGTCTATCGTATTAGACCACTTGTGGAGCACGCTAGACTGTACCAAGTGTCTCTAATACGAGATTGGAGTGAACCATTGGTATCCTTCCTGAGGAATGAAAACATTCCATCAGGATATGACCCTGGCTAGGCAAAGAGTTTAAGAGTTCTTGGTGATACACAAGAAGTCTGCCCCCTATCACCCACAAGCTAATGGGCAAGCCGAAAGCACCAATAAGATTCTATGCAATGTGCTAACCAAATTAGTGAATAATAAACGCTCTGATTGGGACAAGCAGTTACACCATGTTGTTTGGGCATATAGAGTTGCCTATAAAACGATACTCCAAGCCACACCCTTTCATATGGTATTTGGCCAAAATGTAGTGCTACCATTGGACTTCTTGATACCTACATTGAAAGTATCATGGGAGCATGAGTGGATCGGGCATGAACTCTCTTCAAGGATCTTTGATCTTGAATGGCTAGGTGAAACGAGACTGAGATCTACCGCGGGGATTTATGCAGCTAAGAAAAGATAACAGGCATACTTCGATGCCCATGTGAAGGATAAAGGCTTGAAGGCCGGAGACTTAGTTTTGGTGTATACCCTGAAACAACATGCAAGAAAGCTAGAGAAGTGTGGCTATGGACCCATGATTATTAACAGAATATCAACAAGTGGGGCAGTCCAATTAGCCACCTTAGAAAGCAATATCCTACCAAGCTACATTAGTGGATGCCGAGTCAAATTATATCAAGAACCCCTCATAGAGAAAATTCTTAATCGACTTAATACTGCAAAGAAACGCAAAGAAGAAGAAAAACGAATCCGAGAAGAAGCGCAGGTAGAAGCTTTGGAACGCATCCGAAAAATGAAATCGAGAAGACAAGGTAGAGATCACTCTTGGACAGATACCTATGCAGCTCCAGGATATCACATGGCTATGTGTGAAGTCTCACGTGTAAGTTCCCATAGAATAATCGACCGACATCCTTTTGTGACCTTAGAGATAGGACAAGGAAATAGTGCAAGGATTGTACGGGCCTTGATTGACTCAGGTGCGGCCACTAGTGCTGTTAGACTTTCTTACTGTCAAGAGTTGAAATTAAGTGTCAATCCTATAGAAGCATACCTCATAGGATTGGGAGGTGTGGAGACCCCTTGCATGGGCGAGGTGGATCTTCCCCTCCACATTCAAGATGTTCTAATGACAGTTGAGGTGCTAGTGTATCAAGACCAGGATCTCATTGAGCCTCTTGTCTTGGGTCAAGATTGGATATATGATCATGCAGTCAACCTGAACCTAAGAAGTGGACTTCTTCAGGTCTAGGTAAGTCAAAATCGCATTACCATCGGGTTAGAAAATAAAGCACTCAAGAAAATAGAAAAGGCACCAACTCCTGGTCCTTCCAGGATAGAGAAGCATCTAGGATTGCTAGAAGGAATTACTCTCACTACCTGTGGTGTAGAATTTAAGGACACCTTTTCAATCTTTAAAGTTGGAAAGAATCACACCTATGAGATGATTTTGGGTAGACGGTTCATGAGAAAAATGCAAATAGTGCAAGATTGGGGAACCAATTCCTTGTACTTATAGCACTAGGGGTAACACCAAGATCAATCTCAAGGATTATTCACATAGAGATGTACCTCCTCTACAATTGAATACTATCCATAAAGCAACAAAAGAGAGTGACTAAGTGCAATCTGTAGGATCATATCCTTCTTGGATGCATGAGAATACACACCTATGGATGTACAAACTCGCAGTAGAAGAGGAAAAGCATATGGAAGCTAGGAACTTAGGTGCTATTGAAAGCCCTAGATCGATTCAACACCCAACCTACACACCTATGATTTTTCTAGATGAGGAACTTGAACCCCATGGTTGGGAAGAAATCCTAGCCATGATGGACATAGCTATGAACGAGGAACAATGGACACCCCATTGTGACAAAGATGGCTATGACATCTCCATATTTATGATGGAACCTCTCATGTTTGAGCCTATCATAGAGGAATGTGACCCCAACATAGATTTAATAGTGGAGACAAGTGATGAGGATTTAGAATCCATCATCATGGAACCCGTTTTCTCTTCAAAGGAAGAATACTTATACATGGTAAAAGCTAAAACTCAAGAAAAGGGAGAGTGGAAACCTGAGTCCATGTTAGCTATGTAGGTAGAAACTGAGAGAGAAGAAGAAGAGAAGGATAAAGTTCCCCACACAAGAAGAACAAGAATCATTGGTTGACATATCAAAAAATTTCAAGAAGTATCAAGTAGAGGATAGAAAAATTATGATAAGAATGCCTAAATGAGAACCCCTCACCGAAGAAGCTTATGATAATAAATAGCATGCCAAGAAGATCGTGGTAATGATAGAAGACATAAAAGAGATATGCACTTACATCAAACACAACCTAAGTGATGAAGAAGAATGAGAGTTGATTAATTTATTAAGAGAATATAGAGAAGTTTTCATTTGGAATTGTTGGAACATCAAGCTTACACTATGCTTGAGGTGGATTTGATCTACATCAAAAAGCTATCGTTTGGATTATGTCAAGATATCCCTTGAAGTGTTCTTTTATGTATGCTCATTTATTGTATTTTTCCTAAAGTTGTTTATGGGTAATCTACCAATGTAAAAACCTAGAACTTTACACATCTAAAAGGAGAAAAAGAGATCTCAAGATCCACAAATTTGAGGTGGTTGAGCTTGACAATCAATAAATCAATCAATCACCTAAAAGTAGATCAAATTAGATCTTCAATTTTCCTAGATTGTAGGAAAGTGAATTGATTCTCTTCAATAACTAATCTCGCCTTCATTTTAATTCAAACTCTACTTTTTGTGGAACACTTCAAGATTATATATAGAGAATTCAAATCACTTGTATATTAAATGGAAGCAATATACATACACTTTTGGCCATCGTTGTCTTGCTCCATTTCTCAGCATCATCTTCTTCAAAACAGTGAACTTTTAGAGGTTGTTGCTCTCTCTACAGAGCTCCAAATTGTATGACTAAGCATTCAGAATGCCAACTTCAAAACTGATGGAGAGACTCTAAGCCCCTCTCCCTTGTTGGAAATGAGGTAGGCCCTTGGCTCAAGGCTCAAGTCCATGGTTCCATAGGTCCAGTATATACAACATAGAATCTAGCAATCTTCAATATTGAAAAAACATGAACATACCACAACTTAATCATACAGATGATGAGACAAAGATAGAGAAAGAATAGACAACATGTGTAAGGTGTTACGTAAGCCATCGCTTACTCATAGTATCATATATACCAATGTTCAATGTACAATGTGGGAGCAAAACTCTCAACCACTATGTGATGAGAAATAGATGAATGACTGAATGTACAAATGTAACAAACATATTCAGATGTATGGGCAGAAATCTGAATATACATGAGATGTATGACCTAATAGGTTATAGAAGAGTGAATATAAGTGACTGAAAGAGGAAGGATCACTGTGAAACTGATAATCAACAAACCCTCATCTGAACTTAGGCTATGGAAGACCCTAAGTTAGATACGTGTGTGAAAAATTCACATACTTAAAAATTAGCAAAGAATGCTAACAAGTTTGCTGCTAGAAATCCTCAAACTCATGTGAACACACCTTCTCAAACACCTCATCCAAATATTCATAAAGCATATACGTATTGGTTCTCTTGTACCTATGCCAAATAGGACTCCTCCTGATATGGATGTTACTACCTCCATAAACTTCAAGTAGTACATGTGTGCATGAAGAGAATATGTACCTGAATACTTAACATAAGATGTAAATCTTATGTTAAACACCATCCAATGTCTTTGAAGTAGCCCAAAATCTTCATGTAGAAGACAATCTTCAACTACACCATGTAGATGGCCGATCCTCACCATCAAGCTGCTAATGACCAAGTCTTCTTTCCATGAACAAGAGATAACCTCCTCTCCATGAGCTAGAGTGTGAGCAGACCCTTCATCTTCTCCAAAAAGAATCTCCAAGAAGAACTCCATAGCTGCTCCTCAACATGCTTCAAGTTAGCACAATGGCTGCCCCATGTGCTAGAAGAAACACCACCTCTGTTCAGGTCCAAGCTCAAGGCTTGTGTTGAAACTAGGTGAAGGATGAATAGAGAGTGACCCAACTTGTTCTTATATAGTATTTGTTGAGCCTTGAAAAGCATCCAATAAAGCAAATATCGCAAACGCTATCGCTGATTTTATCCGGAAAGAAAAATCCATTGCGATCGCTATCTACAAGAATACGGAACGCGTCGCTTCTGCCCGTCCATTGCTTTTCAAAAAGTGTTTGTTAAATAAAAAATATTTCATTCGCGCTGCCCATCAGGGGATTCGAACTCAGATCAATGATTCAGAAGACTATTGCGCTATCCACATCGCCCGCGTTGTTATCTTGTAGAGACAACTAGTAAAAAGACGATTAATACTCTTGAACCCTCTGAGCAAGATTGACCAATAGATCATTGTTTCCAACAATCCCCACTACAATGTCATATTGGTACAAACTGGACTGGATCTGCAAACTATCACAAGCTGCAAACTATTACAAGCTTCAAGCTTGTACTCCCAAACTTCAAAAAAAGTATTCTTCAAAACTGAATTTGACTTTCCTTCAAAAAACCTGAACTTGTTGAATATGAACCATAATACTTGAGAAAATAATAATGCAAACTAGATATCCAATAGTGTATATATCAAGCAATCATTGTTTGACAACAAATAAAGCATGAACTGTCTTTGAACCTGCTATCTCCTGTCTTCAAAAACGTGAAAACATACACTAGGATCCACATATTTGCATTTACCTTCAAAAAAGATTCCTCAATGTACTTCTACTGTGTCATGTAAATACACTAATCAAGAACTGAATCCTGGAACCTGTGACTGAAAACTCACAACTTAGTGATTTATGAACACTACTGGTTCATCTCTGACTGTACTCAAGTCAACTTAACTCAACTTAGCTGAAATCAACTGAAATCAACTCATGAGTCTCATCAAAAAATCTATGATGTCATCATGTCTTCATCCTTTAAATCCTTCATACCTCTTTCCTTCAGAACCTGGTATAAACATATATGTGCGCACTTCTAAAACATACCTTTCTGAAATATCAAGTTTCTCTTCAATAGAATTTTGGAACCTTCTCCTGCAAAGGAACATCCTAACAGGAACTTCCTCCAAACATTCTTTTTCTTCCTTCTTCTTTCAAAGTTGGAACATAAAGAGAACCTGACAAAGGAAATATAGGAATACTTGAAATAGGAATACCTATAAGTAATAATCTCCATTCTTTCACATATGGCTAAAAATAGGTCTTCATGTTTCATCACCCCCTTGGATGATTTAACACTAGTATCCAGTATTCTTCAAATATATCAGACTTTATGAAATCTGGAACATCTTCCTTCATAAATCTGATGTTCAGTGATCAATACCTCTATCTGAAACAAAATTTCTGAACCCTTTTTATTAGCACTGTACACATGCCAATAACTTTCCATGTCATTCCTCAGCTTTCCAAATTGTAGAATAAGGTTAACTGATCTAACATAAAAACCTTGTTGAAAGCTTTATAGGATTCATAACCTTCTGTAACATAACAAGTATCTTCTATCACTGTACAACACAAATTTGATAGAACCGGAAACTTTGACTTACTTGTTCCAATGTTAAGAATCTTCACAAACAAAGGATAGACAACTGAATCATAAATACTCAAGATCATACAAGATCAGTGATCTGTCCTATGTAGAATCTACTCTCATCAAACCTTCATGACTGAATGTTTGATTTGCTACCTGAATGTCTCCAAGTGTCCATGCTTCTCAAAAAGTTATTAAAACTTTTCTTTAATCAAATCCTTTCCAAGAATCTACAATTCCTACTTGAAACATAAGTGGACAAACTTCTCACCTTGAGAACTCCAAAAGCTGCAAGTTGATACTTCATAACTTTTCATATTCTACCTGGGTGAAATGTGACAGTACCTGCTTGACTTTCTTTTGGCTAACTCCACTTCTCAATCAAGTGATAGGATCTAATGGAACACATTTTTTAATACAAGCATGTATCCAAAAATCTAGACAACATAGAAAGTAGATTCTCCATCTGACTAGTACATCAACAAATCTGAATTTTCTAAAGTTTTCTGAAAATACTGAATATGAAGTAACCTTTTCCAAACATAAAACCTCAACCCGTCTTCAACATCTGCTACAAGAAACTCTTTTACCTCAAGATTTAGATAAAGAAGAAATATACTTCTCTACAACTTGTCATATACCAAGTAGCTCTATATTGACACACCAAGAATTATTTGAGGGAACATATAAGCCGCCTGCTTAAAAGCTTCAACTAAAAAATAACTCATACATATATGAGTCAGAAGTTATATCTGCTCCTTTTCTTTCTCTCAATGCAATTCTCTGTCAAAACCTACTAAATCATGACCAAGTATCATGCAAAACAAGAAACTGCTTCTTCTTCACACAAGATGTTCTCGTAGACTTGTCTTTGGGTGTAGAGGATAAAATAGGAAAAGTATATGGAAAATATATGAGAAAAAAAAACCTTACTTTTCTTTTGGAAATGATGGACTTTCTTCTTCTACATCTTTCTTCCACCTGATGATGATGTCAACATCTTCAAACTTCTCTTCCATACCTTTTGTTTTCTTCATCTTGAAGTAGCAAACACTCTTGACCTCTTCAAATGAACTTTTCTCTTCCTCTGGTGCTAAGACTAAGAGACAAAACAAACATGGTATACAAATGGAAGTGAATACTGAATCATGTTTTGCCATCTCCTCATATCTCTGAATCAAAATTATGCTTCAAATGTCTGAAACGACTAAATTCACCAATCCTTGTCTGAATGATGAATTACCTTTCTAGAGGTACCTTCTCTAGATACCATTTGTACCTTGATATCCAACCAACTTACAACAGAAAATTGGCTGAAGAACTCATCCCATATCCAAATTTGTCTTCTTAGATGAGCTTTCTTGCCATGAAAGGGATCTCTCAAAACTCTCTAGAAAAACCTCTAGATACCTGTTTTGATGTAGTCTTTAACTTTCAAATGATGAAAGCGTATAAAAGCACTCCTTGAATCCTTCAAATCTCTTCATAACTGCTCTTCTAAGAGATGACGTGCAAATGATAATCTGATAGTAGAAACTGATACCTGTGAATTGATGTTGATCCGATTCCTTCGTCTTCTCTAAACCATTGTTCTTCCTTGAATTTGAAGTAGTCTTCTCTTCATCAAGTGTGGGTCTTCAAACAATATTTTTGTAAAGTATTTGCATACTCTTCCAAAAAAAATCGACTGCTAACAGATCATCAACTTCATACTCCACACTGATGAATACACATGTAACTCAATTGTCTAATTCTCAAATCTCTACTCATCTAGATTAAGTGTGTATGTCAAATGTTAGAAGATGCTCTCAAATCATATGTTGTAAACCTCGAAGTCTGGGAACCTCTGAATATGAATGAGCCTTAATGCATTGATGCCAAAGACCTAAAGTTATGAAACCAAAACCTTAGTGCTCTAATACCAAATGTTGGAAATGAGGTAGACCCTTGGCTCAAGGCTCAGGTCCATGGTTCCATAGGTCCAGTATATACAACATAGAATCTAGCAATCTTCAATATTGACAAAACATGAACATACCACAACTTAATCATACAGATGATGAGACAAAGATAGAGAAAGAATAGACGACATGTGTAAGGTGTTACGTAAGCCATCGCTTACATATAGTATCATATATACCAATGTTCAATGTTCAATGTGGGAGCAAAACTCTCAACCACTCTATGTGATGAGAAATAGATCAATGAGTGAATGTACAAATGTAACAAACATATTCAGATGTATGGGCAAAAATTTGAATATACATGAGATGTATGATGTAATAGGTTATAGAAGAGTGAATATGAATGACTGAAAGAGGAAGGATCAGTGTGAAACTAATAATCAACAAACCCTCATCTGAACTTAGGCTATGGAAGACCCTAAGTTAGATACGTGTGTGAAAAGATCACATACTTAAAAAGTAGCAAAGAATGCTAACAAATTTGCTGCCAGAAATCCTCAAACTCATGTGAACACACCTTCTCAAACACATCATCCAAATATGCATAAAGCATATACGTACTGATTCTCTTGTACCTATGCCAAATAGGACTCCTCCTGATATGGATGTTACTGCCTCCATAAACTTCAGGTAGTACCTGTGTGCATAAAGAGAATATGTACCTGAATACTTAACATAAGATGTAAATCTTATGTTAAACACCATCCAATGTCTTTGAAGTAGCCCAAAATCTTCATGTAGAAGACAATCTTCAACTACACCATGTAGATGGCCGATCCTCACCATTAAGCTGCTAATGACCAAGTCTTCTTTCCATGAACAAGAGATAACCTCCTCTCCATGAGCTAGAGTGTGAGCAGACCCTTCATCTTCTCCAAGAAGAATCTCCAAGAAGAACTCCATAGCTGCTCCTCAACATGCTTCAAGTTAGCACCATGGCTGCCCCATGTGCTAGAAGAAACACCACCTCTATTGAGGTCCAAGCTCAAGGCTTGTGTTGAAAACTATGTGAAGGATGAATAGAGAGTGACCCAACTTGCTCTTATATAGTATTTGTTGAGCCTTGAAAAGCAACCAATAAAGCACATATCGCAAACGCTATCGCTGATCTTATCCGGAAAGAAAAATCCATTGCAATCGCTATCTACAAGAATACGGAACGCGTCGCTTTTGTCCGTCCATTGCTTTTCAAAAAGTGTTTGTTAAATAAAAACAATTTCCTTCGTGCTGCCCATCAAGGGATTCGAACTCAGACCAATGCTTTAGAAGACTATTGCGCTATCCACATCGCCCGTGCAGCTATCTTGTAGAGACTAGTAAAAAGATAGCTACTAATGTTGTATCCTCTAAGCAAGATTGACCAATAGATCATTGTTTCCAACAATCCCCCCTACAGTGTCATATTGGTACAAACTCGACTGGATCTGCAAACTATCACAAGCTGCAAACTATTACAAGGTTCAAGCTTGTACTCCCAAACTTCAGAAAAAGTCTTCTTCAAAAACTGAATTAGACTTTTCTTCAAAAAACCTGAACTTGTTGAATATGAACCATAATACTTGAGAAAATATGCAAACTAGATATCCAATAGTGTATACATCAAGCAATCATTGTTTGACAACAAATATAGCATGAACTGTCTCTGAACCTGCTATCTCCTGTCTTCAAAACCCTAAAAACATACACTACGATCCACATATTTGCATTTACCTTCAAAAAAGATTTCTCAACGTACTTCTGCTGTGACATGTAAATACACTAATCAAGTACTGAATCCTGGAACCTGTGACTGAAAACTCACAAATTAGTGTATTATGAACACTACTGGTGAATCTCTGACTGTACTCAAGTCAACTCAACTCAACTTAGCTGAAATCAACTGAAATCAACTCATGAGTCTCATCAAAAAATCTATGATGTCATCATGTCTTCATCCTTTAAATCCTTCATACCTCTTTCCTTCATAACCTGGTATAAACATATATGTGCGCACTTCTAAAACATATATTTCTGAAATATCAAGTTTCCCTTCAATAGAATTTTGGAACCTTCTCCTTAATAGGAACATCCTAACAGGAACTTTCTCCAAACATTCTTTTTCTTCCTTCTTCTCTCAAAGCTGGAACATAAAGAGAACCTGACAAAGGAAATATAGGAATACTTGAAATAGGAATACCTATAAGTATGAATCTCCATTCTTTCACATATGGCTGAAAATAGGTCTTCATGTTTCATCACCCCCTTGGATGATTTAACACTAGTATCCAGTATTCTTCAAATATATCAGACTTTATGAAATCTGGGACGTCTTCCTTCATAAATCTGATGTTCAGTGATCAATACCTGTATCTGAAACAAAATTTTTGAACCCTTTTTATTAGCACTGTACACATGCCAATAGCTTTCCATGTCATTCCTCAGCTTTCCAAATTGTAGAATAAGGTTAACTTAGCTATCATAAAAACCTTGCTGAAAGCTTTATAGGATTCATATCCTTCTGTAACATAACAAGTATCTTCTATCACTCTGCAACACAAATTTGATAGAACCGGAATCTTTGACTTACTTCTTCTAATGTTAAGAATCTTCACAAACAAAGGATAGACAACTAAATCATAAATACTCAAGATCATACAAGATCAATGATCTGTCCTATGTAGAATCTGCTCTCATCAAACCTTCATAACTGAATGTTTGATTTGGTACCTGAATGTCTCCAAGTGTCCATGCTTCTCAAAAAGTTATCAAAACTTTTCTTTAACCAAATCCTTTCCAAGAATCTGCAATTCCTACTTGAAACATAAGTGGACAAACTTCTCACCTTGAGAACTCCAAAAGCTGCAAGTTGATACTTCATAACTTTTCATATTCTACCCGGGTGAAATGTGACAGTACCTGCTTGACTTTCTTTTGGCTAACTCCACTTCTCAATCAAGTGATAGGATCTAATGGAACACATTTTTGAATACAAGCATGTATCCAAAAATCTAGACAAACATAGAAAGTAGACTAGTACATCAACAAATCTGAATTTTCTGAAGTTTTCTGAAAATAGTGAATATGAGGTAACCTTTTCCAAACATAAAACCTCAACCCAGGTCTTCAACATTTGCTACAAAAAACTCTTTTACCTCAAGAATTAGATAAAGAAGAAATATACTTCTTTACAACTTGTCATATACCAAGTAGCTCTATATTGACACACCAAGAATTATTTGAGGGAACATATAAGTTGCCTGCTTAAAAGCTTCAACTAAAAAATAACTCAAACATATATGAGTCAAAAGTTATATCTGCTTCTTTTCTTTCTCTCAATGCAATTCTTTGTCAAAACCTACAAAATCATGACCAAGTATCATGCAAAACAAGAAACTGCTTCTTCTTCACACAAGATGTTCTCGTAGACTTGTCTTTGGGTGTAGAGGATAAAATAGGAAAAGTATATGGAAAATATATGAGAAAAAGAAACATTACTTTTCTTTTGGAAATGATGGACTTTCTTCTTCTACATCTTTCTTCCACCTGATGATGATGTCAACATCTTCAAACTTCTCTTCCATACCTTTTGTTTTCTTCATCTTGAAGTAGCAAACACTCTTGACCTCTTCAAATGAACTTTTCTCTTCCTCTAGTGCTAGGAGTAAGAGACAAAACAAACATGGTATACAAATGGAAGTGAATATAGAATCATGTTTTACCATCTCGTCATATCTCTGAATCAAAATTTTGCTTCAAATGTCTGAAACGACTAAATTCACCAATCGTTGTCTGAATGATGAATTACCTTTGTAGAGTTACCTTCTCTAGATACCATTTGTACCTTGATATCCAACCAACTTACAACAGAAAATTGGCTGAAAAACTCATCCCATCTCCAAATTTGTCTTCTTAGATGAGCTTTCTTGCCATGAAAGAGATCTCTCAAAACTCTCTAGAAAAACCTCTAGATACCTGTTTTGATGTAGCCTTTAACTTTCAAATGATGAAAGCGTATAAAAGCACTCCTTGAATCCTTCAAATCTCTTCATAACTGCTCTTCTAAGACATGACCTGCAAAGGATAATCTGATAGTAGAAACTGATACCTGTGAATTGATGTTGATCTGATTCCGTCATCTTCTCTAAACCATTGTTCTTCCTTGAATTTGAAGTAGTCTTTTCTTCATCAAGTCTGAGTCTTCAAACAATACTTTTGTAAAGTATTTGCATACTCTTCCAAAAACATTCGGCTGCTACCAGATCATCAACTTAATACTCCACACTGATGAATACACATGTAACTCAATTGTCTAATTCTCAAATCTCTACTCATCTAGATTAAGTGTGTATGCCAAATATAAGAAGATGCTCTTAAATCATATGTTGTAAACCTGGAAGTCTGGGAACCTTACAATATGAATGAGCCTTAATGCATTGATGCCAAAGACCTAAAGTTCTGAAACCAAAAACTTAGTGCTCTGATACCAAATGTCCAAAATGAGGTAGGCCCTTGGCTCAAGGCTCAGGTCCATGGTTCCATAGGTCCAGTATATACAACATAGAATCTAGCAATCTTCAATATTGACAAAACATGAACATACCACAACTTAATCATACAGATGATGAGACAAAGATAGAGAAAGAATAGACGACATGTGTAAGGTGTTACGTAAGCCATCGCTTACTCATAGTATCATATATACCAATGTTCAATGTACAATGTGGGAGCAAAACACTCAACCACTCTATGTGATGAGAAATAGATCAATGAGTGAATGTACAAATGTAACATACATATTCAGATGTATGGGCAAAAATGTGAATATACATGAGATGTATGATGTAATAGGTTATAGAAGAGTGAATATGAATGACTGAAAGAGGAAGGATCAGTGTGAAACTGATAATCAACAAACCCTCATTTGAACTTAGACTATGGAAGACCCTAAGTTAGATACGTGTGTGAAAAGATCACATACTTAAAAAGTAGCAAAGAATGCTAACAAGTTTGTTACCATAAATCCTCAAACTCATGTGAACACACCTTCTCAAACACCTCATTCAAATATGCATAAAGCATATACGTATTGATTCTCTTGTACCTATGCCAAATAGGACTCCTCCTGATATGGATGTTACTGCCTCCATAAACTTCAAGTAGTACCTGTGTGCATAAAGAGAATATGTACCTAAATACTTAACATAAGATGTAAATCTTATGTTAAACACCATCCAATGTCTTTGAAGTAGCCCAAAATCTTCATGTAGAAGACAATCTTCAACTACACCATGTAGATGGCCGATCCTCACCATCAAGCTGCTAATGACCAAGTCTTCTTTCCATGAACAAGAGATAACCTCCTCTCCATGAGCTAGAGTGTGAGCACACCCTTCATCTTCTCCAAGAAGAACTCCATAGCTGCTCCTCAACATGCTTCAAGTTAGCACCATGGCTGCCCCATGTGCTAGAAGAAACACCACCTCTGTTCAGGTTCAAGCTCAAGGCTTGTTTTGAAAACTAGGTGAAGGATGAATAGAGAGTGACCCAATTTGTTCTTATATAGTATTTGTTGAGCTTTGAAAAGCATCCAATAAAGCACATATCGCAAACGCTATCGCTGATTTTATCCGGAAAGAAAAATCCATTGTGATCGCTATCTACAAGAATACGGAACGCGTCGCTCTTGTCCGTCCATTGCTTTTCAAAAAGTGTTTGTTAAATAAAAACAATTTCCTAAGCGCTGCCCATCAGGGGATTCAAACTCAGACCAACGCTTTAGAAGACTATTGCGCTATCCACATTGCCCGCGCTGCTGTCTTGTGGAGACTAGTAAAAAGATAACTCCTAATGTTGTATCCTCTGAGCAAGATTGACCAATAGATCATTGTTTCCAACAATCCCCCCTACAATGTCATATTGGTACAAACTGGACTGGATCTGCAAACTATCACAAGCTGCAAACTACTACAAGGTTCAAGCTTGTACTCCCAAACTTCAGAAAAAGTCTTCTTCAAAACTGAATTTGACTTTCCTTCAAAAAACCTGAACTTGTGGAATATGAACCATAATACTTGACAAAATATGCAAACTAGATATCTAATACTATATACATCAAGCAATCATTGCTTGACAAGAAATATAGCATGAACTGTCTCTGAACCTGCTATCTCCTGTCTTCAAAAACCTAAAAACATACACTAGGATCCACATATTTGCATTTACCTTCAAAAAAGACTTCTCAACGTACTTCTGCTATGTCATGTAAATACACTAATCAAGAACTGAATCCTGGAACCTGTGACTAAAAACTCACAACTTAGTGTATTATGAACACTACTGGTGAATCTCTGACTGTACTCAAGTCAACTCAACTCAACTTAGCTGAAATCAACTGAAATCAACTCATGAGTCTCATCAAAAAATCTATGATGTCATCATGTCTTCATCCTTTAAATCCTTCATACCTCTTTCCTTCAGAACCTGGTATAGACATATATGTGCGCACTTCTAAAACATACCTTTCTGAAATATCAAGTTTCTCTTCAATAGAATTTTGGAACCTTCTCCTGAATAGGAACATCCTAACAGGAACTTTCTCCAAACATTCTTTTTCTTCCTTCTTCTTTCAAAGTTGGAACATGAAGAGAACCTGACGAAGGAAATATAGGAATACTTGAAATAGGAATACCTATAAGTATGAATCTCCATTATTTCATATATGGCTGAAAATAAGTCTTCATGTTTCATCACCCCCTTGGATGATTTAACACTAGTATCCAGTATTCTTTAAATATATCAAACTTTATGAAATCTGGAACGTCTTCCTTCATAAATCTGATGTTCAATGATCAATACCTCTATCTGAAACAAAATTTCTGAACCCTTTTTATTAGCACTATACACATGCCAATAGCTTTCCATGTCATTCCTCAGCTTTCCAAATTGTAGAATACGGTTAACTGATCTATCATAAAAACCTTGTTGAAAGCTTTATAGGATTCATAACCTTCTATAACATAACAAGTATCTTCTATCACTCTGCAACATAACCTTCTATCACTCTGAATCTCCATTCTTTCACATATGGCTGAAAATAAGTCTTCATGTTTCATCACCCCCTTGGATGATTTAACACTAGTATCCAGTATTCTTCAAATATATCAGACTTTATGAAATCTGGAACGTCTTCCTTCATAAATCTGATGTTCAGTGATTAATATCTCTATCTATAACAAAATTTCTGAACCCTTTTTATTAGCACTGTACACATGCCAATAGCTTTCCATGTCATTCCTCAGCTTTCCAAATTGTAGAATAAGGTTAACTGATCTATCATAAAAACCTTGTTGAAAGCTTTATAGGATTCATAACCTTCTGTAACATAACAAGTATCTTCTATCACTCTGCAACACAAATTTGATAGAACCGGAATCTTTGACTTACTTCTTCCAATGTTAAGAATCTTCACAAACAAAGGATAGACAATTGAATCATAAATACTCAAGATCATACAAGATCAATGATCTGTCCTATGTAGAATCTGCTCTCATCAAACCTTCATGATTGAATGTTTGATTTGCTACCTGAATGTCTCCAAGTGTCCATGCTTCTCAAAAAGTTATCAAAACTTTTCTTTAACCAAATCCTTTCCAAGAATTTTCAATTCCTACTTGAAACATAAGTGGACAAACTTCTCACCTTGAGAACTCCAAAAGCTGCAAGTTGATACTTCATAACTTTTCATATTCTACCCGAGTGAAATGTGACAGTACCTGCTTGACTTTCTTTTGGCTAACTCCACTTCTCAATCAAGTGATAGGATCTAATGGAACACTTTTTTGAATACAAGCATGTATCCAAAAATCTAGACCAACATAGAAAGTAGATTCTCCATCTGACTAGTACATCAACAAATCTGAATTTTCTGAAGTTTTCTGAAAATACTGAATATGAGGTAACCTTTTTCAAACATAAAACCTCAACCCAAGTCTTCAACATTTGCTACAAGAAACTCTTTTACCTCAAGATTTAGATAAAGAAGAAATATACTTCTTTACAACTTGTCATATACCAAGTAGCTCTATATTGACACACCAAGAATTATTTGAGGGAACATTTAAGCTGCTTGCTTAAAAGCTTCAACTAAAAAATAACTCGTACATATATGAGTCAAAAGTTATATCTGCTTCTTTTCTTTCTCTGAATGCAATTCTTTGTCAAAACCTACTAAATCATGACCAAGTATCATGCAAAACAAGAAACTGCTTCTTCTTCACACAAGATGTTCTCGTAGACTTGTCTTTGGGTGTAGAGGATAAAATAGGAAAAGTATATGGAAAATATATGAGAAAAAGAAACATTACTTTTCTTTTGGAAATGATGGACTTTCTTCTTCTACATCTTTCTTCCACCTGATGATGATGTCAACATCTTCAAACTTCTCTTCCATACCTTTTGTTTTCTTCATCTTGAAGTAGCAAACACTCACCTCTTCAAATGAAATTTTCTCTTCCTCTAGTGCTAGGAGTAAGAGACAAAACAAACATGGTATACAAATGGAAGTGAATATAGAATCATGCTTTACCATCTCGTCATATCTCTGAATCAAAATTTTGCTTCAAATGTTTGAAACGACTAAATTCACCAATCGTTGTCTGAATGATGAATTACCTTTGTAGAGTTACCTTCTCTAGATACCATTTGTACCTTGATATCCAACCAACTTACAACAGAAAATTGGCTGAAAAACTCATCCCATCTCCAAATTTGTCTTCTTAGATGAGCTTTCTTGCCATGAAAGAGATCTCTCAAAACTCTCTAGAAAAACCTCTAGATACCTGTTTTGATGTAGCCTTTAACTTTCAAATGATGAAAGTTTATAAAAGCACTCCTTGAATCCTTCAAATCTCTTCATAACTGCTCTTCTAAGACATGACCTGCAAATGATAATCTGATAGTAGAAACTGATACCTGTGAATTGATGTTGATCTGATTTCTTCATCTTCTCTAAACCATTGTTCTTCCTTGAATTTGAAGTAGTCTTTGTTGATATGTTTAGGTAGTGATGTGTGTGAACACTCTAGGACCGCCGGGGCACTTTTTTCCCTCTTTAGGAGGTTTTTTTCCCCCGACTTGTACATACGCCTATTGACCTACTGGGCTACTTATCTTTGTACATTCTCCAATAATACTTTCAGTATTGTGTGTTTGTGCTCCAAGCTTCTTCTTCTTCCTTGTGTTGTTCGCGTGCTTCCGCAGACGTCTATCTCCAACAATTAGTATCAGAGCAAGTCGTCGCTTCTTCTAGGGCGCCGTCGACACTCCTCCGTTTGCAGTCTCAGATTCGCACGAAATTTGGTGAGCATACTCAGGGTGTTTCCGAGATCAAAACAGCTTGCTATGTGGTGCCGAAATAGCGATCTGAGCTCGTTTCGGCCTCTGAACGCACTATCGCAGCGCTTGTGCAGGCTATTTCGTCCTTTTGTGCCAAAGGTATATATCAGTTTCTGTTCACCAGTTTAAGCATCTCAAAGTCTGCTACAGGTCTAGCAGAACTTGTCTTGGCAGTTCTGTTCAACTTTTTGAGATACAGTCAATTTTCTGCATCAAGGTATTTTAGTCACCGGCCATGGCTGAAAGCAGTGATGTATTCCGTATGTTGGCTGTTGAGGATAAGTTGGATGGTACCCACTACCCATTATGGGCTTATATGATGCAACATGTACTAGTTGCAAAAGGATTGTGGAACATTGTGCAGGGTGTTGAAAGACGTCCTGTTACACCTGTAATGAGAGGTACTGCAAATACAAGTGTTGGAGCTGATGAAGATGGTGTCGAAGATAATATTCCGTAGATTCCTGTTCGTGCTTCTGTTTCTGTTGCACCTACTGCAGAGCAGATTCGTTGGGATGGCAGAGATGCCCAGGCACATGCAATGATAGCTTTGTCTGTCAAACGTGCCATTATTCCTCACATTTGCTCTTGCAGAATAGCAAAGGATGCTTGGGATACACTTACCACTTTGTACCAGGCTAGGAATGAGGCTCGTGTTGCTTACCTCCGAAAACAGTTTGAGAGTGAGCACATGAATGAAGGTGATTCTATGGACAATTTTCTTACAAAGATCAAAGACCTAAAGGAACAATTGATTTCTGCTGATGAGGTTATACCAGATAGCTCACTTGTGTAGACTGTTCTGAATGGTCTTCCTGATTCATATCAGAGTTTTGCCTCTACTCTTCGGTTGATGATGAAAGGCAATCCGAATGCCTTGTCATTTGAGGAATTAGTCTTTGTTCTGTTGCAGGAAGATCAGTCCAGGCAGAACAGGTCCATTATGCGTGTTGCAGATCAAGCTTTCCTGGCTAGTCAGAAGGGCAAAGGAAAATGGAGCTCTTCTACTAGTAAGCAGAAATCTGCAAATGCTGCACAATCGAAGAACCAGGATAAAGATGAGAACAAATCAGAAAAGCAGAAATTGTTCTGCAAGTACTGTAAAGGAAATGATCATATTATAAAGAACTGTCCAAAATTGGTTGCTAAAGAGGCAAAGAAGAAAGAGGCTGGAATGGTTGTTGCAGAGGCCTCTACACCAAAAACAGAGTCTGCAAATCTTGTGCAGGAAGAAGAATGGGCGTTTACTACTGTCTGCAGTTTTGACCCATCTTCTCATGGTCAGTGCATGTCTGCAGTAGACTCAGATGTTTGGTACTTTGACAGTGGGGCGACCAAACATATTACCTCGCAGCGTAGTTTCTTCTCTTCACTCGAGCCTGCCCCTACAGGGAATACTGTCACATGCGCCAATAACTCCTCTTATCCTGTTATGGGAGTTGGTAAGATCATTCTGACTACTGCTGATGGTAGTTCTTTCACTTTGTCAGATGCTTTATTTGTGCCAGGGATCAAAAAGAACCTGTTATCAGTTTCTGCATTAGCCAAGATTGGCTTGGTTGTGAAATTCGTTGATGACAGGTGTACAATCCATGATCTCTCAAATGGCGATGTGATTATTGCTTCTGGCATTTTATGTCGTGGGTTGTATAAGCTCATAGACTATGAAAGATCTGTGAATGATTCGGCATGTGCAGTTCATGATTCTCAGGCTATGTCAGATGCAAAGCTTTGGCATGCACGCTTTGGTCATCTGGATTTTGCTAGTTTGTTATGCCTACAGAAATCTAAAATGGTGTCCTCTTTGCCCAAACTTGAGGCACCTGGAAAACATGTTTGTGAAGGCTGTATTTTGGGCAAAAATGCAGCATTCTTCCTTTCCAAAAGATGGTTCAGTTCGGGCTACGTAGAAATTGCAGCTTGTAAATAGTGATGTCTGTGGTCCTATGCAGACACCCTCTTTTGGAAATTACCTTTACTTTGTGACTTTCATTGATGATTTTTCTAGGCATGCATGGGTATATCCACTCAAAGCAAAGTCCGAAGTGTTCATGTGCTTCAAACAGTTTTTGGTTTTGGCTTAAAATCTGTCAGCATGTAAAATGGGCACCCTACGTTCTAATCGAGGGGGGGAATATATGTCTGTAGATTTTAATGCATTTCTGGCTGAACGTGGGATAAAACACCAGTGTACAGTGCCATATACACCTCAACAGAATGGAGTTGTTGAACAAAAGAATAGGTCACTCATGGAGATGGCGAGGTGCATGGTCAAAAGTCAGGCTTTACCACATAGTTTCTGGCTTGAGGCTGTCATGTGTGCAGCATATGTATTGAACAGGTGTCCCACTAAAGTGTTGCAGTCTATCATTCCATATGAGGCTTGGCATGACCGCAAGCCATCTGTTGCTCATCTGCGTGTTTTTGGTTGTTTGGCATATGCATTAGTGCCTGAACAACATCGCAGAAAATTGGATGATTTGGCAGTAAAATGTATTTTTGTTGGGTACAATTCTAAAAGTAAAGGCTATCGTCTGTATCATCCACAGACTAAACGCATTCTGGTTAGCCGTGATGTTGTCTTGGTGGAAGATGCTATTCAACCATTGCTTTCATGTACTAAGGAGACATCTGTTAGCTCCAAAGACATGTATGATACTTTGATGCCTCTTTTTATAGGTGGACACGCTAGTGCTGGTCCTAATGAGGCAACTTCTCAGCCTTTGCAGGTTTCATATGATGATGCAGATCATTCCATTTTTTATGTAGATTTACATGATGCACTTATTGATGAGAGAGCTGATATTGAGCAGGCAAAAACTATGCCAAAATGGCTGGTGCAGACTTTGCGTGACAGCAAATTAGATGCACCTTTGTCATATCGTACTCATTCAGGCTCTCATAGTGCCTCCTTTGCATCAGATTGCTATGCTATGGCTGCATCTAGTCTCTGTGATGAGAATGACCCTGTTTCTTTTGATGAAGCACAAAGTTCAGAAAATTGGATGGCTGCTATGCAATCTGAATATGATGCTATAATGAAGAATGGTACATGGTCTTTATGTGACTTGCCTCCTGGCAAGAAGGCCATTGGCACTAAGTGGGTATACAAGCTGAAGCGTAAACCTGATGGTACAGCTGATAGGTATAAGGCTAGGCTTGTTGCAAAGGGTTATGCCCAGGAAAGAGGCATTGATTTTGATGAGACCTTTGCACCTACATGCCGTATGACTACTGTTTGGAGCATTTGTGCACTTGCAGCCCATCATGGTTGGAATGTACATCAGTTGGACATTAAAACAGCATTTCTGAATGGTGACTTGCATGAAGAAGTGTATGTTTTTCAGCCCGTGGCTTTGTGCAGAAAGGGCATGAAAACCAGGTTTGCAGGTTAAAGAAGGCATTATATGGTTTAAAGCAAGCACCACGTGCTTGGTATGAGAAGATACATGCCTATCTGATTGCACATGGTTTTGAGAACAGTCCAATTGAAAGCACCTTATATGTTAAACATGCTAATGATGTGCTTCTGATCATTGTTGTCTATGTTGATGACATGCTGCTCACTGGTCCTATTGAGACACATATTGCTGATTTTAAGGCTGATTTGCATGCCTCATTTGACATGTCTGATTTGGGGCATTTGCATCACTATTTGGGCATTCAGTTTATGCACGTTGATGGTGGAATGGCTTTGTGTCAAACGAAATATATTGACACATTATTGCAGCGTTTTGGCCTTGAAGACTGTAAGCCTATTGCCACTCCTATGGAGACAGGTTTACGATTGAGTCTTCATGATGCTGGAGATGCATTTGATGTTGTTCTCTATCAGCAGGCTGTTGGATGCTTGATTTACTTATGCATTACTCGGCCAGATATTCAGTTTGTTGTCTCACAGATGAGCAGGTTTATGCATTGCCGAGGAGTCACGCATTGGAAAGCGGTTAAGCGCATCTTTCGCTACTTGAGTGGTACTCGGCTACTTGGGTTGTTTTATCCCAAGGGGGGATCACTACCGCCATATTTGCATGCTTTTTCTGACTCAGATTGGGCTGGTTGCTATGACACTCGTGTGTCCACTAGTGGTTTTTGCTTCATGCTTGGTAGCTCATGTATATCTTGGTTGAGCAAGAAGCAGCCTACTGTGGCCACTTCTAGTTGTGAGGCTGAGTATAGGGCAGCTTTCACAGTGACTCTTGAGTGTGTGTGGCTCAGACGCCTTATGGCTGATTTGGGTGTTGGCCAGTCTTCTGCCACCACCATCTTAACTGACAGTCAGAGTGCATTGGCAGTTGCGAGGAACCCTGTGTTCCATGCTCGCACTAAGCACATTGAGGTGCATTATCACTATGTCAGGGAGAGGTTCTCTGCTGGGGAGATCAGCTTGGCATATGTGCCCACGCAGGAGAACATTGCAGACCTTTTCACGAAGGCTCTGCCTAGGGAGAAGTTTGAAGCTTTCCGCAAAGCTTTGGGCTTACTTCCTTTTGTGGAGTGATTTCCACATAGCTTGGCACTTCCTTATACATGAGTGCCAGCTCCTTGTTCACCGCATCACTCCCAGGGGGGATTTGTTGATATATTTAGGTAGTGATGTGTGTGAACACTCTAGGACCGCCGGGGCACTTTTTTCCCTCTTTAGGAGGTTTTTTTCCCCCGGCTTGTACATACGCCTATTGACCTAATGGGCTACTTATCTTTGTACATTCTCCAGTAATACATTCAGTATTATGTGTTTGTGCTCCAAGCTTCTTCTTCTTCCTTGTGTTGTTCGCGTGCTTCCGCAGACGTCTATCTCCAACAGTCTTCTCTTCATCAAGTCGGGGTCTTCAAACAATACTTTTGTAAAGTATTTGCATACTCTTCGAAAAACATTCGGCTGCTAACAGATCATCAACTCCATACTCCACACTAATGAATACACATGTAACTCAATTGTCTAATTCTCAAATCTCTACTCATCTAGATTAAGTGTGTATGTCAAATGTCAAATATAAGAAGATGCTCTTAAATCATATGTTGTAAACCTGGAAGTCTGGGAACCTCAGAATATGAATGAGCCTTAATGCATTGATGCCAAAGACCTAAAGTTCTGAAACCAAAACCTTAGTGCTCTGATACCAAATGTTGGAAATGAGGTAGGCCCTTGGCTCAAGGCTCAGGTCCATGGTTCCATAGGTCCAGTATATACAACATAGAATCTAGCAATCTCCATTATTGATAAAACATGAACATACCACAACTTAATCATACAGATGATGAGACAAAGATAGAGAAAGAATAGACAACATGTGTAAGGTGTTACGTAAGCCATCGCTTACTCATAGTATCATATATACCAATGTTCAATGTACAATGTGGGAGCAAAACTCTCAACCACTCTATGTGATGAGAAATAGATCAATGAGTGAATGTACAAATGTAACAAACATATTCAGATGTATGGGCAAAAATGTGAATATACATGAGATGTATGATCTAATAGGTTATAGAAGAGTGAATATGAATGACTGAAAGAGAAAGGATCAGTGTGAAACTGATAATCAACAAACCCTCATCTGAACTTAGGCTATGGAAGACCCTAAGTTAGATACGTGTGTGAAAAGATCACATACTTAAAAAGTAGCAAAGAATGCTAACAAGTTTGTTACCAGAAATCCTCAAACTCATGTGAACACACCTTCTCAAACACCTCATCCAAATATGCATAAAGCATATACGTATTGATTCTCTTGTACCTATGCCAAATAGGACTCCTCCTGATATGGATGTTACTGCCTCCATAAACTTCAAGTAGTACCTGTGTGCATAAAGAGAATATGTACCTGAATACTTAACATAAGATGTAAATCTTATGTTAAACACCATCCAATGTCTTTGAAGTAGCCCAAAATCTTCATGTAGAAGACAATCTTCAACTACACCATGTAGATGGCCGATCCTCACCATCAAGCTGCTAATGACCAAGTCTTCTTTCCATGAGCAAGAGATAACCTCCTCTCCATGAGCTAGAGTGTGAGCACACCCTTCATCTTCTCCAAGAAGAACTCCATAGCTGCTCCTCAACATACTTCAAGTTAGCACCATGGCTGCCCCATGTGCTAGAAGAAACACCACCTCTGTTGAGGTCCAAGCTCAAGGCTTGTGTTGAAAACTAGGTGAAGGATGAATAGAGAGTGACCCAACTTGTTCTTATATAGTATTTGTTGAGCCTTGAAAAGCATCCAATAAAGCACATATCGCAAACGCTATCGCTGATTTTATCTGGAAAGAAAAATCCATTGCGATCACTATCTACAAGAATATGGAATGCGTCGCTTCTGTCCGTCCATTGCTTTTCAAAAAGTGTTTGTTAAATAAAAACAATTTCCTTCGCACTGCCCATCAGGGGATTCGAACTCAGACCAACGCTTTAGAAAACTATTGCGCTATCCACATCACCTGCGCTGCTGTCTTGTGGACACTAGTAAAAAGATAGGTACTAATGTTGTATCTACTGAGCAAGATTGACCAATAGATCATTGTTTCCAACATCCCCACCCCCAAGGATTTCCATTTTTTCGAGGGTTACTCTAACCTCCCCTACCCCAAGTTGTACAATGTCAAAGAAAGAAGCAAGTGTGTCATCCATGAAAAGTTGTTTACGTTCCTTTATGCCCATGTTTATGCCTAAGCATGAATGCATAGATGGCCAGATCTATAATCTATTGAAAGATATCATGTCTGCAGATGGGTCATAACCTAAATAGATAGGGTCAAAGATCTAGAATCTTGAAATATTTGGAATTTCAAGGACAAAAGAGCATTAGTTCAAATTCTTCTAGCATGTGATGAATTGATAAAGGATCATATCACTACCTAAAGAAGCTTGGGACACACTAGCAAGTCTATATGAAGATATAACTCCTTCAAAGATCTATGCTTTAGAGGCCAAGTTCCACAATCTTTCTATTCATCCTCAAGACACTATCCCAAAGGTGATAACGTAGTTTGAAGATTATCAAAGAAATTTAGCACTTTGTGGACGAAATATCTCAAGTGAAGACATGGCCAGTAGATTGCTTAACAAGCTCCCAAGATTCTATGAAATGTTTGTGAACACTCTTTACAACAGAGGTCAAGAACTCACTTGGGAAGAAGTAAGAAGACATTTGATTCTCCATGACTCTAGACAAAAGACTCAAGCTACACAAGAAACAACTATGAAAGCCAAAGCTACTTTTAGCAATAAAAAAGGTCAAAAAGGCACTCAAGAGTTTAAGAACAAGAGCAAGAAGAAGTTTACTTCCAACTTTTGTGGCAAGCCTAAACACATAGAAAGTATTGCTTCAAGAAGAAGAACAAGGACAAGTCCGAGTCTACTCCAAAGACAAAGCGTCAAAATCACTGCACAAGTGAAGATCTTTTTCTTACAACTAAACACAAGGCACTTATTGCATCCACTCCTAACAAAGAATGGATTTTAGAGAGTGGGGCTTCATCACACATGTGCAATGACAAAGAAGACTTTCATGAGTTTTAAGAGCACAAAAGCCAAGTTTATCTTGGAGATAACAAGTATGTTGAGATCCAAGGAGGAGGGAAAGTTCACATCACAAACTCAGAATGTGAGACGGAGTCCCTTAAAGATGTTCTTTATGTACCAAGTTGTTGCAAGAACCTTCTTGTTCGGGAATTCTTTAGCAAAAAGGGACTTGAGTATTTGTAGGAGATGGAAGAAGAAGAAGAAGTAAAACACTTACATTAGAATCTTCTATATCTTGATTACAATGAAAAATACAATGGATGTGTCTAGAATAAGAAAAATTATTCTCTACAAAGAGTGATTAAATCCAAAAAGCACACACACACACAAGTATACAAGATACCAAAATTCCTTGTGCAGTCAAGCTTCTTTGTAATGGACCTCCACCCTCTTTACTAGCTTGCTCTTGTGCACACATTGCACTCAAGCTCCCAATAGGGTTGGAGGAAGGGCACCTTCTCTCGACATGCAACACCTCCCCACTAGTACCTTGTTCCACCTTGATTGCCTTCATCAATGGTTCTCTATGCACTCTCTCTCTGCACACTTGATCACCTTCCTGGCACACTTGTTTCTCACTTTGCTTCTCTGCATCGCACTGGTTCCTTGTGTCTCTTGCTCTTCCCTTCTCTCTAGTGTAGACTATGCTCTCTGTTGCTTAGTCTAACTCCAAGAAATGATAATGGCTTGTTGTGTGTGGCGATTCCACTTACGTAGTCACTTCTAGTCGATAGTGTATCTTGATGCTCGCTTTGATGTCCCAAGAAGCACTTAATGTGTAAAGCCAATGACTCCCTATTTTGTCCTATAGTGACTTTAGGAGAAAACAAAAATTTAAATGGGGGGCCATACATATACTTTTGCATACCGCTTCTCTTCATATGACTTCACTTTTGACCTTCAATTCTTCAAAATGTGTGCATAAGGGAGGGTTCACCTGAGCCTTCGAATGCACTTAAAACCCTTGAAAACCTTTCAAAAAGACCCTTGTGCAATTTGTATTCCACTTTTCTTGCAAAACCATAACCATTGTGAAAAAATTCTTTGTGCACTACCTGTGCACCTTGTTCTCGGCCACTTATGCACCACCTGTGCATCACTTGCAAAGTCATCACTTTGACCTTTGATCGGCTCCACAGTTGACCAGCTTGACCTTTGACTTAGCTCAATAGTTGCCCACCATCTAATGGGCTCTTCGTTCCAGAGAGCTAACAACTAAACTATGAGGAGAGAGGGGTCACCTTGACACCTGTTGTGTAAAACCTTCAAAATGACATATGAGCCGCCACCAAGTCCACCACGAGCATAAAAGAACAATCACCAAGGAATAACCAAAACTGGATACGATATCAATTAAGAAGATGATGGACAATGGAGGGTAGGAAGGAAAGGTTAGGGAGGGTTGAAGGGATAAGAAGGATAGGGCACAGGGTGAGGGCAGCGTTGAGGGATATAGATAGGGGACGCGAGTATGAGTTGGGGTTGTTGATAGGGAAAAAATGCAAAAAAATGGAAGCTACAGATGATTCATATGGAAAATGTGAAACATGTAGGAAAATAAGGAGGAAATAGACCATGTGGACCACATGTGGCATAAAAAGCACATGATAATGTGTATAAAACATATGTCTTTTGACCACAAGAAGGAGAAAAGTATGGATTTCAGTGAAACTAATGCAAAAATTGAGTTCAGCAGTGTCAAGAAACATGAAATTAACCCCAAGTTTGAGAAAAAAATGGCCACCCAAGATGCAATCTAGAGCCAAAAGGGTTATAGCCAAAAAAAAGTTAAAACAATTGGGCCATACCATGAGATGTAATTTTATCCTATGGTGGGTGTGGGGGCGGGCATGGGGGGGAGGGGGGTGTTTGAGGGGGGTGTTGTGGGGGGGGAGGTGTGTGAGGGGGGGTGTGAGGGGGGGTGGGGGGGGCATGGGAGGAAAGAGAGAGAAGGAAGAGAGGGAGAGAGTATAGAGAGAGGTAGAGAGAGGATAAGAGAAATAGAGAGAGAAGATAGAGAGAGGTAGAAAGAAGATAGAGAGAGGCAAAGAGAAGATAGAGAGAGATAGAGAGAAGTAGATAGAGGTAGAGAGAGAAATAGAGAGAGAAGATAGAGAGAATTAAAGAGAGGTAGAGAGAGAAGATAAAGAGAGATAGAGGATAAGAGAAATAGAGAGAGAAAGAGAGAGGTAGAGAGAGTAGAGAGAGAAGATAGAGAGAGGTAGAGAGGAGTAGAGAGAGGTAGATAGAGAAGGCTTATTTGGGAAATAAGAATAAAAAAACAAGGGGCGTTTTTTTGAGGAAAGTGCCAAAAAATAGGTAAAAAGTCCATATAAATTCTGAACAAAATCCAAACAAATTAAAAAAAAATCTCAAAAAAATTTCACAATTTCTAGACAAATTCCCACACTCAAACTATAGAGAGCCTCCTTTTTTCTTTTATTTTAAGAAGAAAAAGAGCATTGAAAAAATAGTAAAAGTTTTTAAAAAATCTTTAAAATATCTAAAAATTCTAGAAAAAAATCCTAATAATTTCCAACAAAGTATTCATGAATTGGGCTATGAAATGTATCCTAAATTGCATGGAAAACTTAAAGAAACTGCATGAAAGTTGATGAAAATTAATAAAAATAATCAAAACAAAAATGGTACGAGAAGGCTATGTACAACCTTGATAGATTTTACAAGTTCTAGGTGATCAGGAAAGCTTCACTTTGCTAATGATAGGCCTTGAGCGTGGATATGATGACTAATGGAAGCTCTTCGCCTCCACAATCTCTAATTGTATCGCACCCTCTTTTGGTTATCTTCCTTTTGGGCACACTAGCCATGTGATAGGGCCCCCCTGAATCCTTCATTCGAATATATTTCCAGCATCCTCCATCTTTTGTATCTCTGTTTTAGCTATTTTGGATTTGATTTGTAATATTTCCTTCCTACTTATCTAACTTCTTTACCATCTGGAATCCTATGTTTCCCAAAGCGTGCAGGTACTCCTTCCACATCATTGTAATGCCATGCAGTTATTGCCACAAATATTACCATAAAAGATGTTATCCATACCATTATCCATAAACAACTGGCCACTTATAGATGATTTGAATGAGCTTCATCAATGTTGCACTTAAGGGTTTTTTTCTTCTCTCTTCTATGGTATGTGATTGCTTCACTCAAATCAGCAACTTGAATGATCTCCTCTTTTCGTTCATAGACTTTCTCTCTACTTGATTTGTTTGGAAAAATTCCATAGTAGGAAGATGGTTCTTCTTCTTGTAGCCAAGCCAACATGTCCTTTTCTTCATATAAGTGTCCAACATATCTTTTTCCATACAAATACCAATTGTCTGCATCATGCTGGTATGTCTTTGGCTGTTTGGTCCTTCTTCTAAAATATATATTGCACCTCTTTTCCCTCTTGTTTTACCCACATATCGTCCTTGCCCCATCATGCAACACATTGGCATGACTTAAACAATGTCATCGAATCAAAAGAGGAAAACTTCCAGCTACTTCTGGCAGCCTTAAGACAACAAAATCCAAAGTGAAGATGTTACCTTGTACCTCAACTGGGACTCTAGGACCACTCCCATAGGTCTTACTATGCTTTGATCTGCCAATGTTACAATGAGGTTGGTAGGTCTTGAATGTTGGAGTTGAAGCTTTTGAGTCATAGTATGTTCAGGCATCAAGTTAATGCCAAAACCACAATCCACTATAACTCCTTGTAATTGATGTCCTTTGATAGTTATTATGAGATATGGGCTCTTATAATCTATGAGGGGGGGCTTCCCCTACAATTTTATCCTTATTCGTAGTAGCCGTCTTTACCACTAAAGTGGTTTATGGAGGCCTCATCAATGATCTGCAAGACCTCTGATCTGAATTTCACCTTCATATTTATTAGATAAAAAAAAGTAATCTCATTTTTAATTGATTTGAATCATCTTGAAGCTGAGATTCCTTAAGAGCATGGGCTCTATTTGACTATTCGAACTCCTCTCGAGCCCTACTCAATGCATGCCCAATGACATCAATAGTACATGTAAGCTCTTCTTTTTGTCGTGTATCTTCACATGTAGTGGCTCTGTCCTCGTGTGTCACTTTGTCTTTGTTTAGTCCAATAGTACTTGATTCCTGGAATATGTCTATTCGAGCTTTTCCTTTGCTTCTTGTCTGGAAAGCAGTCAATTTCTTCTAACTATGCTACTCTAACAGATGGTGATGGCACATTGACTTCTTTTACAACTTTTTCTTTGTTCATAGAGATCATTTTTATGTGAGGCCCATATATAGATGCCTTGTTCTTTGGACGACAATTGGTATAATGATCCCTAGCCTCTAGGTAGTTTCTGCAAGGAGAGGCATTTTCTGGTAGAGGGCACTTGCTTTGATAATGCCCACATTCCCCACACCTGAAACAAATGATTGGCCTCTTAGGCCCATTTCTATAGTTACCTCTAGGTCATGCGTCATAAGTGTTACCTTGACTGGGTGCAGTCGCCATTATAATTGTTAGTGGTTGGACCCCTCCTTGTCCTCAATATGTATGTGCATGTGCAGGCATCCCTCTTGAATGACATTCATGGGATTCATGGCTAACTTTCCTACATAATTGGCAAGTCACAATTAAATGAGGGTAGTCACTTACCACATGGACTTTTTTGCTACACATGGTGCACCACAATCCATTTTTTATGCCCTCTCCACAAAGTTCTTGTAGTTCTTGTCGTAGTTGTGCCAACTCCTCTGCTTGGGCCTTGTAGCTCAAGCATAAGCACCACCTCCTTTACTTGTCAATCCGCGGAGACGTGAGGACCGGTATGAAGACCACAAGCAAGTGAAGGCACAAGTGAGTGAGTGAAAGCACACAAACATGCACACACATACACACACACGCGCACAAGGTAAGATCAAAGAGAGAAACAATGGAAAGCTTCGATTGCAAAAGAGTTCTCTTACCAAAATCTCTATTCTCTAACAAGCTAACCTCAAAAATGAGCTCTCTAGCTCTTTTTATAGTTTTTTGACTAGTTTTGGCCTTGTCCAGACCTAGTGTCTGGCCTAGTTAAAAATTAGGTTCTAGGGCTTATTTGAGGGCTCGAACGAAGTCTAAAAATTATGAAAATTTGTAGGATGATACTTCTAATACTCCTCAAGCTTGAGGACTCCTCCGCTTGAACAAAATGGAGTTACAAAAATAGAAAATGGTATTTACAACAATTTTTAGTGATGAAAATCCCTATTCTTCTGAAAATTTGACATACACTTCTTGGAGCTCCCTACTTGCTCCTTCTTCTTGGGTATCCACCTCTTTGATGTGCTCCTGTGCTTTGTCCTTGACCTTCAGCTTCAACACTTGCTCCTTCTTCTCGGGTGTCCACCTCTTTGATGTGCTCCTGTGCTTTGTCCTTGACCTTCAGCTTCAACACTTGCTCCTTCTTCTTGGGTGTCCACCTCTTTGATGTGCTCATGTGCTTTGTCCTTGACCTTCAGCTTCAACACTCCCCCCCCCTCTCGAGTCTGTCGTCCGTGACAGACCCTTGTTGTAATGGTTGTTCCAGGTTGCTTTGAGAGGGAGTGTCCATTCGGAAGGACCAGAGCCGTCTCTCTTCCAAATGTGGCAAGGTTGGTTGTTTGAGTCTTCATTTGTCACTACGAGCCTTTGCACATTGTAGTCCCTTGGTAGGTGCTTCTGCCTTGGAATCCAGCATGATTGTCTCGTTATGAGTCTCCATTGATGACCTTAGATCGTCCAAAGATGATGTTCATAGTAGTCACGCCAAGTATGCATAACCCATAATGGATGATGGGTAAGTGGTTCGTGTATGGGTTGAGGAAAATATGTGCCTTGTGCATGGCCTTGTAATGTAGCCCTATGCATGCTTACTTGGAAAATGCATCGGAAGAAGTATGGTGCAAAAATTGGGGGTCTTGAGCTAAGTGCTCAAGGGTATGCCGACGAAGAGGTTTCCTAAGCTATCATTGTTATGGTGTTTCCAGAGTAAAGATACTTACCATGGAGAAGGTCGATCGATGTTCATCTCTTCGTGTTGTACACTCAGCCTTTGGGATGGAACATTGTTGATGAATGTCCATGTTGAAGGTCCACTGATGAGATCTTTTGAGTGGCTAATCCTGTCTCCTCTTTTCAAAGCATCATTTGCCAAATACTGAGAATTGAATTTCTTTATATTCCTTGACAAACAACATTTGATAACTACACCAATCTTAGTTTCACATACTCTCTTTAGCTCACCATAAGGAGTCGTCTTCTCATCCAGTATACATACAAAGATGTGCAAGGTACCAGAACTATCTCTTGCAGATATCTCCTTGGATGCTCTTTTACATACAGTAGTTAAGCATCACTCAAGTTGCTGACCTTCAAGCTCTGCACTCCCATGGCAAGAGGAAACCATAGTTGTGGATGCCATGTTCATGCCAAGTTCTTGACATCTACCAGATAAGGCAGCAGTTATATCATATGCTAGCCGAGACACACTTCTATCCAAACTGATAAATGCCCAGTAATCAACAGTTCCACCTTTAACCAAGCATGACTCATTCATGTTTCATGAGCCAAACCTGGGAACAAGTGCTTCCTCTCCTTTTTTTTTTTTTTTTTGAGGAACAATGTCACCAAACAAGAAGACAGATGTTATTATCAGAAAAAATAGTTGACATATGTCAATGTGCTCTTGTGCATGGGACTCTCCAATGTGTCTATGCACGGCCCTATAATGTGGCCCTATATTAATGCATACTTTGGAAATGCATAACCTGAATGGTGCAAAAGACTGGGTTGTGCAAGGAGCACATGGTTTTCGCTCGTCGAGGCTTTTCGATGTTATTTGCAGATGTTGATGCCATCTATTGTGGAGGTATCCATTGGATCTTGAGATGACAATTGATCCTTCCTCCTTATAGGGATCCATTTTAGAACAGCATTTGGCATTGTAGAGATTACTTCAGGCGTCTTCCACTTTGGATGCTTTCTGAACTGTGGTATCCAATGTGGTTGGCGCTTTGGTTCGATGGAGGCTACTTGTACTTTTGGCTTCCAAACCCATATACTTTTTGCATGTCTTCCTACTATTGTTGAAGAGCTGATTTGATCTTCTTTCGGTCTCTATACGTGGTTCTTACCCTTTTCTCTTTTTGGCTTCTTTGTTGAGACCTTTCGCATGTGGGAGAACATAGGTTGTTGTGGATGTAAGAGCTTCTTAGGTACCCACATCTGTAATCACCCTTGTTGAGCTATAGCTAATTTCTTAGGCACCCAAACTTGTTGGATACCTTGTGATTGAGCTTGTTCGAGCTGCTTCCTTCGTCTTCTGGCCTGGTTGGCTTGCCTGGATGGGATTTGTGGGGGCAAGGCTGGTGGTTGCTCTCCTTTGCGTACCCAGATCTGTTTCATGCTCGGAACTGCTTTCTTGTCGAATGGTGTCTTTCTATTTGATGTAGCAGTTGTCGTGAACAATTGTGTTTGCCTGTGTGGTGGACTCACTACTGTGGCTACTTGATTCTTTGGAGAAGAAGAAAGATCCACCCGCCTTCGAACCTGTTCTTCCACGATTGACTCCTTCTGCATCATAGAGCTTTTGACACATACAACATCTTCTTCCATATGATTAGTCTTAGAAGAACAAAGAGAGTGTGTGGTGCCATGATCTAGGAGCATGCAGTTCTCTAATTCTAATGTAATGCATTGTTCATGTACCCAAACTTGAAGAATTTGACTTCTTAGGTTTAGGTTGACTGTGTTGTCATAAATCCAATCTTGTCCTAAGACAAGTGGTTCTGTAAGGTTCTCATCCTGACACACTACCACTTTGACTTTCATTGGAACATCTTGAAGGTAGATGGGAAGCTCCACCTCGCCCAAACAAGGGGTTTCCACACCTCCCAATCCTATGAGATAAGCTTCTATGGGATTGATGTTCAACTGCAAGTCTTGGCAATAGGAAAGTCGAACTACACTACTTGCTGCACCTGAGTCAATCAATGCTTTCACAGTCCTTGCACCCTTTCCTTGTCCTATCTCTATGGTCACAAAGGGACGTCGGTCAATAACTGGAGAAGTTGTTATGCCTGATTTTTGGCACATATCCATGTGATATTTTGGGGTGTTTGAGTTGACATCTAGGCCTAGTCGCCTTAACTTATTTCGCCTTATGCGCTCTCTAGCCTCTGCTTGTGCTTCTTCTCTGACTCTCATCTCTTCTTCTTTTCGTTTCTTAGCAGTGTTGAGTCTCATTAGCATGTCCTCTGTAAGAGGTTCTTGATATAACTTGACTCGACAACCACTGATATAGTTTGGCAAGATGTCACCTTCTAAAGTAGCCAATTGAACAGCACCGCTAGTGGAAATTCTATTAATGATCATGGGTCCATATCCTCTTTTCTCCAACTTACGGGCATGTTGCTTTAGCGTATAAACCAGCACTAGGTCTCCCTCTTTCAATCCTTTATCTTTGATGTGTGCATCAAAGTATGCCTTTTGCCTTTTCTTTGCAGCATAGATGCCTGCTGTCGCTCGTAGCCTCGTCTCACCTAAGCATTCTAGATCAAAGATCCTAGAGGACAACTCATGTCCATTCCACTCATGCTCTTGTGCTACTTTTAATGCTGGGATGAGGAAGTCCAATGGTAGAACAGCATTCTGTCCGAAGACCATCTGAAATGGGGTGGCATTGAGTACCGTTTTGTAGGCAACTCGATAAGCCCAAACAGCATGATGAAGTTGTTTGTCCCAATCAGAGCGTTTATTATTTATCAGCTTTGTCAATACGTTACAGAGGATCTTATTGGTGCTCTCGGCTTGTCTGTTAGCTTGTGGGTGATAAGGGGCAGACTTCTTATGTATCACCAAGAATTCTTGGAGAAGATTTTCAATGACTTCATTTAAGAAGTGTGTGCCTCTATCGCTTAATAACTCTATTGGTAGTCCATATCTAGTGAACACATTCTCGAATAAGAACTTAGCCGTTGTCTGAGCATCATTCTTTGTGGTGGCTTTGACTTCTACCCACTTTGTAAAGTAATATGTGGCTACAATAATGTACTCTGCATGGGTGTTTCTAGCTGGGGGGTTAATAGGGCCTACAAAGTCTATACCCCACTTTGAAAATGCGCGTCCTCCCATCATTGGTCTCAAAAGCATCTCATCTTCTCTAACTGGATATTGTGCACGTTGGCATGTGTCGCATTTCTTCACATAGGTATGTGCATTCATATGAAGAGTGGGCCACCAAAGTCCTGATAATAGAATGGTCTTGATTACTTGATCAGGACCGACGTATCCACCTGCAACACCATTGTGTGCAGTCTCTAAGACCTTTAAATAGTCTTATTCATGAACGCACAGTCTTAAGTAACCATCTTTGCCTCTTCGGTATAGGTTGTCTCCTACTAAGGCATAGTCTTGAGCCTCTTGCTCCATGCTTCGTCTTCTTGCTAGACTAGCCTCTTTGGGTAATCTTCCCGACCTCATAAACTCTACCAATGGAGCACTCCAATCTGGAATTAATGACACTTGATAAAGGGTCGCATGCTCCACTGGGGATCTCTCTCTGCACATTGGACAATTCTTAATCCACTCATGTATTTCTTTGTCCATGCTAGGCCAATACACTCCTAAACGCTTCAGATTCTGCAATGTTCGTTGTTTAGAATAGTGATTTCCTAGCAATCCTTCATGAGCTTGTTGCAACCAACTACTATGTTCATCATCCTCGACACAACAAGCTAATACACCCTCAGTATCTTGTTTGTACATGCTTCCTGCCAATATGTGATATTTTTGTGATTTTACAATTTCTTCTTGTGATGTTTTCACATTCTTATTTGCAGGGCCGAAAGTTAGGACTGGTACCAACTTATTTGCCCATTTAGGAACAACTTCTAAATTGAACAGATAAGCATCAGGTAGATCATCAGATACTCCTTGAGGTGACTCTCCTGAAGTAATGCGAGAAAGGTGATCTGCCCGGAGGTGGGTTCTACCTTTCCTAACAACGACTTCAAAGTCATATTCCATTAGTAAGAGGAACCATCTTACTAAGCGTCCTGTATTGCAAGGTTTATTGACCAAATATAACAAAGCTTGATGATCAGTAAAAAACTTGAACTTGTTGGCCAATTAGTAGTGTCTAAACTTCTTCACATCATATACCATGCATAAGCCCTCTCGCTCAGTTGTGGTATAGTTTCGTTTAGCTGTGGTGAGTTGTTTGCTAGCATATGCTATGGGCAAATCTAAGTTTCCTTCTCCTGTGGGTTGTGCTAGCACACATCCTAGGGCGTGATTGGATGCATCCACATGGACATGGAATGGTTTATTCCAATCAGGAGTGGTCAGTATTGGTGTTGTGCACAACATTTCTTCAGTTCATTGAAAGAATTCTCGCATTCGTCGTTCCACTCAAAATTAGACAACAAGGCATAAAGGGGTCTCGCTATGATCGCGTACATGTGGATAAACCTACGGTAATATCCACAATGGCCCATAAAGGCTTGTACCTCTTTAACATTCCTTGGCCTTGGCAGCTCTGCTATGGCTCGTACCTTATCTTCATCTGTTGAGATTCCATTTTTAGAAACAATATGACCTAAGATTTTACCTTGACGCACCATGAACACACACTTTTCTGGGTTCAGACACACTCGATATTCTCTACACTTGTTGAAGATTTGTTTGAGCTCAGGGATGTGAAATCTTCTTTCTTGGGAATGAGCACATAAATCATCCACATACACTTCTAAGCTCTTTCGCAAGAACTCTTTGAAGACATGACACATGAGCCTTTGGAATGTTGCAGGTGCATTGGTGAGCCCAAATGGCATCACACGAAATGCAAAGATTCCCCACTCTATGGCAAAAGCTGTTTTGTGTTGATCTTCTGGGGCAATGGCTACTTGATTGTAACCTGAAAACCCATCAAGGAAGCTATAAACTTCCTTGCTTACAACACGCTCCAGTAGGTGTTCCGTGATTGGAAGTGGATAACTATCTCTGATCGTAGCGGCATTAACTTTTTTAAGGTTAATACACACTCGCAACTTCCCGTTCTTCTTGGGCACCACTACAATGGGGGACACCCATTCAGTATGCTCAATCTCATAGATAAATCCAGCTTCAATCAACCTATCAATTTCTTCTTTTATTTTGGCTGCATATGTATCATTATATGTGTAGGGCTTTTGTTTAGTGGGCTTGGCATCAGCGGTCATGGGGATAGTATGAGAGCAAATTCTTGGATCTACGCCTTTTAAGTCTCTATAGTGCCATGCAAACACATCCCTATATTCCCTTAATAGAGCTACGAGCTCCATTTGTTCTCTTGCACTTAGGTCATCTCCTATATATGTGCATCTCTCTTCATTCTCTTCAATGGTCACTACAATCTTCTTGGTCTTTTCTTTATTATCATATGATTGTCCTATGATGGCCTCTCTCTTAGGCATTCGTACCAAAATTTTGCGGTCGTCAACTTCATATTTCTTGAAATTTTCTGGTACTTCGAACAATGATTCCTCCTCTTCTTGTTTTACTCCTTTTCTTTTCTTTTTCTTTTGACTACTCTCACTTCCATCCTTTGAATTTATCGTTTTAATACTTGTGAGAGGTTCTTCTTCTTTCTGGGTGAACACTCCTATATCTTCTAGATAGTGCTGCTCTGAGTTAAAGCAACTATCCATCACAATGGGCTCTATATCATCGTCATTCTCTTCTTCTTCTATGACATCACTAAGGTCACATTCTTCTAGAAAGGGCTGACACATGAACACTGAAACATCATAACCCTCCTCATCACAATGAGGTGTCCATTGTTCTTCATTGACATCAACGTCCATGGTGGCTAAGATTTCTGGCCAGCCATGAGGCTCAAATTCCTCATTTGGAAAGATCATCAGTGTATAGGATGGGTCCTTAATTGGTCTATCGCCTGGCAAAGTTCCTTCTTCTCTTTCCTTTAAACGTTTTTCCTCTTCCTCTGCGACCTTGCACATCCACAAATGCGTATCTTCATGCAGCCATGATGGATCAGGTGAAATTTCAGAATGCACAGAGATAGAATCTTCTTTCGCTTTGTGGATAGGATTCCACTGTAGGGGTGGTACATCTCTGAAGGAGTAATCCCTCAAATTGACCTTGGTGGTAACCCCTAAGTGTTGTAAGTACAAGGAGTTGGTTCCCCAATCCTATACTATTTGCAATTGTCGTAGGAAGGGTCTTCCTAGGATCATCTCATAGACTTTATTTTTCTCAAAGTCACATATAGCAAATGTATGTTCAAACTCTACACCACAAGTGGTTAGAGTTATCCCTTCGAGCAATCCTAGAGGTCTTTCAAAATGGCCGTCAGCCATTTGAAGCTTCATTCTAGTTGGTCTTAACGTGGGTTTTCCCCATTGCTTCCACAAGGAGGTGGTTGCAATAGCAACACCAACACCTAAATCTATGATTGCTTTGGTTGTGTAACCTTGGTAGGTGATTGGAAGATAAGTATTACCTTCTTCACCCTCACACATGTCTCCTATTTTATCGAGAGGTATCTCAGGAACTTTTTGCTTAGAGCCTGCTTTTGGCATATTGGACTCAAGTTCTGGGACCTGATCCTTCACATGATTCCATAGCTCGGGTTTTGCTTTGAGCAGCTCTTCTACAGTGAGATGACATTGAACCTTAGTGTTCTTCACGACATCAGTGTTCCTTGGGACCACTGAGTCTTCATTTCTTACCAATATTGTGGGAGCTCTGATCTGAAGAGATTCAGATTCCCAAGGGCCTGGAAATTGAGGCAGTTCTTCTAAGGTATTAGATTCAAAATCTAACCTTTCGTCTTCTTGTTGTTTTACTTGATCTCCGTAAATAGATGGAATGTCTTGGGGAAATTGATCATGAAGATCATCAATCTCAGGAATAGGAGGGGAATTACCCTTCTCCTTGGCCCATTTCTCTTCTTGTATTTCCCGCAAGAACTCTTGAGAGTACTGTTGAATTGAAGGAGGTATTCCAGCATCCGTGGAATTAGGAACATAAGCTCCCATTGGTGGTGAGCTTCCTCTTGCAATAACTGGTTGAGCCCGTGGAGGTAAAGAAACTTGTGGTTTGTTTACCAACTGCTCTAATCTTTCCAGTAAGCCTTGGAAATGCAAATCTGGTTTGACAAAGTTTGTCTAATTGAACTTTTGACTAGTCTCAAGTATAGCTTGAGCTTGTTCTACCATTTTCATGCACATTTTCATCCGTTCAATCTCTAAATCTGCTCTAGGGTAACTCTTGTCTAGGTTTGCAGCTGTAGGCCCTTCTTGAAGTCAAGCCTGGTAAGCCTTGAACATCATGTCCAAGCCTTCTGGGGTTGGATCTGCAAGAACAGACCTTGGTTGTGGCCTATTTACAATGGGTGGTGGGGTGGGATGAGATGGAGTGGATGGAGTTTCAACATGCGAGGGGTTTTGAGATGCAATGTCTTCTATTTTTGTTTTTGCGTCTTTCAAGCTTTCTTATAGTTCTGATAACTTTTTATTCCACTTACGATTGGCATTTTCTCTAGTATCCTTCCATGTTCTTGTTTTCCTCTTACTAGGCTCTCCTGATTCACTCGACTCCGATTGTTCTGCTGGTTTATCTTGTTTTAATGCTTGTGCCCTAGTAACTGCATGTACAGGTGCCACATTACTGCTACTTGAACTTGAATCCTCCACTAAGCCTACCACATTAATGGGTGTAATCTTGGGTGCATTGGAGGGGTTTCTTGGACAATCTCTGGGGAGATGGTCTTTGCCACAATCAGGACAAAAAGCCTGTATTGTGATAGCCTGTCCTTGACTCGGAGATGGTGGGTGGGGACAATCACGAAGGAAATGGTCACCCTGACATCTCAAACATGGTCCTCTAGGGGCTTGTGGTCTTGCTTGCCTCAATTGGGGCCTAGGGTTAGCATTTGTGTACATGACATTGGAGTATTCAGGCTCCCAATTTTGTTCCATAGGTTGTGCCTCATATTGATACGGGTAAATCTCACTTTGTTTAGGTGACTCTTTGTAATAAGCATGTGGACTACCTTCATGGGAGTAGTCTGAACTATGAGCATGAGATTCATTCTCTGAGATCAGTGGGGTCACTAGCACCAATGCTCTATTAAGGTTCTCTTCCGCCACTACATACTTAACTTGAATTATATTGGTAGGAGCTGGTGGTTGGTTTCCCAAGACTCGTTGTGGCCTATATGGTGCCTGATATTGCTGTTGTGGTCTATAATATGGCTGTTGGTATTGGTTCTAATACCTACCTTGTGGGTAAGCTTGTTGATAATTTTGTCTAACAGCCTGCCTATTGTAGGGACAATCTTGAGCCGTGTGGTTCGTGTATTTTCTCTCAATAGTGCAATATGGAGTATTCCTTTCTCTAATGTTTTGATTTTGCATTGGGCATACGTTAGCCATGTGGTCCCCTCCGCAGGTATAACATCGGTTCAATGAGGTGACTCTTGGTAGTTGTTTATTTTGAACTCCTAGCTTCTTGGCGACTTGGTCTGTTATCTCATCTATTTCCGTGGAGATTTTCGAAGTATGCCTAGTAGAACTATCAGAATCCTTATAGAGTTTGGACAATCCCAACTCCTCACCCAAGTTATCTTCTATGTCAATGCACGTCCGCACACACTCTTCTATGGATCTAGGCTCTTTCAAGTACACATATGATCTTAACTTTGTGCTCAGTACACGATTGTGTGAAATCAGAGAATCACGATTGTGTGAAATCAGAGAATTGCGATTTTGTACCTTGAGAATCGTGTTTTCACAAAATCGTGTTTTTGTTGAAAATCGTGATTTGTGAGAATCACGATTTTGAGCAGAGAATCGTGTTGTTGAGAATCGCGATTTTGAGTAGAGAATCGTGTTTTTGAGAATCGTGATTTTGAGCAGAGAATCGTGTTTTCACAAAATCGTGTTTTCATAGAACTATGTTTTGAAAATCGTGATTTTGTCTCAGAATCGTGGTTTTCAGAAATTTAGAGAATCGCAATTTTGAGCACAACCACAGAATCGTGTTTTTGACATGAAAATCGCGATTGCCAATAGAGAATCGTGTTTTTGAAAATCGTGTTTTAGAGAATCGTGTCTTAGAGAATCGTGTTCTAGAGAAAAAACACAGAATCGTGTCTTCACAAAATCGTGTTTTTGCTGAAAATCGTGATTTGTGAGAATCGCGATTTTGAGCAGAGAATCGCGATTTTGAGCAGAGAATCATGTTTTTGAGAATCGCGATTTTGAGTAGAGAATCGTGTTTTCACAGAATCGTGTTTTCACAGAACCATGTTTTAAAAATCGCGATTTTGTCTCAGAATCGTGGTTTTCATAAATATAGAGAATCGCAATTTTGAGCACAACCACAGAATTGTGTTTTCTCAGAATCGTGTTTTTGACATGAAAATTGCGATTGCCAACAGAGAATCGTGTTTTTGAAAATCGTGTTTTAGGGAATCGTGTCTTAGAGAATCGTGTTCTAGAGAATCGTGATTTTGTCTCAGAGAATCGTGGTTTCCAAAAATTTAGAGAATCACGATTTTGAGCACAACCACAGAATTGCGATTCTGAGAATGACCACAGAATCGTGTTCTTTTCAAAAGGCTTTTAGGCGGGAAACAGAGAATCGCGATTTTAAAAAAAAAAAATGAATTTTCACAGAATCGCGATTTTCATCACAGAATCGTGTTTTTTGGCGGGAACTTTGAATTTCTGAGCGTCGAGCAATGGCGAGCTCCGTATGTGCAGAAAATCATGAAAAAACACAGTGCTTGCACTCTCTTGCACTTCCTAACTCCTACTCGCACAATAATGCATGAAAGATGGTATGAAAATGATGAAAATGCACTAAAAAACAAGAAATTTCTATGAAGAAGAAGATGGAAGAAGATGGAGATGGTGATGATGATGAAGATGAAGAAGGAAAATCAGAAAATGAACAAAAATGACAAATTTTTTACCTTCCAACGTCGCAAATCTACGATCTTACCATCACAACGCTCGTCCTCGAAGCTCTCTCCCAGGCAACGGCGCCAAAATTTAGTGTAGCTCAAGCATAAGCACCACCTCCTTTACTTGTCAATCCGCGGAGACATGAGACCGGTATGAAGACCACGAGCAAGTGAAGGCACAAGGGAGTGAGTGAAAGCACACAAATATGCACACACATACACACACACGCGCACAAGGTAAGATCAAAGAGAGGAACAATGGAAAGCTTCGATTGCAAAAGAGTTCTCTTACCAAAATCTCTATTCTCTAACAAGCTAACCTCAAAAATGAGCTCTCTAGCTCTTTTTATAGTTTTTTGACTAGTTTTAGCCTTGTCCAGACCTAGTGTCCGGCCTAGTTAAAAATTAGGTTCCAGGGCTTATTTGAGGGCTCGAACGAAGTCTAAAAATTATGAAAATTGGTAGGATGATACTTCTAATACTCCTCAAGCTTGAGGACTCCTCGGCTTGAACAAAATGGAGTTACAAAAATAGAAAATGGTATTTACAATGGTTTTTAGTGATGAAAATCACTATTTTTATAGGGATTTCTTCTGAAAATTTGACATACACTTCTTGGAGCTCCCTACTTGCTCCTTCTTCTTGGGTGTCCACCTCTTTGATGTGCTCCTGTGCTTTGTCCTTGACCTTCAGCTTCAACACTTGCTCCTTCTTCTTGGGTGTCCACCTCTTTGATGTGCTCCTGTGCTTTGTCCTTGACCTTCAGCTTCAACAGGCCTCTTCCTCTTTTTGTAACTTTAAAGCTTCAATTTCATGCCCTAGTTGAGTTACTGCATTTTCTTCTTCTTTATGGGGCTTGTTCCTTCTTAGACTCTCTATCTTCTCTTCTCAAGTGTGTCATTGGGTCCTCAGGTTCCATAGGGTATGGTAATCTAGAAGAACCACTTCCATATTGGTATCTAATTTGCTCTATCCTTGTTGTTGTAGAAAGAAATTCCTCAACTGTTCTTATGTGGAGCACCAAATCCTTAATCTTGCATTTTGTTGAAATACGGAGTGGTTTAGCCAGTCAATTCTTGACAAAGAAGTCATGAGGGGGGTCTGATAATTTAGCCCTGATTGCTCTTGCTCTAGTGAAAAATTTTGGAAATGTCTCCCCAGTACCTAATCTTAAGTTCTCTAATTCTTTAATAATATTCCCTATTGTATTCCCTTGGATTTGTGTCTTGAAGGAATCCTTCATTAAGTCCCATGTAGTAAAATGGTTGTTAGCAAATTGATTAAACCATTTATCTACTAACCCTTTTAATGTCACTGGGAAAAGAATTAAAAATGCATCTTCCCTTCCCATTAGCCCTCTTTTTTTTGCATAAGGCCAAAAATCTTCTAGCATGTTCATCGGGGTCTTCGTGAGCTAATCCTCTAAAAGAGGAAAATTTGATATTTAACCTTGAAAGTAGAGTTTTTAGGTCTACTTGAGATGCCATATTCCTTATTGAGGATGTTGATGATAGAGGTTTGGTTGACTTTTGAATGACTTTCCTTCTGGTTGTTTTGCAAGATACTCTTATATTTTGTGATCGCGTTGCGGTCATGAGCTATGCACCCTATTCGTTAGGCTAAGATGATTCCAAGGAAAAGAAAGATTACCTCTTCAATTTTGTGATTTATGCACCCTACTCCTTAGGCTAAGATGATTCCAAGGAAAAGGAAGATTACCTCTTCAATGTTGTTGACACCTTTGCACATCTTCTTCACTTATAAATATTGGTTCTCCTATGCTCAAGCTACCTTGTTGTCCCACCGGGCATGCCAAAATTTGTTGGGGGATTCTTTAGTAGAAAGGGACTTGAGTATTTGTAGGAGAAGGAAGAAGAAGAAGAAGTAAAACACTTGCACCAAAAGCTTCTGTATCTTGATTAGAATGAAAAATACAATGAATGTGTCTAGAATAAGACAAAATGTTCTTTGCATAGAGTGCTTAAACCAAAAAGCACACACACACACACAATTACACAAGATACCAAAATTCCTTGTGTAGTCAACCTTCTCTGTACCAGACCTCCACCCTCTCCAATAGCTTGCTCTTGTGCACACCTTGCACTCAAGATCCCAATAGGGTTGGAGGAAGGGCCATCTTTTGTCAACATGCAACACCTCCTCACTAGTACCTTGTTCCACCTTGATTGCCTTCCTCAATGGTTCTCTGTGCACTCTCTCTCTCTCTCTGCACAAAATCCAACAACTCCCTATTCGCCTTGTAATGACTTTAGAAGAAAACAAAATTTTAAATGTGGGGGCCATACATTTGTGAAATATGTGTTAAAACCATTATGTGATGATGAGTGGTGTAAAACTTATTTTTTTCCTTTTGGTATTTGTTGCAAAACAAGTAATTTCTTTGAGTCCTTTATTTGATATATGTGGAGTCTTGGTGTGATTTATTTTTACAGGATGACCAAAGGACTTCCTATAGCTGAATTGGAAGTTGATGCAGTGTCCTTATCTAGAGGACATTGGTTTCTAGATACTGATAAAGAAATAGTAGAGTTGGAATCCGGATAAGAGGAAGTCCCTGAAAATGAACAAATAAAAAAAGAACTCAAAGATTTCCTCAAAATAGTCAAGATGCACATCTTCAAAGTGACAAAAGGAAATATAAGTATATTATGCTATGTCAAGAATTTTACAAATTTCAAAGATCAACTACAGCATACAAAAGATGCAAAACAATAGGGTTACACAAACTACTAGAGGAACTGATGTTTTTCATTGACTTTGATAGGTGTGAACAAGCCATGTTATCCCTACAGGAAGTTAGAAGAAGTACAAATACATATCTTATGTGCAAAGTAAAAAATAGGGAAAATGAAGTGGTGGAAATATTGATCAATTCATATCATATCAAGGCTGCTTTGAACTTCTACACAATGGGTACAAAGGTTGATGTGAGTTTTGTAAAGAAGAATTCAGCTACATGTGTTGGATTCACTAAATTTTTAGATTTTAAAGATAAAGCCAATGAGGAGCTTGCAATAAGAATATTTTTGCAATTGCTTTGCTTCCCAAGTTTGCCCAAATATACCAAGCCACATAAACCAGTTACTTTGGTAATGCTAAACAACAAGGATAAAAGCAATTTTGGTGTGGTTGATATGACACCCTATATTCATGAACAATTAAAGGAAGTTGCTAAGCACTGGGAGTCAAAGAAGTTCCTGAATGGGCTCAACTGCTCACAAAAATAATTTATCATATTCTTGGTATGGATGATAAACTAAGCTAGCCCCTGAAGCACAAGTGTCTAGAGCATTGATGGGTAAAGTCAAAAGTCCCCTTAAATCAATAATAGTCAGGGAAGCGGGAAGGAAAAGAAAGGAATTAATCAGGGAAGTAACACAACCAATAAAGAAGAGGAAAGTAGATCCTAGAAAGATTGGACTAGAAGTAATAAAGGCTACTGAGGAGGAAATAAAGGAAGAATAATTAAAGGTTTTAGGCAGACATGGAGCCACATCCACCTCAAACCAGTACAAAAAAAGTATATTCATACTTGATGCAGGGAGGTGGTAAAAGAGCAATTTATGAAGCCCAATATCAAAAAATGCTAGAGGATTTCTCTCATAAAGCTATAGATTGGACTCAACATAAAATGGAGCATTATGAAGAGCTTCACAAACAGATGATGAGTGCAGAAACAGAAGTTGTATTTGTAAAGAAAGAAGCCTCACTTCTTGCATACTTTCAAGAATTACAAGGTCCTCCTAAAACCAAAACTACAATAGTGGCAACCATCAAAAAACCCAAGAAGGAAACCAAAAAGAAGAGAAAAGTTAAGGGGACAAGTCAGAGAGGGATTTTGCAAAAAAGGAAGGAGATTCATAGTCAAGTTTGGATCCACATTAATATACAAAATGGATATTGAGGATAAGTAGAATATCTCAGCAGAAGTGGTGGAGTGTTCTATAGCTCTAGAAAAACAATTGGAAGAAAAATCTGAATCAGATATAGATACTGATATTGAAGGAATTCTCTTAAGAAGTTTGAACTTTTCACTACCAAATACTCCCATAAAGATAGGATAAAGTCAAAAAGCAAACATAGAAGAATTGGAGAAGGAGGTAAACACTAATAAAGAAGATCCTTTAAAGAATACAAAAACTATTGTTGAAGAAACAGAAGAGGAAACAGGTTTTATTCAAGAATGTCAAGATAATAAAGAAATTTTCAAAATGGACAATAGTTCCCTAGAAAAAGAAGAGGGAGCAGACACTTCTTTAATGCAAGAATGGACAGTTGAGAAAGGATATGTGATGATGAGTCACACTATACAAGAAATTTCAAAAACAAAAGAATCAAGGAACAAATCAAAGAGGAATTAAAAGATGCAAGGGAGTTAGGGAAACAACGAAATGCACATGCAACTACTGCTATGAGAGGATATAACATTCTCAATGAAAAGGTAGAAAAGGAAAGGGAAGCATGGGAAGAATAGAAGAACAAATTAATGAGAGAAATTCAAGAATGGATGAATAAGGCAAATTCACAAGTCAAAGAAGTTTTTACACGAGGTGTGATACAAGAAAACATACAGCATATATTTTTGTCTTCTCGTGTGCATGAAGTTTATGAAGAACATTTGAAATCTGTAGAGCAAATGGATGAAGAGTCATAAATTTGTACAACTACTGCTCATGGATAGGGAAGATAGGATGAGGTACATCAGAAAGATGCATGATCAGTATGAGAATCAGATTGACAAAATTGCTTTAGAAAATGGAGTCAAACATCTAATCAACACCATTGGGCAGTAGATGGTTTAGGGATACCATTTTGCATGGTATTAAAAAGTATAAAGAATTATGCCAGGGTAGGAACATCACCAAATAACTACTTGGAATATGATGAAGATTTGGTTATCACAAAGGAATTATTTGAAAAAGCCAATCCCTCATAGAGAAACAAATGGTTGGATAAAAATAAAGATTGTAGAAAAATATGGAAGGAAGTTCCAGTTCAATTAAAAATAAACCCAACTTATTGTCCAATAGCGAGGAGAAGGGAGTGGATAGCATTCCGGACAAGAAGGAATGAAGGTCAGATCCCAGCAAGATGGGTGAAATTTCCAAAGATTACAAGACCCAAAAAAGGAGCTTGGCCAACAAGAAACTATATGCTTATCACTGCAAATCACTGATAGACAACTTGAAGGATGTTAATGATCCTGCATGTATATTACTAGTCAGAATTTTGAAACTCATTATTACTTGTATAGAAACCTTCACTGACACTGATGTAAGAACCCTTATCTACATAGGATTTAATTCATCCTCGGATGCACTTCTTTTTGAGCTAAATGAAACACTAGATCAGATATGTTTAATGTCTTATTGTTGATATATTTAGGTCGTGATGTGTGTGAACACACTAGGACTACCAGGGCACTTTTTTCCCTCTTTAGGAGGTTTTTTCCCACGGCTTGTATATACGCCTATTGCCCTAACGGGCTACTTATTTTTGTACATTCTAGTGGTAATACATTCAATGTTGTGTGTTGAGCTCCAAGCTTCTTCTTCTTCCTTGTGCTGCTCACGTGCTTCCATAGACATCTAACTCCAACAATTGGTATCAGAGCTGGTCGTCACTTCATCTAGGGTGTCGTCGACACCCCTTCGGTCACAGTCTCAGAATCACACGAATTTTGGTGACCATACTCAGCGAGTTTCCGAGATCAAAACTGCTTCGCTCTCTGCTGCCGAAATTGTGATCTGAGCTCGTTTTGGCCTCCGAACACACTATCATAGCGCTTGTGCAGGCTATTTTATCTTTTTGTTCCAAAGGTATATACCAGTTTCGGTTCACCAGTATAGGTGTCTCAAAGTCTACTACAGGTCTAGCAAAATTCGTCTGGGCAGTTCTTTTTAGCTTTTTGAGATACAATCAATTTTCTGCATCGAGGTATTTTAGTCAACAGCCATGGCTAAAAGCAATGATGTATTCCGTATGTTGGTTGTTGAGGATAAGTTGGATGGTACCAACTACCCGTTATGGGCTTATATGATGCAACATGTATTGGTTGCAAAAGGACTATGGAACATTGTGCAAGGTGTTGAAAAACGTCCTATCACACCTGCAATTGTTACAACTGTAGGTATTGAAGCTGATGCAAAAGGTGTAGAAGATTATGATATTCTGCATATTCCTATTCGTGCTCCCATTTCTGTTGCACCTATTGTACAACAAATTTGTTGGGATAGCAGAGATTCCCAGGCACATGCATTGATAGCTTTATCTATCAAATGTGCCATTATTCCTCACATTCGCTCTTGTAGAATAGCTAAGGATGCTTGAGATACACTTACCACATTGTACGAAGCTAGGAATGAGGCTCAGTGTTGTTTACCTCCGAAAACAGTTGAAGAGTGAGCACATGAATAAAGGTGATTCTATGGATAGTTTTCTACCAAAAATCAAAGACTTGAAGGAACATTTGATTTTTGTTGATGAGGTTATACCAGATAGCTCACTTGTGCAGACCATTTTGAATGGTCTTCCTGATTCATATCAGAGTTTTGCTTCTACTCTTTGTTTGATGATGAAAGGCAATCCAAATGCCTTGTCATTTGATGAGTTATTCTATGTTATATTGCAGGAAGATCAGTCCACGCAAAACATATCCATTATGCGTGTTGCAGATCAATCTTTCTTGGCTAGTCAGATTGGCAAAGGAAAATGGAGCTCTTCAACTAGTAAGCAAAAATCTACTAATTTTGCACATTCGAAGAAGGAAGACAAATATGAGAAGAAATCAAAAAAGCAGAAATTGTTTTGCAAGTACTATAAAGGGAATGATCATATCATAAAGAACTATCCAAAACTGGCTGCAAAAGAGGCAAAGAAAAAGGAGGCTGGAATGGTTGTTGCACAGGCCTCTACACCAAAAACAGAGTCTGCTAATCTTGTGCAGGAAGAAGAATGGGTGTTTACTACTGTTTGCAGTTTTGACCCATCTTCTCATGAGAAGTGCATGACTGCAGTAGACTCAGATGTTTGGTACTTTGATAGTGGGGCGACCAAACATATCACCTCGCAGCGCAGTTTCTTCACTTCACTCGAGCCTGCCCCTACAAGAAATACTATCACATGCGCCAACAACTCCTCTTATCCTATCATGGTAGTTGGTAAGATCATTCTGACCACTGTTGATGGTAGTTCTTTCACTTTGTCAGATGCTTTATTTGTGCCAGGGATTAAGAAGAATCTATTATCAGTTTTAGCTTTAGCCAAGATCGGCTTGGTTGTGAAATTTGTTGATGACAAGTGTACAATTCATGATCTCTCAAATGGGGACGTTATTATTGCTTCTGGCATTTTATATCATGGTTTGTATAAGGTCATAGACTATGAAAGATCTGTGAATGATTCAGCATGTGCAGTACATGATTCTCATGCTATGGCAGATGCAAAGCTTTGGCATGCACGCTTTGATCATTCAAATTTTGCTAGTTTGCTACGCCTGCAGACACTGCTAAAATGGTGTCCTCTTTGCCCAAACTTGAGGCACCCAGTAAACATGTATGTGAAGGTTGTATTTTGGGCAAAATGCAACGTTCATCCTTTCCAAAAGATGGTTCGGTTCGGGCTACTCAGAACTTGCAACTTGTACATAGTGATGTCTGTGGTCCTATGCATACACCTTCTTTTGGAAATTATCTTTACTTTGTGACTTTCATCGATGATTTTTTCAGGCATGCATGGGTATATCCATTGAAGGCAAAGTCTAAAGTGTTCATGTGCTTCAAATAGTTTTTGGTTTTGGCTGAAAATCTATCAGCATGTAAATTGGGCACCCTCCGTTCTGATCGAGGGGGGAATATACGTCTTCCGATTTTAATGTATTTTTGGCTAAACGTGGGTTAAAACACTAGTGTACAGCACCGTATACACCTCAAAAGAATGGAGTTCCTGAACGAAAGAACAGATCACTCATGGAGATGGCAAGGTGTATGGTCAAAAGTCTGGCTTTATCACATAGTTTCTGGCTTGAGGCTGTCATGTGTGCATCATATGTACTTAACAGGTGTCCCACTAAATCACAACAGTCTATCACTCCATATGAGGCTTGGCATGATCGCAAGCCATCTGTTGCTCATATGTGTGTTTTTGGCTATCTGGCATATGCATTAGTGTCTAAACAACACCGCAAAATTGGACGATAATTGAAAAGTTTCCTAGAGCAATCAACCATAATTGGCTACCAGATTCCATAATTGAATCCTTGGCCAACTTCATATTGGAGGCCCATGAGAGGGAAAATGCATTCTCAAAGGTCCAACGCTTCCAAATAGTGGTGCATACAAAGGCGTCCATAAAGACACAAGATTCCTATGCTAAGGTAATTTCTATAGTGCCAACCTAGAATAAACCAAATCACTAGGTGAGACCAATAGAAAATATCAACAACAACTAGGTGAATCTAGTTGCAAAACCAATGACCACCTCACTCTCTATAAAGACTACTCTTTGATAGAATAGGAAAAGCCTCTTCATGCAAGAACCTTGTGCTCATTGCAGCAACCTTGTCTTTTGCACCATAATGGAGATCATTTGCACTTAAAAGTGCACATTCAATAGAGATCACATTACATGGGCATGCATTAGACACTATTGCGATATCCTTTCTAGGAGAGATCTACATTTTAATGTGAGGTCATCAATCACTTTCATGCATCTATATTTGTTACCAATGTTTTGTTGCAAGTGACTAATTGATCCATGTAGTGATTCCATACATATATGGTTGCTAAAGAACATCAATAAAGGTTCCAATCGAAAGAATCATTCATATCGATGACACATGATGAATATCACAAGATTTAGGAGTCGATGGCGTTCTTCTATCTTGTAAAGGATCCATCTTTCTAGATACCCGCATTCAAGGGTCTAAAGCATAAGCACAATACATAGCTATTCTGGAAATGCCGAAGGAGAGTGCAATACGGCTCTTGATTTGGAGAGCTTTGACATATCTAAATACATGATGCTAAGTGAAGTTGATGACTATCCTTAATCTGGCTATGCACACCTATTTTAGGACACATAGGATAAAGTGAAAAGGCAATCACATTGGTCTTCACAAAGTCATTGATTAAGAAGGATTGTGGCCTATCAAGGGTCCATTCTCTAAATAGTCAGGCAACTCTTCAACGTGTATTTAGAGATGTTGATGTATGTCCATGGTTATTATAGATATCTTCATCAACATGATTCTCATAATTACAACTACGTCTAGCAAGGTACAAAAGACTTCTAGGCTTCAACTCTCATAATCTTCCACTTCAAGATGTGCTACACCCATAGGACGAGTGGCATGTCATGAAATCATGCTCAACCATGTCATCCTCAGGTTAAATTATTAAAACCTTTAGAATAGGATGCATCATCTACAAAAAGCCCTTTAACACTTTGCTCAATACGTTTTTTTTTTTCTTTGCACCATTTCCTTTTATTTGCATTTCATAGTAGGCATGCATAGGGCCACTCTACAAGGCACTCTTTTCCTTTTTGGCCTAGGTAGTGCATTAAGTAGTATGCCCATTACAACTAAAAAAACAAGAAACTTATGGAATGCATGCAAAATCTTATTTTGTATGAAAGTGAAATCCCAAAACAAATTAATCCATGTGCATTCCCGAAGATGAAGACGTCAATACCTATCAAGGATGACAAAATCTATGAGGGAGGGTTGTTGGACCAAAAAAAAAACACAAAAGTGGATATATACAAAGATAATGATAAGAAGATTAAGGACCCAAATGAAAAGGGAGTCGAAGAAGGATCAAAAGTTCCAAGTTATGTCCAAAAACCATATAACGATACCCTTATTGGAAGATGTACAACCCCAATCATTTTAATAACAATCCACTTTTGTAAAGGCCAACAAATCCTTGAGCCTTTGGATTGATAGCCTTTGGATATTAATTGGCATCGTGATCTTTGGTGCAAAGGGCACATTGACCTTAAATGATATTTTACTTAGATTAGGCTAGAGATCTTTAATGTGATTCCTTTTGTGTATGCATTCTCCTTTTATGAGAATCATCCCACATATGAGAATCATCCCACATATGATGTTTTGCGAATACCCAAAAATTATATAATGAATCCATATTACAAGACCTCCACCACTATGCACACTCAATTAGAAGCTTGATAGATCAACCTATGATTTTGGTAGGCTCACTCTAATCCATATGTAAATTTTTCCATTATATGGTCTACTCACTATTTTGAAAAACTCACATTCTTTCATTTGTGAGTACATTTTTGCCTTTAAGTATGCTCTATCTACACTTTTGTATAGAACAAGAAGAGAAATTACTTTAGTGATCATCAAACTTATTTTATTAACGTATTTAATCTTCATAAATTTTTCTAGATATAATGCAATATATTGATTTTTAACAGCTTTCATCTAACTCACAAATAGTAGAAATATGTTAAGGAAAATAAATTGGAGATATGAGATAGTGTGCCTCAACAAGTGTTATCAATTATGGAATGAGTTGAATAAAGGAATTGTTGGAGTGAGATCTATTAATTGATTAATGTGTTTTGGTGTTTCGATATAGCAGCTGAAGGTTTGTGAGGGCGTGAAAGGTGTGAATTGGCAAGGATGTTTTGAATATGCCCGGACACAATTGATCAGATTTATTTTATGTAATTTGTAAATAAACCAATGTAGAGGGTTCTATTTTTAGAAAAAAATATAAAAGTAGTGGTTAGGATAAGGATCATTCTAGACCACAATTTTTGTTAATAAAATCAAACTCTCTCCATAAAAGAGAGCAACTTTTTACTTTCATTCTTGTTTTTCGAAGCCACCCTCATTGTAACCACTATTTTTGACATAATGAAAAATGCTATAAATACATGCACTCTATGGACCTTTCAAAATAGAGTGCATGGGGGAATATTGCACCCAATCTTGCATACTATGTCATCTCTTCGCATATCTATTTTTTGTGTGTTTTCAGCACTCATATCCTCTGTGTGCATGTGAATTAAGACCCTGGTAATAGTGGTATCAGAGCTCTACACACATCATTACGGAGGGCTGCGACATTGCTTGTTTTGGTGTTTGATCTCCATTTCATTGTTTCTTTTCATTTTCATTTTCAATTTTGGATTTAGATTTTGATTCCAATTCTTATTTCAATTTCATTCTTGTTTTTGTTTTGGTTCCAATTCTAGTTCTAGAACCTAAACCTACGTTTACACCTACATTTACTCCTTCGGCTTACTCCAAGGCGTCGACCAAGACATCAACCAAAGCATCGACCAAGGCATTGACCAAGGCATAACTTTGGCATATTTGGCTTCTGTGGCACCCATGGTTCCCTTAGCGACCATTGGCAACCGTTGGCTACGCATGAACACCTTTTAATTAAGGAGCGGCAATAAGGAGTTTTATATTCACCAAGGAGGGAGGATTTTAACCACAACCTCACTATCATAAGTGAAGTGTTTTACCACTTCACTATCTCTTTGTGTTGTCACTCTACTTTCCTTTTCTTATATATAACACAACTTGCATCTCTCTCTTAATTTTTTGATTCCCAAGAACCACCCTTTCTTTTTCCCTTTGAATTAAAGAAATATCAAAATTGTTTTCACATATCCAACAAAGGGGTTTCTTTGTTCCCATATCCATGAACCCTACAAATACCATGAAGGACTTTAGCAAGTCACCTCTACCCAAGGTATTGCTCGAGCAACAGTTGGAGCTCCTGCGCCACAAACTTTGAGGTGCCCAAAACGAGATAAAAAGACACGACGGAGTACTTTAGAAGATGGAATATGAAGAAGATAACCTTGCAAAGGTGGTAAATGTTATTATCTCTACTCAAGTTGATGGCACACATTCCAAGATTGGTGTTAAAAATTACCAATTTCTATGGTTTGATGATCTTAAGGATGGCCCTTTAGTTCTTTCATGGTTATCACAATTTGAGGACTTCTATTCTGATGAATCATATGTTGAAAGTGAAAAAGATAAATTTTCTACTAACTATTTAGTAGGGAAGGCTCACCTTCGATGGAATGTCCAACATCATAGTGCAGATCGTCCAACTACATGGAAGGCTTTCCAAGATAAGGTGAAGGATTCTTTTCTTCATCCTCAATATCATTTACATGTTCAATGTGCATGGACAACTTTTACATGGAAGGAGGGTGACACTATCACTACCTACACAGAGAGATTCTGGCAAAATCTATTATTGGTTCAGATGGTCGAAGATGTACTTGAGGATACCTTGTAGAGAAAATATGAAGATGGGAATCCAAGCCAAACTTCACACACTATTCCTTGAATAGATGATATTTTAGATAAACTACGAGGAGCTTGTGTCTTTAGTAAAATTGATCTTAAATTGAGTTACCATCAGATACTTATGATGCATACTGATATTTTTAAGACTGCATTTAGAACTCAAAACTGGCTATTATGAATTTATGGTAATAGTAAAAATGATAGTGAACATGAGAAGCATCTTGAAACAGTTTTTCATTTGCTATGAGAGAACACACTTTATGCTAATCTTGAAAAGAGTTACTTCTTTCAACATAAGCTAGAATATCTAGGACATATTATTTCAAGTGAAGGTGTGAATGTTGATCCAAAAAAGATTAAAGCTATAGTAGAATGGCCTACACCTCAATCAGTGAATGATGTATGATCTTTTCTTGGATTGGCTAATTTCTATGGAAAGTTTGTTCGAAATTTTTCTTATTTAGCATTGCCTCTTACCTTGTTATTGAAAAAGAGAATACATCTTGCATGGGGAATTACCCAACAAAAATCCTTTTGAAAAACTCAAACATACACTTTCACATGCACATGTTTTACAATTACCCGATTTTCACAACATTTTCATGCAGTTACTGAGGTTAGTGGTTCAGGAATAGGTGTTGAACTTCTAATGCAAAATGATCATCCCATTGCGTTTGAGAGTAGGAAGCTTAAGCCCTTAGAAAAGAATTATAATACACACACATGATATGGAATTATTAGCATTTATGCATGCTCTACGCATTTGGAAACACTAGCTTATGGGATCTAAAGTATTAATCAAAACCGATCAACATACTATTAAACATTTATTAAATCAGCCTTTAATCTTTGATCAACATCTTAAATGGGCTTCATTCATTCAAAATTCCAATCCATGATTCAATATCAACCTGGGAAACTTAATGTCATAACTGATGCTCTAAACCATTTTCATTCACATTCTATTGTTTTGCATAATATTTTTGCCATCCAAATTCATTCCTTTCAAGAAATGATTTCCACTTGTGCATCATTCAAAATTTCCAACCCATGATCAAATATCAACCTTGGGAAGCTAATGTCATAGCCAATGCTCTTAACCGTTTTCCTTCACATTCTGTTGTTTTGCATAATATTTTTGCCATCCAAATTCATTCCTTTCAAGAAATGATTTCCACTTTGTATTTCTCACGTGCATGGCATGACTTCAACAATTGTGCACCTTAACTGATGAACATTATACGATTTCATCATGGTTTACTTTATTTTCAACATAAACTATGCATTACACAAGCTTTTAAAAGATTTTGTAATAAAAGAAATGCATGAACCATCTTACATGGGTCATGGAAGCATACAGAGCACCACTTCTGCTTGCAAAGATTTATTCTTTTGGCCCCACATGGAAAAAGATATTGCACAATATGTTTCTCAATGCATTGCATGTCAATGTGTAAAATGTCATTACGATAAACCATTTGGTTTATTAATGCCACTTCCCATTCCAAACGAGACATGGGAACAAATTTCTACTGATTTTATCACTAGTCTTCCGATCACTTCATCACATAACAATATGATTTGGATGATAGTCGATAGGTTTAGTAAATATGCATATTTCATTTCTTGTAGAAAAACTTTGTCCGATCCTCAAGCTTCCAAATTATTCATTAACTTCATTTTTCCACATCATGGTTTTCCTAAAGTAATGTTATTTGATCATGATGTTCTTTTTTGCAATCATTTTTGGGTTGAATTATTCTGGTTCTAAAATAGATTTTAGCTCTACATTTCATCCCAAAAGTAATGGACAAAGTGAGGTTACAAATAGTACTATTCTTGATTTTGTTGATATATTTAGGTAGTGATGTGTGTGAACACACTAGGACCATCGGGGCACTTTTTTCCCTCTTAAGGAGATTTTTTCCCATGACTTGTATATATGCCTATAACCCTAATAGGTCACTTATCTTTGTACAATCTCTTGGTAATACATTCAGTATTGTGCTCCAAGCTTCTTCTTCTTCCTTGTTTTGTTCACGTGCTTCCGTAGATCTCAAACTCCAACAATTGCTATTAGAGCAAGTCACCAATTAATTTAGGGCATCGTCAACACCCCTCCGGTCACATACTCGGAATCACACAAAAATTTGTGAACATACTCGGGCCTCCAAACACACTATCATAGCACATGTGCAAGCAATTTTGTCTTTTTGTGACAAAGATATATAGAGGTTTCATTTTACCAGTATAAGCGCCTTGAAGCCTTCTACATGTTTAGGAAAACTCAAAAGGGTAATTTTGTTCAACTTTTTGAGATATACACATTTTTCTACATCAAGGTATTTTAGTCAGTGGCCATGGCTGAAAGTAGTGATATATTCCGTATGTTGACTATTGAGGATAAGTTGGATGGTAGCAATTACCCATCTCTTTGGTCATTTGAATTTTGCTAGTTTGCTATGCTTGTAGAAATTAAAAATGGTGTCCTCTTTGCCCAAACTCGAGGCACCTGGTAAACATGTATGTGAAGGTTGTATTTTGGGCAAAATGCAGAGTTCCTTCTTCCCAAAGGATGGTTCAGTTTGAGATACTAAGAAATTGCAAGTTGTTCATAGTGATGTATGTGGTCCTATGCAGACACCCTCCTTTGGGAACTATCTGTTGATATATTTCGGTAGTGATGTGTGTGAGCATACTAGGAATGCTGGAGCACTTTTTTCCCTCTTTACAATTTTTTCCCCCAACTTGTATATATGCATATTACCCTAATGGGATACTTATCTTTGTACATTCTCTTGGTAATACATTTAGTATTGTGTGTTGTGCTCCAAGCTTCTTCTTCTTCCTTGTGTTGTTTGCGTGCTTTCGTAGACCTCAAACTCCAACAATTGGTATCAAAGAAGGTCACTGTTTGATCTTGGGCATCGTTGACACCCCTCCAATCACAGTCTCAGAATCGCATGAAATTCGGTAAGCATACTCAGGGCGATTAGCAATTCAAAATGGGCTTCGCTTTGTGCTATCAAAATTGCGATATGATCTCGTTTCGACCTCCGAACGCACTATCACAATGCTTATGCAAGCAATTTTGTCTTTTTGTGCCAAAGATATATACAGATTTTGGTTCACCAATATAACCATCTCGAAGTCTACTACAAGTTTCACAGAACTCAATAGGGTAGTTCTATTCAATTTTTTGAGATACAATCATTTTTCTGCATCAAGGTATTTTAGTAAGTGGCCATGGCTGAAAGTAGTGATGTATTCTATATGTTGGTTATTGAAGATAAGTTGGATGGTATCAATTACCCATTATGGGCTTATATGATGTGTCATGTATTGGTTGCAAAAGGACTGTGGAATATTGCGCAGGGTATTGAAAAATAGATGGTGTTGAAGATGGTGATATTCTTCATGTTCCTATTCATGTTGCGGTTCTTGCTGCACCTACTATAGAGCAAATTTGTTGGGATGGAAGAGATGCTCAGGCACATGCATTGATATCCTTGTCTCTCAAACGTGCCATTATTCCTCACATTCGCTTGTGCAGAACAGCAAAGGATGCTTGGGATACACTTACCACTTTATACTAGGCAAGGAATGAGGCTCGTGTGGCTTAACTTCCAAAAACGGTTGGAGAGAGAGTACATGAATGAAGGAGATTCTATGGACAATTTTTTTACAAAGATCAAAGATTTGAAGGAGTAGTTGATTTCTCCTGATGAAGTCTTGCCTAACAGTTCATTTGTGGAGATTATTTTGAATGGCCTTCCATATTCATATCAGAGTTTTGCTTCTACTCTTTGATTGATGATGAAAGGCAATCCAAATGCCTTGGCATTTGAGGATTTAATCTCTCTTTTGTTGCAGGAAGATCAGTATAGGCAAAACAGGTCCATTATGCATGTTGCAGATCAAGCTTTCTTGGCTAATCAGAAGGGCAAAGGTAAATGGAGCTCTTTTACTAGTAAGCAGAAATCTACTAGTTCTACACAATCAAAGAAGGATGACAAAGACGAGAAGAAAACAAAAAAGTAGAAATTGTTTTGCAAATACTGTAAAGGAAATGATCATGTCATAAAGATTTGTCCAAAATTGGTTGCAAAAGAGGCAAAGAAGAAAGAGGTTGGAATGGTTGTTGCAGAGTTTATAGCATATGTGCACTTGCAACTCATCATGGTTGGAATGTACATCAATTGGACATAAAAACTGCATTTATGAATGGTGACTTGCATGAAGAAGTGTATGTTTTTTAGCCCAATGGCTTTGTGCAAAAAGGGCATGAAAACCAAGTCTGCGCATTGAAAAAGGCATTATATGGTTTGAAGCAAGAACCATGTGCTTGGTATGAAAAAAAATACATGCCTACCTTATTGCACATGGTTTTGAGAACATTCCAAAAAAAAATACATGCCTACCTTATTGCACATGGTTTTGAGAATAGTCCAACCGAGAGCACCTTATATCTTAAGTGTGAAAATGATGTGCTTTTGATCATTGTTGTCTATGTTGATGACATGATGCTCACTGGTCCTCATGAGAAGCATACTGCTGATTTTAAGGCTTATTTGCATGCCTCATTTGAGATGTCAGATTTAGGGCATTTGCATCATTATTTGGGTATTTACTTTATGAAAGTTGATGGTAGAATAGTTTTGTGTCAAAAAAATATATTGACACATTATTGAAGTGTTTTGGCCTTGAAGACTGTAAACCTACTACCACTCCTATAGAGATAGGCTTACGATTGAGTCTTCATGATGCTGGAGATGCATTTGATGCTATTCTCTATCCATGGGCTGTTGGATGCTTTATTTATGTATGCATTACTCGGCTAGATATTCAATTTTCAATCTCACAGATGAGGAGGTTTATGCACTACCCAGGTGTCAAGCATTGGCAGGTGGTTAAGTGCATCTTTCGCTATTTGAGTGCTACCCATCTACTTCGATTGTTTTATCCCAAGGGGGGATCACTATCGCTAGATTTACATGCTTTTTCTGACTCTAACTGGGCTAGTTGCTATGACACTCATGTGTCCACTAGTGGCTTTTGCTTCATGCTTGGTAGCTCATGTATATCTTGGTTGAGCAAAAATCATCCTACTGTGGCCACTTCGAGTTGCGAAGCTGAGTATAGGGAAGCTTTCACAACAATTGTTGAGTGTGTGTGGCTCAGACACCTTATGGCCCATTTGAGTGTTGGAGAGTCTTTTGTCGCCACCAACTTCACTAACAATCAAAGCGCATTGGAAGTTGCGAGGAACCCTGTGTTCCATGCTTGCACTAAGCACATTGAGGTGCACTATCATCATGTCAGGGAGAGGTTCTCTGCTGGAGATATCAGTTTGGCATATGTCCCCACATAGGAGAACATTGCAGACCTTTTCACAAAAGCTCTGCCTAGGGAGAAGTTTAAGCTTTTTGCAAAGCTTTGGGTTTGCTTATTTCGTGGATGGATTCCATATAGCTTGGCACTTCCTTATACATGAGTGCCAGCTCCTTGTTCACCGCATCACTCCAATGGGGAATTTGCTGATATATTTAGGTAGTGATGTGTGTGTGTGAACATACTAGAACCACCAGGATACTTTTTTCCCTCTTTAGGAGGTTTTTTCCCTCGACTTGTATATACGCCTATTACCCTAATGGACTACTTATCTTTGTACATTCTCTTGGTAATACATTCAATATTGTGTGTTGTGTTCCAAGCTTCTTCTTCTTCCTTGCGTTGTTTGCATGCTTCTGTAGACCTCAAACTCCAACACTATCTTTAGTTCATGACTTTCATTGATGATTTTTTCAGGCATGCATGGGTATATCCACTGAAAGCGAAGTCCGAAGCATTTATGTGTTTCAAAGAGTTTCTGGTTTTGGCTGAAAATCTATCAGCATGTAAACTGGGCACTCTCCATTTTGATGGAGGGGGGAATATATGTCTTTTGATTTTAATGCATTTCTTATTGAACATGGGATAAAACATCAGTGTACAATGCTATATACACCTCAACAAAATGAAGTGGCTAAAAAAAAGAGAAGGTCACTCACGGACATGGTGAGGTGTATCGTCAAGAGTTAGGCTTTACCACATAGTTTCTAGCTTGAGGTTGTTATGTGTACAACATATGTACTTAATAGGTGTCCCACTAAAGCATTGCAGTCTATCACACCATATGAGGCTTGGCATGGTCGCGAGCCATTTGTTGCTTACCTGCATGTCTTGGTTGTCTAGCATATGCATTAGTGCCGGGACAACAATGCAATAAATTGGATGATAAAGCAATGAAATGTATTTTTGTTGGGTACAATTTTGAAAGCAAAGGTTATCATCTATATCATCCATAGAATAAACACATTTTGGTTAGTCGTGATGTTGTTTTTGTGGAAGATGCTATTCAGCCACTACTTTCATGTACTAAGGAGACATCATTTAGCCCCAAAGATGTGTATGCCAATTTATTACCTCTTTTTATAGATGGATGTTGATATATTTAGGTAGTGATGTGTGTGAACACACTAGGACCGCCGGGGCACTTTTTTCCCTCTTTAGGAGGTTTTTTCCCCCAGCTTGTATATACGCCTATTGCCCTAATGGGCTACTTATCTTTGTACATTCTCTAGTAATACATTCAGTATTGTGTGTTGAGCTCCAAGCTTCTTCTTCTTCCTTGTGATGTTCGTGTGCTTCCGCAGACATCTAACTCCAACAATTGGTATCAGAGCATGTCGTCGCTTCATCTAGGACGCCGTCGACACTCCTCTGTTTGCAGTCTCAGATTTGCACAAAATAACTGATATAGTGCAAGCAAAAACTATGCCTAAATGGCTGATGCAGACTTTGCTAGATAGAAAATTAGATGCACCTTTGTCATATCATACTCGTTCAGGCTCTCATAGTGTTTTTTTTGCATCAGATTGCTATGCTATGGCTGCCTCTAGTTTTTGTCATGAGAATGAGCATGTTTCGTTTGATGAAGCACAAAATTCAGAAAATTCAATGGCTGCTATGCAATTAGAATATGATGCTATTATGAAAAATGCTACCTGGTCTTTATGTGACTTGCCTCCTGACAAGAAGGCCATTAGCACTAAGTGGGTATACAAGCTGGTGTAAGCTTGATGGAACAATTGACAAGTATAAGGCTAGGCTTGTTGCAAAGGGTTAGACTCAAGAAAGAGGCATTGATTTTGGTGAGACCTTTGCTCCTACATGTCGAATGACTATTGTTCATAGCATCTCTGCACTTCCACCTCATTATGGTTGGAACATACATTAATTGGACATTAAAACAACATTTTTGAATGGTGACTTGCATGAAGAAGTGTATGTTTTTCATCCTCGTGGCTTTGTGCAAAAAGGGAAGGTTAAACAAGCCATTATATTGTTTGGAACAAGCACCATATGACATTAAGCATGCAAATGATGTGCTTTTGATCGTTGTTGTCTATGTTGATGACATGTTGCTCACTAGTCATAATGAGAAGCATATTGATGATTTTAAGGCTGATTTGCATGCCCATTTGGGATGTCAGATTTGGGGCATTTGCATCATTATTTGGGCATTCAATTTAGGCAAGTTGATGGCGGACTAGATTTGTACCAAACAAAATATATTGACATATTATTGCAACGTTTTGGCCTTGAAGACTGCAAACCTATTGCCACTCCTATGGAGACATGTTTGTGGTTGAGTCTTCATGATGCTAGAGATGCATTTGATGTTGTTCTCTATCAGCAGGCTGTTGGATGCTTGATTTACTTATGCATTACTTGGCCAGATATTCAGTTTGCTGTCTCACAGATGAGCAGGTTTATGCATTGGCCAGGTGTCAAGCATTGGCAGATGGTTAAGCACATCTTTCACTACTTAAGTGGTACTCGGCTACTTGGATTGTTTTATCCCAAGGGGGAATCACTACCACCATATTTGCATGCTTTTTTTATTCTAACTAGGTTGGTTGCTATGACACTCATATGTCCACTAGTGGTTTTTGGTTCATGCTCGACAGCTCATGCATATCTTGGTTGATCAAGAAGAAGCCTACTGTGGCCACTTATAGTTGTGAGGCTGAGTATAGGGGAGCTTTCACAATGACTGTTGAGTGTGTGTGGATGAGATGCCTTATGGTTGATTTGGGTGTTGATCAATCTTCCGCCACTACCATTTTCACTCACAGTGAGAGTGCATTGGCAATTGCGGGAACCCTATGATCCATGCTCGAACTAAGCACATTGAGGTGCACTATCATAATGTCAGGGAGAGGTTCTCTACTAGAGATATCCGTTTGGCATATGTGCCCACACAGGAGAACATTGTAGACCTTTTCACAAAGGCTCTACCTAGGGAAAAGTTTGAAGCTTTTTGCAAAGCTTTGGGCTTACTTCCGTTTGTGGATTGATTCCACATAGCTTGGCACTTCCTTATACATGAGTGCTAGGTCCTTGTTCACCGCATCACTCCCAAGGGGGGATTGTTTGATATATTTAGCTAGTGATGTGTGTGAATACACTAGGATCGTTGGGGTACTTTTTTCCCTCTTTAGGTGGTTTTTTTTTCTCGGCTTGTATATATGGCTATAACCCTAACATGTCACTTATCTTTGTACATTCTCTTGGTAATACATTCAGTAGTGTGTGGTATTCCAAGCTCCTTCTTCTTCCTTGTGTTGTTCGCGTGCTTCCACAGACCTCAAAATCCAACTGATTTATTGCACTGTTATTCATTAGATAGTCCCACTAATTGGGATGACAAGTTACCATTGCTTTAGTTTTCTTACAATAACACCACACACACCACTATTGGTCATACACCTTTTGAAATTGTTTATGGTAAAAAGCTTCCCACTCCCATGACACTCACTCAAACTGATATTACAATGGCTGGTTCTATTGCTCAAGATCACATTTCTATACTTCATGATGTTCACGAGCACATTAGGAAAAGTCAAAGACATTATACACGTATTGTCAATACAAAATGATTAGCCAAGGAATTTAAGGAGAATGATCTTGTATGATTAGATATAATTAAAAGACATCTAAAAAGTATTTTGCAGCATCGTAAAATTAAAATTGCACCACACTATTATGGACCATTTTGTATTATTCAAAAGATTAATGAGAATTCATTCAGATTAGATATATCATCTCACTGGAATATACATAACTCTTTTCATATTAGTTTACTTAAACCATTTAAAGGTACTTTACCACTCACTCCACTTCTTGATGACCCTCTTTTAATTGAAGAACAATATGAAATCTTAGTCCTTGAGAAAATAATTGATCATGATGTCACTACTATACATAGAGTTACTCAATATCATTGATATTTAGTTAAGTATAAAAATCACTATATTGAAGAATGTCAATGGATACATAAAACATCATTAACACCCCATTATGATCACTTAAAATCTGCATATCATTCATATACACATTAATGTCACTCCTCCATGAACATTTCCATGCAAGTTTTTTTACATAGAACATGCTTATTTTGTTCATTGATGGAACATGTGACTTACCATCTATGTTTATTTTATTTTATCAACTGAGACCAATTGCTTTTTCAACTGAGGGCATGTTATCAATTATGGAATGTGTTGAAGAAAGGAATTATTGGAGTGAGATTTATTAATTTATTAACGTGTTTTAGTGATTTGATATAGAAGTTGAAGGTTTGTGAGGGCGCGAAAGGTCTGAATTGGCATGGACATTTCGAATATGTCCGGACACAATTAATCAGATTTATATTTTATATAGTTTATAAATAAACCCACGTAGAGGGTTCTATTTTTAGAAACAAATATAAAAGTAGTGGTTAGGATAAGGATTGTTGTAGACCATGATTTTTATTAATAAAGGCAAAGGCTTTCTATAAAAGAGAGCAACTTTTACTTTCACACTTGCTTTTCGAAGATGCCCTCATTATAACTGCTATTTTTGACATAATGAAAAATCTTATAAATACATGCATTCTATGGACCTTTCTAAATAGAGTGCGTGGGGGGAGATTGCATCCAATCTTGCATATTGTGTCGTCTCTTCGCATATCTAATTTTTGTGTGTTTTTAACACTCATATCCTTTGTGTGCGCATGAATTAAGATCCTGGTAAGAACAAGATAGTCTTCAAGGAAAGTCAAATGTAGATAAAACAAATAATAGGTTAAGAAATATTTGCACACTTACTCATAAGGTTTAGATTAAAGCCATGAAGAATATCTATAGATATATAATAGTAAGAACTAGAAGGCCTAGCATAATATATTTTAAGAGGATAGTCTTTGGGACAATGTAAAGTCCTTTTTATTTTCTCGAGAACAATAGGAAATATAGAAGCACTCTCATGCACCTAGTTCTCTTTGAAATAGAGAGGGAGATCTACTCTTATACTACAAATTCATGTAGATTGTAGACATGCTCATAGCATTGGAGCATCCACTCTAGGTGGGACTTGAACCTTGGCCATATTCCTAAGAGAACTTGGACCTCGGCCATCTTCATAAGAGAACAAGGTGGAATCTGCTATTCCACACTTGCTTGATGACACAAATAGATAAAATTAATTAAAGAAAATGAAGGGAAGAGAGGTTGGCATGATTCCCTTATAAGTTCTTGAGTATCATAAGCTAGAGTCCCAATAGATATATGCTAAGAAGAGTGGAAATTCTCGATGTAGAGTCCTTACATGAAAGTAATAGGGGATTTCACATACTAGTAGCATTGAGAAGGTGAATTGCCCACTCAACATTCAAACTTCTCTCAACAAGGCTTGTTATTGCAATACCTTTGCTTGATTTTAAAAGTTGTGGATTTCCAATTATTTTTGCATTTTGATTCTAGGAAATAAAGATAACTATATTAGTTCATGCTCATCATACTTAGCACATAAATATATATATTTTTTTGAATAAGAATGTTTTCAAGCACTGTAATATGGAATCAACCTTTGGAAGAGGTGTGAACCACCTCTTAACTCCATTTAGATGGGCTCACACATGAGTGCCATGTGGCACCCATGTGTAGAGCCATAGGTGACTCATTAATTATGGAATTAGAGAGAGAGTCTCTATTGGAACTAGTACCCGGCTGGGCGGTAACTTCAAGATCGGACTCCGTGTAAAACTAAGAGTTCTTCTGAGAGAGACAAATGCATCTCGGGAAGTGTGTAGAGCTGAGAGTGAAGGCAAAACGAGGGGATTCATCGGAGTAATCAAACATTGGTATCGGAGCCAGTACAATGATCGAGGCAAGCTGACATGCGAAGAAGATGACCAGTGGCGCTCATGCGCTTAGAGAGAGAGAGAGAGAGAGAGAGAGAGAGAGAGAGAGAGAGAGTCCCTCTCCACCTCCTCCTCATCCCCTCCTCTTGGATGGGAGTAAGAGGCATGGAGCCTCCCTTTTATGCTTAGTTTTATCCACCTGTAGCCCCTACGTCGGATAAATAGATCCATCAGTGACATGTCTGAGTCATTTCGAAACTATCACCAAGACCAAGCTGAAGATGGGGAAGATTTTGTGATTTTTCGTGAAGTTTGAAGGACAAAATTGCTGCTATGGATCAAGATGTTGGCCATTAGGGTGTATACATGTATTATGGGCTGTGGATATGGGATATGGGTCATGGGTTTTTCTTGAAAAGCTTCAATTCCTCAATTTTGAGCTTCTCAAAGTCACCCTTCTATGAAGATTAGCTTTTCCACTTCCAACTCGTGACATACCCGACTTCTCCACACCATAGCTTCCTCATATGATATCCGATTTCAAAAATCTTTGTCACGTTCCCAAGATTCACTCAGAGACTATCGGTGTTGGATTTGGACGAGATTTGGTCAACCAAAATCTTTCTGTAGTGCTTCAACAGGAACTAGGCCTCTTCAGGGCCTAGTTTTTCATCATCCGGTGTTCGAATTCACTTTTTTCACTTGGGATAGCTTTAAATCTTTGAAGTACAAGTGCTGGGCTACATTTCTTGGACTGGGGAGGACTTCCAAATCTCAGAAGTTGTTCAATTGTACTTAGTTTGCCCATTTGGGGCTATTGCTATGTGGTTTTGGCATTGTTCTTGTTGGTTTTTGGTAATTAGAACCTCTCCGGACCAACCAAACATTTCCATTTTTTGTTTGGGCTTGGCGAGGATTCAAAATCAACGACCTAAAGCTTCAAGGATCACTTGGATTTCGCTTCCGCAGCTTCATTTTGTACCAGGGAAGTGCTCTTGTGATGTATTTCTCTTCTTCTTGCATATTTAAGCTTTATCTCCATTCATTTTCACATAATCTAGTTAGCAAATAGGGGAATGGAAGTAAAAAATGGAATCTAAAGGGAAACAAGTAGTTGAACACACTTCTCCATCTAAAGAGCAACTAGAGGATCGTGATTTTAGAATGGAAGAATTAGAATTAGGGCAAGAAGTAGAAGAAAATATAGAAGGGAAAGAGCCTCAGCATGAGCAGTATACATATGAGGAACTTTTAGATGATTTTGTCACTCATGATCAATTCATAGACTTGAAAGAGCAAACCCTTAAATTAGAGAGAGATCTTGGTAGCATCACATCTCTCATTTCGCAACTAAAGTCTCAAATGATCTCACTTGAGACTAGCGTCACCTCTTTCCTAGCTAGGAAGGAAAGAGAAATCCCTCCTATTCCTCTAGAGATTACTAGGAAAGATACTTCTCTTCCTAGTAAGCATAAAGGAGAGAGCTCTAGGGAAGCTCCCCTCCTGAAAGACTTGAAGCCACCTACCTTTACGAGGGATGATTGAGATAGGAACAAGGATGCAATCTACACTTTTTTACAAAAGTGGCATGATTTGCATCAATTGAAGGGCACCCCACCAGAGTACCATGTGCTAGAGGCGAGTCTCTCCCTCGGCCCGTGTGCTTACAAGTGGTGGATGAGTCTTAAAGAGGCGAACTCTATCCCTACTAATTGGACTCAGTTTGAGACTCTTTTTCTAAAAGAGTTTCTTCCTGAGAATGAGGAGGAGAGGAATTGGGATGAGTGGGATAGGATTATAAAGAGAGGTAGGCCTCTTACTGTCTACCTATCCCACTATAGAGAAATCATTTTAAAACTTAAGGGCTTAGATGATTTCCAGAAGACCAGAGGGTTTGTTAGAGGCTTAGATAAAGCCATAAAGAGGGAAGTCAGAAGGAATGCACATAAGACGTTTGAGGAGGCGATCAAGTATGCCCATATCTATGAGGACCATAACCATCCTCAATATACTCTTATGGAGACGGATCAGCCCCTCAAGCCTCTTAGTACAACTAAATTCAAGAAGAAGTTGCCTTTTGGGAAAAACAAAGTTTTCATTAAAAAACAGAGATCACAAGGGCCTAGGTTATCCACAAATCATTTGAGAAGGCCAAAAGAGAGAACTTGTGCTTTAGGTGTTTGTCTCCTAGCCATTCACAGTGGAACTGTCTAGTCAAGAAGGGGGAAGAGAAGAAGAAGGGACCAGAGACTAGTACGGCCCCCGAAAAGGGTAAAAAGGCGGTCCACCTAGTGCAAACCCTTCCTATTCATGGTAGCTCTAGCTGCAAGGGAGTGGAGGTGATGCACGAGGATATAGAGCACACCTGTTGTTTGACTCAGTCATTGTGGTAACAGCAGTTTGGACCACATGACCTAGTTAAGCTGCATGGTAGTGTATACAGGACCAGGGTGCGGGTCATGATAGATGACTCTGCCACTCATAATTTTATAAACAATGCTTTGATCAAGAAATTAAAGATTCCCCAACATCCCAGTGCACATAAATACATTGTATCTATGATGCAAGCGCAAGATAAGAGGATATGGGATACGATGCAGGAGTACACAGATTATATGGACTTTCAAATTATGAATATGGAGAGGATAGACCTTGTGTTCGGAAGAGAGTGGCTATGGGGGTTGGGAGATACACTTAAACACAGCTATCAAAATAACACACTTGAATTTGAAAAGAATGGAAGTAAAGTTTGTATTCAGGGAGAGAGATATGTACCTAGTGCACCTCTCATTTCATCATTAGAGTTGTATAGTCTTTGTTATTCTCAGCATGTACAGGACATGCTTTTATTGTATAGTCAGGATATGGAGAATTGTACAGACAACTCATTTGATGTATATTTTCATGCTAGGAATGTAAATATGGACATGACTTTCTACTATTCTTTTTTGCAAGAGTGTGTGGTTGAAAGTTTTAAGGATCTTATGTTTGAGTATAGAGATGTTTTTCCCACTGACTTACCTAGAGGGCTACCACCTGAGAGAGGGGATATTGACCATGCCATTGAGGTTGTTTCTAACACTAACCCTATTTGCACGCCACCTTATAGGTTTAGTGTTTCTCAGCATGAGGAGGTTGAGAGACAATTGCAGGATTATTTAGATAAGGGCTTCATTAAACCTAGTAACTCACCTTGGGCATCGCCAATGCTCCTAGTTAAAAAGAAAGACGGCTCTATGAGGCTATGTATAGACTATAGACCACTTAATAAGGTAACTATCAAAAATAGATTTCCAATGCCTAGATTGGAAGATCTATTTGATCAGTTACATCAAGCTAGGTACTTTACCAAGCTTGACCTTAGATCAGGATATCATCATATCAGGATTAGGGCAGAGGATGTCCCTAAGACTGCATTTAGGACTAGATATGGGCACTATGATTTTTTAGTGATGCCTTTTGGTCTCACTAATGCTCCTTCCGCTTTCATGAAGCTCATGAATAGTGTTTTATGGCCTTATCTAGGACACTTTGTAGTAGAATTTTTGGATGACATTTTGATCTATAGTGCATCAGAAGAAGAGCACTTGGAACACTTAACAAAGGTATTTCAAGTGCTAAGGGAAAATTCACTCTTTGCTAAGGAGTCAAAGTGTGAATTTTTCAAGATAGAGGTTAGATATCTTGGGCATATAGTCTCCCAGGATGGAATCCAGATGGATCTTGAAAAAGTAAGGGCTATTATGGAATGGCCACATCCAAGGAACCTAGAAGAGTTGCAGATCTTCCTAGGTTTATCAGGTTTCTATCGAAGATTCATCAAGAATTATGCTAAAATTGTTGTCCCGACGACGGAACAGCTTAAAGGGAAAGGGAAAGCCTTTCATTGGGGAGACGAACAGAAGCAAAGTATGGAGAAATTGAAAGTAGCAATCGCTACAGCTCCACTTTTACATATAGCAAATCCCAACAAACCATTTGTGGTTGAGACTGACGTGAGTGATTTTGCTATAGGAGCGGTTTTAGTTCAGGATGGTCGACCGGTAGCTTTTGAGAGTAAGAAACTAGAACTGGCTTAGAAGAATTACTCCATCTATGAGAAGGAGTTGTATGCAATTGTCCATGCTTTGAAGAAGTGGCTTCATTATTTATATGGTGCCAAAGTTACGATAGTGTTTGATCGAGAGAGCATTAAGTGGCTCTCTAATCAAACAGACCTTAAAGGTCATAAGGCCCGATGGGAAGAGACCCTTTAGGAGTTTGATTATGAGCTTAGGTATATGAAGGGAAAGTTTAATGTAGTGGCTGATTCACTTAGCGACATGCCTATGCTCAATGGACTGAGTTTTACTCATATCACTAGTGAGCTACTTGAGTCCATTAGAGGAAAATGTAGGCTTGATCTTGCATATTCCGAGATTTGGGAAGCCATAGAGAATGGGCATCGTGATATATGGGTTTCCAGTGAGGATGGAGTATCAACGGGTACTCAAGAAGGATTCAAGTGGAAGAACAACAATGTCCATGATGGATACCTGTGATATAAAGGTAAGGTGTGTGTCCCTAGAGATTCTGAGATGAGACGGCATATTTTGTATGAGTGTCATGACACACCTAGTGTGGACCACCCAGGAGTTAACAAGACTTATGATCTTGTTAAGAGGTAGTTTTATTGGCCTGGACTTCATAAGGATGTCCTAGAGTATGTGCTTAAGTGCACTAAATGCCAGGTCAACAAAGCTGAGAGATTGAGGATTGGAGGACTACTCCACCCATTGGATATTCCTAATGGGAAGTGGGAGAGTATCTCCATGGACTTTATAGTTGGATTACCTAGGACACAAAGAGGGCACGACTCAGTCTGGGTAATTGTGCATAGGTTAACCAAAATGGCTAGGTTTATTCCGATACGTACTATAGTGAAGACACAAGAGTTGGCTAGACTCTTTGTAGAGAACCTATACCGGTTATATGGTTTCCCTTTGGACATAGTTTCTGATCGGGATAGGAAGTTTACTAGCCACTTTTGGAGAGCGGTCTTCAAAAGGTTGTACATGAAACTTAGCATGAGTACATCCGAGCATCCACAATCAGATGGGCAAACAGAGAGGGTTAACCAAATCCTAGAGGATATGCTTGGAGCATATGCAAATGAAAGGCAAACTAATTGGGAAGAGTACTTACCTATAGTAGAGTTTGCATATAATAGTGCCAAGCACTCTTCCACTAGGCATAGTCAATTTATGCTTATGTATGGGTTTCAACCAAGAGCTCCTTATGCATTAGGCTTGCAGAATGAGAAGGTTCAAGCTACAAAGGACTTCTTGGAAGAGATGAATGATATGCTTAGACTTGCTAAGGACAACATTAGGAGAGCTCAAGATAGAGCTAGAGCCTATGCTGACTCTCAAAGGAGAGATATCAACTTTGAGATAGGAGAGCAGGTCTATCTTAGAGTTCCATCTAGATCTGAAACCATGAAGATGGGACCCTATCCAAAACTATCTCCTAGGTATTGTGGACCTTTCCAAATACTTAAGAGAATAGGAAACATGGCTTACCAGCTCCAACTTCCTGAGAATAGTCAAATCCATCAAGTTTTTCATGTTAGTCAGCTTAAGAAAAGGCTGGGTGAATCTAACAACCTCATTCCAGATAGTGAGGTAGTAGAGCCTATTTCTGTTCAATTTATTCCACATGAGCCTGAGAGCATACTACGCACTCGAGAGAAACGGACGAGAAGTCACTTGTATAAAGAGTGTCTAGTAAAGTGGAAAGATAGTTGAGAAGATAGTGCCACATGGAGCGGGTTAGCACCCTTCAGAGACGGTTTCCCAGTTTTAGATTACCTTCCCAAGGGTCTTCTTAAGGGGAAGGATATGGGGAAACAACATGGAGACATGACCATGTATTTTTATACATGGGGATTTAGTGGGATTACTATTCCATTGATTATCTCTTTCTTTTAGACCTTCTAGTACCATTTTTGAGGGCAAAAATGGAGTTAAGGGGAAGGAAATGTAATATGGAGTCAACCTTTGGGAGAGGTGTGAACCACCTCTTAACTCCATTTAGATGGGCTCACACATGAGTGCCATGTGGCACCCATGTGTAGAGCCATATGTGACTCATTACTTATGGAATTAGAGAGAGAGTCTCTATTGGAACTAGTATGAGGCTAGGCGATAACTTCAGGATCGGACTCCGTGTAGAACTAAGAGTTCTTCTGAGAGAGACGAACGCGTCTCGGGAAGTGTGCAGAGCTGAGAGTGAAGGAAAAACGAGGGGATTCATTGGAGTAATCAAACAAGCACATTGATTATGGAGTTTCAAGGGATGGCCTCTAGTCAGACCTGAAAATGGAACTCCCACCTTGATTTTCATATAGAAGGCCTAAAATTAAGTTGGCCTTTGAGTGAGAAACCTAGTTTTCTATTCAAACTTCTATTGATAACCAAAATTTCATCGAATAAATTTAACAAGTTTTTGACCTTCAAATGATATTGACGTTTCAAAAAAACCTTTTTTTTTTCTTTTTCTTAAAGAAAAAAATCAATTAACAAAGGAGAAATATACAGACCCTCATGAGAAAGGGACGAAGGTCTTTGACTAGGAAGTGACAAATGTTAAATAGTGTGAAACACAATCAACCTCTTGTAAGAATACACGGAGAAGAACCTATCTCTCCAACTAAAAGACTTGTAAGAGGTACTCTTAAGATATGTATCCTTAATCATGGCCACATACCACACCACAAGAAGCATACTCTAAATGCACCTCCAACACATTTAGAATAATAAGACAAACATGTGCACACACTGCACATATGCATATCATCACACATACACACATACTATGTGTGCATACATGCACATATGCTAGTACAATACATGTATTCCACAATGCATATGCACACAGTGAGCCTTCAAATGATATCTAAATCTATGGTTATGAGAATATTGAGTTTCATATGATTGGATTATTTTTTTAAAAGAGGAAGTTTGATCAAAGTCTAATTTTCTTTATAGCTTAAATTGATTGAAAGAACAACTCTACAAGTAAATGGGCATAGTATCCATGAGACCCTCTATATCTAAAGAGCATATGTTACGTATTGCCCAAAGGTGACACCAAAAAAAAATTACCCAAATGTGAACACAAGAAACTCATTTAAATTGCGAATACAAGAAACTGATTTTTCTAACAATGTGTAACTTCAGCAAGAAGGAGTTGAACTCTCACTCTCACCTCAAAAAAAGGCCCAACCACACAGCCTGACGCATGTGAGAAGATTTCTTTAAGATGCTTTACATGAAAGCCAATACACCCTTCAAAATTCCGTGCTTCCAAGCATAAATTCCGTGCTTCTAACTTCTAAGCATGTAGTCTAAGGACGAAGATAATGCACGTGGTTATCATGTTGCTAAGAGGAGACGCCGGACGGCTGTGTGGTGAGCTAATGAATGCAATTGCGCACCCACTCGGAGGCTGGAGCGCCACCCCAAGCAAGGAAGTGTCAAAAGTGTGCTCACTGCTGACCAAGCAAAACGTAGAATGGTCGCACCAGTTTGAAGTTCCAATCGTGAGTTACATCTGCATACAATACGCGCACACGCGCTGATCTGCGTCACAGAGCGCATTTTCGCATGTAGGGGGTAGCGCTTTGTTGCAACTGTTTATCCCCCTTTCATCTGCTGCGTAGCCTTCATTCCTTCGGCCTTCCTAGCAGACGCATCCACAGACTTACAAGCAGCCGCGTCGGACTTTTTTTTCGACAGGCGGAGAGATCGGATCCCTCCCGATTAATAGAGGCATGGATTCTGCAATCCTTGCGGGAAACTCCTTGCGCGGCGTGTCCGAACACGTTGGTCTTCTGGATGGTTCAGCGCTTCGCCCAGCTCGCGCTGAGATAAGGCGCCTTCTGCGTGGATATCGTCCTCCTAAAATGCATTCGAGCAATAGGCTTGGTATCACTTATTTCCTTCGTTTACTTCCGTTCAATTTTCTAGGCTTTTGATCAGTATAGCCTGTACGAATCGAAGTCATGTTTTTGGGCAACTTAAAAATTCTATCTCTTGCAGTTTCTTCTATTTTCATCAGGTCGTATATCATATGGGGTGTGTGTGACAGATAGGTAGGTGTGTGCGTGCGTGGGAAAGTACGTAGGTAGGCAGGTGTGTGTGTGTTGTGGGGTGTGTGTGAGCATGTATTCATTCTTAGTTCTATACCCACCATTCTTAGTTCTATACCCCACCATTGGACAGTGATGACACTAGTGGGGATGTCGTAGTCTTGAGTCGATAGTGTTCACAATGGAGCTAATATGCTATATAGTCTTGTTGTTGACTACCATGAGCTTATAGCTGCACTTTCATTTGAGTGTGAATTTGGGGTTTACCTGGATTCATTCTGATATATACTTAGATGGTCACATTCCCAACTCCACATGTATTTTGATGTGCCAAAGGCTTCCCTATGGGTAGCACAAAATTTTGTGAGAAAATTAGAGAAACTTTTTGTAGAAAACCCACAATTTTTAATGCTAAAATTAGCTTCTTTTTTGTGAAATCTTTACATAGAATTTCATAACTTTTCCATAATTTTTTTCTTATCCTTTAAATTTCATTCACCTCAAAACTAAAAAATGGAAATATAAATGTCCCAAGTCTATGTATTTCTTGGCATAACCCTAAATATTAAGATCATATTCGAACATCCCTTCTTAACTTGAACAAGAAGGGATGAAGGAAAATATCAGTAGGAAGATATTTCCTCTTTTCCCTTAAATATTATCCTAGGAGGGGTGACGTTAGTGGGGATGTCATATTATTGAGTCGATACTATGCATAATTGAACTGATTTGCTGTACAGTCTTGTGGTTGACTACCATGAGCTTATAGTTGCACTTTCATATGAGGGTGAATTTGCTTTTTGCCTAGATTCATTTCAGTATATAAGAGGATTGTAAAGGATACAAAGAAAAGGGTGTTTAAGTTTGACAAATAGTAAACCTAGATCTATAGCTAGATTTACAAATTGAATTTAATGTTGTATTGATCTACACAAGAATAGAAAGTTTGCTAGTTACAATTTGTAGCCTTCCACAAGAACATTCTTGGATGGAACTCCTAGAGGTTGGAGATTCTCATTTAGCTTTGGTAACAAAAGTTTCCATAGGATGGTTTCTCTTAAAGTTTCTCTTTTTCTTCCTCTTTTCTAGTGCTGTTATAACACCTTCTAAAGTTGGCTTTACAAGTGTTTGCAATACAGTAACCAAAACATTGTATGAAGAGGGTAAACTCTTTAATACAACAATCATAGCAATATTATCCCTAATAGATGATCCAACAGAAGTAAGTTGTGGAAGATACTTTTAAATTAGATTGTGGAGTTATGGGAAGCTTGTTATCCTTGCATACTCTTTATGCTATCTAGTAGCTTCATGTACTTCAACATGAAATGTAATGAATATATTTGGAGCTTTGCTCCTTTCATATCTCTCATGTGTTGTTTATTCTCCATTGTTTCTATTTTCTCTCTATCTCTATACCGATTGTCGATCGAAAAAACAACATAACAATGCCTATAAGGACCTCAAAAGTGAGTCAAAAATTCAACCAAAAATATTTTTTGGATAGCTTTCAAAGAGAGCTATCAAATTGAAGGATCAAACAATGCAAAAGGCCTTTATCCCCAACAACTTCCCTCATAAAGGGCTAAGGAGGCTCTTTCAAGCTATGTGACTCCCCTATGGGGAGAGAGAGAGAGAGAGAGAGAGAGAGAGAGAGAGAGAGAGAGAGAGAGAGAGAGAGAGAGAGAGAGAGAGAGAGAGAGAGAGAGAGAGAGAGAGAGAGAGAGAGAGAGAGAGAGAGAGAGAGAGAGGGAGGGAGGGAGGGAGGGAGGGAGGGAGGGAGGGAGGGAGGGAGGGAGGGACAGAGAGAGAGAGAGAGAGAGAGAGAGAGAGAGAGAGAGAGAGAGAGAGAGAGAGAGAGAGAGAGAGAGAGAGAGAGAGAGAGAGAGAGAGAGAGAGAGAGAGAGAGAGAGAGAGAGAGAGAGAGAGAGAGAGAGAGAGAGAGAGAGAGATAGAGAGAGAGAGTCTTGTATTATTCCATGCAGAAGTAGTCGCAGGAGTAGGGAATACTTTTGGAACTTTGTTCCGTGTGACAACATATGGTGAATCACATGGTGGAGGTGTGGGTTGTATCATTGACGGCGTACCCCCAAGACTGCCTCTCACAGAAGCAGACATGCAGTTTGAGCTTGACAGAAGGTTAGTAAAATTGTATTTGATAGTCTTCATTTGTTGCTATATCAAGTCATACATTGGTTGCAATGTGTTAGGTTGGTATATCCATTATGTTTTCATGTACTTCTTTATGCTGATGCCGCAACATGTTGGAGCATGTAAATATGGAGATTCACACCTGGCAATTGTTGACAACTATAATGGAACGGTGTTGAACAATTCAATCACTTCTGTACATGATTAAGTTGACAGTCCTCTCTTTTGGGTGACTGCTACATTCCATGGATAATTGATCAATCTGGATAATAGGATACGTATATCTAAAGGCTGAGTTTAACAGTGCATGTGGATACTGTCATACATCATCACATTGTCATGGTACCTGCACAATCCCATTGAATCATTCGGTCAGCCACTGTCTGTTAATCATCCTATGTAACCAATCTCATTTTTTTAGTTGCATTGTGAGGGCTTTATTGCCTTTGGTGCCATTTTGTAGTCCTTTCGGATCACTACTAGCTTTTCTGTAGCTGTAGTGAGCTCAGTAATTATGATTTCAAACTTCACACATTTCATGAAGCGGCTGGAATTTCTTGGAGTGGACCCAATATAGTAAGACATTGCAATGTGCTTGACAATTTGAATAATTATATGAATATAGGGGTTAAAATACTTGATCATACTAGCAATTAATTGAAAATTGTCATTCGGCTCATAGGGAAGGTATAGGCTCTTATTTAAGAAGTCTCTTAAGTGTTGTTAAAAACTTTGATAGCAGAATGATATATACAACTGTAATATGTTGGATTGCACTGATTTCGAACCTTCATCTTTACAGAAGGCCAGGCCAAAGCCGCATTACTACTCCTCGAAAGGAGACTGATACATGCACAATCTTGTCTGGTGTTTCAAATGGTACTGTTTTTTGCATGATTTGTAAAAGCATAGAATCTGGAAAGGTAATAGCAGGATGCCAAAGGGTTGGCATCATTCATTGCTCAAGCAATTGGCTGTTTTGCAGGGTTGACTCTGGGGACTCCAATTGCTGTTAATGTGCCAAACACAGACCAACGAGGAGGGGTCAGTATCCAGAATCTCCTCTTTTTTCCGTTCTTTTATATCTCTGTCACTCGTGTTGGAACCATCATCATTTGTGAGCCACTGATAAGATATTTGGTTGTCGAACGTGAGATGATCAATACAGCCCAATCAGTGGGATTAAGTTTTAATATCTTTCAATATTCTTAGGACTCACTACTGTCATGTAACATATAGCTAGGATGGGATTCCCCTTTTTCTTTTTTGCATTTTTCATTTAGGCTGCAATATTTGGTGCTGTACCATTTAATGATGGCTGCCAGACTTCACCTTCATGTGATCTTTAGGTGGGGGTCTTTATTTATTTTTATATGCAATTCTCTGTTCTTTTCAGCTTAGACCATGAGTCAAGTGTCAAGTATATTAGCAGCAAATTGGAATTATATTTTCTGATCCATTCCTTCCATTTATTTTTCGTGTCGTCCCATTGCCTTGGATTGTTTAGCATGTGTACAGTCCATCTCTCTGATTATCTTAGATTCTTCCTGACCAAGATATATGGGATTTCTTGGGACAGCATGCTTGTTGTGGTAATTAATCCAGAAGTCCTTTCCAAAATAGACTTTAGTCTTTCTAAGCTACTAGGCACACAGCAGCTGTTTATTGTATGACCTTATCCCTTTTCTCATTCCTTATGATCAATAAGCAAATGGGTGCACACTGCATATGTTCATTTACAGAAAATGTGGAGACAGGAGTAATTATTATACAGTTGTGTGCATTTTCAAAACTTATCTTCTTTGCTTACTGTTGTAATATGTGGTTATGTTTTAAAATGTGGATCAAGGTTGGATGTTGGAAAGAAACAGGAATTGAAATTAACGTTAAAGCTTGCATCATAGGAAATGATCATAACATTCTGGACTCTAACACTATACTAATCTATGGGGTTCAGTTTTCCAGTATCATTATTCTGAAAGTTTTAAGTGTGTCACTCAGGACTATTCAGAAATGTCAGTTGCATATAGGCCATCACATGCTGATGCTACATATGACTTCAAATATGGTGTCCGTGCTGTTCAAGTATGTTTCATCTCAATCTGCCATGCTTCTTATCTTGTTTTCTAGCTCAAATGGGGCTGTCAACAATCGATTTTGCTTTACTTTTCAGGGTGGTGGCAGATCATCAGCAAGGGAGACAATCGGGAGAGTGGCAGCTGGTGCTGTTGCAAAGAAAGTGCTGCAAAAAATTTCAGGAACTGAGGTATGCTCCTTTCTCTTTGTCTCTATGCGCATGTATGTATATTTTGTATGTTATCTGTATGAACATATGCATACATGCATGCATATGTAAATGGTTAATGAGAAAGAATCAAAACCGTCCTTTTTGTGGGGTAGGGGAGGAAGGTCTCTTCTGCATCAGTTCATCAGCACACCTTGTGAGTTCATATCTGCCACTAGCCTCAGTGTTTTCCTTTAGGAAGAAGAGAAGTAACACAGTAGTATGCCAGAAGGTGGAATAGAATAAGAAGAACTCGATGCTCAGTGCTCACACAGAAGTATATGCTTCAGGGATACATGAATCTTGTACAGATGAGAGTTTTGTGTTGAAATTCGTAGCTTATATGCTGCAACAGAAAAATTCTAGCAATATATAAACTGTGCAAGAGATTTTAGTGTTTCTACTAATTGTAAAAAACAAATATAGATTACTAGTTTTTGATAAACTGTAATACAGATAAGGTTGGACATAGGTTCTCAGGGAGTTATGGAGCTTGTTCTTTCTGATGAATAAGCTGTATATGCAGAGAAAATGGGGCTATAGGTTGTATAAGGGGCTAGACTTGTTCTATATGAACTGGATATGTAGAGGATAGTTCTGTGCTTTAGGAAAAAAAGGAAGCCCAAAATTCTGCACAAAGATAAAAGGGGGTTATATTTTTATTTAAAGTTAAAATATTCATTATAAGATAATTTCTTTGATCTTAATTGCCTTTTGTTACTGAAGTTGCAAACTTTTAAGGAGATCTGAGTAGAATTATGAGTATTTTATAGACTTCAGCAATTTTGGACTCTTAAATTTATAATAATTCTGGGAAATAACAAAAAATTCTGCTTCTCTACAAAAAATCTGAAAAAATCTGTATACATATATATTGACCATCAGTGAATTCAATGGTAGTATTGGATTTTTGAGCGTCCAGTTTTAATGTATAGAAAAAATTAAATCTGAAAAATTCAAGTTTCATAGTTGACGTGCAATGCTTTTCTATTGCTTTCCTTGATCTCAAATTAAGTTGTTGTTGAAGTTTTTCAAATCCTTCTTTAGGTGAAGGCTTTGTAAAGATATCTGCCACAGTAATTTGAGTAGGAATATATAAAAAATTGCTTTGATCTTCCATAACTTATCCTCAGATATAATGATAAGGCTTTTTGATATGTTTAGTTCGGGAGTGTGATACAGCAATTGCACTTTGAAAGGTTGTCTATATCTTTGTTGCACTGTGGACCTATAAGGGAAGATTAAAAACTAATTTTCTCAACCATATACACTCAAGAAATGGCAATAAATGTGCCTATGTATTCAATTTCAATTTTCACTAAAAAATGGTCCCACTGTTGGTTCTTTGAGGAAATTTTGAGAAATGAAGTATTGCCACTCGTTGTTTATTTGAATCATAGTCAACGATCCAAGTGGAATTTGAAAATCTTGTGAGTTTAAAATTATCACTTTTTTTAGAATATTACACCATAATAATAAATTCCTTGCAAGTATATAAGGATTCTTTCAACTGCATTCCAATGCATAAGAGGAGGATTCTTCTTTGAGTTAATCTTTACATATTCTTTTCATATGAATTTTGAACATGTCTTTCATTTAATAGGTCCTTGCATTTGTATCGAGAGTTCATGGGGTTGAACTGCCAGATGGAGCCGTTGACTTTGACAAATTAACTTTGGAACAGGTATGTGCATGTGTGAATGTTTCTTTTGGAGTACATAAACGGCATCCATTTGAAACATGTGATAACCACCTTCTAAATTACTTCTTTCTATTGCATGATTTCATCAAGGGGTTTTCTTTGTGATGTATAGGTGGAGTCAAACATTGTAAGGTGTCCAGATCCTATTGTAGCAGAAAAGATGATTGAAGCCATAGACAAAGTCCGTGTAAAGGGTGATTCAGTGGGAGGGGTTGTAACATGTATTGCTCGAAATGTTCCTCGGGTAAAAATCAACATATTCACTACTTGAAACCTTCATAGGCTATAGCATCCGCTTATTGAAAACACTTCACTGGATTTTTGATCAGGGATTGGGTTCTCCTGTCTTTGATAAGCTTGAAGCGGAGCTAGCAAAAGCATTGATGTCATTACCTGCGACCAAGGGATTTGAAGTGGGAAGTGGTTTTTCTGGTAAGAATACATTCAAAAGCATGATTATGTTAGTTTGCTTTGAATTTCATTCAGCCAAGCAAGTAGAATAAAATGCCTTACTTCCATTGTAGTCATTGCAGAAAAATTCTTATTTTGGATGTTTTTTTCAGGCACATTACTGACAGGAAGTGAACACAATGATGAATTTTTTGTTGACGAGGATGGCAGCGTACGTACTCGAACTAATCGGTCAGGTGGGATACAGGTAATGTGAATTGGCTTGAAACGTGGCTTTAAAAACATCTGTACACATTGTGTATGCTGAGGAATATATGAGCAAAAATTTATATTACTGACATGTAGAATATTCTGGATAGGGTGGCATCTCAAATGGAGAGACTATTGTGTTGCGAGTTGCATTTAAACCTACATCAACCATTACTGTATGCCTTATTTGAAATATTAAGCTATGTGATTTTTTTTTTTTTTTTTTTTTCTTTTAATGAACACTAATTCTCCTTGTTATTGAATTTTGACAGAAATCACAAAAAACTGTAACAAGAGACAAGCAAGAAACAGAGCTGAGAGCTCGAGGTCGGCATGATCCATGTGTTGTTCCTCGAGGTATCATTGTGATTATTTATACTGATTCACACTTTGAAATGAATTGTCTTATGTGCATTGAATATCTTTGAACACGGCACTTTAATGGCCATAGCCTACTCCTTTAATAAGCTTGGTACAGACAAGAAAGTAAATGTTGTTATTGCTATTGTTTGTTCGACTTCCTTGTTTTGATTTTCTTTTTTGCAAGCTTCTCTTAAATGGTGAACATATCCCCCATGCTTTCTTTACTCTACTCACACAGCCTACACTCTACTAGCACACGCGTTATTCACTATACTCATGCTCAACCTCCCTTCGCTTCATCATACACGCTCTATTTAACTCATCATGCTCTAGCCTCTTACTGTCCTTGTGGACATCTTCTATCATTATAATTCTCCTTATAGACTATGTTGTCCACTCCTATGTTGGAGAGTCTAGCCCCAAGCTTCAACCATTTTCCTTTGGTATCCTTTCCTCTAGTCTCCTATTCTCTTATATCAGGTATCCTTGAAACTTTCCTATCCTGCCCTCATGGCCCAAACTCTTTCAAATATCAAGAGACATCTAGGTTTTAAGATCTATCATCTTAGTAAGCCTAAGTTCTTATTATGAAGTTACATAAGCTCATTAGCTTTCGTCTTTGGCTTTTGAATTTCATAAAACACAAGCTTTGGCAATATAGTGACAAGTCGACCTTTGTGGTATTAAGTTTTAGATATTTCTTGTTTCTAGTTGGATATTGGATATTAGTAATGAACTTCTGCACTCTTGGAATCAGACATATCCATAGTGTTATAAAACTGCATTTTTTATTGACAACAATAATCTTTCAAATCATTTGCAAGTTAAATCTCTTGAACAATTATTATTCTTTTTTTTTCTATTATACCAACTTAGGAGAGCCTTGAGGTACATGCATTTTTGCATGCTTCTATGTTGATCATTTGATTGCTATCAAGAGTTTGATTTTTTGATTAATGATCTTCTATGTATTATTATACCTTACGTATTAGAAAAATCTTTTAGAAGGGATAACAATTTCAATCTTTGTCTTGGGTCCAAATGATTAAATGATTAAATTGTGATTTAATTTGCATTTTCAAACCTCTTGCTGAAAGTTGAATCATCTACATTTGGGTTATATATACATACGTACATGTACGTATATTTTGAACTGACTCACCAACTTTCATCCTTGTGCTGGCTAGCTGACGACTCAAATGAGATTCCCATGCAGACTTTGTGCTTTGATAGAGATTTTCTTACTCCAACCAAGCTTGACGAGAGGTTTTGCATGACTTGATTTGAGGAATAATATGCCTTTCCATTCACATAAATGAGAGTGGTTATGGATCTCTGCAATCCCATCTCATTGCTCTTTTGTAGGAAGTAACTTGATAGTATCTCTGACTCAAAATGATGAAAGGACCCCTTCTTCTTCTTTAACCTCCCATTGAGCAGAATTCGGAGAAGCATGTTGCTTGGATGAAGAAGCAACCTCCTCTGTAGCTTGTCTTTGATTGGGGTATTGGCCATTGACAATATTCCATAAGTCCTTTGAAATTAACAAGTTAATCGTCATGAAACTCCACATTGGATAATTAGACATTCCATCAAGCTTGTCTTATTCCAATCTATCTCTATAGTCACTCATCTTGAGTACAAGGGTGTATGTGAATTATGTTGTGATACCAAATGTTGGAAGTGAGGTAGGCCCAATTAATAATCAGAGGTAATTCAAGATCCTTCCAACACTTAGAACCTTAGCACATAACAAACCTTGACCAAATTAATAGAGATGAATGAAATAGAATAGACAAGAGGCAATATTTAAAGTGTAGGAGCTGAATGCTAATTACACACTAAAATAAATGCAAAATGTCAATATAGAATGTGTGTAATGATACAAAACTGAATATAAGCTGAATGAAAAAGGTTGTAGGTACAAAATGTAGAGAGAATGTGCTTAAGAGGTAATGTGCAAGAGAATATGTGCAATTTAAAGTGAATGAATTGTCAATAACAAGCAAAATAGCAAATCCTAATCCGAAATTAGGTCTTCATTGATGTTGAGCAGCAACTATGAAACCTTCAAGTGTTGAAAAGATAGGCAAAGACCTGGACTGTGGTACAACAATGACACGTGAAAGAAACCCTAAATTAGACACCAATACTCATAAAATCAGCATGCACATTTGTGGAATTGTGAAGAAGATGTAGGGTAACTTCCAAAAATCCTCCAAAGTCTGCATCAAACTCCTCCAAGAGGCCCCCATCTCAAAACCCTAGAGTTTGTACGCAAGAAGTTTCACATTGGATGATTGAATGAGGCCTCAAAGCATTCTTTATATAGTGTAGAGCTGTAGGTGAAAAAGTCTATTGAAAAAGCACAAATAAAGCAGAGGTCCAATTTGTAAGTTGCGGCAAAATCACACGTATTGCTCTTTTTAGCTTTTCAAAAGTTGACTTATGCTTTTCAGACAGCTTTTGATGAGATTAAACATGAGCCGGTGATTGATATGTTTTTTGGCTTTTGAATCTCAACCATTGGTTTAAAATAAGGTGAAAAACTAAAAATGGAAAAGTTCGGGTTTTACTTTTCAGCCCCTTTGAGGTGTATGGTGGAATGTTATATACCATTAGAAAGCTCTCATTGAGTACTTTCATATGAGCTGATAAAAAAAATTAATAATCTTTGACCCAAATTTGACTAAGTCCCAAAATTAGAGTTGTTGGAAATTTTGCCATTTTTGAGCTATTCTAACATTGTTTCGCTATTTTTGAGTTATTCTGGCATTGTTTTTCGATAGCTCTCAAGCCTTGTATGAAGCATCCTATAGATCTCATCCTTGAAATCAACAAGTGAATTCTGAAAAAGAAACAATATATTTCATGAAAATTATCACATAAAAATAAGTTAGCAAATATCTAGACAAATCATAATTTCCAATATTATTACCTTTCTTGAACCTTTAAGAGATCTTAAGCTACATAGAAGTTGTAAGTTGCCTTATAAAAGACCACATGATGCAACTTCCCCACAAACAAATCCGGAGCTTGGTATGCACTAACAAGAATGCAGTCTAACTTTGCTCATAAGGGGTGGTGGAGCAATCCTACAATACATAAACAATATTTTATTAGTCAATACTCATAACAATATTGTTTATGAGCAATTGATCATAATTATGTAACAAATGATAAATCAAATTTCATACCTGTGACAAGATTGTGAGCACAAAGGATGCAATAGGAGGGTGACCTTAAGCGTAATGATTTGACCATTCAAGAGGCTGAGATCTGAAGTCTTGTCTCAAGGAGGTATGTGATTGTGTTCTCATAACCCTTCTATCGATGCTCTCAAGCTCCGCATGAAGCATCTTGTAGATCTTATCCTGCTCATCGCGAATGAGTGTGTCTATGCTTTCCTCTTCTTGGAAAGCACTCTCAAAATCAAAGAATGAAGTCTGATTTTTTTTTTTTCATGAGTATTATTACATAAAAGTAAGTTAGCAAATATGTAGATAATCATTTTCAATATTATTACCTTTCTCAAACCTTTAAGAGATCTTAAGCTTCATAAAAGTCGTAAGTTTGCCCAACAAAAGACTACACAATGCAATGGTTCCACACTCAAACAAATGCGGAGCTTGGTGTGCACTAAAGAAAATGCATTCTAATTCCGCTCACAAGGGATGGGAGAGCAATTCTACTATAAATAAAAAATATTTTATTAGTGAAGACTCAAAACATTATTATCTATGAACATTTATGTAACAAATGATAAATCAAATTTCATACATGTGGTCAAGACCTTTAGTGCAAAGGGTGCAATGTTAGGGTGATCATAACTATAATGATTCGACCATATCAATATAGCCCATTTACACTGAAAAATCACTATTAAATTCCATCTGCCCATCAAGACTCATAAGGTGCTCTATGTATACATCCATATGTTGCATGTGTGGCTTGGACCTTATATATGGGCCCTTAAAGTAAGGGTGTAGAAGTGTTGCAAAACCATGAATATGTCTCGATAATAATTACCATCAGGACTCCATTAGCTTCATCACATCATGAAGTATACATTAGATATTAAAAGTGAAAATCAATTATAATTTATAATTCACGAATTTGCAAAAACCAAGCAACAAAAATCAAGCACTTGGTATAGTCATCAATGTAATCGCAAATAATTGGAAATTCAAATATACTTAGATGTCGATAGAGTAGTCACAAGGGAAATGGCCTCCCCCATCCATGTGTAGATATGATAAAAGGCCCAACATCGATCCTCCATATCCAAAATTCATAGTACTATATGAATAGGTTGCAAGATAGGCATGATATGAGATATTTGCCTCCAAAAGTTCATGGCAATTTTCTATCGCTATGCGTCTCTTACCATGCTCCCCCCTTGAGGATCTACAATAATCATGCATAATGCATCCATGCATAAATATAGTATAGCAAAGACATGGTAGAAGAAGCCAAATCGACTCTACGAATCAACTCTCTCTTACCATGGCTTTGAAAAATAGCTAATACTTGGTGAGCTTTACATCCTTTTTTGCATCATTGACTATGGGAGATAGCCAAAAGAGCTTCCCTATTTCCTCGAGCAATAAATCTAAGCAATGTGTAGAGCATGGACTTCGCACAATGTTAAGAAAGTTGACCTCTACCAACTCTCCTATTCTCTTACAATTTGTGGCATTATTGGTGATAACTTGTACTACATTTTGCACACCGATTTTCTCGGTGGCACCTTTAATGTGCTCAAATATAAGCTTTCCAATGATGCATATGCTATCATGACTGCAATCAATGGCCCTGATAAAATAAGTGCCTAAACAATTAGAGACCATTATGTTGATATGGTGGCATCAAATGTCACTCCATCCATTGGGTAGAGTGGAGCATCCATATGTCTTCCATCCCAATCTAATGGGATCTAGAAGTTTCTCAATCTTTTCTTTCTCTTTTATGAGCATGAAGCCGCATAACCTCTTGTAATCAACTCCACGCCAATCATCAAAGGGGCCAATTCGAGTTATTTCCTTTACCATTATCTTCCATGCATCTTCCTGGATGACATTGAAGGGAATATTGCACTCAAGAATGTAATGCTCTAACTCTATGTTAGCTACTTTTTGACGTTGCTTTCGCAAGCAAGTGTATAAATAAGAGGGATGAAGAGAGGATTGTGATGCTTTAAATCTTTGAGATGAATGTCCTTCCAATAGATTAGACTCTTCATTCTCATCACATTGAGAACATGTGCGACTTCTCAATGTGCTAGCACTAGGTCGTACATCCTCAACTTCCTCTAAAATATCTTCAGAAGTTGCAAGAAACTCACAACGACGAGCTCCTATAGCATCTTGAGCAAGCTTATGCTCTTTGCGCACGACTTTTGCAATCCCTTGTGGGACTTTTGTACACCCAACAATGCGCAATCCTCATAGTCGTCATACATGTCAGATAAGACACAATTGTGCAACAAGGCTTACCACAATACTTGCACATTCATCTCCTTGTACCAAAACTAGATCTAGTAGTACCAGGAGTGATGATAGTATTTGTGGCTATTAGCTAATAAGCTCTCTCTCTCTCAATGTATGTGTGGCTATTATCTAATAGGCTGAGGTCTCTCTCTCCCCCCCCCCCCCCCCCCCCAAAAGATTCTGTGTATGTGTGGCTATTTACTATTAGCTAATGCTCTCTCTCTCTCTCTTTGTTGTATGTATGTATGGATAAATTTTATTAGTCTCTCTCTCTCTCTCTCTCTGTCTCTCTTTGTAGTATGTAACATGTATCTGTGGCTCAAGAGTGAATTCTAATGGGCTGTTTGCTATCGAAAATATCTCTCTATCTCTCTCTCTCTCTTTCTTTTGGAATCAACTTTGAATAGCACAAGGGTAAGAGTACATATCATTGATTTAGGACGATCAATGATCAATCATTGTTTCTTCCTGATTACTATTACATATAAAGAAACAAGTAAGAGTACATATCATCGATTTAGGACAATCAATGATCAATCGTCATATCTTCTTGATTGCTATTACATATAAAGAAAAGAGTACTTATAATGAATGAAACAAAAAATGTAGAGTCTTGGCCCATATGGCATAGATGATAGGTAATTCAAGTATCAAGGAGAATCCAAGTGGGGAGTCGGTGTTACACTAGTGGAGGTAGTAGCCCATGGTGCGATTTGAATCTCCACTTGGTCAATGTATTCAACATCATGTGTCTCTTCTTCATGTTCTTCACCTTGCACTTTGTTGTGCTCCATCTCTAGTTCTGTAAAGGGTCATGCTTTGAGTCTTGCAAAGCATCCTTAAGTTTGCATTGACAAAGACAAGATCACTCACATGTTGCACACCAAGTTTGTACCTCTTCTTAGAGACTACATGTCCATATACACTCCATAATTGCTCAAGGCAACTCGCAGTGCAAGCTTTGTTAAGTATGTGTACGACCAATTGTTGCAGCTTTGGACCATCAAGCCAAAATCTTCCCACCTAAGACCAATGCAGACACGAAGCTTGTCTTTTTGTGCATTTGAACATGATGCATTATCTAAGCCTATGCATTCTGGGACAAGTCGCTTCAGCATCATCCTTCATCCATTTGCCACCTTTGGATCAGCATATTGCTTCTTAACTTGGAATTTGGGGTCCATCATGAATGCCACTCCATGGAGTGGGGAGTAGCAGGCATTCCATTGTTCAACACACATTGATGAATTTTTTTCATACTTATCATCCTCTTGCATTAGCTTCTTCAATGACTCAATGGTTGGATCCATAGCGTCATATCCTTTGCCAATGCATGGTTCCATAGAATCCACCACTCTTAGCAACTGAGCAAATGGTTGCACAATATCCACTATGTGGCTAACATTCTCCCACCATGTTCCATTATCTTCTAGTTTTTTGAATTCCTTTTTTGTTGTACTGGACTCAATGGTTGGATCCATAGCGTCATATCCTTTGCCAATGCATGGTTCCATAGAATCCACCACTCTTAGCAACTGAGCAAATGGTTGCACAATATCCACTATGTGGCTAACATTCTCCCACCATGTTCCATTATCTTCTAGTTTTTTGAATTCCTTTTTTGTTGTACTGGAAGCTTTTGGCATTGATACAAATACGTCACTCAATAGTAGGCTTCTTAAAGCACCATTACACTTAGACAACGCGATGTAGCATGATGTAGTTGTATGCAAATCGTGTTTCAACTTATTGAGCAAAGCTGAACTCATTCCTCACACATGTATGATTGTTAATGAAACTCATTAATGCATTTGCCTCATTGATTGAAGGCAAAATCCAATTCAAAGTTCCAATATCTTTGAGAATATTACTTAGGCAATGAACCATGCGAAAACAAACATTGATACGAGGTTACAAGTTTCCAATAATTTTGGCTGTGTTCAATTTGAGGCAGTCACCAGGGGACGAGGATGGATCCCGGGGATGGGGATGGGACGTGTCCGAGGGACGACACTCGAAAATGCTTATTTTTTCTCAAAAGTATCAAATGAGTAATTATTATACAATGAATTTGTTCATAGCTCACATATGAAAAGGATAATAACAACAAAGCTATTAAAAAAGGTGTTTTTTTAGTGAATACATGTATAAATTAGACATCTAGATTCGCCTCCAAACTTTAAAGAGTTAAAAGTGACAATTCATGGGTATTTAAAAGAGATACTGCATCATCATCATCATATCAATAATCATATACATAAAAAAAGTTAACACTCGATGATTATGTGGTGCCATATTATCATGGGAACATCTGTCATCTTATCATCGGTAAGAATGAGTAATAGCCATATTGTCATGGGAACATCTCTCATCTTATCATGAATAAGAACAAGTAAGAGATTTCAAAAATTAAATCTAGAGAGTAAAATGTAAATGACTCTATAGACAAATGACAAGTGTAAATCACTATGGAGAATCTATGCGGGAGTCTCATTTTATGCATCAGAGTCATCGACTTATGCTTCTTTATGTTCTTCATTTTGCACTTGGTTCAACTCCTCTCCCTCCCATTCTTTGAAAGGTTATCCTTCCATGCATTGGGTCTTACATAGCATCCCTATTGCTATGGTTTTCACTTATAAACAGAAGATCACTCATGTTGAGAAGAGAAAAGAGAAGAAGGGTGAAGAGAGGGCCTAGAGTATGGAGAGGGTTAGCAAGCTATGGAGAGGGTTGCAGCTTGCTGAATATGCGAGGCTCAATGGAGCTCTATTATGCTTGATTGTGAGCCCAAGAACCTTCTAGAGGTGCTCCCAAAAAGGTGCCAATCATTCAAGGAAATAGAAAACCAACTTTGTAGTAGCTAAATCTCCTTTGCCAATTTTGGCCGTCCCCAAACCGTCCCCATCATGCTTTGTCACATGGGACCATCCCGGGGATGCGTTCTGGGGACGTCCATATGTTTCGCATATGGGTAAGGGGACCCCAACCGGGACTGTTGGGTGTCCTGTCATATTTCAATTCGGGGATGGCATCCCTAGGACCTTGGGACCCGTCCCCTTGTGACATTCGTTTTAGGCCTCCCCACCCATTACTATGGCCGCACATTTGGTGGACCTGCTATTTCTATGGCACTTGCCCACTCTCACTCCAAAGGTAAGAGAGGAGAAAGGGTTACTCTTTGAGGAGAGGACTCAAGAGAGGGGTTGCTGAAGTCACTACTCAAGAGAGGGCTAAGAGGGTGGAGAGGGATGCTGAATATGCAAGGCTGAAGATAGCTCAAGCCTCCATACACATGAGATGCAAGGGGGAAATGTGAAGGTAAGCTTGAGTGTTTTGAGGGGCAGCAATGAGCTTTCTTTATGCTTGCTTATGGCCCTTTCAAGAAGGTTCTAGATACCTAAAACTCGCAAAAGTGAGATGATAGACTTTAATAGATTTTTGGTTAAAAAAATCTTTCCCGCCGAAACCTGTATGTTCTGTGGATGCCCGTTATGACATGATGCAATCTCGAGGATGCTGTCCTGGGGACAGCACCTTGTATCAAGCCTAGAAGAGGGGATGGTTGGCATCCCGGCTGGGCATCCCGAAGATATGACCTTGAGGGATTGTGTCCCGGCATCCGTAGGGCCTAGGGATGCGTCCCCATGTGACTATGACTAGACAACAGATCTTTGATACCACCCGTACTAGAGATATTTTGATTGCCATGGGACATACTTAAGGGGAGCCAAAGGTCCACAACTTTTTAGGTGAACAGCCAGGCATAGGATGCCATTACAAAAGAAGATTGGGATAATCTTGGCACGCACTGCACGAATCTACATGAGGACCCTCACTAGGGAGGACATTAAGGAGACCCACACCGGCCAATGCTTGACTACCTCTGAGTTGGTCTTTATCTCATTACCTTACCATGGTTATCAGTATCGCGGTTTCTTTTTCAGCATTTTTAACTCGAGTTCGTTTGAGTTTCACCACTTTTGATTTTTTGGTCTCATGTAGTCTTTTTAGCCTTCAGCAGACAAAAGTATATTATATCTCTCTCTCTCTCTCTCTCTCTCTCTCTCTCTCTCTCTCTCTCTCTCCTCCCCTTCTCTCTCTCTAACCACCACCACCACCCCCCCCCCCCCCCCCCCCCCCCCCCCCCCCCCCCCCCCCCCCCCCCCCCCCCCCCCCCCCCCCCCCCCCCCAACCCACACACACACACAAACGAAAAAAAAAACCCTCTTCCCGTTTTGCCACTTTTTCTGATGATTGGGAACACACTCCATTGATGTTGATTCTATGATTTTGACTTGTGAATCATATAGCTCTCCATTGATGTTGATGTATATTGTTTGAGTTCAGTTTCAGTTTCAATTCTCCTCCCCTATTCTTAAATAGTGTTTGGAGTACGTGAGTAGTATTTCCATGTTTTTCACTCATATTCTGCTTGGCTGCTGCTATGTTAATGGTCCATTTTTTTTCAGCTGTTCCGATGGTTGAAGCGATGGTTGCACTTGTGCTTGTGGATCACTTGTTGCAGCAGTATGCTCAATGCCAACTCTTTCCTGTTGATCCCATCTTGCAAGCAGCACCTGTGACAAAAGAATCAGAACCTACACCTGTTTGAGTATTTAGCACTGGATGAGGGTAGAAAAGAAGTTTGGAGATGGAGGGTTGAGATCAAAATGTTGAAGGAATCTTCACACGATTGGGTAGTGATATGGTCTGAGCCTTATATATGATGACGTGCCACATACTTCTTGTTGATCATATGGAAATAATGTGTGCATATTTTTACCTGAGTGGTAAACCTTTCAGTTTGTTTCTTCGATTTGCTTTCAGATCTTGTATGAAGCCAGTCCAAATGTCCGCCACCAGTTTTGTTCTCAGATATTTAATAAAATCAAACGGATCATTCATGGTTTCTGATATTTCTTGAATCGCAATCTGAAATATCTAAATTCATTGGATATCTAAAATACCTGTACATGTCTTTCTGAGGTACTTCTCTCCCCCCCCCCCCTCTCTCTCTCTCTCTCTCTCTCTCTCTCTCTCTCTCTCTCTCTCCCCCCCCCCCAGAGAGTTTGTTTCTCTCTTTCTTTCTTTCTTTGTTTCTCTCTTTCTTTCATGAGTCTTGTATCTTTGTACTTCGTATTGACCAGAGAGTCTCTAGTCAGCCCACACTTTCTATCCCACAGCCACTCCATTACTTTGATTTACTTCACTCAGTATGTAAGTGTCTTAATATCTTTGTTTTATTATTTCTAGCTCAGACACGGTATTAGATTCACCACTTCGTAATCATTTGATCTCATAATTATATTTCATCTCTCTCTCTCTCTCTCATGTACATGGCGAAGACAAAGACATCCAGTGATTCTATGATTTGCCTCATGAGTCAATTTAGCTCCCAGTATGATAATAATGTTCTTTCTTTTGCCCCTTTTTTTCCTTCTCTGCTGTGTGTGAGAAGTCCCATGCAACAAAAAACTGCATTAACACTAATCAGATCATACAAGATCTAAAGACAGACGCAGTGAGATTACTAGAGTAGGAAAGAACGTAGTCGTTAAGTTCTCTGAGTTTTCGCTCTGTAGGTATGCACATATTGCACACTTTGCAATGTTGAAATGGAGGATCTTAGTGAATATTGAAGTGGGAAATGGAGTCACTTTTACCCAAGAACTTCTAGATGATCCTGAATTTAGTTTCTGGAATGCTTTTGAGTCAGATGCACATTATGTTGCATATTTACTATATATCAAGGCTGAATTTGGTGGGATGATAAAATATATTCTGGTTTAGCCATACCTCATTTGTCACACTGAACAGAAATCCCTATTGTAAAACGCAACAAAAAGTTGTCTTATCGCATCTATTGGATGAATCAATTTGAGCGTGTGCACTTGACATCAAAACATATTGCATGATGTTTGAAGAGCAGAAACATTCTGGAAACTTATGTTTGAGCTGAGGAGTGGAGATACAAAAAAGCAACCCCTTCACACGATTGAAATTAAGTGTGAAACGTTTTCTTTCAACATGCATGCGTACACACACACACACACACACACCTAGATACATGTATGTTTATGTATGTATGTATGTACATGCATCTATGTATATGTATGTGTGTATATGTATGTATTTATGTGTATGTGTATGTGTATGTGTATGTATGTATGTGTGTGTGTGTGTGTATGTGTATGTGTGTATGTGTATGTGTATGTGTATGTGTGTGCGTGTGCGTGTGGGTATGCGTGTGGGTGTGCGTGTGCGTGTGTGTATGTGTATGTGTATGTATCTATGTATTTGTATATGTATATGTGTATGTGTATGCGTATGTGTATGTGTATGTGTATGTGTATGTGTATGTGTATGTGTATGTGTATGTGTATGTGCATGTGTATGTGTATGTGTGTGTAGGTAGGTAGGTATGTATGTATGCACACACATACTTTACTTGTAAAGGGCAACTTTTGAGACACCTTTTGCTATAAAGTGAAGTTTATGATTTGAGTGTCCCAGGAGTTCAGATGGATCTGAAATCAGGCATTGTTTGGTAACTCCTGTGAATGGCAAAAGATCTCGAAGTTACAAGTTCATGTGCTCTTGAAAACATGTAACACTTAGCTTAGTGGTTAATTTCTCAAGGTTGGGAAGGAGGAAGTCTTGGGTTCAACCTCCATGGGGAGCATGGGGAGAGAGTTTTGCCCAAAAAGCTCTAGAGCTTTCTAACTTAAGTTAACGTGAATTAACTTGAGTAAAGAGAGACTCAACTCGAGTGGCGAGGACACCTATAGGAGTGGAAGGTACTAATAGAGTGGAATCTAGTGGAAGGTACTAAAGGAATGGTGGGATCGCACATGCACTTTTGGACTCCGTTACATTTGTGGTACTCAATGATTTGAGTAGCTATATATAGAGGCGTAATGATGGGAGGAGGGTCATCTCTCTAGCAGGTGGTGGTCCTAATAGCCTAGTTTGTTACATAGGTATCAGAGCTCTAGACAAGCTTTCATGGTGACTTTGGTGGTTCATCATCTTCCTCAAGCTCTCATGGAGACTTTGATCATCTTGTCACCTTTCTCACTAGGCTTCCATGAAAAAATTTGCATATGATTATCTAGCTCATAATATGGAAGTTATTTCACTTCATTATTGGCTATACACGCATTTCACTTTCCTCTTTTACACTCATGTGTCCTTTCCTCTTATGCATTCGCGAATGTTTCCTTTTGTCTCGAATTGCCTTTAGCAAAAGAAAACAATATTTTCCCATATGCATAAATCAGGTTTTGAACTTGCAACCTCTTTCTAGAGGATTTGTGTCCTTTCCATGGCGCCATAGCTCTACATATGAATATAGCTGAGGTATTTCTCGTATTCGAATTGTGGTCCAATGCAAAATGCTAGGCTCGCATAGTAATGACGACAAGTATTGAACTCATGACCTGTAGCATGAGAGACGCATTAGCTATCCATCCTTCCCAAATGCCTTGGTGTCTCAAGATGCATTGCTATTTATACAAGACACATTTACAAACAATGTGTCCAAGGGAAGCGAAGAGAGGGAGTCCAAAGTTGTGGTTTTACAATGCTATAAAGCCCGAGTATTTGAAGGATACTCTAAGAAGGGATAACATAGGATGCATTTTTGTGGATTGGAGAAAGTATCCACTTATATGGGACAATGGAATGCTTACTCCATTTGAGAACTTTTCTTTGATGGCATGAAAGAAAAGAACTCATGATTCATAAAAAACATCAATCAAGTTATCCTTTGCTTGGAAAAGTGCATTGAGTTAATGTATTTAAACCACTAGATGAAAGGATAAAGAAATAAAGGAGAGTTTTACTCTCACATTTAAATCAAAAGTGAAGTCTATAGAACTCCACTAAGTCAAAGTTTTGAATCACGTCAACGTTCAAAGTCTAAGAACCCTTTCAACAAAAGTTAGATAGACTAAGTTAACCACCGAGTTCCAACTTGGGAAAAATCAATATCTTGACTCAAAGTAATGCATACGAATTGCATTCCAAGAAAGGAAGTCATAAAGAGATTGAATAAAGGAAGGATTAACTTAGCCCTAGTGAAGCATAAAGAAGAAATGTCATCACTAGACCCTCAGTGGGTTGACACCCTGATGTTTTATTACCATACTAGTATCTTTTGGTTAGATGATGTTTTGGCTTTACTCCAATAATCTTTTGAGAATCCAATTCACTTTTCTTGAAGATAAATATTGCTTCAATACCTTGTTGAAACAAATCTTTGAAAAGTGAAATTCTTGAGTCACATAGAGTTTGAATCTAATAAGTTTCAAGTATCTTAGAAGTTTGAATTGATTGCATAGAGTTTTAGTTCTTTCTTTTCGCTTTCCAAATCCTTTGGATTTGATTTAGATAGAGAATATGATTTCAAGAAAGATCAGGGATAGTTGGTTAGAAAAGGTAACTAAATCGAATAGCGTAGATAGATGTTTTGTACAAGAACCCATTCAATCTTCAAGTTAAGTAGCACTGCTCGAAGACACTCTTGAAAAGAAAAGTTAGGAATCGCCTATCAAATTGACAATTCCCAAGAACTATAAGCTAAAGTCTTTGAGAAAACTGTTCTAAAGTGGATGAATTTCATTTTGGATTTGACTTGGTCAAGTTATAGTGAGGTTAACCAAAAGTATATGGTACACTTTCTCCTACATTCTACATAAGATTTTGAATCGAGGGTATGTCTATAGTTACTATATATAGCTTTATTTTCGAGGATCAAAATCTTTCCCAAGGTGGAAGAATGTTGTATACTAAAGTCTATGATCCGAGTGTCCGATTGGTTCAGACAGATTTGAAATCGGACATTGTTTTGTCATTTGTATGAACGGTCAAAGATCTCAAGATTAGACTTAAACATAGGTTCATGTTGCTTTCTAAAACATGTAATCCACTTAGCCTAGTGGTTAAGTCTCAAGTTTGGGAAGGAGTTCTTGGGTTCAATCCTTCATGGGGAGCATGTGGAGAGAGTTTTATTGAAAGAGCTGTTATAAAGGAAGTTTATGATATGAGGGTCCGACGTGTTCAGACAGATATGAGATCAGACATCATTTGGTCATTCAAGTGTTGGGCACAAGTCTCGAGAGTATACTTAAGCAAAGGTGCTTATGCTCTCTAGACAAGCAAAGGTGCTTGGCCTAGTGGTTAAGTCCTATGGATGAGAAGGAGGAGGTCTTGGCTTCAAATCCTACGAGAGATGTGGGAGAGTGTTTTGCCCAAAGAGCTCTAGAGCCTTCCAGAAGCATCCACTTGAGTTAACTAGAGTTAATTAGGACACTTGGCATACTTGTAGTTACATGGCTGACAGTTGGATGGTTAGTATCCATGTGCTATAGTGGGCAGTCCCTTGGAGAGAGCTATATATAGAGGCATATGGTTGGTAGGAAAAGGAGACTCATGTCTATGTGTAGGTCATTGTAATGCATCAAGAGCTCTAGAGCCTTCTAGTCCAGAGAGACTTAACTTGAGTGGCAAGTACATCTTCCACTAGTGGACTCTAGTGGAAAGTATCCCAAGAACTAACACAATAGGTTTTGGGATGAGCGCTTGCTAAGATCTCTAAATGGGGAGTGGTATTAGTCAAAGTATTATGAAATCAGACATTACATTATCTATAACATTTTTGGAAATTAAGGCTTTCCTCTCGCAAAAACAATATTAAACATAGGGAGCTCTATGGACTTGATCCGTCACCATTTAAACATAGGGCCTTAATTTTGGAAATTAAGGCTTTCCTCTCGCAAAAACAATATTAAACATAGGGAGCTCTATGGACTTGATCCGTCACCATTTAAACATGCAAACAAGGGGCTCTTGTTTGAGTATTCTTGACCTCATGATTTATGATCATGTTAGGTGGTGTACCTCAATTTTCAGAGTTCCATGTGGAGTCACAATATTGGACTCTTATTCTTTGCACACCTTGCAAGGAGGAATTGTTTAGTTTAAGATGTAATGGCAAATTGATATATGAACTACAATATTCTCAAACACACCTTTAAACAAGTATTCTAATACAATAATCTTGCTAGTATAGTCACAGAAAAGGTTGGCATCTTTGGAGTGGAGATACAACGAATCGTAATTTTTAGTATCTATGTACTTTTAACTTTGTATAGTTTTCCCTTGGTAATTTCTTTAGGATGAAGTGCACATTACTTCCATGATAAAGAATTGATAACGTTGGCCTAGTGCTTTGACACATACAGCATCAATTTCTTTCCCGTACACATGCCAATTATACAAAGTTGGGGAAAAAAAATGCATATCATTATTGTTGTAGTTTTGCAACTTGTATCACGAAACAATTTACCATAACCTAATCGTTCAACAATGTTACTTGGGTTGGAAACTTGGTAGTATGGAGAAACGATTCAACACATCTATTTCTTACCATGTTGTTCACATGTCTAGATTGGATTTGGCTTCCATACGTAGTTTTTGATGACAACTCCGAAAAGATTTTCACCAATGGATCTAGATGTGTAGAGAAGTACGGAAGATCCACAAGTTGTTGCATATTTATGTCTTCCTTTGTGAGTAATAATGAGTGGTCTTAGGTTTAGTGAATTATTGGGTTGTCATCCCTCAATTCATACATATTATGTCTGTACTAACTTATGTATGCATGCATGCATGTATGTATGTATGTATGTATGTATGTATGTATGTATGTATGTATGTATGCATGCATGCATGCTCCAGGTGAATGCTTAGTCCTTAGAGATGACCTACTATGCACTTCCATATCTCTGAAGTGGACTTGAAACCTTACCCTATGGATGTTGTGGTATACGTATGACCTCCTCTTCAAATAATGACTCTTTTGTTGCACCTTTTTATATATATCTTGCAAAAGTATGTCAACATGAGCTCGTCTTCTGTTCTATTTCATATTTTATTTTGTCTTTACATAGGTGTTCTTTTTTTTTTTTGGCCGCCTTATCTTCTTCTCCACATACATGTCTGTAGGCTATGTTAATGTTTGATATTCTACATGATTCTTGTCAATATTTTCTTGTTTTTTCCTAAATCAATGGTGCTACTTAGCTCATAAATTGTTTGCCAAACTTTTTTAATGTCTTTCCTTTTTAGTATTTAATTTACATTTGACCTCCTCATTTATGATTCTTGTTTTCATCATTCCCTTGTAGTTTAAGTGCTTCTCTTTTTTCTTGTCTTCAAAGCCAATGGATTGATTCATATACATAATTTCTTGCAAATCTCCATTGAGAAAGACATTTTAAAGATCTAATTGGTGCATTGACCACCTCCTAGAGGTAGCCACAAAAATTGAACTTTCCATTGTATCCATTTCAGCGATGGAATGAATGTTTCTTCATAGTCCATACCCATAGCTATCTACCATA
>CM035409.1:12032514-12057514 GCA_020310875.1 Ceratopteris richardii
CTTCCACCACAATTTTAACGATTCCACATAGAGGTAGGATCTCCTCTTTAAGTATGAATCTTCCTAAATACACAAGTTTATCCTTACTAAAGGAAAACTGACTCCTTTTTCCAAACGATTCAGGTTCTCTAAGTGTTTACAAAATTTTCTTGAGATATAACACATATTCATGATTGTCTTTAAATATATAATCAAGAGATATTAGAATGAAATCATCCAAATTATCATGAAAAACATTGTTCATCAAGCACATCAATATGGACAGGAAATTTTTCAATCCAAAAGGTAAAACTATAAACTCGTAGTGGCCATAACATGTTCAAAAAGCTATTTTTGCTATGTCATCAAGTTTGGTTCTAATTTGGTGATAACCAGTCAATTTCAGTGAATACAATTGCCGAGGTGGAGGTATACCTTATATGTTGGATCCAAGGGGCATCAAACCAATTAGGATTGAGATGGGATAACTGCTTTCCCCAAAAGCCATGTTTCAGAATGAATTCCTAATCCGCCCTCTTCAAGTGTGTTTCAACCATCTCTTACTTGATATTTCTTGAATCTTACACTCTCTTCCCCTGTTCGAGATCATTTTCCTCAATCACCAGCCCCTAATATCCCCTTGAATTAATGCTCTCACCCTTGCACAATCTCTTGAACCCTTATTCTCAACCTTGGTGTCTTGAAGCCTTGTTCTCAACCTTGGTGTCTTGAACCTCCTTGTTTGCAAACTTGGTATCTTGAACCCTTGTTCTCAACCTCAGTATCTTGAACTTGGTTCTCATCTATGCTAGGTATTTTGGACCCTCAATCTAGTGCTTTCCAACAATATCTTACACATGTAAATTTGACCTACAAATTAGGAGATACACTCTAATCTTCATTTTGAGAGCTTTGCAATGGTATCTTACACATCTAAATCTGACATATAGATTGGCAGATACACTCTAATCTTTGTTGGGTTAATTTTTGAAAGCGATATGCACTATTTTTGTACCCTTTTAGATGAGAGTGCCCAAGCACTTTTTCTAGAGGCCATTCAGTGCCCATGAGCCTTGTGAAATATATCCACCTTGTCCAAACCTACTTCATAGGACAAGGTACCAATTGTTGGATCAAAAGGATTTGGACTCATGACCTATTGACTAGATGTGACGGGCTAACCACGTGCCCTCAATAAATGGTTGATGCTTACTTCCTAATCCTTGTTAGGACATAAAGCCTTCATCATGATTGAGCATGACTTATTCTAGACATAAATTTGTCCATTGAAGTGAGCCTTTAGTGTTAGGGAATTCATTGAGAATCTCTATTGATGTAAAGGTGCATGATCTCTTATAATATCCTATGAGATTTTTTTCATCCATGTAGAAATCATAAGTCTTAATCATTACTTTGCCTTTATTCTTGTCAAAGGATAAACATAAGAAACCCAAAATCCACGAGTCTTTTGAGGTAGGTGATAATTCAACTACCAAGATCAAGTTTAGCTTGATTCTCTCCTATCCTAGATTTTAGGGAAAGTGATCTTCATCACAACAACCAAACCTGCGTGCTAATTCAAATCAAAATTATTGAGTCTATATAAAGACTCACAAAGACTTTTACATTATGTTAGAGCAATATACATTCATATTTGAACTTCATTTTGCACGTATCCTACTTCCCTACATCATCATCTCCAAGATCTATGAACTTGCAGACGATGGTTTTTACTCCATAGTGATCCAATGTTTATGAATAAGGACTCATTAGAAAGGTACTAGTGCCTAATTTATGTGTACAAAGTTTTACATCATTTGATTTAGTATAATATGAGAAAAAGGCATTTATGCTCTCAAGGTCTATCTTTGCACATCCCTAAAAAGTTGAGATTACCACCTATCATTGTTAAGCTTGTAATTAGCACATAGCTTGATGATAAATTCAAATCTTGTGCATATTAGCTAACTAACCCTATAAGATATCTTCCTATAAGAGGAATTCAACTAATTACAATCAGGGTAGTAGTAACGAGCATTTGAAGTAAAATGAATCATCAAAAAATAGCAAGTTCCTTGATCTAGTCTATGTGCAAACCTATCTGTTTTGTATCAATCTTTTCTCATTGATGATCCAAAGCACATAGGGTATTTTATTGCGCTAATCTCAAGTTCACAAGGTGTTTTAGACTTTCCAAGAGTAAAAGGGTTGGTCTTGTGCTGGTTGGCTAGACCAAACTTCAACACTTTTAAGCAAATATTTCTACTACTCAAGCCTCTCCAAGTACTCAGTGGTATCAGAGCTACATCAAGATGGGTGATGGTTTTCCCTCAATAATTGATAAGCTTGATAAGAACAACTATGCTGCTTGGAAAATCAAAATGGAAGCTTACTTGCAAGGTAGAAATCTCTATGGAATTGTAGCATGTGATGAAATGCGTACTCAAAGATCCAAAGGAGGACCTACCCAAGAGGAGATTGAGAAGCTCACACTTTGGTGTGCAAGAGATGCTCAAGCTGGGTCATATATGCTAAAATTTATATCTGATTTCTTGTTACTACACATTAGAGGATGTAAAACATCACAAGAGACTTGGGATGCACTTGAGACCTTCTTCTCTGCTTGCGCCAAAGCTAGCAAGAACAATTTGTGGAATGAGTTCAACCAAATGAAGAAGACATCAAAGAAAACTATTACAGAGTTTGTCACCAAGGTCAAGGAGGTTGTAGATCAGTTAGCTTCAATTGAAGAGCTGATTGAAGAGGAGGCCATCATCAGAAAAATCTTGAATGGAATCAAGAATGAAAAGGAATGGCAATGCTTCACAAAATCCTATGATCTTATCATGGATTTGCAGACATTTGACTTCAACATATTCCTTGTGAAACTCTTCAATCAAGAGGCCAACGATAACTTGAAGGTAACTCTTATCAAGGTAACTCAACAAGTGCTCTTTATGCAAACAAGAAATATAAGAAGCAAAAAGGAAAGAAGAAGAAAGATAATGACGATCATATTTCCCAAGCCAACTATGCATGCAAAAGCAAGTGGAAAGGGAAGAAGAAGGGAGCAAAGTATGAAAAGTCAAAAGGACAAGAAGTTCAACCTTGTACCATTTGTAACAAGACCAACCACACCACTCAAAATTTTTGGTTCAATGGAAGGACTTGGAAAGGAGGTGGTAGAGGTGGATTTGGCAACACTAGAGGCAGAGGTGGATAGAACTACAACAACGACAATAGAAATCACAACATAAGGGACTTCAAGAACTACTTAGAGGATCAATCACATGAATATTCATTTCTCTTAATGAATCTGAGTCATACAAAAGGTAAAGAAGATGAGCATCTGTTTTACATAGATTCTGGTTTTTCAAACCATGTTGTAGGCAATGTTGCTCTTCTATCTAACTTGGAGAATCATAAACATAAGCATGAAGTACAAACAATTGATGATACCAAGCACAATGCAAAGAAGAGTGACATTGTCAAAGCTCCCAATGCTAGGACAAACAATCTGAGTAAGGTTCTCTATGTACCCACTATCACTAAAATCCTAATAAGTATAGGAAAAATAATTGAAAAAGTCTTGCAAGTTAGGATTCCCCAACATGGAGCTTATGTGGAAGGTCCATGTCAAGGCTTCATGAAGATAGCTAGAGGTGAAAAATATGGTAGAACTTTTACTTTTGAAGTAGGAGAAACCAAGGACATAACTCTATTCAACTTTGGGTCTCAAACCCTAAGTGAGCTTGAAATGTGGCATATGAGACTTTCTCATGGGAATGAAAGAACCTTGAAGGATATGTGCAAGGATCAAAGTGTTCTAGGGCTGCCAAACATCTTAAAGCAACACATGATCAATAGGTATGATTCTTGTTAAAATTGGAAGGCACAAAGACAACCCTTCAACCACAAAGGCTACATCCACAACAATCCCTTGGACCTTGTACACACTGATATGTGGGAACCAAGCCTAGAACCTTCATTGGCAGACTCAAGGTATTATGTATCTTTTGTTGATGATTAGAGTAGATGGAAAATTTTGTAGTTTATCAAGAATAAGAGTGAAGTTTGAATGCTTTAAGAAGAACCTAATACATGTGGAAACTCATATAGGTAGATCATTGAAGAAACTCAGATCTGATGGAGGCAAAGAATACTTCTCCAAAAGTTTGATGAGTATTTGCAGGATAAATGCATTAAGAGGGAAGTGACTACCAAGTACTCTCCTCAATTTGATGGTATTGCGGAGAGGAGAAACAAGACCCTAGTTGGACCATCAAGGACTATTCTTGAAGAGAAGAAGATACCACATTATCTATGGAAAGCTGTTATATCTACTACAATATATCTTGTGAATAGGCTTCCATCCAAATCTCTTCAAGGTATGACTCCTTATGAAGCTTGGAATGGTAGAAGATCAAGTCTAGGTCATTGAAAAGTTTTGGGTTGCTTAGCGTATGTACACGTACCTTTAGAAATGAGAGGAAAATTAGATGAAAGGGAAACCAAGGCTATACTCATTGGCTATGATCTAAATCAAATGGGATATAGGTTCTATAAGCCATCCATAAAGAAATTTACCACAAGTAAGGATGTTATATTTGAAGAACATAGATCATGGTATGAAGAGGAAAAACAAAAGGTAAACTTACCTTATGATCTTGATTCATATTTTCATCCATTAGGTAGCAAGCATGATACATAGATGCAGGACTCAAGAAGTGAATCAGATGATGGTCATGTTATGTAGTGTCAGGCCAAACGACCATTGGAAAATTATTTGTATATGTTCTTTAATAAAACATATAGTGGCTTGCTCAGTCACAGACTGTAAGTTTGACTGCATTTTTTGTAATACCTAAGAAGTCTGTCTTCATGCTCCCTGTGTACTGTGTTTTCTGCGTATTTTGCAGTCTCTGTGCGGAGTACTGTGTGCGGCCCTAGGAGCTCAGTTTTCTACTCCAAGGATATCGTCCTGAAGCTCTCGAGAAGAAGAGCGCATTGTGGTGCATCACCATTGAAATACTTCACTGGTATCAGAGCATTTTGAGGCAAAAGATTTGTTCCTTTTGTGTAAGCGAAGCGAGGCCCCCCTCGGGATTTCTCCTGACTTTCTCCAAGGCTTACGACTAAGGCGGCGACCAAGGCATACCTTGTCATCTGAGTCACCGAAGTCGCCATTGGTGCCATTGGCTGCACGCGAGGGACGACCTCAACGATCAAGGAAGATAGAGGTTCCCGGTACTTCTTGGGAGATCACCCATCCGAGTACTATTCCCACTGGAGCTCGCTTAACCATGGCAATCTCTTGCCACTAAGCTACACTCTTGTGGTGTCTGAAGAAGGGGAAAGACTAAGGTTAACATTAGTTTGAACATGTTTTGGTCCCTCAAAGCTTCATTCTTTGCTTTTAAGGCCTGTTTTTGAAGAATTTTTAGGGTGTCTTTTGGAGCAATTTCGGAGTACTTTTGCACATAGTTCTCTTCATACAGGTCCAAGAACATCAAGAAGAGTGTTCTTTGTACTTCTCTAACAACAAATATCAACCTTTGGGACTCTGTTTTCAGCCACACTCGTAAAACTACATGTTTCTCGAAAGGTTTCCAGTTTTGGTGGGAGCAGCCGCTGCAAATTTATGCACGTTTTTTGGGCCTAAAACATCAGAGTTGATAGACACTTGTAGGTCTTGTTGGCTAGTTTTTGGGCTGTGCATTCAGCCTTTTGGTTTCATTTTATTGCATACTTTGAGCACATACATACCATGTACGCTTCTGTGGATACCGCTTATGTACGTCCATGTGGTCATTGATATAGCACTTACGTTTTTGCATAAAGCCTTTTACGTTTGAAAAAGAGGGTCGTGGTGAGGTTTTCTTAACTGGGAGACACCCAGATGTCAGGGTCTCTTCGGTGACGTAGGTGGAAGACTTACCCAGCTTCGCCATAGGAGATGTATGATAGTTGTTCATAGGTGCTCGATAAGCCTAGTTGGCTTCTATTGGATAACTGATTATATGCAGTGGAGTCAGTGATTCACTATGCAGGTAAACATGTCAGTACTTGCAGTTTTATGATATTTTGACACTAGTCATATGCTCATTTTGCAAAGGATACTCTAGCAAAATTTTCTTGATTTCTGGTTTAGTCAACCATATAGTGGTCGATTTAATCCTTGATACATTTATTTATTGGTGTTTGGACTCTTCTAGATCCATTATCATTCTATTCAGTTCTCTACCATCATGGCATCAGAGGTCTCAGGCACATCTGGTGGATCAGGGTCTAGTGCTTGTGTTCCAAGGAGGACCTATAACTTGCAGGGCAAAGACCATTTGAGATCCGAAAATTTGATGGCACAAACTTTGCTCTATGGAAGAATTAGATTAAAGATGTGCTGTTTCAAAGGAGGCAATGGAAGCAGTAAATGGGATTTCAAAGAAGCTTGCTGACATGGACGAAGATGATTGGGATGAGTTAGATGAAATGGCCAGGTCTACCATTTGCTTGCACCTGGCAGATAATGTTTACTTTACAGTATTAGACTATGAAAGTGTAGAGGAGCTTTGGAAGAAGTTATGCAATACATATGAAAAAGAGACGGCATCAAATAAAGTGTATCTGATGAGAAAATTATATGACCTTTGTATGAAGGACACAGATAGTGTTGTTGCTCATTTGAATGAGTTTGATGCTATATTCTCCTAGTTACAGGCTCAAAAAATGGATATGGATAATGAAATGTAAGCAGTATTGCTGTTATGCACCCTGCCATCATCATGGGATACATTTTACACAGCTATTAGCAATAGTGCACCTGGTGGTAAACTCATCTATGATGACATATGTGGAGAACTCTTCAGTGAGGAGATTCGTAGAAAATCTATGGAGATGCATATAATGTTTGTGATTCTTACCAAGGAAAGAATCAACAATGTGGCAGGAGCAAGAACAAGGAAAAGAATGGTCAACGAAATAAGAGTAGAAGTAAGTCAAGGAAGAGGGATATCAAATGCCATTATTGTCATAAGAAAGGACATATGAAGAAAGAATGTTATGCATTAAAGAATGCTAAAGGTAAAGGACAGAATGTTGATGGGCATGTTAAATAGTTACCTGCACCATCTACTTCGACTGTGAAGATTGAAGAAATTAATGCTATTTCTGATGATGCTGATGTGTTGACACATGATAGTACTGTGCCAACTCAAGCACTTATGGCTGATTCTCTTTCCCACACGTGGCTGCTAGATTCTGGTGCTTCTTTCCATGTGACACCACACAGAGAATGGTTCTCTAATTATGTAGAAAAGTCTCTTAGTACCGTGAGGCTTGGTGACTCTTACCAGCGTGATGTTGTGGTGATTGGAAATGTGATTGTGTAGTTCATTGATGGTTCAAAATTTACTATGCATAATGTACGCCATGTACCTCAGTTATCACGCAATTTGATGTCAGTTGGCCAACTTGATGACCTTGGTTACAAGGTGGTCTTCTATGCTCAATCCTTTCATATATCAAAGGGCAATATGGTTATTGCAAAAGGAAGTAAAGTTGGCTCACTTTATCCTTTATTTGTATCACAAAAAGAACACTTGTTAGCTGTTACTAAACAACCTATGGCTTGTATTTGGGATGGTCGTTTGGGCCATATATCTCGTAGTGGAATGGAAAATCTTTCTCATTGTGGCTACTTACTTGTGTTATCTTTCTCTAATTTTTCATTTTGTGAGCATTGTCGATACGGAAAGCAAACCAGAAATGTGCATAGAACACACATTGACTCTTCAATTCAGCCTTTAGATCTCGTTCATATAGATGTGTGTGGTCCTATGCCCACTAGGTCCTTAGGTGGTTCTCTTTACTTTGTCACTTTCATAGATGATGCTACTAGAAAAGTCTGGGTATATCCTATCAAATCGAAGGATGAGGTATTCCCTACTTTCAAAAAATGGCTTGCTTTAGTTGAGACTGAAAAAGGAACTAAGCTTAAGGCTTTACGTTCAGATAATGGGGGTGAGTATACCTCACATGAATTCAGCCTTTTTTGTCAGTCTAGAGGGATTTGTAGAGAGTTTACAGCTCCTTATACCCCAGTACAAAATGGTGTAGTTGAGAGAATGAATAGAACTATTCAAGATAGAGTAGTTTCTCTGTTTTATCATGCAAACCTCTCACAAGGTTTTTGGGCAGAAGCAATATTGACTACAGTTCATGTGATTAACCTTTCACCTAGTACTGCCAAAGTATGTTCATATACCCGAGAATCTTAGACAAAAGTTGGACCATAAGTCAAAGAAATGCATTTTTCTTGGATATGGTCGAGAACGACAATTTGGATATCGCTTATGGGATCCTGAAACATGGTCAGTGATCAAAAGTAACATTTTTAATGAGTCTAAGATGCATAAACAACCCATTAAGGAGGTTGAAGTGAGAAGAGTGGTGTTTGAGGATACTAGTCCTCCGGTTAGCATGCAAAAGAATGCTTCACATAGGGAAGTTCAAGAGAATGTCCATTCAGATCAGTCTGCACATGTTCTTGTTCAGAAACCATTGAGACGTTCTACATGTGTCTCACATCCACCTGATAGATATGTTCCAGGTATAGATTTTGTTATGCTAATAGATGATGATGAGCCTTCTTGCTACAAAGAGGCTATGCAGACAGAGGATCATGTCAAGTGGGAGCATGCCATGAAGAGTGAGCTGGATTCTATTCACAAGAATGGTACTTGGGATTTAGTACCTTTGCCAAAGGGTAGGAAAGCTTTACCATGTAAATGGGTATATAAGTTGAAATTCACATCAAATAGTGCTTCTCCAAAATATAAAGCATGACTTGTTGCAAAGGGTTTTAAGCAACAACATGGTGTTGATTTTGAGGAAATCTTCTCTCTAGTGGTCAAGATGACTACTTTGCACATGTTGCTCGGATTCATTGCAATGGAGGACTTAGAGCTAGTCCAAATGGATGTGAAAACTGCATTCTTGCATGGAGATCTTACAGATGAGATCTATATGGAACAACCATTTGGACTAGCTCTAAGTCCTCCTATGACTTGTCAATTCTCAAAAGGAAGTTGAGTTAGACATTTGATATGAAGGATTTGGGGGATGCCAAACATATTCTTGGCATGCGCATTACTCATGATAGGAGTAAAAGATGCATATACTTGTCTCAAAGTGAGTACATATCCAAAGTACTTCACAGGTTCAATATGAGGGGTGGCAAAGCATTGAGTACACCGTTACCCACATATGTGAAATTCAGAAAGGATGATTGCCCCAAATCAGATGAGGAAAAGGAATTCATGACCAAAATTCCCTATCAGTCTGCCGCTGGTAGTCTCATGTATGCTATGGTAGCTACGAGACCAGACATTGCATTTACAGTGGGAGTTGTGAGCATATATATGCCCAATCCTGGCAAGAAACATTGGGAAGCGGTCAAGATGATTTTGAGATATCTGAATGGCACTAAGGACAAGTGTGTATGCTTAGGTAGAGGGAAAGCATCCATTATTGGTTACACATATTCTGACTATGTTGGTTGTGTAGAGAGTCATAAGTCTACATCAGGGTACATTTTTCATTTTGCTGGAGGTGCTATCTCTTGGAGATCTCTTCTTCAAAAATGTAGAGCTGTTTCCACCACAGATGCAGAGTATGTTGCCACAAGTGAGGCATGTAAGGAAGCATTGTGGCTTTCTCGTCTTGCTTGTGATATGGGTTTACCACAGCATGTTTCGTTTTCTCAGTGACAAACAGAGTGCCATTGCTTTGGCTAAGAATCCGGTCTATCATGCAAAGGCCAAGCACATTGAGGTGAGGTATCACTTCATTAGAGATTGCTTAGCCACTGAGCGCATTATTCTTGAGAAGGTTCACAATCGAGATAATGCTGCAGATGCTTTGACTAAAGCTCTACCACATGATAACTTTTGCCACTCCTCTCACTTGATGGGAGTTACTTGATTCATGATCTTACACAGTCACTTGTATACTGTGTAACATGCCCATTAGGTGGGAGGTATAGTTTGTATACTTACACTTTGGTATTATTTATCATTCTTTATTTTTCTTCCATAGTTACTTTGGCCATATTGGCCTTTAGTGAGAGATTGTTACCGTTAGTGTCCATGTGAAAGGCCAAATGGCCACTCGACACTTCTTTGTATATGTCCTTTAATAAAACATATAGTGTCCTGGTCAGTCGCAGACGGTAAGTTCAACCGCATTTGTAATACCTAAGAAGGTTTGTCTTCGTGCTCTCTGTGTACTATGTTTTTTGCGTATTCTATAGTCTCTGTGCGGGGTACTGTGTGCGGCCCTAGGAGCTCAGTTTTCTACTCCGAGGATATCGTCGTGAAGCTCTCAAGAAGGAGAGCGCACTGTGGTGCATCGCCATTGAAATACTTCTAGTCAAGATGAGAAGGAAGAGACTACAAGATTTGGAAATCAAGAGGAAAGGCCAAGATGCAAGAATGTGGAGAATCCTCCAAAGGCACTCCTAGAAGGTTAGCAAGGGAAATAAAGCAACCTGAAAGGTATGGATATGAATCTATGCTTGTAACAAATCATTCCATTTTTTTGGACAAAGGCTCTGTTTTAGAAGAAAATTCAACATATGAAGAAGCTAAGGGTAACCCTAATTAAGAGAAATCCATGAAAGAGGAGATAGAAGCGTTAAAGGAAATGGACACATGAGAGTTAGCTCCAATGCAAACCAATCGTAAGGTAATAGGTTGCAGATGGGTCTATAAATTGAAAAAGAATTTAGATGGATCAATCTGCAGGTACAAATCCAGATTGGTTGCTAAAGGATGTGGTCAAAATCAACAAACAAAATATGAAGAGACCTTCTCAATAGTTGCCAATATGACCACCATCAAGACTTTTCTTAGTGTAGCAGCTACAAGAAATTCGAAGCTACTTCAACTTGATGTGAAGAACGCTTTCAATGGGTGTATCAATGAAGAGGTATACATGTCACAAACCCCAGGGTTTGAAAAACTTAACTATCCTACTTATGTATGTAGACTCAAAAAGGCATTGTATGGACTAAAACAAGCTCCTCAAGCTTGGAATTTGAGACTAGTAACCTATCTACAAGATCAAGGTTTCAAGTCAACCAATGCAGACCCTTCTTTTTTCATAAAAAAGGTTCATAATGAAGTTATCTATTTATGTGTTTATGTAGATGACATAATTATGAAAGCTGATGACTTGAATGAGATAGAAAAAATCAAAAGGCATATGTAGGAAGAATTCAAGATTAGTGACCTTGGAGAGCTCACATTCTTGTTGTTGGTGCAATTAAGCCCAAGCCTACACACTTGATCACTTCACATAAGCTTGATGTATTAGCATATCGCTTGGAAGGCTTCATATGTATAACCCCTTGTAACTTTGAGTTATAATTACTCATAGTAAAAATGTAATAAAACCACGAGAGTTAGGAAGCATATAAACTCGTGATTTTTGGTAGTTGAGTCAAGAGAGAATCAATCCTATACTTTAGGGTGCACGTTAATTGGTAGAGATTTGAATTTCTATTCAAATCCTTGGCTCCAACAAAAGCTATAAAAGAGGACATGAAATGCTCGCATGTATCTCGAGGTTCAGAGATCATATTCATTTACTTTCATTGTGAAGAGGAGCTCACCTCATAGCTCACTCTCTCCTTACTCATTGAGCAATGATGTATTGCCAATGACATTGTGCTTTTACATGATTTAATTCATACATGATCATTACTTCTTACTCTCATATCTCTATCACACTCCATCAGAATAGTGAATTTGTTTGAGCTGGTTGTCATTGTGTAGTGCATCATTTCATGTGATTTAAAGCATGACATCTTCAACATACTGTCCACTTTAATCCTACAAAGTTTCATTACTAATGCCTCTCGCGATCATCAGATATTGATCAATCATTGCTCACTGGTCTATGACTCTCAAGCCTCGTAAAAGTTGGGATAGATGCTTAACTTGCTAAACATATTTCTCTGCATATAGCTTATAATTTAAGATCATTTTGACTCATGATTGGTAGCTTGTTAAGCTAATTGAAGTTCCCCAAAAGGAATTTTATTAATGCTATTGTACTTAGAGAATTGTGCAAAACTCTGAGTAGGTGTCTTAACAAAAATAACAAGTTTTGTACATTGGATAATATGCCTACCTATCTGTTTTGATCCTATCATAAGTGCATTATCATCCAAGCAACATAAGTGATCGTTTATGCTTATTATCTAGCTAAAGAGACCCACAACACTCTCTAGCTATCACTTATAATAGGCGTGAAGCAGGTTTTAGCTACACCAACTCATCTCTTGTGATTATCCACCATCTAACAATGGTATCAGAGCAAATACAATCAAGATCGGAGATGGATTTCCATCCTTCATTGAAAAATTGGACAAGAAGAGCTACTCAGCATGGTCCTTAAGGATGCAAGCATATCTTCAAGGGAAAGGCTTATATGAATACATCTCAGGAGATGAAGACATGCCAATCTTGAGGAGCAAGAATCAACCAAGGGAAGAGCAAGAGAGGCTAACCACATGGTGTGCAAAGGATGCTCTTGCAAGGTCATATCTACTAAACTCAATCTCTGATTTCTTGTTACCACATGTTAGAAATTGTAAAACCTCCCAAGAGACTTGGGAAGTGCTTTCATCATACTTCTCCTCCAACACAAGAGCTAGGAAGAATCAGTTGTGGAGGGAATTCAAAACCCTCAAGAAACAACCAAAGCAAGGAGTGGCTGATTATGTAACCAAAATGAAAGATGTTGCAGACCAACTTGCACGCATTGGAGAAGAGATGGAGGAAGAGCATATAGTGAGGCAGATTATCAATGGAATCAAGGCTGATGACAAGCGGGAATCCTTCACCACAGCAATGGATCTCTACATGGATATGCAAGTACTTGATCTCAATGCCTTGATGGGACAACTCTTCACCCATGAGACAAAGATCAATAGAAATGGTGAAAACCCAAGAGGTAACCAATCTTGTGCCCTTTATAGAGATAAGAATAAAGCTAAGGATAAAGGTAGAAGTAAGAAATAGGATGAAGAGGCTAGTACCTCTTAAGCTAATTATGCAGGAAGAGGAAGAGGTGCTTGAGGCAGGGGTAGAGGAGGTAAGCAAGGTAGGGGGAGATCCTACAGCAATTCACCATGCAACATATGTGGTCTCAATAACCACACTATAGAAGAATGCTACAAAAATACAAGCAACCAAAGGGGAAGAGGCTTCCATAGAGAAAGCTATGGACAAGCTAGAGGCAGGTAGTTCCCAAGAAGCTAGATATGAAGGTAATTGGTTCAAGGTGGATATAGAAAATTAAAAAGAACTCTGATGGTTCTATAAACAAGTACAAGGCAAGATTAGTGGCAAAGGGATTTGCCCAAACACATGGAGTAGACTATGAAGAAACATTCTCACCTGTGGCAAAGATGCCAACAATCAAGGTATTGGTAAGTCTTGTTGCATCAAAAAATTGGAATTTATATTAGTTAGATGTTAAGAATGCTTTTTTGAATGGTTGGATATCAGAGGACGTGTATATGGCACAACCACCATGTTATGAAGATGAAGAAAAAGAAGGTTATGTATGCAAGATTAGAAAAGCACTCTATGGTCTCAAGCAAGCTCCTAGAGCTTGGAACCATAGGCTAGTTACCTATTTGCAGGATCAAGGCTTTATGGCAAGCAAGGCAAACTCTTCTTTATTTGTTAAGAAGAATAAGTCAGAGGTCATCTACTTGTGTGTTTATGTAGATGATATCATTATTATAGGTAATGATTCAGAAGGTATCAAGCAGGTCAAGGATCAATTGATGAAGGAATTCAAAATCAGTGATCTAGGGTTATTAACCTGTCTCCTTGGCTTAGAACTTGTGTGTACAGATTTAGGTATATTCATCACACAAAGGAAGTACATACATGATATGTTGGTAAAGTTCAAGATGGAGAACACTAAAGTTGCAGGTATTCCTATGGAGATCAACCATAAGCTAAGTTCACATGAAGGTGAACTACTTGAAGATGTTACATGTTATCAACAACTTGTGGGTAGTCTTAATTATGCTACTTAGATAAGAGTAGATATTGCATATGCAGTAAGTACATTAAGTCAATTCATGCATGTACCAAGGAAGCCACACATGGAAGTTGCAAAGAGGGTGCTTAAATATCTTAAGGAACAATGAATGAGGGATTGTTCTACCCATTTACTTCTCACATAGATATAAAGTTATATTCTGATGCAGATTGGAATGGCTCCAAGGATGATAGAAGGAGCACTTCAGGGTACCTATCTTTTGCAGGTTCAAAACTTATATCTTGGTCATCCAAGAAGCAACAAACTATGGCCTTATCTTTCCCAAAAGCAGAATATAGAGGTTTGACAAATGCAACATAGGAAGCTATGTGGCTTAAGCAATTGTACGCAGATTTGGAGATACATTCCTACACTCCAATTATCTTTGGAGATAACACTAGTTCACTTCATTTGGCTGCAAATCCTGTGTACCATGCCAGAACTAAGCACATTGAAGTGCACTATCATTATGTTAGGGAAAAATTACGTAGCAAGGATATCCAATTATCCTATGTATCAACTCATTTGCAATGCGCAAACTTACTTACCAAAGCATCAGATGGAACAAAGATGAACAGGTTCAAACTGATGATTGGGCTACAAGAGATCAAGGTGCAATGAAGATCAAGCATGTTAGGCTTGAGGGGAGTTGTTGGTGCAATTAAGCCCAAGCCTACACACTTGATCACTTCACATAAGCTTGATGTATTAGCATATCATTTGGAAGGCTTCATATGTACAACTTATTATAACTTTGAGTTATAATTACTCATAGTAAAAGTGTAATAAACCCACAAGGAGATAGGAAGCATATAATCTCGTGATTTTTGGTATTTGAGTCAAGAGAGAATCAATCCTATACTTCAGGATGCACTCTAATTGGTAGATATTTGTATTTCTATTCAAACCCTTGGCTCCAACAAAAGCTATAAAAGAGGACATGAAATGCCCACGTGTATCTCGAGGTTCATAGATCATATTCATGTACTTTCATTGAGAAGAGGAGCTCACCTCATAGCTCACTCTCTCTTCACTCATTGAGCAATGATTTATTGCCAATGACATTGTACTTTTACATGATTTAATTCATACATGATCATTACTTCTTACTCTCATATCTCTGTCACAATCCATCAGAACAATGAATTTGTCTGAGCTGGTTCTCATTGTACATTGCATCATTTCGTGCGATTTAAAGGATGAAATCTTCAAAATACTGTCTACTTTAATCCTAAAAAGTTTTATTTCTAATGTCTTTCGCGATCATCAGATATTGATCAATCATTGCTCATTGGTCTGTGATTGTCAAGGCTCGTAAAAGTCGGGATAGATGCTTAACTTGCTAAACATATTTCTCTGCATATAGTTTATAATTTTAGATGATTTCACTCATGATTGGTAGCTTGTTAAGCTAGTCAAAGCTCCCCAAAAGGAATTTTATTAATTGCTACTGTACTCAGAGAGTTGTGTAAAACTCTGAGTAGGTGTCTCAACAAAAATAGCAAGTTTTGTACATTGGATCATATGCCTACCTATCTGTTTTGATCCTATCATTAGTGCATCATCATCCAAGCAACATAAGTGATCATTTATGCTTATTTGCTAGCTAAAGAGGCCCATAACACTCTCCAGCCATCACTTATAACAGGTGTGAAGCAGGTTTTAGCTACACCAACTCATCTCTTGTGATTATCCACCATCTCCTCCAACACTTCTTAGGTGTGTAGGTCATATACATAGATCAAGGGATGTACTTGACTCAAAGGATGTACATTTAAGATCTACTTTTGAAATTCAAGATGGAGAATGCTAAACCTCTAGGTACATCGTTGGAAATAAATCATAGACTTAGTGTTTACGAAGGAGAACAGATTGAAGACATAAAAGAGTACCAAATTTTGGTAGGTAGCTTGAGTGCTAAGACAATTTATGCACTCCAAGAAAACCACATATGGATGCAGCTAAGAGAGTACTCATCTCAAAGGCACAATCAATGAAGGTATATTCTATCCATAGTCATCAAATTTGGATCTCAAGCTATACTCACATGCAGATTGGGCAAGATCTAAGGATGATAGGAAAAGTACTTTGGGTTTTCTAGCATTTACAAGTTCTAAGCTTGTGTCATGGAGTTCCAAGAAGCAATCTATAGTTGCACTATCCTCAAGTGAAGCCAAATATAGAGGATTGACCATAGCAAATCAAGAAGATATTTGGCTAATAGAATTTTATGCAAATTTGGGACTTGTGAGTTCCAAACCTCACATATTTGGAGATAACATAAGCTCTATGGACCTAGTAGTAAATCCTGTATACCATGCAAGAATCAAACATATAGAGGTTCATTATCACTTCATCAGGGTGAAGCTCTTGGCAAAGGAGATGGATGTTTCCTTTGTTACAATTGAAAAGCAAGTAGCATATATGATGATTAAAGCTCTTGATGGAGTTAAACTTTGTAGGTTCAGGTCAATGGTAGGAATTCAAATCATCAAGGAATAAAGACTCAAGCATGCTTTAACTTGAGGGGGAGCCATTAGTACATCAAGCCTTCATCATGCTTGAGAATGAATTATTCTATAGATAAATATTAGGGAATTTATTGAGAATCTCTATTGATGTAAAGGTCCATGATCACTTACGATATCCTATGAGATTTTTTCATCCACGTAAAAGCCATAAGTCTTTATGGTTAATTTGCCTTTATTCTTGTCAAACGATAAATATAAGAAGCCCAAAATCAACAAGTCTTTTGAGGTTGGTGATAAATCAACTACCAAGATCAAGTCTAGCTTGATTCTCTCCTATTATAGATTTTAGGGAATGTGGTCTTCATCACAACAACCAAGCCAGCATGCTAATTCGAATTCAAAACAACTATAAGTGATTCGTGAATTTCACAAAGAGTCTATAAAGACTCAAAAAAACTTTTAAATTATGATAGAGAAATGTACATTGATATTTGAACTTCACTTTGCTCATCTTCTACTTCCTTGCATCATCATCTCCAAGATCTATCTAATACTCAAGCTTCTCCAAGTACTCACAATCCTCCCTCTTACAGTCCAACCATCTCCTACCTATCATTTCTTTAAGCTAACAAGGTAGACCTTAACATTTGCATATTCCTTCCAAAGGTTTTCTACATAATTTGGAAGCTTTTTCTCATCGTTTTCCCCATGCAAATTATTCACATACAATATAAATGTTTTGTAGCCATCACATATACCTTGAATTATCTGCATGGAAAAAAATGAGAATAGACTTAGAATTATGTTCATCATGTAGGATATAGATATATTTACCATCTTTCCTTAAAGTAACTATTCTTTTCTCCTAATCAATTGTTTGCAAATTTTTGAACTAGCCATTCCATGCCTATAATTACATCACATAGTTTCATTTCAATCACATAAAAATTCCCAAGAAAACATCTATAAAAAAAAGTCAATGCATCCTTTTTTGTAGTATAATCATCCATTGGTCATCTTTACATGCCTTGATATCTGTGTATTTAAGGGCACTGCTAAAATTTGTGTCAACTTAAAAGATAGAAAAAAATGTGCACTATTCAAGTCGATAAAAAATCTAACTTTATGCATTGAAATCATACAAAAAGTTGTAATAGAAAAATATCTTGAAAAGGATTGGTCACCATGCAACATAGAGTAGAATTATGGCACTTTACTCCTTCCTTTGCTTTTTCACTCATTGTACCTTCCTCAATTATATTTATTTCCTTTGCTTGTGCAAGCCGAAAGACTGCCGTGCTTTGAACATTCATAAGTCCCATGCCCTTGTTCTCCATAGTGAAAACATAATCCAAGTCTTTTCACCCACTCAATAAACTCAAGGTCCTACTGCCAATGTATATATTGACACCTCTTGTGAGTTTCCAACTGGGTAGGATTCTTACCTTGGTTATTAAAAGATGGATTCCTTTTTGAATTCTTCATTAAAAAGTCCATTAAAGTCTCCTCTTCCAAATCATCCATTGGAAACTCAAATACTATATCATTGTCATGATGCACATTTTTTTGCACATCCACGTTATTTAAGGACCTATATTAAGATGACATATTCTTATTTTTTTGCAATTTATGAAGAAAAATATTAGATAAAATATCATTGAATGCTTAAAGTTCCAATAGGTGAAATCTGAGTTTAAAAGAATGCCTGGAATGTTGCAAACTTTAGATGTTTCAAACAAGAAGTGGAAGTCTATTTCTATGGACTTCATCACTAAATTACATATGAAGAAAAGTAAACATGACAATTATATTTGTGGTAATTGATCAAATTACCAAGATGATGCATTCCTTTCTTATGGAAAAAATTGATACTGCATTGAATGTTGCAAAACTATTTGTAAAAGAAATTTTTAGGTGCTTGGGATGCCTAGAAACATAATTTTTGATCGAGACTCTAGGTTCAGAACAAAACTTTGGAAAACAATATTTGAAGAAAAATTAGTACTCAACTTCATATGAGTATAATGTTTGATCCACATACTGATGGGAAAATCGAGAGGGTTAATCGAGTAATTGAAGATATGCTGCATATGTATGTGAATGAAAAGAAAGATAATTGGAGAGAATATTTTTCCTTGGTTGACTTTGCATACAATAGTGCATGGCATGCATCTATAAAAATGACGAGGTTATGTTATAATTGTTTAACTCCACCTTCCATTTCTAATTTTTCAAATAAAGCAGAAGGATCTGAAGAAACGCTTGAGACAATGGACGAACTTGGAAAAATTAAATAGCACATAAAAGAAGCTAGAGAAAGGCAAAAGAAACTCTATGATTTGAAGAAGAGACCACTTGAATATCAAACACATGATATGGTATTTCTTAAGGTCAATTTTCAATGATCTAACTTGATATTGCAAAAGGATCATAGACTTTCTCCATGATACACAAGAACTTCTAAAGTTTTGGAAACTATTGGATCTCTTGCTTATTTTTTGGAATGCCTAAACATTTAAATGTGCATCCTGTATTTTATGTTAGGTTACTCAAAAGATAGGTACCTAGTGCTGCTCATGTTTTATAGGACAAATATAAGGTGAAAGATGATGGCCCTTTTGAACGTCACCCTGAAATAATATTAGATAGGAGAGCAAGATTACTTAGGAGTTTATCTACTCTAGAAATTTTGGTAAAGTGGCACACATACCTAGTTAAAGATTCAACATGGGTAAATTTAGATGATTTTCTAGCACATTATCCTTCTTTCCAACTATGAGGATAAAGTTCTTCAAAGGGGAAGGATTGTAATAAGCCTAATTATATTGAGATAATTCAGTTTGAAATTTTTGTAATACAAGTGGTATCAGAGTGAATCCATCCAAGGCAACTATAGAAGCTTTGTGAGAGAAGATTCGTTAGTAGGAGGATCTACTCATAAGATGCTTAGAGAATTATGCAAAGAACAAGGTGGAAAGTAGCCACATGGCACCACAAATTTGTTCGTGGAGCTTAATGTTGAAGTTGAGGAACGTGTGGGAACATCCAATGTGCCAAGATAAAGATAGAAACACAAACATGAGCATTTGGAGGCCGATGAGTTTGCCCTCAACCGTCTTTAAGAAGACAAAATTGAATGATTTTGATGGTGAGAGAAATGCCTTTGCATGAATACTTTTCCATCATTCAATGACATGAGTAAGGACAATATAAATATGAGAGGTGTATGAGGTTGAGATTGAGAGTATGATTGAGATTGTGATTGTTAATGTGTAATTGTGTGATTGAGAGTGTGAGTGTGAATGAGATTGAGATTTCTCTAGGGTGGCCAGGAGGTTGAGGCTTTTCCACAAGGCTTTCTCACATAAGCTATTGTATCTTCTTCTACTACTACTACTACTACTACTACTGCTACTACTACTACTACTACTACTACTACTACTACTACTACTACTACTACTACTACTACTACTACTACTACTACTACTACTACTACTACTACTACTACTACTACTACTACTACTAGTTTCTAATACTACTATGCTTATTGCTACTTCTACCACTAGTTTTCCTACTAAAGCTACTATTATTTTTATTACTATTACTAGTGCTATAAAAACTATTATTAATACTATTAATATTATTGTTATTGCTGCTACTTTCACTATTGGTACGACATTGTTACTCATACTACTACCATCTGTTAGATATGCTCAATGCTCCACCCTCATGTGACCACAAGTGATCCATGGTGCTCTAAGTTGTAAGGCTCCCATTATGAGGAGAAGCCATTATGAGAGCTCGGACATTTGTGGTACCCTAACTTCCAAGTTAGATGAGGCCTATGTGTGATCGTTGATGGTTGTAGATGATCTTTGTGAGCCTAGCCGTTAGGTTAGGTAGGGCATAAACTTCCAGGCCATTGGGTTGTCATTTAAGGTGAAAATAAAGGCCTTGTGGTGTCGTGCGGTTTCCCCATAGAACCTTAATGGGGGGAGTGCAGAGGGGGGCTTGCCCCCTTCTGCGGGGTCCAGGGGGCCTATCCCCCAGCCCGTAGGGCCAAGACAGTAGGACTTCTGGTCGTGGAGATCTTGTCGGATCCTATATTTTACCGACTATTTGTATCTCCCGACTACGTTTATCTATACCGAACCGCATTGTAAAAGCTATATAAGCACGGCCCAGGTTGAGCTTTACATAGCATTGCGCACTAGTAAGCCCTTCATCTAGAGTGTGTCTAGATCGCCATCTAAGCTCCACATTGGGAGCGCATGGGTGGACAACACCATCATTGTAACTGCATTATGCTCGGCAATATGAGCATTTGAGTTCTCTATCTCTCAGTCTGCGTCTATCTTTGTCTTCGTTTTTCTCTCAACTCTGTCTACAAGTCTATTCCGCTGTGCTATTATTTTCTTACATGGTATCAGAGCTTAGGAAGCTCTGAGTGGTGCAGAAGCAAAAACATAGAGGTTGTAGAGGTCTAAACAACAAAAGAGAGAAGATGTCAAGCGGTGCATCATCATCTACGACTGGGGGCCAAGGTGGTTCATCAACAGGAGTAGGTGGTGCACAAGCAGGAGGAGCAGTGATGCCGATCATCCCAAGGTTCCGGATACGACCACCAGCCTTCACAGAAGGTAAACTTGATGGTATGAACTACACCCTTTGGAAGTTCAAAATCACTTCTATTCTTGATTCGTATGAGCTTTTAGAGACTGCTCTTGGGACTGATCATGAGCCCCAAGAAAGACCTTATCCAAATAATCCTGGTCAAATGATTCCTCCTGATGCTGATCTTCTACGTGCTTGGAAACGTAGAAATGTAGATGCACTTTGTGCTCTAATTATAAGTACTTCTGATAGTGTTCTGACTCTCATTCAGCATACTATGAAGGCATGTGAAGCATGGAACATATTGAGAAATCAATATGAAACTCGTAATCAGACACGGATTCAGAACTTGGAGAATCAGCTTGCAGCAGAACGGTTTGCTGATGGGGAGACTGTAGAGGTGTTTATCACTCGCATAAAGAATCTACGGGATCAAATGGCAGGAGCAGGTGTTCAAAAATCAAGTGAGGAGCTAGCTCGTCGTTGTCTTCAAATCTGTCCACCTAAGTTTGATGGTTTGGTACCTGCTCTTAACACTCAAATAAGACCTCAACCACTAACTTTTGAAGAATTTAGTGCCTTACTCATGGAGGAGGAGCTGCGGCTCAAGGCAAGGAGTGGTGGTAGCAAAGGAGATGTTGCATTCACATCAAATGCCAAAGGAGGCAAAGCAGACTCTTCAAAAGATGGAGACAAAAAGAAGGATGACAAAGAGAAGTTCAAGGGAGAGTGTTTCCACTGTAAGAAGAAAGGACACAGAATCCAAGACTGTCGCATCAAGAAGGCAGAAGAGAAGAGTGGCTCTTGAAAAGGTGGTAAAGGCAAGGAGTCTGCCAACACAACAGAAATAGAGCTTGAGTTATTTGTTACGATAGAGGAGGTGTGCTCCTCGGCTGAAGATTCAGGAACAGATGACTCATGGGTGTTGGACAGTGGTGCATCTCGTCACATGACGAGTAGAGAAGACCTTTACAGTTCCTTACAGCCTCTAAAGGAACCCATCACAGTAAAGGTAGGGAACAATGCAAGATGTCCTACAGAGGGCAAAGGTACGGTTTCTTTCATTAACTCTAATGGTGATATCAGAAAGCTTTCAAATGTGTTGTATGTTCCACAAATAAAACAAAATCTACTTTCAGTAGCTTCTATAACTGATCAAGGTCATCAAGTATCTTTCAGTAAGACAGGAGCTAAGATTATGGATGGTAACAACAACATTGTTGGGAGTGGCATAAGGAGGAACAACCTGTATGAGTTGTGTGCTCTTACAACCACTACAAATGTGGGCACAAGTAAGCTATGGCATGAGAGATTCGGCCACATGGGATACCCTGTACTGAAGGAGATGCATCACAGAGGTATGGTTGCACACCTACCATCGATTGCAGAAATGAAGGAACCATGTGAAGCTTGCATGATGGGCAAGCAACAGAGGAAGGCGTTTCCACAAGAAAGCAAGAACAGGGCAAGCTATCCTCTAGAGTTGGTGCATGCTGACTTGTGCGGAAATATGCCTACATAGACCTTGGGCGGATCCTCCTACTTCATGTTACTTGTCGACGACTATAGTAGGAAGATGTGGGTGTACTTCCTTCGCGATAAGGCTCAAGCTTTTGGTAAGTTTAAAGAATGGCTTCAGCTTGTTGAAACTGAAACAAGGAAGAAGATGAAGAAATTCAGGACAGATGGTGGTGGTGAGTTCACATCAACAGAGTTTGAAGATTTCTGCAAGAGTAAGGGAATCAAGCATCAACTCACAGTGGCACATAGTCCTCAACAGAACGGTGTTGCAGAATGTCGGAATTGAACCATCATGGAGATGGCAAGGTGCATGTTGAAAGGAAAGGGTTTGCCTAATCAATTTTGGGTAGAGGCTGTCAACACTGCTATCTACATCTTGAATCAAAGCTACACCAAGGCACTTGATGGAAAGACTCCACAAGAAGCCTACACTGGTAAAAAGCCTTCTGTTTCCCATTTCAAAGTATTTGGAAGTGAATGTTATGTACATGTTCCAGATAGGGAGAGAAACAAGATTCAACCAAAAGCATCAAATGTATCTTCCTAGGGTATCGTGAAGATAAGAAGGCTTATAAGCTTTATGACCCTGAGGCTAAGAAGATCATGGTGAGTCGTGATGTGCTGTTTAAGGAGGAGAAGCCACATGCAGTGGAGGAGGAAAAGAGAGCTTCCACTTTATCATCAGGCGAAGGGGCAATCCACTATGAACCTGGCCCAAGAGCTATCCCTTCTACACAAGAGAAGGAAGCATCATCTTCAGATGATGAGTCTGAAAGTCACCAACCTGCCAACACCCAAGTGGAAAAGCCATTGCCACATTGGGTGAGGCAGCTCTATGATTCTGCAAACCCCATCCCACAGTCACTAGAACAGGTTGCAGATGGACTGAGGTGATCACAGAGAATAGAGGAACAGAGACGGGCAAGCGCCCATATTGTAAACACAACCTTGATGGCTGATCTCATTCAAGAAGAAGCGAAGGAACCAACCAATGTGGAAGAGGCACTCCATGATCCGAATTGGAGGGCTGCCATGCAAACAGAATACAACAATATCATGAAGAATGGAACTTGGGAGCTAGTGTATCGATCCCCTAAGCGTAAAGTCATTGGCACCAAGTGGGTTTGGAAGCTAAAGTACAAGAGTGATGGTACTCTAGAAAAATATAAAGCAAGACTTGTTGCACAGGGCTACTCACAAGTTGAAGGCATTGACTTTTGTGAATCATTTGCCCCGACTGCAAGAATGACTACTATCCAAGTAGTACTAGCTATGGCTGCACATAAGCGTTGGCCAATCTATCACATGGATGTCAAATCAGTGTTCCTAAATGGAGACCTCAAGGAGGAGGTATATGTGTCTCAGCCACCAGGGTTTGAGGCTCCCCATTCAGAGAACAAGGTATGTAAGCTGAAGAAGGCATTATATGGGCTAAAACAAGCCCCTAGAGCATGTTACCAGTGGATAGATAAGTATCTCTTGGATCTAGGTTTCAAAAGATGTGCTTTTGATGCTAAGTTGTATGTTCTAAAGAGAGGAGGGAAGACAATTGTGCTTGTACTCTATGTAGATGACCTTGTGATTACAGGAAATGATGATGCTCTTCTTCAACAAACAAAAGATGCCCTGAGTTCAGAATTTGAAATGACAGACTTGGGCTTAATGCATTATTGCTTAGGTCTTGAAGTTTGGCAGGAACCAGGGAATATTTTCATCTCTCAACAAAAGTATGCAAAGCAGATATTGAAGGCATTCGACATGGAGGATTGCAAGGAAATTTCTACACCTATGGAGGTCAACACAAAATTATCTATTCACCACAAGTGGATATTGGAAGATATAGGAAATTAGTTGGAAGTCTCATCCACTTGTGCAATAGTAGACCAGACATCTCTTATGTTGTTGGAGTAGTAAGCAGGTTCTCTAATAAGCCTTGCCAAACTCATTGGAAGGCAAGCATGCGGATACTCAGGTATGTGAAAGTAACTACTGATTATGGTATTCTTTATGAAGAAGGATCATCGTTGGTTGGATACTGTGACTCAGATTGGGCAGGAGATATTGGATACTGTGACTCAGATTGGGCAGGAGATATCAGCTTCTGGATATTGCTTTTCTTTAGGATCAGGTATTTTCTCTTGGATCAGTAAGAAGCAACCGACTGTAGCATTATCTTCTACTAAAGCTGAGTACAAAGCTGCATGTGTTGTAGCATGTGAAGCAGTATGGTTGAGGAGGATCCTATGGCACATAGGAATACAAGGACAGGAGGCTACAGAGTTGAAATGTGACAA